>JAWNOU010000026.1:1200000-1800000 GCA_035045725.1 Drosophila ezoana
TTTTAAGCCTGTTTTTCTGGCTCGAGTGGTATTTAGTTCGGCTCAGCGAGAAACTCTCAAAAGGGCAACTGGCAACGGGACACAAAGACAAACTTGTTAAACATATTTTTTTTTTACTTATAAAAAGCGATTCCATATAAAGCAAAATTATGATAAGTAAATATAGTCAGAAGATATGTCTTGCTTGGAATGACGAGCTATTGAAAATATATATTCTCTTGTGAAATAAAAACTATTTATTCCTTTTCCAGTGTATTTTAATGTATCACCTAGCTGAGTGTACTTTCCTCTCTTAATCAAATAAGCTTGATTTTAAGAAATTTACACTAACGAACTGCACAATTTAAGGGGCACAAGAAGCCAAGACTTGTCCGTTTCTCATGGCGATCCCTTTGCTATTTGCGGCATGCCAAGCGCGTTTCTTGCCACTTGCATTTCAACAGCAGCGACAACGACACCAACACCAACCCCGACTCCAACTCCAACTGCATCCAAGTAGTCGGATAAGTGCTGGAGTTACGCCATTTGGAGTGGCAACGAAGACAGAAAACAGTTCTATTACTTAATATGCAACGTTAATGCGAACAATGGCAGCACGAACTTGTTGATGGTGGGGGGGACTACTTGGACCTGGACCTAAACGTAGACGTGGTCGTGGGCTCACCAGCCCAGGCAGTCCGTCCGTCCGTCCGTCCGTCCATTCACCCAACTGCACACACACGATCCTCAACAATCTCCAACTGAGCCTCCAGAGTCGTTCATTCAATCAACGTTTTGGCCACGACTTCCAAGACCTGGTTTAGAAAGGCGACGTGCGGCTCCAAATAGAAAAGCACAAAAAGTGTTTGGGCCTCGCGAGTCATGTCGTAGTAGGCGTCGCTCCACAGTTCTTCACACCTTTTGCGGACAACAGCTGCGTGCCACAATTTTGGTTAGCCATCAGAATATTCCGCTTTGATTTAGTACTAGAACCAAGTGGAGAGCTTGTCGGCGCTTTTTGTGTGATTCTTGCTCTGGGATTTCGAGAAGTGGTTTGTTATTTCTAATGAGCTTAGATTGTTCGCTGCCTGAATGGTAATTCGAGCATTTGTTGTTTGTCCGGCGAGCTAATGGACTGAAAGTAACTAGGGATCGGAATGCTTTGGAATTGGAGCAGAAATAAGTGACTTGTGATTTGTAGTCTACTCGGATATCTTGGGGCACTCGGTGTTCACTTGGACAGTCCACTTTAAAATGAACCTCAATTTTCCGAGTAAGTCTTAATTCACGATAAAACCTTCAGTTGAAATAGAATTAAGACGTTTTCTAGCTAAATTTGGCTCAATTTTTAGAGTTCCTCAGCTGGTAACAGTTAAATGTTCGATTTGTATTTAAATTCAATATGAAACAATTTTAATTTAAAAATGATTGGTATTTAAAGTAACATGCCTACAAATTTAAATGAAATATTATGCATTTACATTTAACAATCTTATTAAACCTAATTTACAATGATAATTTTTTGTGTGTTGAAATTTTACTGTGATTCGAACTGTTTCGAACGAACTCATCTAGTTGTTATAAGAATTATCAAAGACAAGTTTTTGCAACTAAAATTGTGTACATTTTCAACAGCCTCTCGGGATGCATTTTGCTTCTAATATAAACGCAAAATTATTTTACTTAAAAGCGAACGTATTTAAAAAAAACCCACAACCAGTTTGGAGTCTTGGTCTCAAGATAAACATAATTAGAGCGCAAATTAGTGCATTAGATAAATAATTATTATTTAAAGACTCGCTTTATTGGCTTAGAAATAAATGAAATGATCAATCTGATTTGTTGCAGCCTGGCTGGATATGTCTAGCATTTTGCATGTCTCTGATTCTATTCTTTGTCAAAGCAATTTTCTCTGTTATTGAACACAATTTATTGCTTCATGTTCCAGCCAAGCCCAGTTCACCAATGCCAGCAAAGAAAAAAAAACATAAATCGCAACTTTTTCAGCCCAGTTTTAGTTTTAGCTTCCACTTGGGGCTCGACTTTAACTCTGTTTGCGCCATTTGCAAAGCGCAAAACTAGTTTGCATTTGCGCTCGTAATTTACTTTTAATATTTGCAATATTATTTTTATGTTGCCAGCCTTTATTAGAGCAAAGTGTGGAGCACGCTTTGCAAATTACATAAACCAAATCGCCAAAGAGCAAAAAATAAAAACGAAACGAGCCAAACATAAACAAAGCGCAGTCGCACCTCAAAAAAGCCCAAAAAAAAAAAAAACGCAATCGAAATGGAAATCGTGGCACGGGCAACAAACACAAAGAAGACGCTGACTCGGCTCAAAAGCTCAAAAGAAAACAAAGTGTGAAGCACAAATCAAACATCAAATAATTGATAGAATATTGATGATGTTTAGCTACAAGCACTGACGATCCAAAATGAACCCCACAAGCCTCGTCGTCGTCGGCCTTTCACCCGCAAAGGCTGCAGCTCTGACCCAGCACGAGCCTCTAGCGAAGGGAACCAGAGATTCAGCTGGCAGCTCAGCCCAACAAAGTCGTGAGTCCAAGTCTGTTAGAAGGGAGAGAGGGGGAGACCTCGGCGGACATTGCCACCCGCACGCGCTGACCAGAGTTTCAATTGAACCAGTTTTATTTTTTTTGCCCATTCCCAGACATTGCGGGAGTGGTAATCGAAAACCGGCTAAAGAATTTCCAGCTAAGAAGTTTTTCATGTTCGTTTGCCATTTGCTATCTTTGTCCTTTTATGCACTGAATAATGGCATTTGTGCTTTTTCAGTTTGTTCGGCAAACTGAATACATTTTCGAATGTGCAGCAGAATTGTTAAGATTTTGCAAGTTTTTTTTAACCAAGGTTACAAATTTTGTAACTTTTCTGTTTAAATTAGCTCACTTTCCTTTTTCTGACGACTGAAAATGAAGCTTGCAATATTTTCAATTAGCCAACTAATTTTTGAAAATTAAGTTTGCAATATTCTCAATTATCCAACTAATGTTTGGGCCAAGCCATTTTTGAAGAACTAAGGCTTTGTTTTGGTTTGACAGTTTCTCATAGAGCTGACCCCCCGTTGAAAGGTTTGGCATCTGTTATATTAAGAATTTGATATTCTGGACTAATGCGGCTCAAGCCTGGCTTGCAGCCTTGATTTATAATCGCTGACTGCATATTTATCTGGTTTATAGAACAAATAATCGTGTTAGATGGTAGACATAACCCTAAAATGAAAATACATTTCCAATGCAATCAAATTTTCTTAATGGTATAATTAGTTTTATCAAAATCGTAGATATGTTATTGCTTCTTAATTTGAAATTAGTTCCGTTGTTTCTTTTTTTCTTTTTTTTTGAGTTTGAAATACTTATTTTTCCTGACTAGACATAAATCTTAAATAAATGGAATATAATTTTCTCTATGGTATAATATGTTTTATCATAATTGTAGATATGTTATTGCTGTTGTTTCTTCTTTTTGTGTTTCAAATACCTTTTTCCTAACTCTGAAATTAATGTTAACCTGACCAGCCTCTCTTTAGTTATGGTGCTCCATCGATGAGTTTTAGTTTCAACAGATTACTATCGACATCTCTGGGGCGGTCAAGGGAAAAATGTTACGAACAAAATCCATCGACGAAATTTCACTTTCGTTTGCCTTTCTTTTCGTTTCTTTGCGTTTCGAAATTCATTCATTTCAGCACCCCAAGAAAGAGCTACTCGACGGAATTGACCCTACGCGGCAGCGTTACGTAAGCCCCGAACGCCCTAAATGCCACGCCCAGTAGTCGACGCAGCTGTTTTATTTTTGTGTCTGTTGTAAGCAATTCATGTATTTAAGCTTAAACGGTTTACAAATTTATGCGATCTTTTGGGCCGTTTTGGTTATTATGTCAGGCTGGTCGTGAATTTAAAACGCTTGAATTTTATGTCGACAGCGGCAAGTTTTCCCAGAGCCTCGGTTTTATTGTGGTGACAAGCAGATTGTGGCGAACAGTGATAGTTCAGGAAATAGCTTGGGACATGGCGTCTGGAATGCGGTCCAGATATCTATGTTGACAGTGTGACAAAATACCAGATCAGTAACTGGCCTGGCCAACACACCCTCATGTAAGAGTCAAGTGTCAGTTTTGTAATTGCCTGCAGCACAATTAAGGCAAACGACAATAAAAATAATGGGCCAAGCCGCGGCTAAACACGACTCATAAACTGGTTATTTGCAGTTTTAGAATGTTGCCCAGATCGGCGTGTTTCTTGTGTGCGGGTGTTAGCCGCCTTCCATATCCATTTCCAGGTTCAATTGGTTCTTTGTCCTTGGTGGAAAATGATTGATTAGCATTTCTCAAAAGACCCGTACGTATTGCCCAAAGGCGGATATTGTGGCAATTGTGCTGGCAAGTCGGAAACAAAGCTCGCCAAACCGATCTACAAATTTGTTTGGCACTCGGAAATTATGCTCTTTGAACTGGTTCATAATCGCATTTTTAGTTTTTGCCAAGTCTTATTTTTTCTTATGTGCTATTTGCATAAGCCTCGAGTTGTTGTCGAGCAAGTCAACAATATTTGGTCAATAGGCGAACAAGTATCTGGAACTGCAATTATTTACTTGGGCGGCCAGTCAAGTGGGTAAATGCGACCACAAGAGCTCAGCTTAAAACCAGACGTTGCTATTGCATCCGGAGACTGTTTATTTATTTTACGAGTTCATTGACTCTGCTAGTATTTTTAATTTAATGTTTATTTTATTGCTGAATATGAACCATGTAACATTCATCCGAAATGGAACAAAGAATAACTAACTCCCAGAACTGTATGCCTATTAATTCTCTTAAGCTTATGTTAGTTCACCTTACACAGATGTATTATTATGAGATGTCAACTTAATCACATATAAGTTACATTATAGTAACTGTAAATCATTCCCTTAATTATTCGTTTGGTAGAGGTCAGAAGGCACTGATCGATTCCAGCGCAAAATAAAACTTTTATATATAAAAAAAAAACTTTATCATACTCTTAGTAGGAATATAATTAACAAGAATATAATTGGTTTCGGCTGTTTTTGTGCAACTGATTGGGTATATTATAAATTTCTTTATTGAGAAAGTAATAAATTTGAATTCGATTCAAAGCCGGCTTGAAAAATAGTGCATCCTAAAAGTCTTCGCACAAATACTATACAGCTGGTTGCCATAGTCAAATATCAGCTACACAAATATGGGTATATTTTTTAGCCAGAATTCTGTTACCCTTCATCCGGCATGTCGACCAACTCTCTTTCTCTCTCTTTCTCTCTCTCTCTCTCTCTCTCTCTCTCTCTCTCTCTCTCTCTCTCTCTCTCTCTCTCTCTCTCTCTCTCTCTCTCTCTCTCTCTCTCTCTCTCACTCTCTTTCTCTTGGTAGCCCCTTTGCATAACTTACCCTCTATCGATAAATTTCTAAATATTTTTTCGGCTAATCTCAAAGCCCATAAAAAGATTGAGACACATTTTGCGACTTGTAGGTCCTGTAACATATGCTAAGATTAAGAATATTCTTAACTCATTTTGGAGGGTAGGCCTCAACTCTAAATATCGCTAATACTCCAGCTTATATGTAACATATATGTGAAACTCCCAGTAGTTGTTTGCCAATCGAAAATTAGCAACTGCTGCTAACCTAGTGGCAACAGGCTACCTGAGCTTAACTGGTGTGAAACTTTGCAGAAATTGTTGGTAAGAGTGTGTGTGTGTGTGTGCTCACCTACTCGTAGAAGGCGTAGTCGTCGCTCCTTGCCTCTCGACAGCCCAATGTTTGGCCAAGTCTAACAATGGCCAAAACAGCGGGCAGTCCAAACAGCTGCCAGTTTGCCATGCAACACTTTCGGTTATTGTTATTGTTGTTGTTTATTTGTTGTTGTCGTTGTTGTTGTTGCAGCTGTTATTGTTGCGCGTTTGTTTTGTAGCTGCTCGCGCTTTGCGCCCGTTTCGTGGCGTTTACTTTGTGTAACAAGTTTGCATATGTGATTAACAAACAGCACAGCATGTATAAGTAAACATAATTATAACACAAAAAAGAAGCAGAGCGAGAGAAAGAAAGAGAGAGGAGGAGAAATGAAAAATAGCGAATGGCGTAAAACTCGGCGAATGATGCAAGCAGCACGTCTTGAAATTCTACAATAAAACGAAAGACTTAGGCGACAAACCCAACGCGAGACATGCGTGGGCAGCAGACGTCAACTTTAATGATGCACTCGAAAATGTATTTTGTCATCAGATCGGCATCGACATCGGCTTACATCAGCAGCAGACCCAACACCAACACCTCAAATTACAGCTGACTCACTTTTCGTCTATTTTTGTATTCTTTTTCTACTCTTGACATTGACCTTCGATGGCGCATTATTATTTTCTAATTAGCAGTCGCCCGGGGGGAGCCCCAGCTCGTTGGCCACTTCTTGAGCAGATTTCTTAACAATATATTATTATATTTGCCTTTGGTATTATTACGATCTCTGCTGTCGCCGTCTGCGACTTATTGTTCTCTTTGTGTAGATTTTGTTTTTTTGGTGTCTTTTTTTTGTATGACCTTTTATTGCTTTTGCTGTGTGGCGGGGCTTTGTGGGTTCTGTCACCGCGTTGAAGTCCATTAAATGCGAGTAAATTAAATAAAATTATCTATTTATTTTGCCAAACTACAAGGGATTTGTGAACTGGGCGTGGGCTCTGATCTCACAAACGCGGTAGGAAGCGAGTTTTGCTTGGCCAAGCAGCGACAGGTACTCACAGAACCATTATCACGGATTGTAATAAGTAGGCACAAAAGTCACATAACTTTGATTGGTCAGGGTGTGTTTTATGGCGCAGTTAAGAATACTATTCATACGCATCAGCACTAAGAATATTAACTGGGCTCTAAGAAACCTGCAAAGTTTGTATATTATAAACTATTTCTTCACATACTATATTCGGAAATCTAGGGGAAACACAAAACTTGGAGAATTTATAAGTGTTCTTTTGGGTACGAAAAAGATTATGATTTTGTTGAAAGTTATTGAAACATCTGCAGCTCCATTAAGTGTATAAATTGTTAATCAGCATTAACAGATCCTTGCATATCCGTCTGTATCAAGCCATAAAACTCAGAAACTATTAATATAAGATCGCAGATCCAACTTGTTCGAAAAATTTAGCCTGCTTTTCCATGGAATCGAAAAAATGCAATTTCTTATTTTTTCGACCTTTTTTTCCCCAACTCATTTTGTAAGATATACACGGATCCATAGTAGTCCCTGTTCCGCCTAAAAATTAAAAAAAAAAAAAACAAAAAACAACTTATCAGCCTTAATCGGACTATATATATCGATGTTAATGATGAACTCTTTCCCTAGATTGGGGCAAGGCTTTAGCGTACGTGCTTGAGTGTGTGTGAGGGTGTTTATATATGTATGTTTGAGTATAGAGCGTTTTAGAACTGGCAGATCTAGACGCTATGCTGAGTATTAAACTATTGTACGAACTTTTAAAAGTTCAGCAACAGCTTCGACGACGACCTTCAATCAAAAGAGAAGAAGCAGCAGCAGCAGCAACAGACTCGTCGAGTGGACGACACAGAAACTTGATTAAGCAAAGAAAAACTTAAAGTTCAACTTGTATCAATGATGTTGCTTCTGCCTCATTTGCTGCCGCAGCTGTTGTTGTTGTTGTTGTTGTTTTTGTTGCACTTCTGAATGACTTTTCGCTGTGGCGTCTTGACATTTCGCACAAACAAAGCAAAAACAAATGAAGAAAACGCTTGCTGTTGCTTTTGTTTTGCAACTTGTTGCAGCAACATTAAAAATTAGCCCGCAGACAGGCATTGAAAATGCAGCATGAATAGGAAGAACGCTTAACTGAAGACACATATCCACAGAATCGGGGTGTTCCAGAAGCCAGCCAATTGCCAATTACATGGCATGCCCAACAAATTCGAGATACGAAATCGGCAGCGGCAAGTTTGGAATTCTTCTTGAGTCGCCAGCGCTGCAAAACTGTAAATGTCAAGCTGCCAGCACAGGCTGCTAGGCACAGTGGGGTCAAAAAAAAATATATGATTATGCATAGAATTGTTACTAAAATTATTATTTTATTTTTATCAATTCAAATTATTCGTGTATCCAAATTTGAAAGTTTCTCTACCCGAAAGTGTAATGAAATAAAAACGATTTCTGTTTTAAAAATATTCACTAACTACTCCCTTTCTTTTAAAGGGTACTTCATATAATACCTTGCGCAAATGTATAACAATTAATTATTGTATTGTTTAAGGAAGTCATGGTAAAGTGTACCTTTTTCCAAGCCATTTAATGTATGTATATAAATCAGATGCCAATCTAATCAGCGGACATTTTTATTCCCCATTCCTAAATATCCGGGGCTACATTTTCGAAAAAACCTGTTTTAAGAAATAGAAACTAACAACTAACTAACTAACGCTTTAAGCAAGTTAAAAATGCATTATTAGAAGAATTTAATTCTCTTGTTTTAATTTGATTTCTTAAAGAATTTTGAAAGTTATTTTGACATATATGAAATCTCTGAAAAACCGCCTTAAAAAAGATGAAAGTACAAACATGTTTTCCAAAAAAAATTTTCACTAGAGAAAACGAAATTAATTTTGTTAATGGCTTAATGTTATTATTCTCTACGAAACATTCCATCATATATTATTAGAGTATAATAATTTTGATCCTTCCGCTTACGATTGTTGACTACTGTGCAACAAGGCGTCGTTGCCGTTGCCTCCGTTCGCAGTGGACGTTCGACATGGGACAGACTAAAAATGGCTTGAGGTGGGCTCATTGTTTGGCTCTTTTGTTTTGGGCCAAATGCCAAATGCGGCAGACAGTTTGAGAGGCACTTGACTAAAGGCAACGCGGCAAAGTTAAAACAAATTCAAAGTCCATTTGGCGGGCATGGCAGGCTCAGCGAAAAGTATCAATGAAACTTTTTTGAGACACTTTGTCAGTTCTATTTTAAAGCACATTCAAAGTTCTAGTCTGCCCGAGTATTGTGTAAATTTTAAATTGTACGCTACGCGCTATGTTTAGATCTTCTCGTTTGCCATGGGATATGCCGCTCGATCTGCTTTACGACGACTTCTCCAGGTGGCTGGGCAGGCAAAATGCAGATGCTTTGCCTGAGAAGAAATTCGATCGGAAGGCCTGTATTCCCTTCGACATGTTCTACAAGGACTTTGTCAACTGGCTGGCCGATGAGAAACTCTCCTTCCTGGCACACCAGTTCTGGGCGAAGCTGTCCCCAGAACAAGTGTTTACCTACGACATGCGGGCTAGGCAAAATTTGCAGTCCCAACAAAAAAATCATCAGGCAACTAAAGTAAAGAATCATCCAAAGCATCTACATAAACAAGCGAAGCTCCATCCGAATACCTCACACAAGCTGCGCCGGTCGGGAGCCAAGGCAGTTAAACGCCAAAGCACCAGAATAAGTTCGAAGCAGCCTTCAATAAAAAATGATAAAGCCAGAGCATGAAGGCAAAAAAAAAAATCGAAGAAAATTTTAATGAACATTTAAATTTGACGGTTTTAATAAATAACACATTTTTAATATAATAGTTGGTAGTACCTTTTTTCCAATGCCCCAAACTCTAATGCGATCAAGATTCCTTTATAGAAATTTATTTCGATTATCATTCATTGATTATTTCGATTTATCATACGCATAATACAAAATTTAATATTACTTTTGAAAATAACTGTCCTTCATAAATTTATATGTAAATTGATACTAAATCCTCTACAAGGGGCACAAAATGATTTTGTATATTAAGTCATGTCCATGTTTATGTTTTTCTGTCATGTTTCTTATACCCTGTACATATTGTAAACGGGTGTAAAAACTAGATATTAGTTTTGTACAGGCAGAAGAAGACCAAAAAATATGGATATTCTATGCTGAGATTATTTAACCACGTCCATCTGATTGAATGCTTTGATCTCAAAATTTGAAATTTATATTCTGTGAGTCTAATTTCTAAAAGCATAAATCAAAATCTATTAGAACAAGATAAAAAACATTCAGTGTTTCAGTTTACGGATAACTTCCGTGTTCCACCGAATATTAAACACAAAAGCTCGTTTTTAAAGCTAGGTCCATCAGATTTAATATATAATGTGAATATATCGTCATGATTCATTTATTCAAAAATAAATTTGTGTGTTATGTTGTTAAATGCGTTCGCAATATTGAATTTATATTGGGCGCTGTTTCATGATTTGAAGATTTCAAAACGTGCCGCTCAAAGCCAAAACATTATATTGACTGAGGGCTACAGGGTATTTTGTAGTCGAGCACACACGACACCACAGAGTACTTACTTGTTTTGCATGGCGTTTAATGTTTAATCCATTTATATGGAGATTAACGACTCCTGCTTAAATCGCTCATTTGCAATTCAAGAGAGAACTTCGCGCTCATTAAAATAAATACCAATGCAATCGATAGGCTTATTTACGCGACAGTTGTCCGAAGGTTGTTCTTTCTGCCAAGAAAATAGCAATAGACAAATACGCATTGGTATCCAATACGACTCACGATTTTTCAATTTTAGGTCAAATGTGCTAGAAATACAAATAGATTTATATTGTTACCCAAAGGAATACAAAGTTTCGTTTCAGTCCTCCCGCAGCACTTCTTAATAACAGATGAATAATAAGGTGAAATATAACTTGAATTAGTCTTTAAAGTATATTCACTCATTTACGTAACAGTAAAAAAAAAATGTATTCACTCACGTCAGATCTGCAATGCTCACTTATGAAATGGAACAATAGTGCAGAGTCAACGGCAGATGAGAATGAACGATTTAATCTACCTTCAGCGGATTAGAGTTAGCAGGCTGGAAATGTACACAGCAACTCTTGCCCAAGCGCAGAAGGCTCTCTTAGTATAATACAAATGAACACTTTTATTTGTATTTGATTAATATAAATATTACTGCAATCTCCGGGGTTTGAACACAGTTCTTTCCTCATGCAGAGCTGGCGTCAACGCACACGCGACGCCAAGTTAGAAATCGTAGATTGTGTGGCTAAGAGTCGTGTACTGTTGTTCTGGTTCTTTATTGTTCAATGGCAAGCAGTGGAAAAGCAGTTTACAATGCAGTACTAGTTTCTCTTTGCCTTGCCATAACGAAATAAACACTTGTATTTTTTCAGGCTCTTTTTTCAATCAATTAATCAAATATTTTAACCTATCGCCTTCGACAATGCAAGTACCACACGTCTCCGGTCGCATATATATATTTTTTACACAAAGGGAGGGGTTTTTTTTTTTTTAATATGTTGGGGGTCTCTTTTTTTTTTTTTTTTTTTTTTTTTTGGTTTTTTTTTTTTCTCTTTTTTTTGTTTGTTTGTTTTTTTGTTGTTTTTTTTTGTTTTTTTTTTTTTTTTTTTTTTTTTTTTTTTTTTTTTTTTTTTTTTTTTTTTTTTTATTTTTTTTTTTTTTTTTATTTTTTATTTTTTTTTTTTTTTTTTTTTTTTTTTTTTTTTCTTTTTTTTTTTTCCCTTTTTTTTTGGTTGTTTGTGGTTTTAAGCATGTGTCGAAAACAAGGTGTGAAACGCGAGTAACATCAGATTGAAGTACTACCAAGCCCCTGGCTCAACGTAGGCGTTGCCCCGCTTCACTCTGGGCGCCTCACGTTACTGCATAAATTTGCCTGATAAAATTTTCAACACCATATTTTTGTTTGAAATGTTGCGCGCTTGTATGATATTTCAATTTTCAATTTGTGGCAATGTTTTTGCGTGGTTGAAAATCTATTTTGTTGCTGTGCAATGGTACTTTTTGTGCCCAGATATTGTGGGTCAAAGAGCCAAGAATGACGCATGCGAGGTTGCAGCTGGAAGCTATTTACTGTTGCCGTTTTTGTCAGCTTCGGGTGTCTGTGGCAGTGCCCACGCTTATTTTGAATTGTCTATATGTTTGTATAAACTTTAGCAAAAGGCAACCAACGCTGTGCCATAAGTACCTATTAACAAAAGACAGCTGCCAAAAATAACCCTATGTCGCGAAACCTGCATTTTGTTGCACGTTTGTACTTTGTACAACGAGACGAAAATGGGTCAACACACACTCATGCATAGACGCGATACATTAAAACCTTAGGCCGAACTATTTATACCCTAACATAATTTTTTTAATAATAAAGTTCATATGATTTCATTCAATGCAATATAACTCAAACTCGAAACTCGAACTTTTTATTAATTCAGACTTCGCTTAAGGGCAAAGCAGTGCAGGCAACTAGGAAAGCAGTGCAATCAGCCGGCAAAGCAGTGTTGCACTGCTACCTGTTAATTTGTTTTTGCTTTTTTGTGACGCATATTGGAAAATATGTATATATTTTTGTCAGTCCATGACAAAAGTTTGCCGTTAGCCAGGGCTTTATTTATTTATTTATTTATTACAATCTATTGACAATTAGATACAATGATATTGAATTTGAGCGCCTTTCAGGGCTAAATGCAGCCAGCGGCGCCGAAAGGTGTCAACAAAACAATTAAACCGACAACAAAATCTGCGTCAAGTGTTGAAATTGCAGCCGAAGTCGAAGATGTTGTTGATTAATTACTATTCGCTACGTGTTGACTATTAACTTTTGACCTCGTTTGCATTTCAGATACCTCAAGCTATTACTTTCCATCACAAAATCGTTTCGTGCCATCCTCCGGCTCGTTTCCCCGCCAACTGCAGCAGCCCCAACAAACGCTTCATGGTTTTCGCAGCAGCAGTGGCGGTTTCTCCCCAGCCCCTGGCTCCTACCAGGAACAGCTCCTGTTCATCGGCAACGAGAACAGCAGCAACAACAAACAGACGCCAATCTCGACGAGCTCGCCATACGGAACACCATTTGGTGGGGCAAGTCCACAATTTGCGGTAAGTTTTCAACTACAACTCCAATTGCAGTTCCAAATTCAAATTCATGTTTTTTGCAAAATGTTGGCCAGTGCATTTTGCATTTCCATATGCGGGGCTCTTTATTTGCCAATGAAGGGGGGAGGGGCAGGAATGGGTACGGGCAGGTTACAGGCAACCTGCCACAAAATGTACGAACAAACTATGCCGAAGGCAATTAAGTAACTTGTTGTCTGTGTCTTAGTCTGAGCTCGAATCCGAGTCTGGCTCTCGGCACGCAAAGCTGTGCCAATCAACGCCAAAAACGAAATCAAATCAAATCAAAATTCATAAATTACAACATGCCACATGCCACATGCCACATATGAAATTTGATTAAGCCAACTTGCAAAACGCAGGCGGGAATGCCAATTGCAGCTAAAGAAAATCAATCGGCTATATACCCTTACTATTATGGGCATTATGATTTTCGCACGGAATGTGTAACGCATAAATATATATACAGAATACCTTCAACTTAGAGTTAACTATTCTGCTTTGCTTCTTACATAGCAAAATAATCTTAATCCGATCGGACTACTATATTTATATACTATATATTATATCATATATCATATACCACATTGCGAGCTTTACTTATCAATTAACATATTTACTTAAAGCGAATCAAGCTTATCTACTTAATTATTTAAAGAAAGTATAATTTCCTATAACATTACAGAAACTATGAGTATAAAATATATATATATAATATATATACTATATATATCCAAAGCAGAATATGGGCTACAATTAGAGAAGTCTATTTTAACTGTAAAACAATGTTTTTCCTTTAAATATATAATTTGTGTATACTACAAATGGTGCGAGTCGGTCTAAAAAGATTGGCACAAGGTATTTCCTGGTTAGGAAATTATTTCACTATTAAAAATTATTCAACAAGTCTCTGGGACTTTCCCAACACATAGGAAACTATTTGCTCGCTAAAATTATTGCAGACCGATTCAGGAAGAATAGCCCCGATTTGTAGCTCCAGCTCTAGACCACGACTCCCCCCCTCCCACTTCTTCCCCATCTTCTCCTTGGCCCGGCCTGGAGCTGAGCACGACTCACGCAATGCTCAAAAACGTAAATCGAATTACACACTAGACAATGAAATAAATGGCGGGCGGGTGAACACAACTGGCCACTGGTCAGAGATGGAAGCATTTCCAAATCCATTTTCCCCACTTACTTTCACTTTGCCGAAACTGCAAACAAAAGACGTGTCTTCTGCATATCAACGAATCAACAAATATGATTTGTTGATTATTCCCGAGGCTCGAATGCATTGTTAGAGACTTTTGGCTTTTGTCGGTCTCTTGGAGGAACGTGTTTCTAATTGAATTCGAAAAAAAACGGAATAATCATATTGTTTATTACAACTGGTAACTAGTTTATAGGCATGAGCACGCACTTTGCTGCATTCCCAGTCTGGCCCTAATTGAAATGGCATGTCAGGGCCTAAAGTGCGGGTAAGGGGATTGGGACTCGGACTGCAACTGCGACTGGAACTGGTATTGGGACAGACAAGTCGCCAGTTGCTGCCTTGCTGTTTGTCAGCGCCCAGCGAGAGGTCGTGCCCTCCATTGTTCAAGTCGGACTGCTGCAGTTCCTCGCACTTGCAGCTGAATTGTGTCGTTAGCCGGCGACACTGGACACTGATTTGCCTAATGGAAGTGACTTCTTTATGGCTTCGAGTGGAGCCACTTGAGAGCTCAATTAAGCCAAGTCAAGTCGGTTGCAGCAGCTTTAGCAGGCACGGCAGCTCCTTACTCCCAGCCTCTCGGCTAGGTTATAAATCATGCTGGGAAAGATAGACATTGCACGAAATGAATTTGTATATATCTATGTACAGACATATGTTGTTAATTTATCAACAAATGCGTAATGCATAGGTGGAGAACATAAATCAGCATTAACTGACTATATATATATATATATATATATAATTGTATCACATATTCAAAAGGTAATCCCAAGTTGATGAGTAATGATAATAATTAATAATGGTAGCATTTAGCTATTTGATACGTTTTGATATGTAGGCGATGTGAATTACTAATGAATTATTATTTGATTGTAGATTAGAGACTACTTGTTTGAAGTGAAAGCCAATCCCAAAAGAAGAGCGCATATTATGCATTCTGTCGCTCCGTAGTCCAATGCTGTCGTCTCTCTCGTCATTTATTTCAACCAAAGTCGTGGAGTACGTGATCAGCTTTTCATGGTTTTGTTGTGCTTCCATATTGACAAACGACTTGAGAGCTGTTTTAATAACTTGACCGACGCTTTCTTCGTCGCTTGAAAAGCCACCCCATTAGAGTCGAGTCGGTTATTGCACCCACGGCTTTGACAGGCGCCAACCGCAGTGAAATTGTTGGGAGTCCCAACTCAATATTTAATAGTTGTAGCAATTCCCAATTAATGAGTGTTAATCAGACTAAGACTTGTGGGTAACTAAGACGAAAGCATTTCTCCTCAAATTGCCGGAGAAATTGCTCATTCAACAAATTGCCTGCAGCTTCTGCTTTTTTTTTCTGATTTTTCGTTGGGGCGTTTCTAGAGGGTATTCTGTGATGCGTAAACGCCGCCGCCACCAAGAAGCGGAAAACAGATGGAAAAAAACATGCAATAAAATTCGCCTTTTAGCAACAAAACTTGCGTTTTGTATGCAATTTGTTTAACAGAGCAAAACCTGCAGCTCGGCCAGCTCTGGGCCCCCCAAAGTTAGAAGCACTTTCAAAAATAACAACAACAAAAAAAAAACAACAATAATAATGCATAATAACAACAAGTACTCGAGAGTCGGGCCGAAACTGACGGCGATTTCTGTAATTAGCGGCCAGTCGAATTTTTATAGCCGCGCAGCGACCTTGATACACTTCAATCAAACATTTTCTTTGATAGAAATCCATAGGTTTCTGTTGTTGTTGCTGCTTTCGATTTTGATTTCGATTTCGATTTCGAATTCGTTTCCATTCATTTGCAGTCGGCGCTCAGTTTCTGGAGCTTGAACCGTTTTAAAGCGCTTTGGCATTGCATGCAACACGTGTGCTGAAGGCCCCCACATAATGCCAGGTGTATGCACCGTAACGGTTTTCGGGCTACACCTCAGAAACTGTACTGATCTGAAGATTTTGGTTGTCAACTTATGTTGATAACGGTTAGATTTGGGAAAATATGAAATGCATCTTAAACTGAGCTGAAAGTCAGCTTATGTCGGCGTGGAAAACAATTCAAATCTTAAATTGTTATTTAACTTTAACTTCAATCTGGAAATGCTCAAATTCTTTAATTTTGTTAAGCTTTGTAAATGGGAAAATATTTCCAGTTAAATAATGATGAAAATGGGAGCTGTACTTAATCTTAAGAAGACAATTCATAAGCTTAGCGAAGATATCTAAAAAACAATAACTTTTCATATATAGAACTGTAAGATACGTTTTGCAATTCAGAAAAGAGCTTAGTTAAAACAAGTTGATAACAAATTTGCTCAAGATATTTAAGGAAAAGCAAATTGTTTTATACGAGAACTTAGTTCTACAAAACAAAATTATGATTGATTTTGTGATAATATTTGAATACTCCGTTATCTGCTCTCTTTGGAACTATATTTAGGGAAATGCCTTAAGAACTGTTCCAAATAATAATAATAATAACGAACAATCATAGCTTAAGCTGATAAATATTGAATATTATATTTTTATCGCATCATTTATCTTTAATCTTGTGTCAATAAATTACATATTTATATTCCGTCAGGTCTCCGCACCAAAAAAAAAAGCAAAACTAATTAATTTGGCTTTAGTAATAACAACATACTTGTTTGGTTTTTTCTCTTGCATCCCACAGAAACCGAACCGTCAGACGGACTATTACGATATCTCGCCACGCCCCTTTGGTGTGCCCGTCAGTGGAGCTGGAGGCGGTGGCGCAACGTCCGCGTCCGCAACGGCGTCCAATGGATTTACACGCTCCAAAGCGATACGCAACGGCGGCAACAGCGGCAACAGCTTGGGGAACAGTCTGAACGGCTTCCAGCCGCAGACGCAGCGCGTCAATGTGCCACACCAGCAGACGCAGTTTCTGGCGCACTTCAGTGAGCCAACGGTAAGGAAATGGCCAACGAGAGCTCGTTCATCAGCTGCCGCACAGACTCCGGGCACAGGCATTTGTTGTGGGGCACAGAAAAGTAAAAGCAACAAAAAGGAACAGAAATAACAACAAACAATTGCATAACATTTAACAAAACAATTGGCCATGCTCTGATTTGGCCAATATCAGTTGGCGTTGTTTCTCTCTCTTACGTGACTTCAAACCCCAAAAAAAAAGGCAACTGTTTTGCCAGCAGCCAATTCACCCAATCCCAGAACCAGTTGCTGCAAACCACAATAGTTTTTTTCTTTTTGTTGACTAAAGCCGCAGCTTGGTTGGAAAAAAAAAACAACAACAACAATATATACGAGCCTATCAAATGAAATCATTTTTACCTTTCGCCAGATCTTATTTAATGCTTTATCTATTCGAACTGGGCTCTGAAACCAAAAACAAAAATGTCATGTATCTTATATGGAATATAAATCTATATATGTATATATGTATATATCTATATATCTCTTCTCTCTCTCTCTCTGCTCTCTTCTTTCTCTTTGTGGGGCTTGTTCAGTGTTTTCATTGCAATGCAGCCTTTATCCTTACAAGGGAAAACCTTGAAACTTTTAGAAGACTGCCAAAACTGTCTTAAGCAGCTTCCAAAGCTAGGGCACTTCTGGGTCTTTGGTCACGTCATTATTTTTCGCAAGGAAAAAGCATTCGAGTTGGGCCAATTATTGAGCAAGAGTTCTTCTGTGGAATTTCGTCGAACCTTCACAAAAATCCATTACATTCTATACTGGCAAGGGACATCGAATAACTTAGTTTTGATCCCATTAATCCCTCCCTCCCTATAAAACTAGAAATTCTCGAAAGAACACACTGTCAACTATCATCTATTCAAAATAGCCTCTCCCCCTAACGCAGAGTGTAGGCTTCACTCCGAGGCAGACGAAACAAATGAACACATTCTCTGGGAATATTCAGCTATTACTTGGAGACAGGAGCAAGCATTTGGCTTTATCATAACCAAGCTGAGATCAGGACTCCTTCAGCAAACGAACTGCGCTCCCTTCCATCTGGGAGGTCTCGCGTAGCCCTTTCTCACTTGGGATCCCACTAGTCCCAATTTCTTGAGAAACTCCGTCAAGCGTATTATTATCTAATATGTACATTTTAGTGAACAAATAACCACAAATACGAACACGATTGAATTGTTTACCCAAGCTGCAAAACTGTTTTCTCTGGAAGCACTTATCTCACATTGTTTTGCCACTCATCACGTTAGCTTGCTCTCACTGCGCCTCCCACTCTTTCATTTGGTATCCAACTCATTTCATTTGAAGTTAATTGCCGCAATTTGTTACTTAATTTGAGCGAAAGTGTTCCAATGATAAATCTCAGCTAAGCCTATTTACGATGAATACATTGACGGCGGCCTACATAAGTCCGATATAGTTTAGGCATTCAAATCTTTTGACTGTAAAACCTCATCAAATGAAAGTCTTTAGCTGTTTGCAGGGCAGGTGCGCGATAAATATACCTCGAATATCGGATGTTAAATGGGCAGAACTTATTTAAAAACCAGTTTAGATTTGCCACTTGGTATATTTTCTGATATTAAATGTAAATATAAAGTACAAGAAGAGAATTTCAGCTTCAATAAGTCAGTCAGTCAGTCAGGGCAAACAGTTTTATATATAGAGACATAGTATTTGATATTTTGGTCTAAGTCACTTTCAAACTTTGCCACGAGCATTGTATTTATCATAAAGTCATCGCAGACTTCGCTCAAGAAGCTGTAACCTTTGCCACCTTCAGCTACGCTGCTGCACAGCTACCCAAAGCCCAAGATTACACTTGGGGGCTTCCATGGGCTTTGCAGCGACCCAAATCTCATCATGCAACACTCAATCTTGCGGCTTTCAATAGCTGAACACGCTGCGACTGCGTCACGTTTGCAACCTGTGCGAGGCTCTTGGATGGGTCTGAGTCGCAGCGTGGTTGCCTTCACATCAAAATTAAATAAATACGAGCGTATAAATTATAGAGACCAAAAGCTGCCAAATGGAGCAGTCGACTGGAAATTTGCACAAAACGCTTTAGACAAATTTGAGAATCACTTTTGAATGCCCCAGACTGCGCGAGGCGAGGGGACAGAGGGCTGGGCAAGAGTTCGCACGCAAAACAATTGACAGACGAACCGCAGAGATTGTTGTGATTTCGTGAACCTGTCTCTGTGTCTGTGTCTGTGTCTGTGCCTAGGAGGGGGGGACCATGTTGAAACTGTAACAGTTTCCCATGACGCCGACGATAACATGTGACCACAAAAGCCAATGCTGAGAATGGGGCGCACAGCTGCTGTCGGGTTGGCAATACCCCGAACAACTGGGGCAAAGCGTACCGCTAGACGATTACTCCCATTCATAACTGTGTTTGTTTTGCTTTTAGAACGAGAAGCGTTTGCCCTCAAGCAGCGCTGCCGTCCGCCCGTTTGGCAACGGCGGCTTTTCGCCCAGCGGGACTCGCAGCCGCACTCAGGCACCTCCGGCCGATGAGGTCACGCCCCAAGCAGCTGGGCCCTATCGTTTGCGCAACCGATTCCAGCCGTCCGGCTCCATTGCTTCCTCAACGCCAACGTCAACAACCACGGGCAGCAGCGCGGAGGTAAGCAGCAAGCGCTATAATCGGTTTGGCAGTAATCGCGGAGCAACCAAATCCACGAGCACGACAGCCAGCAGCAGCAGCTCATCAACCACCCAGAACACACCAGCGGAGCGTCCCAGCTTTGGACGAAAGGCACCCAGTCCGCGGCGTCCCGTGTTCATTAGCCGTGAAATCAATGAGCCCGCGAGTGTTGTCAGCAAGCGACCCTTCAACTACAACAGCGCCAGGCTGAAGCTTCCGCGACCCACATCCACCACGACCAGCACCACGGAGGGTGTGGATCAAGAGGAAGGTGATGATGAGCTGTACGATCAGGAATCGCTGGAACAGGAACTGAAACAGTCCGAAGAACCGGAAGAGTCCTCAAGTCTGGAGAAATTACCACTTCAGGAGGAAACGATTGCGCCAGCCACAGTAGCCCAAGCTGAGGCCAGCCAAGAGCCCAAGTCCAACTCAAGTGTCTCGGATGCAGCCGAAACAACGGCCGCCAGCAATGAAGCTGAGTCGGGCACGAGTAGTACCGAGGAAACTCAAACGGATTCATCTGAGGCACACGACTTCACAGAGGAGACAACGCTGTCAAATCCTGCGCACGAATATGAATATGTTGAAGAGGAGGAGAAGGCTACAACAGCGATATCCAAGGAAAGAGACTCGACTGAGGAGCAAGAACTGGAACTAGAAATCAACACCACCGAGCTGCCAGTCGAGACTACACCGAGCACCACAACGCAGGGCACCACGCCGACGCAGGCTGCGCCGGAAACTGCAAAGGAGAGCTCATCCAGACAGGAGGAGGACGAGTCCGAATACGATGATGAGGAGGGTGAAGATGGTGAGAGCAAGTCATATTTGAAAATTAAATTCTATTATTTATATCGCATTTAGGTACTGAGGAATACGAATACGATGAGGAAGAGGATGGCGAAGCAGGAGAGACCGGCGAGGAAGGAAGCAATGGCGACCGTAATCTAACGAGCGAGACAGAGGGAGACCATGCGCCAAGCAAGGAACTCGACCATACCGATGAGCGTGAAATAATCTCTGTGGTGACCACGAAGAGCGTTGTCAACGGCTCCACGGCTTATCCGACTTATCCGGTGACGCCGAGCAGCATTGGCACAACGCTTGCCGATAGCCAGCCGGCGCCACAGCTCGATGAGGAACAAACGGAGGCGGGGAATAATGCTGTGAATACAACCCCGCTGCCCACTGAGTACGATGCCGCGCCTAATGTGACCGAGAGCTATGTGGTTGTGGCCTCGATTCAAACGAGTCGCAGCATAAACGGAGCCCGCTTTTTGCCCTTCCCCGCCATCGAGCAGGAGGAGACGAAGCAAACGCTCTCCGAACTGGAGCGCAAGGTGCATTCCAAGCATCAGCAAAAGCAGGCAGATCTTAACGAGAGCAGCGAGGAGACCTTAACAACGCCATCAACGTCTTCTTTGTCCAGCACAACGGAGAGATCGTTGCCTGTGCAGGGACCCTCCACGGAGAGCATCATCGATAAGCTAGATCGCGTGCAATCGGAGCTGTCCAGCGGTGTGCTCTCCGGTAAGTATCCCATAATTAGTAAAATGGATGGCTCAACACCCGCCACCACGATGACAACCGGCTCAGGTAGGTTTGCGCCCAACATTCGCAAGTTCCAGCCCCGCACCACCTCGACGCCCAGCACCACAAGCAGCGGCAGTAGGGTAAAGGTGCAGCATTTCGATGAAAGTGAAATGGATGAGCTGGCCGGTCTGCTCCCAGTTGGCTTTAAGCCCAAGTCCAGCTACAAGAACCGCAAAATCACCACCACGACAAGCACGACAACAACAACGGAGGCAACCGTGCAAGAGCAATCCAATCCAAAGAAACCCGCACGCAACTCTACAATCAGTCGCTCTTTTAAAAATGGCGTAGTCAGCGTGCAGGATGTTGCATTAGCAGGTCTCCTGCCCAAGGGCTACAAGCCGCCCAGGACCACAACGACGACGGCTAGTCCGGACCAAAGCACGACCAAGACGGCAGCTGTTCTAGACAGCCTCTTCGAGGAAATCAAGTTCGATGACAGCCTCGCTGCGCTGCTGCCCAAAGACTACAAGTTGAACTCGACTACGTCAAAGCCGGCTATAGCCCTGGTCGACGACATTTCCAAGTTTCTGCCAGCGGGATTTAGCCCCTCAACAACTACAACAACAACGCAAAGATCGCCTGCAGTTGCTGTGCCCTTTGACGATTTGAGCAAATTTCTGCCACCTGGCTATAAGCCGCCACAGAAAGCACAAGGCGAAGCCAAGCTGCTTCCTGGCATAACCCCTCTCAAGGTGGACGACATAAGCAGCTTGCTGCCACCTGGATTTAAGCTGAATGGCACCGCCAAGCCAAAGTTAAACGTGGCCTCTGAAAACGATGAGCTGCTCTCCTCATTGCTACCACCGGGCTACAAGCCGAAGGCCGTGCATCCGGCCTCTACCTCTACCACCACGACGAGCAAGCCCAAATCAACGGCCGTGCCAGTTCCCAGTAGCTCCGAGGCCGCCGGCAATGAAAGCAGCGCCGGAAGCGGTCTCAAAGTCGTCTTTCCCAAAGGTTTCCACAAGCGGCTCGGCTCCCACAGGCTGACCACGCCGCACACACCGCACGAGGGAAGCGAGGGGCCGCCGTCATCACCGCAGGTGGTGATCAAGAAGGGTCCGCCGGTGCGCGCAACCACCGAATTCACGGGCTGGCCTACGCCACCCACTACGCCGTTGTCTATTGACAAGCTAAATGCGCAAACCATCAACTTTGAGGACCTGCTGACAGCCGCGGGCACCAGCAGCACGAGCTCAAGCACAACCACAACAACAACTACGACGACTACGACTACACCGCGACCCACCAAGCCGGGACATTGCACGGCCGATTGTGACCTGGAAGCCACCATCAAGATTATCGATGGTGTGGCCTGGAAGCCCGAGCTGCTCGACCACAACACCCTCGAATGGAAGAACCTTGCCCATGAGCTGGAGGCACAGGTAATACACGTATTTTGGTTTTCCAAACTAGCGACTCTCTAATCCTTATATTCTTCCTAGCTCAATGAGGTCTACTCCAATGCACCACAACTAAGCAAGTGGTACAAGAAAGTGCGTATTGATAGCTTCAGTCAAGGCAGCGTATTGGTGGACTATTACGTCGAGCTGGCGAACATCACGCAGGATGTGGATACCTTGGAGATTAAGCAGTTGTTTCACGACGCGCTAACAAAGCCCACAATACCTGTGCTGCCCGAGAAGGATGCCCAGGAAAATGAAACGGATAGCGTGTCCGGGCCGCAGGAGGAGCATCTAGTCAAGGCCAGCTACCAAATGGGCAAATTTATTATCGACCCGGTAGCCACCGAATTCAGTGGTGCGTGTCTCTTTATCAAGGAAAATTTATTTATAACTGATTTGTAACTGACCCCCATTTGGTTGTCTCTTCACACAGTCATTGCCAAAAATTTGCACACCAATGTCGAGGCCGCCGAGGATGATCTTCCTATTCCACAGTGGGCAATTGTGGTCATCGTCATAGGCGTAGGCTCGCTTGTCTTTGTCGTCATATTTGGAGTCACAGTGGTAAGTGGACTCGCTGTGGACGTTTTTTGGACATTGACACAAGTCGCATCTTTGCAGCTGCTTAATCGTCAGAAGCGCGCCAAGAAGACACCCATTCCGCTGACCAACGACATGCTAAACGAACTGAAAGTCAATCACATGGGCGGCGCGGATAACTATGGGGTTGATGATTTCTACAACATTGACGATCCCTGGAACGACACCAAGCAACCCATCAAGCCAAAGGTAAGACACAAACTGATTTATTTTGCCAAGTCTCTGTTCATTGTATTCCTTTCTGTTGCCAGCGCTTCACCAATTCCATGCACGGCAGCAATAGCTCAAACATCTACGATAGCTGGCGATCGACTCGCCATCCACACAGCAGCGGCGACTATTTCTATGATCAACAGCCAACGTACTCGCAGAAGGGCGACTCTCTAAAGCGGCCACATCAGCACCATCAGCAGCATCAGCAGCATCATCAGCAATATCCCGCCCATCAGCAAGGCTATGGGCATCAATATCCGGATGCCTTTGCCGATGCGCATCAGATGTACAGCTATAACAATCATGCGAGTCGAACGCGCTATGCACGCGACTACGATCCAGACTTTTAGTTAGTCCATAAGCCCCCCACCCCGACTAACCGCTAGCTTTAGAAAATTTGCGACCGATTTCGATGTCGCGACTTAATAGCCTAAAGTTTATATACGTATGCGATAATTATAACGCTGCTCAGTAACATATTTACAAACTAAGTATGGTCACCAACTATAGAACATGTCGATGAGGACATCTCATACAATGAAATGATAGCATTCCTTTGCCATACGCAATTTCATTGTATGAGCTGCCCCCGTCCATTTGTACTGTGGTAGGCAGGTAACATACTATTTATACGAAGGTACACTCATAATCAATTTGTACTGTGAAATATGGCTTAGTTTCAAAGCAACACTATAATTAATAGATCAGTAGCTTTCTTTTCGTATTCTACCTGTCTTTTTGTATACTATATATATAAAATTGTTGTCCACATCTTTATTCTTTACTAAATCTATTAAAATACTTGTTCTATATGCTTACATATGTATATGGAAATTAGGAGTTCGCATGTGGGCTTCCAGAAATAAATAGTCATGCACTTTTAGTTAATGCTAGCTTGTAATAATATTATAGACACATTAAATAATTTAATTACTGGCTGCATAACCAATTACAATATACAAGTGTCTATATTTAGACAATGAATAAAATATGAATTATATTTCTGAGTTGGTATTGAGTTTTTAAATCTATATCTATATGTTCGTTTGTTTGCGTTTCCAGGAAAAACTAGTCTCATTGATATACCTTATTTAATATTTGAAATATTTTTCGCTTTGTGAACTCAGAAAATAAAAAAATTGTACCCTACCAAAAATAAATTCGGATTGCCGAAACCCGGGATTGAACCGGGGACCTTTAGATCTTCAGTCTAACGCTCTCCCAACTGAGCTATTTCGGCATATGTTGAGAATCTCTCAAATAAGCTACTAGATTATAGTGGTTAATCAATTCGTATGAAAGTGGTTCGAGTCCACGCTAAAAGTTTTTAGCACTTTATTCAGCACTGTCGCGACTGTTGTGCGAAATTTTGAGCTTTGGACGTAATTTTTCTTATGGCGGCATAGTTGTTTGTTCTTAGTAAAATTTAAATTTCTTTATGTACCATTTGTTATCAAAATAAAATACTTCTGGTGGCAAAATGTGATTATTAATTATTTTTGTATTATACGATATTTTTGAAGCATGTTAATTCTGAAATTCTAAGAAAAAAATATTTCAATTATATAATTTAACAATACAAAAAAGAATTTGCTACAATTTTATTTAAGCAGAACACGGATAGATGTGCAAGCTTCAAGTTTAACAGATACAAAAAAAAGTTATTGTTATGCCGAAACCCGGGATTGAACCGGGGACCTTTAGATCTTCAGTCTAACGCTCTCCCAACTGAGCTATTTCGGCACATAATTTCCGCATGTCGAATGCGCTTTTTAAGAATACAGACAGAGTAGAACTAAATGATATCCCAAATTTAGCTTTTTACTATGCCATTGCCTTTAATCAAATGTCGTCAAAACGAGGTCAATTATGATGTGAAAAATTACGTGTGTTGGCTTAATAATAATTTTTATCGTCTTGTTAAAGCAAGACAACCCGCGGCGCTCCCACTCAAATGCTGAAAATATGAAACATTTCAATTTTTGCAGTAGATTTAATATTATAAATAATTCTAATGTGTAAGATAGGCAAAAAAGTAATATATTTGAAACGGTCGTATCAGACCACCACCACATAAAGCTAAACAATAAGAACCGGGGGGATAGCCAGATTAATAAGCTAGACATATATTTCACTTCAGTTTTGCTTTCCCGCTGGCGGCAGCAGATTTTAAGTCTACTCTCTCGTTAATCACATATAACAACATTCAGCTTTAGCACCCTTCTTACTGCTCACATATACAATTTGTAGGAAAAAAAGAAGTTGCCGAAACCCGGGATTGAACCGGGGACCTTTAGATCTTCAGTCTAACGCTCTCCCAACTGAGCTATTTCGGCTGTTGGGTTGCATTGTTCTTAAATTGAATTTTGATACTAGACGCTTTAGAACTTCTTAGTGCAGTTAATTTTGGCACTTGTGATTTATTTTATCTGTTTGTTAATTTATGTAAAATGTTATTTATATACGGAATTTTATTGTAATTATTTTTTCTTTCGCTTTATTTAAGCCCGTGAGTGAAGCTTGCAGTCGGAAAATGCACGTGAAACACGCCTCAAGCGCATTTTCATACAGGTCATTGAAAATGACTATGAAGTCAACGGGATGGTAAACCAAAAGTTGCATTTGTTCACCAAATTGGCACTCAAGAGAAATGGAATTTCCAAAAAGTGAATAATTTCCATCGTTTTCAACCAATTTAAAGTCGGTCGAAACTTTGCCAACAAATTTTTTAAGCCCCATTTACCGCTCCATTTACCGCTTACAACAACAACTTTCAAACATGTCCCAAATCAAATTTCAAACAGATCCTGGACTCCCATTTTCACTGAGGTGGAATGAGTTTTCCGAAAAGTGTAGAACATTTCTCTATTTATTTTGAATGGAGATCTTTGAAAATTAATTTAATGCCGATCGATGGTAGACAAACATTTTCATATACCCGTTATTGTTGATTTTTCCTCACTTGTGGTTAGAAAATAGCCTTTTGTAACAGCAAAGTTTTCGCTTCCTAGCTCTTGCTCAGGAGAACAGTTGTATGTATAGACATATTAAAGCATTACGAAAAAACTTACTTTTTACATCAATTTAATTGAATATATTGAGGTTAGCCCTTTAGTATTTCTTGGTGAATTTCCGGGGGCGAAGAAAGCGGCACGTTTGATTTGTTTTATTTGTTAAAATGATTGTTCGAGCCATTCAAGAATTGAATTTAAATTATGTACTTAATGAATTTTTGATGGTTTTTGACTTCGCTTTATTTTCAATGTATTTCATGTTCTTGTGACATCACAATATATGTACATAGATGCATGTATGTGTGTACACGAAATATAATTTAACGAAAAATATAGACAGAACGTTTATCTAAATATATTGTAAATCACGTCAGATGTCTTCGATTACATGCATTTGAAGGATTGTTTACAACTTTTTATTAATCCTTTAATTAGGCAACGTTTCCGTTACCGAGAATTGGATTGTTTTTATCAGCGCTAGCGCTCTCTAAATCCAAAAAGTTAACGTTTGTTTAAATTGTAAAAATTGTTATTGTTAGGGCTATGCTCAATGTTTTTTTTTTTCAATCTCATAAAATCAATACAGGTTCTAAGGGGTTTCTTATATAGCTACAAAATTGTTACAATTAAATTCAAAGACCGTTAAAATTTTTACTAATATCACTTTCTAGAAATTTGTCCAATTCTTATCGTGTATCAATTGTAACATGCGTTTAAGTAATTTGTTCCTCAAATGTTTTTACTTAAGTTAGTTTTGGTATAAATTAAATATCCACTTTAGGGGCCACGTCGAGTCAGCTACAAAATAAAATATTTAACCAAATGTAATTTAAATAATTTTCATTTATTTAAAAATTAAAAAAATAACTAGTTATAATAATTGAGTAATTTTTCAAGTGTTTGCTTTTTAATTTTTTTGTTTTTGGTGTTGGGGTTGGGGAAGTGTTGGGTACATATATATATAAGTATATATATGTATATATAATTGAAATTAAATTTCTTAAGAATATTTATGAGTGGGTGATTTGGGGTGTGTTTCAATCTGAATGTTTTCCGTGTGAATGCGTGAAAATAATAGTGTGTGTGTATTTAAGGAAAATTTTTAACAATAATAAAAAACTTAGCATTGAGTTCGATTTCTTTATAAATGTACAAAATATAATTAGTAAACATAAAAATGCATTTAAAACTAAACAAAAGCACTAAATTGCTGGTCCAATGCCTACAATTATATAATTTGTTATTGTGGTTGTTGGTTTTTTGTTGTTACACCTAATTATCAACTATGATATATAATGTATATGTATATGTATTTATGTATATTGGGTTCAATAATTAAAACTACAATTTATAACATGACGTAAACAAACAAGGGCCAGGCTAGACAGCAAAATACAAATATAAAGATATATACGTGAGTGTATATGCACTTGGTAACTATGTTTAAGAGCTGTTGCCCTCTTCAGGCAGCACATAAATATGTTGTAATAAGTCTGTCATTTCTTTTATTTTTTTTTAACTGCAAAAGGCGCAGTAAAACACTAAACATCATTGTGGAGCATTTTTTCAACAGACAAAAATTCCAATGCAGCTTTGCAGGTGGCCCAGGCCAGTATAATTTTGATTTCAAATCGCTTTCATATATATTTGTTTCTGATGTAATGCATATATGGGAGTGTCAGAATGCGGGTGTGCGTGCAGTTGTGTGTGCGTACGTTGTAACTATTCCACAGCGAATCCACAGGTTTCCTCAACGGCTTGCGTGAGCTTGTCACAGAGGAGCTGATAGTTCTCGTAGGGCGGCAAATCGATGCGATTAAAGCAGGTGTGAGCCTTGGGTAGATTTTGTGTGGGCACATCTGCGGTTAGGTGTATGGTAAAGAGGCGTGGTCCAACCGCGCCCGTAGAGCCCTGCAGCGCACGGAATCCTTGCAGCGGCACTCGCGAGGAGCCCGTCACAAATTGCAGCAAACGCGCGCGCATCTCCGAGCTGTACGACTCAACCACCTGAAAGGAAGCAACAAGATTGAAATTAACTATGTACAAAATATAAGAAGAGCAGCAAATCTCTACGAACCTGCCAGAACCACAGAACCTGAGGCGTTTCATTGGTGCAATGCTTCATTCTCGTATTGTTTCGCCAGTCGTTGACATCGATGCTAGAGATGCCACCAATAACCAATTCCAGTTCGCGCTCATCGAATGGGCGCAGCAAGTGGACGGGCACGAGCTCACAGAAGCCTGTCGACATAAAAGTTACAGAAAAGTGAGTCAACATGTTCTCGATACAGGATGAGGGCAGAGGAGCATTGTGTGATACTGACCCTTTTGCAGCGCCAAAAATTGCTGTTCAATGCCGCGCATAAAGCGATAGTTGACATAAAGCTTGACATACTCGCGTTTGTTCTCCTCGGTCACGGCTATGGATGCGCCGCCGGGCTTTAGCTCATGCACCACCAGAGCGCCAAAGCTATTGTTCTCCACGCTAAATGTAGACTCAATAATTCCGCTGATGTTGCTCTCTCTGCAGGATAAAACCAACATAAATCATTTAATGTTTGGCTATCGATAAAGTTAACTTACAGCATCCAGGTGAGGCTGCGATGCAGCTCGGGATCCACGCCTTCAATGTCGCCCAGTGTGATGGGCTTGTTCAACAGTTGCTTGTAGAAGGGAGTCGTGAATCCGCCGTCCAAGCAATGGCCATGGAAAACGGCAATGCCCAGGGTGCGGCCCACGAAATGGAAGTAGGACAGGTGATCCGGATTGACGCTCGAATCGGGATTTATTTGAAGCGTATAATGATCGTCGCGACTGTACTGGAACAGGCCGTACTGTGGATTGAGCATCTCGCGGGACAGCAGATGTAACCATTCGCGGGCCACACCACCGTAATCCAAGCCCTCCTCGCCCTTGAACTTGACCATGAGCCGCTTGCGCATGTCCTTGGCGCGCATCTTCATAATCAGTCTGTAGCTCTCCTCGAATATCTCGCTGCGCGAAACCTCCAGCCGACAGTGGCCCGACTGCGGCTGCAGCGCCTGCAGTTCCGAACGCAAAGCCCGCATTTTGCCAACCAAATCACGTCGATACTTTGGCAGCAGATCGGCGCCCTCGAGCAGCCCCTGCGGCAGATCCGGCACCACAATATGCGGCGCAGCCCGTCGATGCGGCGTTGTTGCGTTGGGCGTCGCAGGCGGCTGTGCTGCGGAGGCTGGCGCCGCAGCTGGTGCTGCTGATGCTGCTGGGACTGCTGCTGGATTTGGTGTCGCTGGGGGCGCGCCTCCACTACCACTGCCATTGCATATCCTTTGGAGTATGCTGCCGCTGAGCCGCGGATCCGTGAACTGTGTGGTGCGGTTATTATGATCTACGAAGTAAACACGTCCCGAGGCCGTTTTGCGCTGCTCCCAGCCGCTCGGTAGCGCCCCAATCTCGTCCAGCGTCAGATGCTGCGTGTCAAGGTCGCGTGGTATGCGCGGATCATGCCATGTGGAAACGCCCGTCAGTATGTGATAGAAATATACCTGGCCCTGCTGTGTGGTGCGCATCTCATAGCCCGGCGGCAGATCCAAAAACGGACGCGCCGCCTGATTTGCCGCAGCTATCGCTGCCGACCCATAACGCACCGCACCACCTGCGCCGCCTGCCGCATTCCGTGTACCGCGAGACGAGCGCCGACGCGCCGCTGCCTCCTCCACAGCCTGACGCGAGCTGCGCCGTTGGGAACGTTGCCCCGGCGTCACCGTTGCGGCCGAGCGTTCCGATCTGCCCGCCGGCTGACCATTCGCATTGGAACTGTGCACATTGCCGTTGCCGTTGGCCGTCGGCGTGGCGGGCGTTGAAGGTGTTGTCGTAGTCGTCGGACTCTGCCTGGGCGGCGTAGTGGCTGGTGTCGTTGTCGCTGTCGTGCCATCCTCTGCTGCCCAGCCGTTGCTGGCATGCTGAGCTTGCGCCGATTGGACGCTCTGTACATTCCCATTGACATAGTTCTGCTGGCCGGTGGGCGATGGTGGCGTCGCGTCCCCAGCCGCATGCCCATTTATTTGGTGCTTTGGCGTCTTCACATGATTGTCGTTGTTCCCGCTCTGCAGGCGACCAGTCGCCGTCGTCGCCGTCGTGTTGCTGCCACTTCCGCTGCTGTTGTTGCTACTGCTGCTGCTGTTGTTGGGCGTTGACGGCTCGAGTGCTGCGTTGCCTGCTCGGCTGGACGTTGACTTTTTGCCCGGCGTGCTGACTGTTGTCGTTCCCGCTCCCGTTGTTCCCGCACTGGGACTGGTGTTCTCCTTGCCACCTGCCACGCCCACGCCTGCACTGGAGAGTATTTCCGTTGAATGGCGGCGCTCGTCGGGTGCTTCACGCGCCACATGCCGATTGCCATGACCGTTAAGCAGATTCGTGCAAGTCGTAGAACGTGTGGGACCCGCCGGCGGCTGTCTGTCCACATTGTTGCCATTGTGCTGGCGCTGCTGCGGCGACTTGGCCGCCGCCGGCGTCGCCGCGACTCGGGGTCTGTCCCATTGCGTCGATTTGGTTGCATGATTTACGTAGTATATGCGCCCGTTGTCCGTGCGCCGCTCCTCCCAGCCCTCGGGCAGACTGTCCACTGGGGAATCTTCCTCGGATGGGCCACGCACATCGCCGCTGGGTCCCACAATGGCCAGCGGGTTGCCGCTACAGGGTCCATCCTTTGGCAGCAGCGAGATAATAATCTGACCGCGCACGAGCTCATCGTCATCGGGCGAGAGTTTGCCCAGATCCAGGCGTTGAACTGGACAAGCAAAGAGAATGTGACATGTTAGTAGAGTTTTGATTGGAATGTAATCGCATTTACTTACATCCTGTGCCCTTCAAGCTTTGTATGGTCACAGCGGGAATGCGCACGCAGCCAAGGAAGCCACTGCCTTTGTGTATCTTTCGCTGGTTCCAAACGGTTATTGTTATCGAATCACCACGTCCCAAAAACAGATCGTAGTGGGCATTCCATTTGGGATCCAGCGAGGATTTGCTTATCTCTGTCGAATAGACCTGACCGGTGCCATCTACCTGAACCTTTGCAAACGGATCGGGGAGGCCTGAACAAATTTCAATTATTATAATTGGGTTAATAAAATAATTCAAATAATTACTTATTTATATAAATGGGGATTGCATGCGCAAATTTAACAAGCCTTATAACTGCTAGAGCTGAAAAGCTGGAAGTTAATTTCAGTTTTATTCCAACTCTCAGCTTTCAACTCTCGAGTAATTGGGTAACGAAAAGTATATATATTCTTCCTTGGATCCATTTTTGATCCAAAATTAGCATCATCTAAAAACATTGCCTTAGACCTATCAAAAATGTTTCCAATGCTCTTACTCTTCTGGCTGCTAATGCACTCAATGCTACCCGCCTGCTCTTATGTAGCCCACCCACGTCCTGGATTTCCTGATCGCTTCGATATTGAACCGAGGCAGCTGCCCACAAGCTGCATGGATCAACATCAGCGGGAAATTGCAACAACAACATCACCAACGACAACAACAAGTGATACAATAGCAACAAACAGCTTCGTCTAGGTTATCTCACAACGAGCACCTTATCATTAAGAAAAGCAAATTCCCCTCGATGACAGCGATTGTGAGTCCCCCTTCTATTTCTCGAGATTACTTCGTCTTCCGGCGGAGGGTAATCACAGACTGGCTGACCCATATATAAACGGCACCATTGACGCAGCCACCAATCACAACCGAAATGGCTTCCATTCGCTTCAGCACCTTTATCGCTTGGCTGTTCCTGGCGCTGGTGGCCCTGTGCACTGTCTCGACGATGGCTGCGCCTTTTGACGAGCGCCGCGGGAATCGACAATCCCGGCCGGTTCATTCATACCCCAACTTTCCCGGCACGCCGCCTTTCAATCCACATGGCTGAGCAACACAGACAAGTCATCCAACATTCAATTAGTCTCGTTTTTATTAAAATAACGCATAGTTGACCAAAGAGGGCAACAAGTTTCAATTAAATCTCAACGACGCTCAAATAATTGTTTTTACTACTGACCCAAAACGCGAACGGGGCCATGTGCGATGGGACCAATCTCATGCCTGCGTGTACTTTGGCAGAAATTCTGACCGCTTCACAGACGGATGGATCTTACTGATAAGATTACGTAGCCATACTGAATCTCGAAATATGTATTAAGCGCTCAGCATTCTTTTCAGCATGGACAATTAGGAACAGCTGGCAGTTCCAGCTCTTAGCCGAGGCCTCGATGAGTGTACTTTATAGTACATTGGCTTTGAAGGCCATTAAAATTATACGATATACGCAAGTTTTCTGTCCTGCTAAGCGACATGCACATTGCATCTATATTTGTAGCGCACACACCTGTGCCTGCATTTGTATTTGTATCGTTACCTGTATCTGCACATGTATCTGTATCTGCATCTGTGTGTCGGTAATTTGAACTGTGGCAGCAGCTGTTGATTGATTTTATGCTCCAAAGAACACAAAAGCAAAACGGCAAAAAGTAAAAGGAAATAGCGCCAAGAAAGATGGCAACGCACAAAGTCGACTAGCAGATACCCTGAAAAAACGTACATGGACCAGGATTTCAAACTAACAAAAATGTTTGCCGATTGTAATGTCAAAGTTTCGACCTGCATGAACCTAGTTTGCTTTGAGCCTGGGCTCGAACAATTTTTTTATAATTTCTAAAGGAGCCTCTATTAAATGTAATCTAGCGGGCATAACCCGGTCTTGCCCGTGTCACGTATAAAATAAATGTTCGCAAAAAGCTTTGAAAATGATTTCGAGACTAATCGGACTTTGATATGGCTACATATTCATATTTAAAGTTCGGCTTATTGAAATTCCTGGCATAATCCGGTTCGGCTCAAAACATGCAGCATTGAGTTATGAGCTTACTTGGGATTTAAAAAAGAGCTAATATGACTAAACAATTAACTAGTTCGTAATATATATCAAGTATGTCCTGAGTCCCAACAAGCACATATTTATTCATTATTTATATATTGTTATCTAAATTAAAGAAATACCCTTTAACCCTTATATGCTCATTTGGGCTCATTTCATGGACGACATGCACAATATTGCAGCGACAGCCGAAGACTGCATCGACGAACCGACTCCCTGTCGGCCGAACGACCACATGTCGTTCAACCCCATTTAGCTTTACGCTAGATGGCACAATTTGGGCGCACGTCGAAATTTTTGGTAGGAAATTAACGTTTGGCTGCACTTTCACTTGGCGCAAGTTGCAGCAACTGCAAAGTCGGCGTTGCATGAAGTTGAGCGGCAAACAAAAGGTTTTGTGCCACTTTTTTTATTGCAAATTAACGTCGTTAACACTTATGGAGGGTTTACCGGAGGCAGCGGCGGCTGACGCCTCGTCGCACGCCGCGCGCTCCCGCATACGCTCCTCGATGAGCGGCCGGAAATGGCGAATCAGGCCCTGCGGCGGCCAGGCGGCGCCGTCACCCAGGGCGCATATGGTGTGGCCCTCGATCTGTTTGGTTATCTCCCAGAGCATGTCGATCTCGCTGGGCTGCGCCTGGCCGGTAACAAAGCGCTGCATGATCAGGTGTACCCAGTGCAGGCCCTCGCGACAAGGCGTACATTGGCCGCAGCTCTCATGTTTGTAGAAGGCGGACAAACGTGCGATAGCCTTAATGATGTCCGTCTTCGTGCTCATCACAATGATGGCGCCGGTTCCCAAGGAGGAGCGAACGGCCATCAATCCATCGTAGTCGTGTATGGCCTTCGCTGCGTCCTCCTTGGGAATACAGGGTGTAGAGGAGCCGCCCGGTATGATGGCGAGCAAATTATCCCAGCCGCCCACGACACCGCCCGCATGTCGTTCTATGATCTCGCGTGTGGGCATCGACATTTCTTCTTCCACGGTGCAGGGTTGCTCCACATGTCCCGAGATGTTGAACAGCTTGGTGCCCGAGTTGCGAGTGCGTCCGAAGCTGGCGAACCATTTACCGCCGCGCCGGCAAATCGTGGGTGTAACAGCCACCGTCTCCACGTTGGTCACCGTCGATGGGCAGCCAAAGACACCGATGTCCGCCGGAAAGGGCGGCTTGCTGCGCGGCTTGCCAGCCTTGCCCTCCAGGGACTCGATAAGCGAAGTCTCCTCACCACACACATAGGCTCCCGCGCCGCGGTGCACGTAGAGGTCGTAATCAAAGCCAGATCCACAGGCGTTCTTGCCCAGAAAGCCAGCCTTGTACGCCTCAACAATAGCGTACTGAAGATTGCAGGTCTCATTGAAGAACTCGCCGCGCACATAGATAAACCCTGTATTGGCACCCATGGCGCATCCAGCCACAAGGCATCCCTCCACCAGCTTATGCGGATCATGGCGCAGTATTTCGCGATCCTTGCAAGTGCCCGGCTCGCCCTCATCCCCATTGACGACCAGAAACTTGGGTCGACCGTCGGGTGGCTTGTTCATAAAGGAATACTTGAGACCGGTGGGAAAACCTGCCCCTCCACGTCCACGCAGGCCGGACGTTTTAAGCTCATTGATGATCCAGGGTGAACCCTTCTCGATTATTTCTTTGGTCTTGTACCAATCGCCACGTTTCATGGCCGCTTTGAGGCGCCAGTCGTGACGACCGTACAAATTTGTAAAAATTCGGTCCGCATCTGCGAGAGGACCAAATGTTGTTTTGGTTTGGGGCGGCGGTGTGCCTGGCGGAGGACCTTTAGGAGCACCCTTCGGGGCAGGCGGTGGACCTGGCGGCTTAGCTTTTGCGGGACCTGGTGGCGTTTTAGCAGCCGGCGGAGGCTTATTTCCACCAGCTGGTGGTCCGGGTGGTTTTGATTTGCCGGAATCGAAAGCTAAGCCACCGGAAGGCTTCTTCTTTTCGGTAAATACTGTTACGAGCACGGGCTTCTTATTATAAGACTTGGTTATGTTAGAACTTCCAGTCTGTCCGAAGGTTGAGAAGCTTTTTTTGGGTATAGGTGGAGTTTCAGTTGCAGGTCCGGAGAGCTTTACTCCCTCGGGCTTTTTCTTGTCGCCTTTTGTTTTACAGCTTTTCTTCTCTTCCGCGTCCTTTGATTCCGATTTTAAATTCTTTTGGGCAAGGCACGAAGATTGATATGAGGCGGTCAAATGTCTGGTTTTGGCAGCTTCTTTCTTGGCTTCCTCCAGCACTTTGGCCACTTCGCTATCCTCGGTTTCGCCTAATCGCTCGTCTAGTGGAAATTTTTTTGGGTCTTGGTGGGTAGTTAGTGGAAATGTCTTTAGGTCTTTGAATTTAACAATTGTTTCCTTCTTTTCGCGGACTGTTTCCTTGACTAGTTGCAGGTCATGAAATTTCTCTTTTATCAACGCATGCATCTTGTTTCTTATCTCTTTATAGTTTTCTGGCGTGGACAATGAGTCCACGGGGGGCAGTTTTTCGGAACAGTATTTTGAAGTTATGCTATCCTTTCGCTCAGAAGACTCATCTGGCTTCTTCTGAAGCAGTTCATTTATTTTGGCTTTTCTCTTCATTCCCGTATCAGAAGAAGTATTCTTATCGTCCTTACAACTGTTGTCGCCCTTGGTGGACATTGTCATGATTTGCATCATCTTTGCGGGTAGCATAATCACGGATATATTGCCCAACGTTGCACCTTTACGTTGATCAGCCGGGTATTCGAACAATGCCGGGGTTAGGCTCACGGCTCTGGCATCGTTAACCTCTTTGCGTATTGCTACCAGTTCCGATTGCGGATCCTTCAATTTATGCACACAGATGTCCTTGGCATTCGTCAGTGTATGTCGGAAATATGGCAATGCAAAATGTCTCTTGCAACCAGCTAGAAATTCCTTACGCAACAGCAAGGCAATCATTTTCGTTCTATTTCCTCTTTGTGTTTTGTTTTTATTACACTTTTTACTTGTGATAACAAAAGCAGGAGTTTACTTACTAAATGAAATATATCTCTATACAGAAAACTTTTTGTCCTGACTGACTGACTGATTGGTGATCAACGCACAGCCCAAATCGTAAGAGCCATGAAGCAGAAATTTTCACTGTAGTCACCTTATATGATGAAGGTAGACGTTAAGAGGGGGTTTCAGGGAATTCCAACCGCAAGTATGGAAAAATCGCAAAAAACGTTTGTGTGAAACTTTTTTGTTTACCATCCGATCGGCCTCACAATCATTTTCAAAGATCTTTGTTCAAATTCATTTGAGGGGTGTTTCACACTTGTTGGAAACTCCATCCTTCCCTGGTGGAAATGGGGGTCAAAGATTTGGTGGGTGACGTTTCGCCCACAAATTCTTTTTCAAGGATCTATATGAAAAATCATTTGAGACGTGCTTCCCACTTTTCGCAGACTTAAAGCATCCTCGGTAAAAAAAAAATGGGTTCCTAAGACTTTTTTGGTGAAGTTTTAAGTTTTGTCCGATTTGCTTCAAACTTATTATCGCTCTACATAAGAAATTAAAAAATACATGTTTCAGCGATTTGGGGAATTCCACCCGCAACAGTGGTGAATTGGCAGAAAACGTGTGTATGAAAGTTGCTTGTTCATGTTTAAAGCTTTTTGAGAAAACTTATTCCAGACGTGCCACTGACAAGGACGGGGTTTAACCCATATATATATATATATATATATATATATATATATATATATATATTATATGGCTTATGACTTCTTTTGTTCTAATTTGATAGATTATGAAAAGTTGGAGGGAATCGCTTTTGTTTTATTACAGCGATTGAATGTTTATTTTGGTAGGGAATTTTTTTTAATAAATGTAAAGTTAGTGTTTTAATCCAACTCAATTATAACACAAACTTGTCAAAACTGTTTTGCGTTGTGTCTTAAAAACGGAAGAGATACTTAGTCATAACATATGTTGCCCCCCATAAATCCCTTGCCTATAATATCTATTAATATCTGTATACAAATTGAGTCAAAACGCTTGCAGATAGTGCCAAGTCCTACGTAAGACCCTAAAACACACATTTTTAACCAGTTTGCGAGTGCGGTTTTTCCCAACGCCCCGTAATGTTTTGTGCCCGTATATTGCACGAATCTAATCAGTCCAACGATAAAAACAAAAGCGGCCAACTTATTTTTTGCCGTTCACACCTATTTGCATGGGCAAAAAACATTTGCCGATCAAAACAAAAATGTAAGCCAAGTGCTCGCCAAAAACACTTGATCTGTGGGTAGATCTGTAACAGACTGTGCTGTGATAATTCCATGGAAAGATGGGATCATGTACACCATGCCAGAGTCGGGCATTCAGTCAGTCGGATCTCTAGCTGTTAATTACACATTAGCATTAATGTGCCATGTTTCATGTGGCATCCTTCTTTGGATACCCTCATTCGAACAGCTCTCGAATTCATTGGAATGCCAGCCTATAACTAACTAATAAGAAATATAAATTTAAAAATAACAACAAATTGGACAACGGCGACGGTTGACCGCCCCCTGCGTGATTTAAGTGCAACGATGTGTAAAAAATGAATAAGAGAGATATACAGAATGAAAAAAAAAACAAAAACTACAAAATAATAAATAACGCACACACGCACGCATACAAATACAAATTGGGGTTATGCGTGCGAGAGTGAGAGAGTGTGAAAGTAAATTAGTAATAATTACTTTGGTTATGTATAAACAAATAATTATGGCAAAAGAAATATACAGTCATGGACAAAAGTATTGGCAATTTAATATTATCTAGTTTTTTTTGTCGGTTTTGTTCAACTTAACGTCCAATATTTAAAAAATATTTATTATTTGTACGCTTATTAGCTATTTGTGCATATAATAATAATATATTTGAATAAAATTAGATGATGGCTATTCTCAAATTTTGAACTTGCCAATACTTTTGTCCGTGACTGTACGTATGTGTACATATCTTAAACTAGACGGCGGCATGGCAACCCTAGTTTCAGGCAATCGCTGTTCCCCCTGTTTACCCCCCCCCCCCCTCGTAATTTCTATAAAAATGAAAGTAGACAACAAAAGGAAATGCTAAATTTAGCAACAAATACGCGTCACGTAGCGATACTCGACAACAAAACAGTTGTGGCAACAATTATTAAAATGTTTGTTTTGATTCGTGAAAACTTAGCAATCAATTTCTCTAAAAATTCCTAACATTTTCTAATCAACTTCCAATTTTGCATTTAAGTTTGCGAGAAAAAAAAGAATACTTACGAAACAGATCCTTGCGCGCCAAATTTCTTGCACACAACACTGTAAAAGAGAACCGTTATAATAAATAAACAATATCAAGTTAATTTATTTAATTATTGGCTTTACTTACGCGTTATTCGAATCTTGTGTGTACCATTGCGACGTGGGTAATCCAGTTTATTCATAATTTCAGACTTTTAATTATTGGTTAATTGTAATTGCAATTGAATTTACATAAGTATATAAAAATATAGTTGTTATTTTCTTATAAAACAATTGGTCTGTCCGACAATTGTTTTGATCATTTTTGGGCCTTTAATGTTGACGTTGTTGTTGAACAAATTGAAGCGAAGTAGAAGGAGGAGGTAGAAAATTAGCAAAAAATTATCTCAATTTTTGTTGTTGTTGTTGTTGTGGCCGCAGCAGCTGCTGCCGCTCTTGTTGTAGCCTTGAGTTTTGCTGCTGCTGCTGTTGCTGTTGTTTTTGCTGTTGTTGTTGCAGTTGCAGTTGTGTGTCATTGTTTGCACAGAAAAATATGTATAAGTCATGTGTTGTTGTTTGTTGGCGCTGCGAATGCAAACTGCAATAGAAGAGCGACAAAACTGATTATTTATGAGTTTCGTAATTGAATTTATACGAATTGTTTTATTAGCACACACACACACACACGCACATTTTGATAACTAAAACGTTCGTTCGTTCGTTAAGATAAGCACTTGCATTTGTGTGGGTGGTTATCTGAGCTCTAAAACTGAATGAAGTATGCCCAAGTGTTAGTATTTGGAGTGTGTGTGTGTCATCGCAGGGCGTGCAAACTCTGCCGGCGAACAGAACACAAGACACGACAAAAAAAAAACGGGAAACGGGCAAAAAATCGGCTTTGGCAGGTAGCTCACAACTCACCCCAAACTGTTTTGCCTCTGTTGTTGTTGGTTTGTTGATGCTGCTCTGCTGCCTTAAAACCATTTCACACGCACATGTTATACACAAACACACTGACACACGCACACGGACACGGTGCACAGTCGTTGCAGGCAGCGTGCAGACAATTTACGAGAACTGGGTTTTATTATTTCATAAATTAATTGTATTAAATAATGCACGTACTACGAATGTTGGTATGTATATACAATATGCAATATGTATATATTTCAACAGTCGCTTAATTAACTTTAATTTTTTTTCCTGCGTTTGTATGGGTGCATACTATTTTGCTAGCATCTGTGTGTGTGTGTGTGTCTGCATCACAGAATTTGCAATATTGTAAACGCCCTGCCCGCCACACACTTGTAAGTTATTATAAAATTTGTATACATACACATATTTTATATATGTATATATTATATACATGTAGCTTTTAACCGCGGACTACGTATTTAAAAGCAACAAAAATATTCTTTAGTTTTTTTTTTACGCACTGCTCTCGTTTTTATACTTACAGAGAGACGGCGAGAGAGCAAATGATTGTATGAACAACGACGACTGAATGCGGATGAAGCACTTTAGCTGCATGCACCGATGGATTTTGCAAACATTTTTTTTTTTTTGTAATTTGTTAATAAAACTACATTATTTAGCGAGAATTTAGCTGCTCGGCCCACGCTTTTATCGTTGATAACTATATAATTTTAATATCGCGCAGAAATCAGTTCTTGCTCAACGAGAAACGCCATTTTATGGTTAGTCCCAACACTTAGTGTTGTAAAGCGCTCTTTTCCACACTGCTTAACATTTATTATTTAACTTACGCTACACAGCACTAAAATTATTTGGCGGTGTTTGGGATTAACTGTTTGCGCTACTTTTATTGCCAGTTTTATTTCATTTTTTACTGAATATAATGTCAATAACCCTTGATTTCGATGCTAAGCAATTGGCCAACAAAAGACCATTGCAGCTGCACTCCTTACCAGCCAAAATCGACGGCGACGGCGAGTGTGCCAATGTGGATACCTATTTTAACAATTACACGCGCGAAGCTTCAGAATACGGCGCTGGCGTGCTGATAAATGCTCTCAGGGGCTATCCACTTTTGGGAAAGCGAGAGCCCGTGCCCGACGGATACAGAGGCGTTGTCTTACAAGAAACGGACCCACATCAGGAACAACGCCAACTACGGCTCACCGGCACGTTCCAGGATTTTACATACTGGAATTACGACAAAGTGCCGTCAAAAGGCGACGGATACCAGCAGGCACTAATAATGCTGGAAGTGGCCGATACAGTAGGTATTAAAGATATTAAAAGAAGCCAGTTGTACTACATGGAACATTTTCTAGCTAGCTAAGCCCGTGAGCGAAGAGGAGCTGGAAGATGAGATGCAACGTTTCCGGCAGGCCAAGAAAGAAAACGCTTTGTAGTTGGTGCGCTTACAGCGTTAATAGTATATAGTATTCCAAAAGCTAATCAGATATTTTCACAATTCATACACTTTAGACTTACAATTTGTATAAAAAAGATTCAAATATAAATACGTATGTTTATGGATGTTATGTGGATTATGTGGTGTTAGTTAGTTCACTTTTTAGCTGCCCTATTCATCCGCATCCTCGAAGCGATCGTCATCGTCGTCAAGGCTAAGATTCTGCATGCCGCCAACCTCGCCGCCGTTTCGGCCAAGCGTAAGTGCATCGTCTACCATCTCCTGGTCATCAAAGGCCATGCCAACTCCGCCAGCATCCTCCATGGGATCGCTATCTTCCGAGTTGCTGTCCGCCGAATCTGGATGCAATGCCTGGCAAGTGGTCATCGCATTGTACATGGTATCCACAGTGTGTATATCATCGGGCAATAGCCAGCACTCGGTTACTTCGTCCAGTTGCTGATCGACAGCATCCTCGAAGTTATCATCGTCTTCGTCGTCCTGGTCGTGCTCATCACTGCCGTTGCCCTCGTCATCTTCATTATTGGCAACAGCATTGCGATGGGGCTCATCCCCGGCGCCGTTCTGGCCATTGACTTCGGGACTTCGGCCCATATAAACGCCTTCCCACTCCACTTTTCGGTCGAGCATAAAATAAATACATTTTCTAGGATTCGACGAAATGCCGTGCAGGCTAACTTGTTTCCATTCGATCGAGATACCTTCAGCAAGATCTGCCGGCTGCCAAGACAGCGTGCTTTATCAAGAAAAAAATTAAAAAAAAAAACAATTACTAAACATTTCGAGCATTGGCGAAAAAGTATGCACTCACTTTTGTGAAATATATATTGTGCCCTGTCCTACTACCTTATCTCCGAGCTTAAGCTTTATATTATTGGCGGTATATAAGAGACCGTGCTCAGGCGGGCTAATAGGCATAATTAATACCATTTTAATAGAAAATTGTGCTAAAAACACACGACAATAAACAGACTTGCAGACCGTCTGGCAGCGGTAAACTCAGTTAGTGTTGGTTAACGTAAAACATTGCAAAATATTTTTATTTAGCATAATTGCAATAAATTTAATATTATTGTAATAATTTCTACAAAAACAAAATAAGAATCGTTAAGAAAAAAACTGAAAACTGAATGATTACTATATAATAAATATTTGCGTTGAATATTTTTCTGACGTTTGCTTACACTGTGTACATATTTTAACAGAGCCTAGCAACTCTGTAATTTCAATTCACAGCGGTTGGTTGAGAGCGTCTTGCACTTTTTTTCGGAACATATTTTACGCAGCTTAATAGCTATCATGGGTCGTTCAGTTTATGTCAAATTGTGTATTCTTTAGATAAGCTTTGAAGTGAAAATAAAAATTTATATACATGGCTTATGTTTTGCACTGCAAGAACCTGTAGCTATTCCTAGCTCTGTTTCCGAACTGCTTTGTTGTTGTCGTTGTTCCAGCTCTAATTTCTCACAGCTGCAGCTGCTAGCATACAAATACATTTGACTGGAAGAGAACGAACGCCTCACAGCCAACAATGGACATGGAATATGTGAATATTAATGAATTTAACGACCTCGAGCTGGCGACGCGCATGCGCACCTGCAACTATGAAAAATACAAATCTCTCGTGCGCATGCACCTCTCGTTCGAGCTCGAATTGAATACCGATGAGTAAGTGAAATAGTGTGTATTTATTGTATGTGTATGTGTTAGTGACTGTGCGTTAAATGCGTCACTTGTAGATTCGATTTACCCTGTCACGAAATTGTATACGAGGACAAAGGCAAGCTCAAGAAGTGGAACAGGCTGTCGAAGAAGCACAGATTGGGACATGTTGGACACAACGCTGCCAGTGTTGCCACCGTGTCCAGCTGTGCCGCTGGCAGCGGCAACAAATCCGTCGGGAACAGTCCCACAGAGTGCTTGCAGCAACAAATTGATGCAGGCTTCCAAATGCATCTGCTGGAGCTAAAGGAATTTTTAATGCTAGAAAAGAGTACGTTTATATAAGCACATCTTCGTATTTCGACTTAGCCAATAACATTTGTTCGCCAGATATTACGCAGGAGGGACTCTTTCGAAAAACGGGCGCTGTTTCGCGTCAAAACGAGCTGCGCTTACACATCCAGCAGGACAAACCGTTGGAGCTGGAGCAGACCGGGTTCTCGGCGCACGATTGCGCAACCGTCTTCAAGAGCTTTTTGGCCGAGCTGCCTGAACCATTGCTGACCGACGCACATTATCCGGCGCATCTGCAGATTGCACCGCTTTGCCAAGCGCTTACGGAGCGGACGCAGGCCACATTGGAACGGCAGCAGCATCTTCTGAACTCGGTGCAGTTGCTGTTGCTGTTGCTGCCAGAGGAGCATCGGGAGCTGCTGCAGCATATCATGGAAATGCTGCACGCCGTTGCCCTGCACGAGGGCAGCAACAAGATGTCAGCGGAGAATCTGGCTACGTTATTTACACCGCATCTGATATGTCCTCGCAATCTGCCGCCCGAGGTGCTGCACTATACTGCGAAGCGCATGTCCAGCATCATTGCGTATATGATTGTGCGAAGCTTGGAGATATTCGCCGTGCCCGCCAAGCTGGCGACCGATATTCGGGCGTACTTTCTTGAACGCAAACGCAAGAAAACCATGTCGCCGGAGCAAACGCTCGACGAGTCGATATCGGACATCTCAACGGTCAACACGGTGTACACTTTTGTAGATCGTGCTGCCACGGCAGCGGCCACCAATAGCAACAACACAGATACGGAATTGGCGCAATTGTATGCGCACATTCAAAGTCTGCCGGAGTCCTCTAAAAAACGGCGACTGATCAAACAGTTTAACAAACAAAATGGACAGGGTATAGCCTAGAGAGATATTTGTCTATTGAGAGTTAACCCATACTTTTCTCTTTCCAGGCACTCCATTGCAGTTGGTCGTTATGAATCGATTGAAGAACAACGATGCGGCTCGAAGTGCCAAATCACTGGGTGACTCGATAAAGAAACATATATTCCATAAGAGTCTTATGTCGCGTACGCCCAAACGGGCGCCTGCTCTGCAAGCTATGACCGGATCAGAGGTTGGTCTCGGCTGGGCTTATTCTGTATCATATGTACCTTTGCAGATATTATTAACGTTTAATATATTTCGATATTTTCGTATATTCCTGACAAGTGAAAGTTATAAATCTTGTAGAACCTTTCAATTGCAATCATATATATCTTGTTAATGTATCTGCAATGGTATTCAACACTTTGTTTATTATCGTTTTGTACACTAACCGCATGTTTTCTGTGTCCTCGCTCAGACGCCTAATCTATCGCATGCCAAAGCTCCAAAGTTGCGTGTGCTCTTCCAGAGCCCAACGCCAGCCATGCCGCTGCCCTCATCTAGAGTCATGAAATCATCTGGCATAAAGCCACTGCACACACTTCACAAGTCCATCTCATCCACATCTCTAAAGTTAGAATCATCTTCGGATAGTAGCAGTTGCGGCGCAAATAGCCACTCGGCTCCCGTGAGCCGGCAGCAATCGCACGAACTGAACCCAGCTCCTCGGCCAGCTACTGTGCCGGAGCTGGACGATATTGACGCGTGCTGTGTAACGCCGGTAAAAATTATTTCGGCTGTGGCTCAGCAGCTGCTCGGCGTGGCTGATAAGAAGAGTGTGGCATGGAATGATCGTCGTTTGCTGGATATCGAGGAATACTCGAATCCCGGCACGCCCGTGCAGCAATCTTCGCGCTACAAGTCCGAGCCTAATCTGTGTAGTATGCGGCCACAGGTGCACGACGACGACGATGAAGACGCTGCGCTGACCCCCATCGTGGAGGTGTCGACAACAACGGCTAGCCAAGGCATGGGCAAGTCGCTGACACGCAAGCTGATGAAGGGCGTCAGCATGGGCAATCTGCGTTTTCCCTTCAGCACACCAGAGACAACAAAACGTTTGGTGCGGAGTGTTTCGGCAACTCTAAAACGCCGTCCCAGCGGCAGCGATGAGGCCAAGCATGCTGGGACTGCGGATGCCCCGCTGCTGGAGGATGTGGATGATAGCGATCTGGAGGACAACGATCAAATCGAAGATGACGATGACGACACCTTGTCCGAGGTAAATGGCAGCTCCAACGAATTGCCCGGAGGCATAGGCATGGCCATCGATGTAAGCTATCATCAGCAGCTGCTGCAGAGCAGTGTTTATCGCAACCTGGATTTGATAACAAGCACGCCAGCGTTCCGATTGGCCCGCCGTTCTATGTCGCCCATAACCAAGTCCACGCAACGCATGCCCAAAGCCATGCAGGTGAATAGTTTGCCTAGCATGCTCCCTTATTAGCATGATAATGATAAATCCGTCAAGATATCCAGCTAATGCTTGAGCCTTTGCAGGAATCCATTATGACGCCGCGGTCCCGCAAGCCTGTGATGCTGCTCAATGCGTTAGGCAATGGCGACAAGCAGCAGAATCAGAGCTTTCTCGAGCAACAGGATGAGGGGCTGACGAGTAAACTAGAGCTAGAGCTGGAGCCACCAGCGCTGCACAGCGAAGATGCGACTTCCCTCGGTGGCTACGCAGACATACTTAGACGTCAGCAGAGTTTTGCCAACGTTACGAGCAACAGCAGCAGCAATAGCAATAGTACTGAAGTGGAACTGGAGCCTTCAATATCGGGTAAACCCCATAATGCCCTGTCAAGCGATTTTAAGTGAGTTGTTTTGCCATATGTAACATAGTACCAGGGATAATACTCTTATTTGCTTATGCTTAGGGAGTATTTGCTTACGCGCAGCGTGTTGACAGCAAGTCCGGCGGATTTGTCATTTGCCAGCCGATCGGATGATTTTGGTGGCGCCAACACCACGCAGGACATTGAGGATTTCGATGAGTCGGAGCTGAGCCCCAGCCTGCTGTATTGCTTGGATGGCAATGAACCGGCCATCGCTTCGCCTCTGGGTAGCTTAAATATCGGCCGGAAACGTTCGGCAGGCTCGCCTCTGAAGACTGCGCCTGTTCAGAACCCGGCGCACAACAAGGAAAACATTTCCAGCCGTGATACGGATGAGCATTTGCAAACGAAAAAGCTGCTGATTACTTCTCGTGGGGAGTATCCAGGCGAAACGGCACTTTAGCCTTAAGTGAACCACATTTAACGTTAAAACCGTTGCACGGTTTTAAAAAAAACCTTTCCCATCAAACATATTGCTTCCGTGAAATTGTTTTCGAAAACAAACCAGCTGTCAGAGATCTGGCATAAGTATAAGAAAAAGTAAATATATATTTTAAATGCATGCCTCCCTAGTATTCAAAACAAAAAATATATTACTTAAAAATACATTTAATAAAAATATTTTATTAATCTTGCCGAAGAGTTTTACCAATGTATACCATTTGAGGCCCAAGTAGTGGGTTTTATTATAAGGCCAAATATTCTACTTAATATATAAATTAAACTACAAAATCATTTTCACTGAAACCTTGTGAATTGATTTAAAGTCATTAAAAGTTCTATTTGCATTTATAAAACAAAAATATTGTTTCATAATCTTAACCAAAAGGCTTTTTTGCAATGTATATTCTATATTACATGTTTATTAACTATAACATTTAAATATACACAAATATAGTATATGTACCATTATTCTCAACAATTACGTCTAAAACATCGATAAGCTCATACTCAGGATCTTCTTTATTTGGGGAATTACAAAATTTATCTGGATTGTTACTTTATTAAGTTGCCTTAATAACTTGGTACCTCGCGTCCGCTTAAGAGAGGAAAAATATATTGTCTGCGTTTAACAGAGGAAAAAATAAAAATAATAAAAAAAAAGCCCGTCCAAGAGGCTTTGGATTTGCAATAGGAAGCAAACAAATAAATGATTTTTTAAATTCTTATCATTTTTTGATAAATAACAAGATAAAATCGGATTGATTTAAATATTCAAGTATCGATATACTTGCATGTATTTGTTGGGCAACACTGAAATTTCGTTCTGAATTGGCATTATACAGCACTCAAACAAAACATCTGATTTTTGTTGACAGCCGCTCGAAAACGAAAACAAAACAAAATTTTGATTACACGAAAGTATTTCTTAAATAATTGTTGCACTTAATAAAGTATTGGACAACATGGGCACCTGGGTACTTGAGGTAGCCAAAATGGGCATGTACATGGCATTTCCAGTAGCGCTCTTTCACATCTTCAATCAGCCCGAGTACTTTGAGGAATGGGTGACTAAGAAGAAGCGCGAGCTCTATCCGCCGGAAAGCAAGAGCCATCACGAGGAACTGCAGCGTGCGATACGTGAACACCACCAGAAGTACGATGCGGAAATGATGCGCGCCATGCAGGAGGCGGAACACAAGAAGTAAAACCCAGAACTACACTCGGTTTGCTAAAAAACAATGTTTTTAATATCAGCTGTTATATAAGTCAAGTGGCATACTGACCATCAAGTGTGGCAAAACCCACAAAGTAACGGGCTGTTATATGTTTGCTTAAGTAAATAAATACATATATGCAAGATTATTTTTCACTGTTTACCCTCTTGTAATTTAGTGGAAACTGGAACTTCAAGTTCACTCGTTCTTATCAGCAGGACTTGCATTATGATTACATGACTCAATTGCAGTAGTGCAAAACAATCCACTTATCAATGGATCACGATATGCCCCCCTCCACTCTCCGCGCTCAATCGCCGACCTGCACTTGTCTGTGCCTGTTCACTAGTGCCACATATTATGACGATTCACGGCACCTTTTTCCGATGACCGTCAGGTGACCGTCGAGCCATTTGGGTGTACTCGATCAGCTCTAGATTAGATCCACTTTGAGCTATTTAAACACAGGAGCTGCCTTTATCTCATTTTCACACGGTATTTACAATGACATCGACAGGTGTTGTAAAATTCCAATAGCACAGATTGTTTTCAAAGCCGCCGCCAGCCACCAAAGTGTTATATAGTAGTGTAGGACAGATATTGTACTTTTCATTAGGTAATACTTGAAACTGTGCTCGGGAGCACTGAGTCAGCGCTCTGCCGTCGGCTCTGCTCGCGCATCGGTTCCAGCTGCACTTGATTTATTAGTTTCCACAGTAGGAGGAGGAGGGAAGGGTCATCGGCGCTGGCAGCGACGCCGACGGCATTCAGTTATGCCCTTATCCAATTCATCGATAGTTCAAGCCAAGTAGTGCCTGTCCAGAGGCAATCAGTTATATTTTAGCTATTGCACCGTACGGAACACAAACATGGCACAAGCAAAAGTTCTGCCACAATATATTGCCGGGCTGTCGGCAGCGTTTGGAGCCTTTTGTATGGGCGCCAGCATGGGCTGGTCGGCGCCTGTAGAGCAAATGTTGACGGAGGAGGAAGCTTACGGGTTTCCAATATCCAGCGACCAATTTGGCTGGGTTTCCTCTCTTCTTACACTGGGCGCAACTGTCGTTTGCATACCGGCAGGATTCATTATTGACTGGATTGGGCGCAGACCGACGATGTTGGCCCTGATTCCGCCGTACATGGTGGGCTGGATTCTGATGATCTTCGCAAAGAATGTGATGATGCTCTATTTTGGACGTTTCATCCTGGGCGTTTGCGGTGGAGCCTTCTGTGTGACTGCCTCCATGTACACCACGGAGATCTCAACTATTTCCACACGTGGCACACTGGGAAGCTTCTTCCAGCTGAACACCGTCTCCGGATTGCTATACGGGTATATTGTGGGCGGCTACCTTCCGCTGTTGACCATCAATATACTTTGTGCCATATTACCACTAATCTTTGCCGCGGTGCACTTCTTTATGCCGGAGTCGCCAGTTTATTTGGCCATGAAAGGTCGGCCTGAAGATGCAACCAAGTCCCTTCTCTGGCTGCGTGGCAAGGACTGCGATGTCAGCGACGAGCTCAAGGAAATTCTAGAGGAGACAAACAAGAACGTGGATGAGCCCAAGGTTAGCACCTTTAAGATGCTGCGCCGTCCCATAACCCTGAAGGGAATTGGCATTGCGGTGATTCTGCAGGCCTTGCAGCAGTGGACGGGTATTAATGCCATCATGTTTTATTCCACGTCCATCTTCGAGGATGTTGGCGCTGACCTAAGCGGTCGCATCTGCACCATCCTGATCGGAGCTACCCAAGTGATTATGACTCTTGTGGCTACTTTAATAATCGACAAGGCTGGACGACGGATTCTGCTCCTTATTTCCTCCTTTTTCATGGCCATTACTACCTGCCTGATGGGCGTGTATTTCCAAATGAAGGAAAGCGATCCGGATTCGGTGACGTCTCTGGGATGGCTGCCCATCACCAGCATACTCGTGTTCATTGTGTTCTTCTCCATTGGCTTCGGTCCCGTGCCCTGGCTAATTATGGCCGAGCTTTTTACGGAGGACGTCAAAAGCGTCGCCGGCTCCATTGCGGGCACGAGCAACTGGTTCTCCGCATTTTTGGTCACAAAGCTGTTTCCGTTATTAAAGAACAGCATTGGATCGGCACCAACATTTTGGATATTTGCTGGAATCGCTGTCATCGCCTTTGTCTACTCGCTGATTTGTGTGCCGGAGACAAAGGGTAAAACGCTTCCCGAGATTCAGCTACTGTTGGCTGGCGGCAAAAAGAATAACGACACCGAGACGAAGGGCAATTAGAACTGGGACTAAGCATATATGTATATGTATGTATAAGTACATATGTCTAGTCTATAGCTGTAGTCTCTATCAATAAGAATAAACAAATATATTTTCAAATACTAAATCAATTGTTCGCTAATTAAATGGTACATTTGTATGTATGTATGTATGTATGTATGTACATATGTGGAATAGTACAACGCAATCCGATTGGGGCACTATGTATTCGATTGGCTACTGACAATTCGGCTTGGTAGCTCATCATTACATACATAGTATGTATTACATACATACATACTACACACAAACAAAGTTATATTTGTAACTTTCATATTATGCCTGGAAACTAAGTACATATGCATGTATGTGTATGTATTTACATACATACATAAGCTGATCAAACACTTTCTAGCTAGTTTCTTCTACATAAGGCATTTTGTGCTTTCTTCAATTCTCTTACATATATTTCGTTGAACATATGTATGTACAAACGTTACACTATATATGTACATATGTATGGAATATAAGCCGCTAGAATATTCCGTTATTTTTCATGCATTGCAGGCAGAGTACGTACGTATGTATGTATGTATGCAGTAGAGGCAAGTTAGCTTGCAAGACATAAGGACAATTTACAGATGTTTGCAGATAAACACAAAATTAAAGATCGAGAGTGGCAAAATGTATTTCTTAGCGAAGTGAAAAAGTTTAATTTGGCTGGCACAGACGGCGATCGGGTTTCTTATCGCCTGTGTATGCGAAAAATGTGGCAAAGGTCATCTCGATTTCTACAGAACTGCGATCGACTTCTGTTTATTTAATCTTCAATAGGAAGTATTCAGCGCTGTTTTCCCTTGTTCAATAATAACTTCCGACTTGATCCGCATGCGTTTGGGTTGGGACGCAAGTTTTCCTCACCCGCCCCACCGTCCCTTTCAGCGATACACACAGAGGAAATTAGGCAATCAGGCAATTTATTAATAATCTCTAAACTATAAATAAAAGTGTGGACATTATAAACATTCATGATCCACTGTGATTTTGCCCAAATTTTTTTGTATTGTAATTTATTATTTTTCTATTTTTTTCTTATAAAAAAAAATTGACAACCGCTGAATTTGAACCAAGGACTCCCGCTTCTTAATCCATCGCTCAAACAGTTGAGTCACACAGGCTCGGGTCGTCATGCTTGCAAAGCACAAAAATCTATGTACATATGTGGCTGAGAGTTTTGCTGCTCACTTTCGACCAAAAAGCAAGCTTAGGTAAAACTTGTCAGATTCCAATCAGCTTATCACCCGGCTTACCCCGGCAATGTTCAAGCTGCTGCTGCTTTTCAGAGATTCTCGCGTTTCATTTTCTTATTTGGCTTCAGACTTAAGTCAGACTTAAGTCAACTTTAACCTGGTTAACCGGTGCCCAGATGACTTAAGTCAAGAATTTCGGCAATAATGTTTTATGTGGATTAACATTTTTTTACCCTTGCAGAATGACTATAAAATACTTGATCTTTTCTATCAGTGTGAAAACAAATACTAGATACTTCACTGCTTCCACAGGCGGCTGGAATTGTTGGTAGGCTAAGTGGATTAATTTTGCGGTTGCCAGCGAGCAGATCCTGAATCTCAAGAAGTGTTTTCCCTTTTGTCTCCGGCACACAAATCAATGTCCATACGAAAGCGAAGACGCCAATAGCGGAAAAAATCCAAAACGTTGGCGCCGATCCAATATTATTATTTAATAACGGAAACAGTTTTGTGACCAAAAATGCGGAGAACCAGTTAATGGTACCCGCAATGGAGCCAGCAATACTCTTGATGTCCTCGGTAAAAAGCTCGGCCATAATTAGCCAGGGCACTGGCCCAAAGCCAATGGAGCTGGCGACAATGAAGACGAGTGTACTGGTGATGGGTAGCCATCCGATAGAAGCCACAGAATCCGGGTCGGTTTCCTTCATTTGAAAGTACACGCCCATCAGGCAGGTAGTAATGGCCATGAAGAAGGCAGAAATGAGCAGGAGAATTCGTCGTCCAACCTTGTCGACAATTAACGTGGCCACAAGAGTCATAACCAGTTGAGTAGCACCGATCAGAATAGTACAGATGCGACCGCTGAGGCTTTCACCAACATCCTCGAAAATTGATGTGGAATAAAACATGATGGCATTAACACCTGTCCACTGCTGCAGAACCTGGAGCATGACCGCAATGCCAATTCCCTTGAGGGTAATGGGACGTCGCAGCGCTTTTAAGATGTTGACCTTGGGCTCATCCGCGTTCTTGGTTCTTTCCTCGAGAATTTCCTTAAGCTCATCGCTGACATCGCAGTCCTTGCCACGCAGCCAGAGAAGGGACTTGGTTGCATCTTCTGGACGACCTTTCATGGCCAAATAAACTGGCGACTCCGGCATAAAGAAGTGCACCGCAGCAAAGATTAAAGGTAATATGGCACAGAGTATATTGATGGTCAACAGCGGAAGGTAGCCGCCCACAATGTACCCGTATAGCAATCCGGAGCAGGTGTTGAGCTCGAAAAAACTTCCCATCGTTCCACGTTTGGCCACGGTAGATATCTCCGTGGTATACATGGAGGCAGTCACACAGAAGGCTCCACCGCAAACGCCTAGGATGAAACGTCCAAAATAGAGCATCATCACATTCCGTGCAAAGATCATCAGAATCCAGCCCACCATGTACGGCGGAATCAGGGCCAACATCGTCGGTCTGCGCCCAATCCAGTCAATAATGAATCCTGCGGGTATGCAAACGACGGTTGCGCCCAGTGTAAGAAGAGAGGAGAGCCAGCCAAATTGGTCGCTGGACACTGGAAACCCGTAAGCTTGCTCCTCCGTCAGCATTCTTTCTACAGGGGATGACCAGCCCATGCTGGCGCCCATGCAAAAGGCTCCAAACGCTGCCGACAGCCCGGCAATATATTGTGGCAGTACTTTTGCCTGCGCCATGTCTCTGTTCTGCTAAGTGCCACGGTTGGAATCAAACTGAATGCCAACCATTTCTTAGCTTGAAATCTCGTTGCATTGGCTGAGGGTAACACAACGTGCCGTCAATGGCCCTCCTTTCCGACTGGGGTAATTGATAACTGAAGTACAATTTACTATATACCTGCTCAAGAATGAACATAAGTTGAGCAAACACAAACAATGTTAAACTAAATGTAATAAACATGCCAAGAGATAAGTAAGTTTACGACCGCGCATTGGCAATTCGAGATTAACTAAATAACTACGGTTAACTAACCAAAACTAATTTCTACCAAATATCCCTTTGTGGAGAGCGAGGAGCAGAGGTCCGAGATGCATTCTGTTACTTGAATACTTTTCTTTTTCACCCTTCAATTACTATGGAAGTCAACTCAAGAAGATATCTTCAGGAACTAATGCTGGGAAGGTCAAATAATGGAGCTGCGGAATTTTATCACAAGGCTTATGGACAATAGAAGATGTTTAAAGGCGTAAACGAGAAAGGAGAGCTATCTTCGGCACGCCGAAAACTTAATACCCTTGCAGACCGAACATTTTCATAATGCTTTCCGACATATGTACTGCCTGCAACAGAAATAGGGACGAATGCAAAATTGCATGACAATAGCTTTAAAACTGAGAGTCTAGTTCGAAAAGAAACAGACAAAAGGACATGGCTACATCGACTCGGCTGTTGATACTGAACAAGAATATATATAGACTTGATGGGGTCGGAGATGTTCTTCTATGCGTTACACATCTCAAGAAAAAATTATAATTCCCTCTCCAAGGGTATAAAAATGCTTCTGCACAGTGTCTAAGCACTTTGCCAGGATCCGGTGCACAAACCGACACAATTTTATATTTGGGACCCATCGGATTTGGTGCCAAAAATAGGGATAGAGACCAAATATTGCTTAACAACTTCTCTAAAGATCATATTTATGGTCTATGCCAATTGGGTAGATTGCTCAAATATGTAAAGATTAATTGGAGTCGTAACCTGAAAATAGAAGTGGAAGGTTTTATGGACACAGTTTAAAGTTTATTTCGATCGACATTAAACTTATTTATAATTTTTTTTTAATTTCCGACAGACGATAAATAGTTGGAAAAGAGATTGTGGATTCCAGGAAGCTCAAGACTATACCGAAAAATGAATTTGTTATCAGTTTTGTGGCGAGGTAGGGAGAAGTATTGTAAAAGTGACTTATTCTGTATCTTTATGTATTATACGAATGTCCACCTCCAAAATCAGCTCCGAGATAAGCGTTAGAATATATGTTAATATATGTACATGCGTGCATATACCCCATACCCCGTACCCCTTAGAGGATCGGAGATTTCTCCTTCTGCCTATGGTATAAAACTCGCACTACGTGGAATCCGACTTAAGACAAGTTTAAATCAAGCTAAACAGATTCAAATAAAAAAAAAATTGATATTAAGATTGTTCTGCTCTAACGGCAATGATTAACTTTTGCTGAATGAGTCGAAAACTGTTGATCCCTTCTCTCAGTGCTGAGGCTAAAACTGAATACTTCACTGCGGCCGGAAACAGTTGTAAATGTTGTATGAGCCATTGAATTATATTTTTTGCCTCCGGCGAGCAGCTGTTGAATCTCGAGAAGAGTTTTACCCTTCGTCTCCGGAACGCAAATTAGAGTCCACACGAAGCCGACGATTGCGATACCAGAATATACCCAAAATGTTGCCGCTGGTCCAATATTATCCTTCATAAGGGGGAAGAGTTTTGTGACCAAAAATGCGGAAAACCAGCTGGCAGTACCCGCAATGGAACCGGCGACACTTTTGACGTCCTCAGTAAAGAGCTCGGCCATAATAAGCCAAGGCACAGGCCCCAGACCAACGGAGCCGGCCATCATGAAGACGAGTATACTGGTAATAGGCAACCATCCTATAGATGCCACCGAATGCGGGTCATCTTTCATCATTTGGAAATAGACGCCCATTAGGCAGGTGGTAATGGCTATGAAGAAGGAGGAAATAAGGAGGAGAATGCGTCGTCCAACCTTGTCGATTATCAACGTGGCCACAAGAGTCATAATCAGCTGGGTAATTGCAACCAGAATGGAGCACACAACGCCGCTGAGGCCCCCAGCAACTTCCTCGAAAATGGACGTGGAATAAAACGTAATGGCATTAACACCTGTCCATTGCTGCAATACCTGCAGCATCACCGCAATGCCAATTCCCTTCAGGGTTATGGGACGTCGCAGCGCCCTTAAGATGCTGACCTTGGGCTCATCCGCGTTCTTGTTTGTCTCCTCCAAAATTTCCCTGAGCTCGTAGCTGACATCGCAGTCCTTGCCACGCAGCCAGAGAAGGGACTTGGTTGCATCTTCAGGCCGACCTTTCATGGCCAAATAAACTGGCGACTCCGGCATAAAGAAGTGCACCGCGGCAAAGATTAGTGGTAATATGGCACAGAGTATATTGATGGTCAACAGCGGAAGGTAGCCGCCCACAATGTAGCCATACAGCAATCCCAAGACAATGTTGAGTTGAAAAAAACTTCCCATCATTCCACGTGTGGCAACGGTAGATATCTCCGTGGTATACATGGAGGCAGTCACACAGAAGGCGCCACCGCAAACGCCCAGGATAAAACGTCCAAAATAGAGCATTATCACATTCCGTGCAAAGATCATCAGAATCCAGCCCACCATGTACGGCGGAATCAGGGCCAACATCGTCGGTCTGCGCCCAATCCAGTCAATAATGAATCCTGCGGGTATGCAAACGACGGTTGCGCCCAGTGTAAGAAGAGAGGAGAGCCAGCCAAATTGGTCGCTGGACACTGGAAATCCGTAAGCTTGCTCCTCCGTCAGCATTCTTTCTACAGGGGATGACCAGCCCATGCTGGCGCCCATGCAAAAGGCTCCAAAAGCTGCCGACAACCCGGCAATATATTGTGGCAGTACTTTTGCCTGCGCCATGTCTCTGTTCTGCTAAGTGCCACGGTTAGAATTAAACTGAATGCCAACCATTTCTTGGCTTGGACAATCGCTGCATTGGATAAGGGCATAGCTGAATGCCGTCGGCGTCGCTGCCAGCGCCGATTGCCCTCCTTTCCTGTGGCGGGAGTATGGCATGGGATTTGGCGGAACATTTAAGGACGCGGCAGATATAGGATGCTTACCTTAAAAAGTCTTAGGGATCTACTGGTATTAGATGAACCTTATGATGATACCCACTGTAAAAATACGAAAACGGACAGTTGCGAGAGTTGATATTTGTAAATAGCTCGGAATGGATCTAGTCGAGACCTAGTCGAGCGGCACACACTTAAGTGCTTAACTCAAGGGTCGTCTGTCGGTCATCGGGCCAGGGGGCGGGAGCTTGCGTTCTCTGAAGTGAGTCTCGTGCACTTTTGATAAGCGTATAGGAATATTTAGCTTCTTCACAGCTAGATATTTCACACTTTTTATACCCTTGTAGAGAATATTATATAAGTTTTGCATAGAAATGTGTAACGCATAGAAAGCCCAATTAATTTAATGCATCCTTCATAGTCGGAATCTTAAGAAAGTTGAAAGTTGTTTTAGTTGAAAGTTGTTTTAGTTTTTTTTGTTATTCAAGATTTCTTGATCAAACAATGAGTTTTAAAATCATATATTTATATACATTTTTATACCCTGAACCCATTAAAAATGGGTAAAAGGGGTATTATGTTTTTGTGCAAAATCCAAATGTATGTAACAGGCAGAAGGAAGCATCTCCGACCCCATAAAGTATATATATTCTTGATCAGCATCAATAGCCGAGTCGATCTAGCCATGTCCGTCTGTCTGTCCGTCCATCCGTATGTATGAACGCAAGGATCTCAGAACCTATAAGAGCTAGAGACTTGAAATTTTAGATGTAGGTGCTCCTAGTTCCTACGCAGATCGAGTTTGTTTCCGATAAACGATAACTTGCCCCGTTTCCAAGTAATCGATAAAAATGTATATCGAAATCCTGTTTTTTAAGCAATTTTGGTAAATAATAAGAGCTAGAGTCACCAAACTTGACATGTAGCTTCTAGAAAAGTATATGTATATCGATTATCTTTAAATTTATACCTATCGCCACCTCCCCGCTACTCTCTATCTATAAGCGCGCGCTGCATTTGGTGTTGGAATATGAGGGTTCAGGGTATCCCCTAGTCGTGAGCTCCCGACTAGAACCTCTTACTTGTTTTTCATGTACTTCATTAAAGACGGCGTTTGGCCAGGTCTATCTGATTTGCCTTTTAAGTCTCCTTCTTCTTCGCCTCCCTAGCAGGATCCTTGCCAGGACGTTGGGGTAGTTGCGGAGCTTAAATAGGTAGCTTGTTGCTTGTTTTGTTGATAACGTCTCCTACCATAGAAACCTTAAGGTCCTTTGCGATGTCAGAGATTTTTCACAAGGCCTTCGCCTGCATGAAGCGAAGTTTGTTAAGGTGCGTTTTAGCGGCAATTCCGTAAGCCTCGAGACCATATCGGCACGCAGGGGCAATAATTACCCAATAGATAAGGACTTTGTTCCGGAGCGAGAGTTTGTTATTTGGGTTTAGCAGCCAGCTCAGACGCCTGATTTTGCTTTTCAAGTTGTTGGTTACTTCGGTAACATGTTTTTTAAATGTAAGTCGTCTGTCGAGCGTGGTCCCTAAATATTTATGGTATATACATGGGATACAAAAGTTTGTCATGGAACTCTCAAATCCCAAATAAAATAACAAATTCCTATAGAAACCATTCCACGGAAATAGTAATTCATGAAAACACTTTTAAGCTACCCTACTCTCTGGTAGGGTGTTCCAAATTCGGCGTGAAGAGGTTTTCAGATATCAAATGCGGGATTTTGGACACGTGGACTAATCAGCTGCTGTTAATAATTATTTGAAATGTTTAAAAAAATGTCTAGATTCCTCAATTTTGTACAATTTCCAAGTGTTTATTAATTATGTTTTGCGTTTGTTTTGTTTTTTTTTTTTGTTGTATCGTGTGTCGTGTTTTATATATAATACGAATTTAAATATATATATATATATGCATTTACTTAAGGTCTACAGAATATTAATAAACAGTTTTCGGGCTGCTTTTTCGTGGTTCCATTTTTTGTTTTTTATAGTGTTTATTAAATGTTTGTTATTTGCACTGAGAATATTAACATATTTCTATGATAAGTCGAATGGAATTGTACAAACTTTTTTGAATTGGACACAAAAAAGTTGCTAGAAATAAGCTTCTGTCGTTGCGCAAATAATCAATTAATTTTGTTTAGATATTACTCGGTTTTATTTAAAAGTTTTAATTGTTTTCTAAGGCGCAGTGAAAAGCAGAAACTTTGTAATAAATTGAATGAATTTCAGTTCATAAATATTGTGCCTTACAACTTTACATGCTATGGCAGTTTATTTTTTTGTTGGGAGTTTTCTTCTTTTGATTTTCTTTTGTTTACGTCATGCTGTTATTAAGCGTTATTTAAACAAACACAAATACAAAACTAAGCACGTTTACTTACAATAAGAAAAATGTCTGAAATTTCAGCTTCGAATCCTGGCCATATATTTCTTTATATTTGAATTATTCAACTTGTTTCTGCTTTACGGTGCATTTTTATCCTTTTCTCGTAATTTATTTGTTGTACATATACAAATACATATATATATATGCATATATGTGTATGTGTGTATAAACAGATTTACGTACATAAAAATATATAATTATTTGTATAAAAAACTAATACAATGTTGCATGTATACATCTCTATTATTTGTTATTATTATACGTGTGTGATTGCGTGTGTGTGAAATTGGCTGCATTTATAGAAGAATACGAAAAACATAATTTAACAATACATCAATAATTATAAAACATCTGAAATACACACACATAAGCAAAATTTCAACACACAAAGAATATCAAAATGTTTGTTTGCTTTTTATTGCGTTTATCAAAATATTGCAAAATCTATGTTAATTAACATAGGCGTATATATGTGTGTCTATGTGTGTGTGTGTGCGGGTGTGTGTGTGTGTTTATCAAATAAATTAGCAGAAAGTACAACAAAATCGTTTTTATCGTGTATCTGTGTGCGTGTGTCTGTGTGTGTGTGTGGCCAAGTATTAAAATTTGCATCTATGAAATCTTGAATTCTTTTCTTTTTGTTGTTGTTGTTTTTGTCTACTATGTAATGTTTTTACGTAGTATATTTAAGCGCTTAGAGAACTATTAGATTTGCATTTTGTATTGAACAGCGGCAATTGTCAATTAAATCTTATGAGTTGTGTGTAGCGGAGCGTGTTTTGTATAGACTTGACTTTAGACTATATATTTTATATATATATATATATATATATGTATGTATTATATATCATGTTTGCTTCTTATTTTGTATTCTGTTTTAATGCCGTTCATTCTCTTGTCGTCACTTTAGCTTCTTCCTCCTTCTCTTCCTCGTTAACTTGTTCAAGTTTAGCTGCTCATTTGTTGCTTTTTAATGCCTCTCTCATATATTAATATTTTATTTGTTGCTTTCTTTTCGTCGTTTTCATCATCGTTAGCCCACTTCCGTTTCTTTCCTCTCTCTCTCTCGCTCTCTCTCTCTCTCTCTCTCGGTTACACTGTCGTCCCCGCCTGCGCGTTGGTGCTTGTTGTTGTTGGCTTAGGCCTCGCTCTTCTTCTTCTCCTTCTTCTTCTTCAAAAACGATGGTGTGCGCAGGCCCTTCTTCTTCTTCTTGTCTTTCTTGGGTGAACCGTCCGTGGACACATCCTGGAACCGTAATAGAAATTTGCAATGAGAATATCGTTTGCGTTTAAGTTAGTAAAACGGAGCAGCGAGAAATGCTGTTAATTTTATGAGCCGAATGTAAAATACAAGTAAGAGATTTGGTAGAGACTCTAGTTATTAGAGAATATACCCCAAAAACAGGATTTCGAAATCGATTTTAATCGAATGCTTAGAAACGGGGGGAAAGTTATCGATGATGGTACTACGATGGTACTCCGTACTATATACTACACCAGAAGCTATATCTGAAATACTCTAGGAATTCGAAATCGATTTTAATCGAGGCAAGTTATCGATGACTGGCAATAAACTCGTACTCTAATAGCTTCTGAGCTCAACGCGATCATACATACGGACTGACGGACGGATGTGGCTAGATGGACGCGGCTATTGGTGTTGACCAAGAATATATATACTACATGGGATTGGAGATGCTTTCTTCTGCCTGTTTCATACGTAGGCATAAAGCGATTATACAATTTTTACTAGACTTGAGCTTTAAATATAATTGTATATGTACCCATTTCGATATGTAAAACCTAAATATGTTATTAAGATCGGACTACAAAAACCGATTTTACCCAAGAGTGAATTACGAATAGTCATTTCTATGGGTAAAAGAACACGTCCGCTGCGAAACGTTTTCAGTTCATATTTATACGGGTGTGTGTGTAAAAGAATGTAAGAGTGTTTACAGGGTGTCTCCTAGTCGTGCATTTCCGATTGAACCACTTTTTTATGCAGGCGGATTTCGCTATTGGTAACTTACCTCTTTACTGCTCTGTGAGAAGGTGCTTAGATGCGCCTCCGAATGGTCGCCGTTTTGTACGTTTTCACCTGTTGAGAGCAGAGAAGGAAGAACGACAAATTAGAAATATTGAATGAATTATTATTTGGGGTGCCGGAGACACCAGATATAATTATTATGTAACTCAATGGACGCACACAAAATCATATATATGTAATACTCTTCACCATTAAAGGACGCGCACAAAAATTAGGTACATGTAGGATGTCAGTATATATGTATACATGTATATGTATATGTATGTGAATATGTATTTTGTGAGGTTTTAGTACAAAAAAAATGTTAGCTAAACAAACACAAGCATGCATACAATAATTAGCGTAAAAACAATTATCAAACATTTACAAAATGAAAGGTGCAAAAAATGTTACCTGTCGTTGTTTTTCTTTCTTTTTGTAACTTACATAATCAGGTGAAACTTAGATATATATATATATATATATATATGTATGAATAAACCTTGCACAGGACATTTATTATAGCTTGGAGAATCAAAGTATCTTAGGAATATATTTTGCTTAATTCTAATACATGGCCAAAATTTTGAAGGCAAAGAAAAATAACAGAAAAGACAATTCATTTTTTAAACTTTTAAAATAATTAACAAAAAACAAATGTTCAAGTGCCAAGTTAATAGTAATAGTTGGATCGACCCTACTTGGCCCTGGTTCTCCTCGCCACGTCCTTGATATCATCCCGCATCTGGGAGATGCGCGTGCGGCAGTCATAGATGACGGCGCGATTGTGCAGCTCGTGTGCGCGTATGATGCTGTTGAGCAGATGTTGCAGCTCCAGCTCTAGTGTGCTGAGCAGACGCTGCAGGGCCTCCGCCTCGGCACAGCTGGGCGCGGAGGATGTTGGCGTCGTTGGCGGAGCCAGGGGCGGGGGCAGAGGCGTCTCGGTGCCGGCCAGCGCAACATAGCTGTAGGTGTGGCAAAGCGCCGGCGCCGAATTGCAGCGCTGCAGCAGAGATGTGGAGGCTGTGGGCGAGGCAAGTGGGGCACGCGGCGGCTGCTCCGAGGATTGCAAGAGATGCACGGTGCGCTGCTGCATGGCCAACTGCTGGGATATATAGTGAATCTCGTCGTCGATGACCTTCTCCAGCTTGGAGCGGAACTCCTGCTCGTGCGCCTGCACGGACTGCACGCACTCCGTGTTGCGCAACGAGACATTGATGAGAATCTCAATCGAGGAGGTCTTTAGCTGAGATTCCGCCTCCGGCGAGCTGCTCAGCGTCAGCCTAATATGCTTGCCCTGACTGTACGCCTCCGCTTCCTGGGTGGAGGAGTCGTTGCTGGTGGTGCAATGGCGCTCGCGTCTGCCAGCCCCACTGCCATTGTTGTTGTTGCTGTTGTTGTTGTTGGCGGTTAGTCCGCCCAAGCCGCTGTCGTCGCCGTTCTGGTACATTGCCTGCTCGGCCTCCGGCCTGTCGGTCGCAATGCCGTCGTCCTTGGGCAGCGCATGATTGTCCGGCAGAAAGCTGCGCAGCGTATAAGTGCTGGGATACATGCTGTCATCGTCGCGGTCCGGCTCCGGCTGGGATTCGTGTATGCTCAGCATCGAGTTGAACTGTGCCGACAGCTCGTCCAGCGAATCGTCGGCGCTCTGCTGGCAGCAACTGCTCCTGCTCGTTGCCTCACTGTTAATCCTCTGCTTGCGCAACGGAGTCCGCTCTAGCTGTATCTGCATTTCGGAAACGTAAGAGGGCGAGGACGATGGCTCGGCTGGCGCTGTGGCCGGACGCTTGCCGCTCGCGGTGAGCACATGGAGCATCCGACGTTTGGCAAAGCTCAGATTGGCCAGGTCTATAAAGGAGACGACTCGCTCGCGCTGCTCGGACACCGTCTGCCAAATGCTTTGGTTGGCCGGATGCAGCAGGATGCTGGGCGCACTCGCCAGGGGGCAGTTGAAGCCATAGTGCGAGAAGGTGCGAAACGGTGCAGCCGGCGTATTTATTATGCTATATGTGCTGTCACCTGCCCATTGCCTGCTGCTTGCCTGCACAGGTGTGCTGCTGGCAGCCAGGTTCACAGCGAAGCTCTCCTCCCCGCCGTCGGCCCTCGTGTTGTTGCTGGTGTTTAAGGTACCGTTGTGGTTGTTACTGCTGCCATTGCTCAGCGCCGGATAGTTGTGCCTATATGTGGCATCGATTTTGTATATTACGTTAGCCTGGACGCACTGAAGCCGTGCAGCACATGCGTCCAAGTAGTGCTGCACGGGCGCATAGAGAAAAGAGTATTTGTGTGCCAAATATGAGCACATTGCTGGGAGAAAGATTAAACAGAGGAAGAGAATGCGGGTGGCGCAGTTTGCAATGAGTGTGTGTGTGTGTGACTGTATGTATGGTGTGTGTGTGTGTGTGTGTGTGTGTGTGTGTGTGTGTGTGTGTGTGTGTGTGTGTGTGTGTGTGTGTGTGTGTGTGTGTGTGTGTGTGTGTGTGTGTGTGTGTGTGTGTGTGTGTGTGTGTGTGTGTGTGTGTGTGTGTGTGTGTGTATGTATGTGTGTGTGTGTGTGTGTGTGTGTGTGTGTGTGTGTGTGTATGTATGTGTGTGTGTGTGTGTGTGTGTATGAATGTGTGTATGTGTGTGTGCGGGGTGTGTGTACACATGGACAGGGCACGACAAAGGGGAACATTCGAAGAATCAAATAATGGGAGCTTAAACGTTAACATTATCTGTAAAACTAACAATAACAGTGACAGCAACGGTAACATTAACAGCAACATTAATATGTAATATTAAAATGTTCAATCAACTAACATAGTGGGAGCCTAAACGTTAACATTATTTGTAAAACTTACATTAACAGTGACAGCAACGTTAATATGTAACATTAACATATGAAATCAACTAGGATATCTTTCCCTTATTTAACGACAAAGGGAACATTTGAAGAATCAAATAGTGGGAGCTTTAACGAAAACCTTATCTTTAAAACTAACATTAACAGTGACAGCAACGGTGACATTAACAGCAACATTATTATGTAATACTAACATGTTCAATCAACTAGGATATAATATCTTTCTCTTATTTAACATATATTAATTACACATCGATTAAATATTTATTCACTTTTATTGTTCTTTTAAATAAAAATTATACAATCCACCATTATTATTATATTGTTATAGGTTTAGTATGTGTAAAAAAAGATATGGGTGCAGTTCAAGCGCATGCCAAGTGTAAATACAATAATAAAGTAAGATCAAGAGTAATGTATATTTTTAAAAAGTAATTAGGGACTTTTAAAATGCCTGCTGACTTGCCACAGATGTAACAAAGAGCCGAAAAGCCTTTTAATTCAATGAAAAACTCAAATTCAACCCAGGCGTTGGGGAAATACTGCTTGAAAATAATCTTTTTACTCGTGCGAATGGGGCTGTTCTTCTTTGGGTTCGGGTTGGGCCAAGTCTGTTCTGATTTCCTGCTCGAGGGCCATAGCTTGGTTTTTTTCATTCTGTGATATTTCTAGAGATTGCGACGAGTCGCCGCCAGGCACGAGTTTTGGCTGCTCATCGCTCAGTTCCACAACAAAGGGGCCAAAGTCATAAACACCATTAAGTGGCCATTCGATTTGAGGAGAATCACTTGCCGGAAACCCGGAGCCGCGACCAAAGAGCAAACGCGTGTCGAGCTCCAGCTCCAGCTGCCCATATTCATTGAAGCCGCCCAGCGGCAGCTCGACCTCAATTGACAACTCTTCAACATTTTGCGAAATGGGAGCTATTTCTGCAATTGGCTCAAAGGTATATGTCTCTAGTTCGTTTTCCTCGTCCTCATCCTCCTCTTCCAACTGTTCCTCGTCATCTTCTACCTCAAATATATTCCAGCTGTCGTTTTCAGCAAACGGCTGATAAAGCTTTGCCTTATTCACATCGCCCGCCTCGCCGCGTGGAGCCTGTATGTCGTCCAGGGACTCGTCGGTGACATGGAGTGTTCCTTCTGTTAGCGTGCACTGCGTATCTAATACAACAATTTCGCCCTTGTCCTCGTCAGATTTCTTGGATGCATTGCCATCTCTGCCGCCAGACTTGCGCTTCTTCTTGCTAGCTGCCGACGCTGCCGAGGTGTTGGGTTTGTTGTCATCCTCACTGTCATCCTGTACAGATGACTCTAGATCGTGATGCGTCTTTAGCAGACATTCTTCATCAGTTGAACTGTCGGAGTCGTAGAACGAAAAGCAACGTAGAAAATTCTTTTGTGGACTTAGATTAAAGTTGGCGCGGTTAGAGCTAAGCAAAAAACCCGATGATCCGACATTTAAACGATCGTTCACATTGCCATCTCCTGTTTCCTCCTCCTCCTCAGCACAGTCCGTCCATTTTCCACCGCTATCTGTACAATTGCCAGCAGGTTTATGGGCTGACTCAACTTTGGCTCCGTTTAACTCATTTGCTCGAGCTTCTGGCTCAGGCTCAGCTGTATCATCATCATCGGGAACTGCTTGACTATTGAGCTTTGTAGCCAGGACTTCATTAACTTCTTCTTGAGATCCAGCTTTGCCAGAGTTCTCATCACTTACGCAGTCCGTCATCTGTTCTTCCGTTTCAGCTGTGTCTTCATTCACACTTTCTCCTCCATCTGGCAAACTACTTGTCGAAGTAACCTCCATAGTGTCCAATCTATTGGAATTGCCATTTGCATGTGGATTTTCAAAGTCCGTGTCTCTGGTGCCTGTCTCAACGTCCCCGGATGAAAGATCCATAGTCTCCGGTCTGTCTGTCGTCGTCTGTGAATGTTCTGTAAACTCATCCGTATTTCCAGTGAATCCTTCTGCCGTGGCATCGCTCACCTCCTCACTTACCTGCGTTTGCGATTCCTCCTGGGTGTCAGCTGTTGTCTCACCGGCGGATAATCGTGGCTGTAATGCTTCATCACTCTCATTATCATTTTTGCCGGTATTCCCCTGACTGTCGATGGGGTCGAGATAGACTTCCTGCACCTCCACAACCGTATTATCGTCGGCGCTGTAGTACAGGGAGCTGCCCGTGGCATTGTTTTTGTTTTCCGGTGACTTTAAGACAGGGGATGTCGATGCAAGCGTTTCGGTCTGGTGGTCCTCATCCGTGTTTGCCAACTCAAATGTGGTGCTGGAAAGGTTCTGCATCAAGACATCGCCCTGTTGCGATCCAGTCGAAACCGTACAGTACGTACTACTCGATAAGGTCTTATGCAGAGTGGGGCGTAAGCTGCGATGCAGTTTGGGTGTCTGATTTGCGAGGGGTTTGCGCCGCTTGGCGTATGGCATGGAGGGCGAGTGAATAAGTGGATAAAGCACCTGATTTGGACTAACCGATCGGCGCTTTTGACCGCTGATGCCACGTGGAGTCGTGGGCAGTGAGACCCACAGGCGAGCGCTACTACTCCGTTGCTCGGCCTGGAACGTGCACACGGACAAGGCATCGCTAGTCTTGGCCAGGCCACGCCTTAACCTTAATCTTGGTGTTGAGGTTGTGGAGGATTTGGAGATTGCGCGGGGTTTGCCGGCATTGCGTATGTTCTCTTGAATAAAGTTGCGCTTCTTACGCGGACTGCTGCGGAATACAAATGTCGTGGAGGATATGGTGCGCTCCAGGGTCGATGGTCGAGATGGCGAAGACGACCTACTGCCATCCTGGTACGTGTCCCAGGAGCGTGACAAGCGTGGCGTCTTTGCGGTAATCACATGAACATGCGCGGAGGTGCTCGCAGGTGCGTTAATATTGTGTATGGAGAAGGAGGGGCGCGGCTCGCTACTAAACTGGAAAAGATGGGGTATATCGCGATCGGTGGGCGTTGCTGTGGGTGGGCTTCTGTAGATATGTGTGCATGTTTGAAAGGTTTCCTCTGCACCGGTGACCATGCGTTGCAGCTTGCAGGGCGTTAGCTTATTGCGTATACTCTCATCAATCCTGCCGAATATGGACTCCCTTTCCTTCAGCTTGTTCGCCTGGATCCGTTCGAGTATCTCACGCTCTAATGGCGAGAACATGTCGTTGGCAGTCGAGGTGCGTTCCCTGTGTGGAGTCGCCAGCTCATCTCTGGTTGTTGGCTCTGCAGACGACGAAGATTCAGCTTGACATTCCGATTCCCCAATATCTATATATGCTTCATTCTCATCCACATCCTTTTCATCAATGTGTCCGCACTCAACATGGTCTTTATGGTTTACACTGGGCAAGGGTGTTACCGGCTTTTCATCATCTCGCTTTTCCTCGTGATCGATTTCGGCTTGAGGTTCATCTCCTTGCTCGGGAAATTCCTCATCTGTGCTGAAGTTTGGCGTCTGAAAGCGTTGAGGCTCGGAAACTGAAGCTGTATCGTCGGCATCGGCGATATTCTCTAAGCTGATTGCCCGAAACAGAGAACCGCTCTCCATAGATTCTTCTGAGCCGGATTCATCTCTCTCACCTACCACTCGCAGCTTTTTGGTGGTGGCCACAAGTTTTTGAAGATTCTGACCCGCCACGCATAGACTTTGCTCGAAATCTTGCAATATTTTCGGTATCTCGGCAGCTGCCTGGTGTTGCACATCGCCACAGAAGGATTGTGTCGACTGTCTGTCGCTAGGGGATGACCCCTGGTCAACGCGTAGCTCTTCACACACTAAATCTGCCTGGACTTTCTCTTTCGAATCTTCGCCTTGAATTGGTTGCCTCAGCCAACCAAATGCCCTTAGGGTTTGAGCCTCCCCTGCTTCCAGCGACATTGTCACCGTACGCTCTAGAGTTGCTGGGACTTCATGTTCCATCTCTTCCTTGGCACCAAAGTACAGTACGTGATCCTGCCACAGCTCCTGGAACTCCAGCTTGCGACGCTGACGCTCTTCACGCGTCATCAACTGGCGCTCAGCCTGCTGGTCAAGCTCCTTCTGATCCGTCTCCTGGCCTTCGTTCTGCTCGCAATTGGCACCAAATTGCTGGGTTATCTCGAGAGTAATACGGCGCTCGGTGAGCGGTTGTTGCCCTTGGGCGCTCTCGTCCTGCTGTGCTTGCTCCTGCCAGTTGCCAAAATTCCACACCTCCGTGAGATCTGTTGTGGTCTTATCACGATCCGTTGGAATAAATCCGCGTCTCATATCCGCAGAAGGTGGCGCACTCGTTGCACTCGCCGGCGGACTTGTCGGCGTCTGCACGCCGCGGAAACTAATATCGCTGCTAATCGTTCGGATTCCAGGCACATAATTAACATTTGTGGACTCCTCCGAGAAGTTGAGTCGTTCGATCTGTGCCAGAAAACTGCTGCTCATCAAAATGGAGCTCGTTTGTGTGCTGACATGGCAGCGGACGCTTGTGAATGGTGCGCGCTCAAACAGCTGCTCCTCGAATTCCTCCTCGTCATTCAGCTCGGTTAGAGTAGCCAGCTTTCGGGGCGTGGCAGGGTAACTGCCAGAGCCACTGATCAGATCCTCTGGCTCCTCGCCACTGCTGCTCGCAGCACTGCGTCGCTGCAGCTCCGGCTTGAGGCGCAGCAACTGCTCGAAGCAGAACTGGCACAGCTGCTCGTAGCGCGGTGTGGCAAAGATCTCCTCGTAGCTGATGACCCGCTGCATGGGCCGATAGCGAATGCACTCCGCTCCGCCCGGCAAATGGCGATGTTCGGTGCGCGGCGGCTGTCGCGGCGAATTGAAGCCAAAGTGCGAGAGCGTGCGATAAGGAGGCGGCAGCCCATTGGCCAGCTGCAGCGGTCGGCGTGGGGTAGATGATTCATTGGTGATGTTTGTGCCCGTGCTGGAGGTACCGCTCGAACGATTACCGCTGCCCCGATAGTAGGCCATGTTTTGCAGGTGTTCCGAGTGCAGGGCGTGCAAAAGAACCGAACAGATTTGCGGCTGACAGCAGCGACCCAAAGGACCAGCCCCATACGCATACGAATAAAACTCCCCCTGAAGGGCTTTTGGTGGCACGAGGGCCTCGGGTTGTTTCTGTGTCAAGTCGGCAACATGTTGGGCATGTAGACAGGGACTGGGACAAGAATTTGGCGTAGAGTTGGGATTAGTAAACGCAGAGAGCAAATCGCGACGACACTTGCTAGTCGAGGCAGGAACACTCTCGTTCGGAATGTGACCCCGATGATTCTGGTTCTCCTTGTCCAGCTCATCGTAGACTAACTCGATCTTCGTTTCTTCGCTCGACATCTGAACTGGGATTGTATCGGGACCAGTTTCTTGAATTAGCGTTTCTTTGCGTTTGGTTTAAGGGGAGGGAAAAAAGCAAAGGAACATCAGTACGCTTGCTGAATACATTATTTGTTGGCTAGCAAGACTTACTCTCGAGCGCACCTCAAGCATAAAGCCGGCAACTTGGGCGATCGGAATCATACAAAATTTCGCACCTCAAGATTGCGGCACTATGACTTGCTACTCGCTGATACAATAAATACCTATGAGTATATGATATATATACGTACATAGAGTTTTCCACACCTACAACGGTAGACAATGCCTAAATTCAATTGTAATAAAAATATAGGAATGATCTTTGAACCCAAAAACCGACCAATATCATTGTGAGAACTATTATATAAATGAGGTTGAGTTAATGAACTGCAAATGGTTTTGTTTCTTCTTTTTCTACTGACTAGGTTAGGTAGGTGCATTCAAACATAAGTGATTTGGCTAGTTATTAACATCTATAATAATGGAATGGGGCATTAATTAGATTGAATATATGTTGTATATACATATGCAGCAGCATTTTGTACTGTCCAGGTACTTGAGTAAATATATTAGGTACAATTGAGTACAATTGCAATTTGGGGTTAGGTCTGAATACAACTTGTTCGTTACCTCGGCCAGTTGGTGGCTTGCGATTTGTTGCTGTATGAGAGCGTTCGCCGTTTATAAAGCTAAGTGTAGCTAAAATAGTATTGAGAAATAAACGTATATAATAAATTCGCATGTTTGCTGTGTGCTGCTGATATTTGAGAGCATTAAATAAACCTATAAATGCATTAAATTTAAAAAGACTTAAGCTTAAAAATATGTTAGTATCGATTCATGCTTTGTTGTGAGTGTTGTTAGCTGTCGTAGCAAGTGGAGGGTTTTTCTAATAGCTCTTTAGAATTAAAATAGCAATAAACAGAAAACAGCTGCAGTTCTTAAGAAAAAAAAACCAACTAACTAATATCTTTTTTTTGCGAAAACAAAACAGGCTCAAAAAACGTATGCAAAGCTAACAGCGCTCTGTTTTTGGTTAAAATAATGGCCTATGTTAATTAGCAGTGAAGAGCTGCAAAGCAAACTGAATGCAAAATGTTAATGAACAGAGCGAATGATTAGCAGACATATTAGTTCAATGAGAGTATGCATTATACATGAATTTCGAATTTGTTTATCACTGTTCTACAAACTATGCACGAGTATTATTTTTTCGATTTTTTTTTTTGTTGCTTTTTACTACACACTAGTCCTTAGGGGCTGCACTCACCTCTAACATAAAATGTATTGTACTAAACTGTTTTCGTTTATTTGAGAGTGTAGAGATTTAAAAGCACAGCAGCAGCAGCATTTCAATGCACACACACACATGTACATAGTTTGTTTGTGATAGTAGAAAATGTAGTAGTAGTAGTAGTAGGTGTAGTAGTATTTGTGTTTTGTTGAGCTTCGCTGTTGTTGTTTTGTTTTTGGTTTTTATTAACCTACACACATACTAAAATTATTTTTATCTACATAACTTGAAAGAAAATTTAGTCGCCAGTTTATTTGCGCTTGTGCTTGGCTAGAGGATTAATTTGGTAAAAATTTGGAATTACAATTAGCCAAATTGTCGTAAGAATTGTGTTCAAATAAAATGTGCGCAATAAACAAATTAATTATACAAAGCAAAACTGCAGCTGTAGTGGAAAAACCAGGGAAGGAGGGAGAGGAGTTAAAAAACCTCCACATCTTGCAACAAGTAGTTTGTTGTTGTTGTTGTTGCTATGATATTTTCTTGGTGTCTGGCGAAAATAAAAATCATTTAATACACGCCGTACAACAGGTAAATCCTTAAATAGTAGTAGACAGAATAGTAGTAGACAGAATAGCAGTAGGTAGCAGATAGACAGACAGAATTGTATTTGCACAGTTCGCAATGTTGGGTTGAAGAAAAGTATGTAACAGAAGAAACGTAATAAAAAATATTGGTATATTGTTTACAGGAAGGAGGTCGAAACCGTATCGAGTGCTACGAGTACTTTCTTTTTAACTTTCGATATTAATTGTTATGAAATTGTTGTATTTTTCGTGTGTTGTGTGTGTGTTTGTTGAAGTTGTGGAGTAGAGTCAAAAATAAAAGGAAAATAGCATAAGTAAAATTAAAGGTTAGGATATAATAACACATTTACATAAGATTAGTTTCAAATTAAAAAAATATTGTTTTTAATAAGGCAAAAATACTTGATTCAATATCTACTTTAACCCTGTATAAATAATAAAAGAAAAAAATGCTGTTTACCTTTGAGGACTGACAAAATAACATAAGACAAAATGCATACAAATAATAAATCAATATAAAATAAAAGCTTAGAAAAAACTTGAACAAATTTTGTATCACAAATCTGGAGGATTCTGTTTGAATGGGGGACATAACTGGATGTGTGTGTTTTAATTCAATTAAGTGAACGTAGACATAAAACAAAAGAAAAAAAAAACAATTGGGAATAGCTCTCCACTTACCATCACTCAGCACGACCTCAGCCTGGCTGGGAATGGGCGCCTGCTGCGTTTGAATCTGTATGACTTGGTGTTCTAGAAGAATTCCTTGTTAGTCGAAGTTTCTCAAAGTGAATTCGAGTTAATTCTCACCCGTTTCTGGCTCACTCTGTGCGTGTTTTGCATGTGCATGTGCACCCGCCGCCTGCATCGAGTTAAGGGCCTCCGATTCCGAAAAGTCTGTGTCGGTATCTGTGTGGGCAACAATATAGGAAAAGTTGATTTTAAGCTAAGGCTAAAGGTTTCAGTATTTAGTGAGATCTTACATTCCCCATGAATGCTCTTCTTTTTGCGCTCCACGGTACGTTTATATTCGTTGAGCTCATCGTCTGTCACATTGTCGAAGGGATTCTTGGCATAGGGCGCCTTATAGACTGTCGCATTATGCTGGAATCCACGCTGTATGATGCCCTTGGAGGCGGCACCCATGAGCACCACATGGTCACCAGTTTGCGAGACAGTTGCATCTTTGATGCGATTTGCCTCGTCCCAGGTAACGCCCTCCAGTATGTGCGATTGTGGGCCAGCGGAAATCAAGTCCGCGCGTCGATTGTCCTTGATCTAAATTTAAATAATCATATATTAAGCATATAGATTGAGCTAGAGATTTGTTACTGTTACTGACTTGCTGTTGAACCCGCTTAAACTCCTTGGTTGTGGTTCCGGCTGGCACAAATTGCAACGGATCCTCGATTCGCACCGGCGTCGAGTGGGTGGGCGAACCTTCGGCTACCCACTAGACATTTGAGTTTTCAAGGGTATTTACGTACGGGCATTTTTAAAGGTCATTCAACGGAGATAAGCAATTGAAAAGGGAAAGAGAAAGAAATTTGTTTTAATTTAGATTTCAGGTTTTGAAATGCAAGTGCTTAAAACTGATAAATACCCTAAACAATATATGTTAAGTTTACATTTTTATGATATGTTTCTTTGTTATTTTCCTTAAAAACACACTTTACAATACAATATGAATGCTCCGTCGGATAATTGCACACAAATGCAAGCAAATGTTAATTATGTTTTATTTTAATGCAAATTATAAATAAATGAAATACAAGCATAAATGACTTTGTGCCTTAAGAAATGTAAAATAAACAATGAGGACAATTGACAAATAAATTTAAATCATGCAAAGAAAAAGAAATTTAACAAATTATAATAAAATGAGGTAGAAAATTAATAAGACATGCATGATCGATCAATGGATAATTGAAAATTTTCTTCGTGTAAGGAATTTTTACAATCGGAATTAATTTGGCTTAGCATTATTTAAAATATAAATGCTAGCATTTAATACTTGGTAACAAATGTCTTTCTCTTTCTTTGCATTGTTTTTTTAAGGCAAATAATAATGGGTATGTCCCTAAAAAGGCACAAAATCATCTATGAGATTTAGTTTTGTATTTCGTATATTTATTTGATTAATGCACAATTACAATTTATAAAGCATTTCATATTATTTTGATTTAGCATTAGTTTGGATTACAAAACATCTGCATCATAATTTGTTTTTATGTAAATAAAGTATGTCCGTTTTGTCGCACTTTTAACTTAAATTCTATAAATTAATATGCGTGAAATTTGATGAAAGCAAGTAGAAAAGTTAAGAGGCAGAGCTAGTCGATGAGGGCTTTAAATATTTCTATGGAATGTTTGGGTTTTTTATCGAATTGTGAAGGTTTTTTGGGATTGTTTTGAAAAATTTCCCTATTTGTATTAGGATAGATATTTGCTCGAATTAGTTAATATGAGCCTCAACTAATTTCCCTCGATTTCCTTGAGGTTAACAACTTTTTGTGATTGCTGTTGTGTTGTTTGTTTATCTTCAAATGTTATGATCTCTACCTTTGTGATTTTCTTGGGATCTGGAGTGCCAGTTTCCAGTACCTCGACCTTCTGGTAAACATTCGGCGAGTTGAGCCAGCGACTGCGATCGCCGCCCTTGCGCAAATCACCCTTCTTCCAGATGCTGTAAAAAGTGAAATTATCAGAAAACTGCTTTAAATTATTACTCAACAATATTGCATACCCCTGTCTGAAGAGCTCCTCCTCCTCGAGCAGATAGCCTAATGAGGACACAGCTGGTGGCAGTTCTACATCGTTCTTAGGCTTTGGCGGATCCGATTTGATCAGTGGATGGCGGTAGATATACCCAGTGCGGTAGCCAGCATTATCGAGCATCCGCATAAGTGCCTCGAACTCCGCACCACCCACACGCCACTTGGGCGGATTGCCTATTTTGGGCGTAGGTTCCTCTTTGCTGGTAGCGACGCCATCCGCATCAGTTGTGATGGCGGCAAATCTCTTTTCCAAGTCCTCTGGCGGGCGACGCGACTGCTCATAGATAAGTTTGCGCGACTCCTCAGGTATGAGCACGAGGTTGTCAATGCCGACTGGCAGCAGCTTCAGCTGCGTCTCACACGCCTGCACAATGTGGCAGGCGGCAAAGAATGCCTCCTCGATGGTCTCGCCGCAGCACAGGGCGCCGTGGTTGGCCAGCAGCATGACCTTGGAGTTGGGACCCAGATTGCGCACCAAACGGTTGCGCTCATCCTCGTCAAACAGACCGGTGTAGGCGTGTATGCTGATCTCGCCTAGCACGCAGGCATCCTTGGTGAGGGCCAGCAGGCCTGACTTCAGCGACGAGATGGCCACCACGGGACTGCAGCCAATATAGATGGCGCAACGGATGTCGGGACGCGCTGCATGGACCACCGAATGCAACACAAAGTCTGTAAGGTAAAGCAATAAGTAAATAAAATGTTCTCGTCTTTCCATTAATCGGGTTTCACGTACGGCTCTTGTTCACGCCAAAGTTGGTGGTGCCCTGTTCGACAATCTGGCCCTGCATGTCGACCTTGTTAAGGGACGAGGCGGTGACCTCATGGTACAACAGTCCGTACGGATTGACCAAAAAGTACTCCTGATCGACCTTTAGGCGGGCCGTGATCTGTGGGCCCAGACCCTGTGTCCAGCCGTACAGGTCCAGCAGCCGGAATGTGGCAGCAAGTTTGCACCTGAGTATCTTCTCGCCCTTGGCATAGCCCATCGATTCCACGCCGCGTATATCGTTGATGGGCACCATGCAGCTGCTGCTCTTGAAGACATTGCTTACTCGGTTAACGGGCACGCCCACAATATCAGACAATTGCTGCAATATGCCACTGGCACCTGCGCCGCCCTCGCGTGCCGAGTCCACAATGCGCTCCAGTTCCTCACGGAACAGCTTTGATCCCATGATGGCCTCCACACGCTTGCGTCTCTCCATTTCCCGCATGTCCTGCGAAGTAGGAAACGTTATTTTGATTTTCGATGTTTGCATATTCAACTGCTGCATACCTGTTCAATGTCCGCGGGACGTGCTTTACTGTTCTCATCCTCCTCGCCCGCGGTTGGATCTATGCCGTTTTGTGGCGGTTGCTCTACCTCAGTCATGTTTCAGTTTATTTTTTTTTATATTTTAGTCCAAATGCTAAAAATACACAAGGCATACAAAAATACACAATTAGTTGTTTTTTTCTTATCTAAATAATAAGAAGAAATTGGTTTGTATTTGCCAGCTGAAAATTTTTGACTGACCTTAAAAAGTGCAGGCCAAAACTTTTGGTTTCCGTTATGAAAAGGGGGTGGCAAAGGAGTGGAAAAGAGCGAAAGAGAGAGAGAGAGAGAGAGAGAGAGAGAGAGAGCGAGAGAACGGCAGAAAGCACTTGTGACGCCTGCATAAAACTGCAAGGCGAGGCGCAAATGAACCACCCAACAACATAATTAAACAACCACAGCGAGAGAGAGAGAAACGTGAGAGCGCAGAGCGTGAGAGCAAAGGGGAAATGCGTATGTATGTGTGTACAAATGTCTGCTTTCGCAGTGAATGGTAAAAACAAAAAGCACTTGAGACAAAGTTCCGAGAGCCGGTCAGTCTTTCCATTTCGTCTTCTTTATATATATACATTTTACAACTAGACAAAAAATTCTTATTTTGGATAAAATAAATTTTAGTTGCTTGACAGTTGCAAAGTAAAATTATAAGGAAAATATGTTGCCCTTTTTCCACTGGGGTTTAGAGCGCAGCGGAGCGAGTGTTGCCCACGAGAGTGTGAAAATAAACGTGCGGCAACAGATATGGAAAAACTATTTTAAGACCATTTGCTTTTATTTAGATATGCATGTATTTGGCTTTTAACGAATTTAAATTGATGCCTAAAAACAAAATGAAGAAAGTGGCAGTAAAACACACACACACACACATACGCATATCCACACAGACAAAACACAAATAAATGACAGACCGCATCTCAAGCGTAAAAGACGGGCGAGTGCAGCGACAGCGACGTCGACGTCGACGCCGCTGCGCCACTTAAAACAAATAAACAACAGCAGAGGAAAAAATGCGTTGCTCGTTTAATTTTAGGTGCGGTGGTTTGAATGGTATTAACCTTCAATTTGGATTCCGTTGTCTTTTCTTCTTTGAATGTGCGTGCAAAATGCAGGCATGTGTACATAAAAACATGATTTCAATCTATTATATTGATTACTGAATAATTTACGTACATCAATGCGGTTAACAAAATTAAGAGAGTTAATCAAACAATAAATATACAAATATCAACGATTCACAGCATACATGATTTTCATGTTTAGTGCGGCTGGCCTTGCCATATTATTTGAAGGCATATTTTCTACTTAGCAATCGGCAATTTAAGGAGGAGGCCGCAATGAGTACAACGACAAGTAAAGCTTTTGCAACACCGTAAAACAACAGTTGCACAGTGCAAAAGAAAGTGTGCCGCCTACATACATATCTACATCGGCTGCTTTGAACTTAGCTTATTTGTATTATTATTATGGGGAAACGAGCAAAAAAAAAAAAAGAACCCGTTGCTCATTGTTATTATTGGCTTGACAATTGCACATCGAGCATGCAAATGTGCATATTTAAAGTGCATTTAAGTGTTGTTTTTATTTTGTGCTGTCTTTGCTAATTACGACGAATGAGTGTATGTGTGTGTGTGCTTGCTGCTTATGGCCGACTGAACGTGTGCCGCACATTTTGAGTGACAGCCTTAAATGAGAAGGAGCAACAACAACAACGTCAGCGTTGCCAGGTAATTGAACCTTTGCTCTGTGCGTGGGCGACGACAGAGAACTTTGGATCAAATCAAAGAGAATAATTTTCGAAAATAAACGTTTTTTCAAGTGCCCAGTTTGAGTGGGCAGCGAGCAATAAACTTAACGAGCCATCGCTAACGCGTAGGAGTTTTGCGCGGATCTACCAGTGTTGCCCTACAGCTCGCATTTTGTGTAGGTGTTACTGTTGTTGTAGGTGTTGCTGTAGGCCTGTCTGTTAAATAAGGCGAATCTGCAAATGCATCGTCCGTTGTTCTGTGTAGAGTCACGCACTGCACTAGCGATTGAACATGTTATTTTATGGTCACACTGGTTCTCATTTATAGCTAATAGTGCCAGGTCAGCAACAAATTAAAAGTGTAACCATAGTTTTTCCAAGCAGCTCGGTTCATTGACCTTTCGCCGAATGCCAGCGCTGCATGCAATGTCTAATCGGATTTCAATGGCCACAAATCTAATTAACTTATCATGTGATGCGACAAAGTGAGGTAATCGAGCGCGCGCCGGTGTCGGTGCCTCTGTTAAAGTAAAACACGATGACAATTGCCGCGATATCGCGAGGCAAGCTTCGTCGTCTTTTGGTTGACCTTTTTGCACGGAAACATCAATTAAATTTAGGCGAGGCTGACGCCAACATTTCTGTCGGCTGTTGACATTATGCAATTACATCACACACGAGACACGCCCATTATTTAAATGCTGTCAAGTTGCGTGGCACACAAATGTGACAAATTAACTATGTCGTACACCTTACCCTAACAGACCAGAATGCTGGCAAAAAGAGGTTGTAGGATAACCTTGCAACATGTAAACCTGATTTGATTTGATTGCAACTGTAAGCCTTTAACTAATTTTGAATAAATAAAAATATTTTAACCAAATAATTTAATTGGTTAATAGAATAGTTCAATTTTGTTGTAAGAAAGTTGACGAACCGAAGTTCGAAGCAAAACATGGGCTCACAGATGTGAAAAAACGGGTTTACGAAGCGAATCATGAGGCGAAGTATCAATTCGAACAGTTAAAAGTACCTCTAACAGTTGCTTTCATGTAAGCGCATTTACATTTCAACAAGTGCTAAGTTTTTTTTTTCAAGTACTCAAGATCATTGAAGGTTCAAATTATGCTCTTAATCCATTAATTTTGTTAATTATCATATGCACTCACTTGAGGACGGCGGCCACTTAACCCCAAAGCAGACACCCTCTATTTAATTTTTACACTTGCGCTGGCGTTAATTAAATTGCTCAAGTAGTATTCACTTATCGTTGCTGGAGAAATCTTACGTCATATTTCTGAAAAGCAGAGCACAAAAGCAGCAATAAGGTCATCATCATCTCAAACATCATCAATGAATCCATTCAGCGCGTTCATAATGCAACAACTCATTCAGTCAGTGGGGCAGATCGTTCAGTTTTCTGGAGCAAATATGTCCAAGTACGTGACAAACAACAAATAACAATAATAAATACATATATAAAAAAAAAGTGCAATAAACTGAGCTGTGCGTCAAGTGTAAATAATCATCATTTGCAGCTGTCAGTGTTAATCATTGCCGAGCGAACAAAAACATGAAATATTGTGCATTCATTCATTTGACTGTAATGCAAATAAGTCTAAGCTTAGTTGACCAATTGATATGAATAGAAGTTAAAATTAGTTAGCCCTAGCAGCACTCGAAGAACTCCTAACTGACCAGAATGGAAGGTTGTCGCAGGAATGGAAGGTTGTCGCAGGAATGGAAGGTTGTCGCAGGAATGTTAATATATCTTAATACATAATACCCTCTAGAGCATCATTAAAAAAACAACTAATCGAATAGTTTACCTGAGTTCAACATCATATCGAATGTTCAGTTGACAGATTAACTTAATATAACATATATAAACAAAAATATAACTAAAATTTAAAATTAAAAATTGTCTATGTTGTGTGGGAAAGTGCAGTTCCTAATTTTAATTTAAGTATGTACCCAAAAGTAAAACCTAGTCGGATCGTAACTGCCTTTAAGTCTATAACAGAATGTTGTATAACTCTGACGCTGCTCTCTATTTAACAGACGAACAACGTAAAAAAAATATACATCCAGTTTGATATACGAAACATTGTCAGCAAAAATTGCATTTGTATTTTCTCAAAATTTGCAGTAGAGCGTTTCGTTAAATAAATACACGTAATAGAAATTAAGTTGAATGGTAATTGATTTTCAAGGAATCGCGCAACACAAGTTTTTACTGGTTGCGTTGAGCGAGAACGTAATCTATATACAGCGGACCCTCGGTGAACAAACGCCAAAAGTTTCTCTTAACGAAAGAAGTTTCGCATAACGACCAACGAAAAAGGGGGAAACCTTAATTGCATGTAAAATTTCCGTCTGTGTTTAGCAATGGCCGCATTCTGTAGACTTAACAGTTGCACAACAGTTGAGATAAGATACAACACTTAGTTTGCTACACGAACTTCTCTATCTTCATTCTCTCAACATGATCAGATAGCAATCGAACGAATAATTTCTACGCTACATTGCTCAACGTTTAATAAATTATTTAAATTATTTAAAAAAATTTTACACGTTTCATTAAACTTTCTTGCAATAAAGGCTGAACTTAAAATATTTTGGGGTATTTTTTAAGTTCTTTAAAAGTTTTGTTGCATTTACTGTTACTTTCTTTCAATAAAAGTTCAAATTGAAACATATTAGAGTGTATTTTTTTCGACCTGGAACGCATTATTTTATTTTACATTGATTTATATGGAAATAATGGTTTTGCTTAACAAACGTTTTGCATAACGAACAAGATGCTGGAACCAATTGTGTACGTTAACCGAGGGTCCACTGTATACCCAAGGTAAAGCCTAGGCGGATCGTAACTGCCTAAACAAAATTCTGTTTAAAGTCAGTAACATAATGTTGAATAACTCTGACGCTGCTCTCTACTTAACAGACGAACAACGTAAAAATATATCCATCCAATTTAATTTACGAAACATTGTTAGCAAAAATTACAGTTGTATTTTTATAAAATTTGCAGTAGAGCGTTTCGTTAAATAATAAATTTACTATTAATAAGCGCTTTTTTTAAATTAAATATTAATCCTAAATAATCTCATATTGTAAAAAAAAATGTCAATACTAAGATACATTTAGCCAGAGTTAAAAATTAAAACAGTAAAGAAGTTATTAAAGCAAAATGTAAATGAAATAGAATTCATATAAATTTGAAATTAATTCTTTTAATTAAGTCTTGTTTGTCAATTATTCTTGTTTGGTAATCAAAACCAATAAAAAACACTGCATCTGAATATGTATATGTGACATAAATAACCAAATAACCGAAAACCAATGTGAAACATTTTGTTGCAAGGCATATAAAATGCTTTAGACAGACCACTCTCACAAGCAGTCGTGGCCGAGTGGTTAAGGCGTCTGACTCGAAATCAGATTCCCTCTGGGAGCGTAGGTTCGAATCCTACCGGCTGCGAAAGGTTAATTCTTTATTTTTGTTTTTTCTACAGAAAACATATTTAAAAATTATTTTAAAAAATGAACCGGCAACATAAAGTCTAAATCTAAAAACAAATATTTTGCGTTTACTCAACAAACTTCTCTCCTTACAAAGCAACTGCTTGGTTTTAAGACATGCGTGATTCAACTGTTTCCGTGGTGTAGCGGTTATCACATCTGCCTAACACGCAGAAGGCCCCCGGTTCGATCCCGGGCGGAAACATGTCGAATTTTTTGTTTCTTAAAATAGTATAACGGTTTAACAACATCAACTTCTTTAACACAAATATCGGGCAAATAGATATACAATTAAATAAGCTTTTAGTATTATTCGGAAACCCTTTTTGTTGTTTGTTTGTGCTCATTTTCTAGCATTTCAATGGAATCAAACCTTCCGTTTGTCGGTGTGGAAAAGTAACGTGCTAAAAATAATCATTCTTAAGCGGAAGAAAAATTACATGTAAAAGTGCACTTAGCTTTAATTCAACAATATTAATGTTTTTTATTAAAACTAGAATTTGTATCCAAAAATTAACATAATTGGACAGCTGTATTTAATGTACATTTAACAATTAAGGCAGTTAAGCACAACAAATAATATAACTTCAAAATGCAAAGCATTGAATAGATTTTATTTCTTAATCAAGACAAATGCAACAATTAATTCAACTGCAAATTTTACAAATTAAAATTATGAATTTCTTTATAGTAACAAAATATATTGGTCAAATTTTCATGCTAAAATACGTGTATCGCATTTGGCCATCACACGTTCAACTGTTTCCGTGGTGTAGCGGTTATCACATCTGCCTAACACGCAGAAGGCCCCCGGTTCGATCCCGGGCGGAAACATGTCAAATTTTTTGTTTTCAAAGAAAATTAAAAAGAGAGCTTACTTTTTACTACTTGCGCTCTCGCAATCGAAGCTGTTTATGTAGGAAAATTACAGAGTGTAAACTACACGACGGACTTTATGACTTCAGTTGTGGTTGTGCTAGGAATTATTAATTGCGAATTCTTAGCGGATTTGTTATTTTACAGTCTTTTACTGTCTGCTCTATATTCTCAGCACAACTTGTTAATTTTGTTTGTTTTGCTAAATAGCTGTCTCTTTCATTGTCCTCCGCTCTTGGAAGAGTCGCGTGCAAGTCGCGTGGCTTGAATTACAATATAAAAATCCCACAGATGTCTTCCCTGAAGAAGTTGGCGCCGTTGCATGACGCCAAAGATTACCCGAGCTCTGACAAATGGAATGATTTAAGTGAAATATATATAAAAGACAGGCGCATGAGAGCCAGACAAGTGGACGGATAACAAGACACTTGGCGTGAGTCTGACTACAAACAATTTACTTCACTTGTTTAATGTTTGCATGGATGCGCGTTTGCTTTATTTATAATTGTTTATTTTGTAAAAGTGAAGAGTATATTGATATTGAAAATGTCCGCATTTCTTTGGCGCTATCTTCCAAAGTTTTGGAAAAGGAGGATATGTATGTTAACAGGCAGAAGAACATATGATATATATATATTCTTGATCAGGACGATGAGCTGAGTCGACCTTAGATATTGAAAAGGTATATATTCCCCTTCCTCCTATTCCCTTCAAATGGAACACAAATCGTATTTTTTAGTAAAAAGTGTTTAGCGAAAAATTAAAACAAAAAAAAGATCGGACTATAAACACCGAGCCTAATGAAAAATGCATTACATAGTGTTGGGCAAACAAAACAAGAAGCAAGACAAGTGAAGGTGTAGACAAAGCTGGAAGCTAGAATGGTTGCATCGGAAACTTGGCGATGCCTGCAGGGTATCTCTTAAGCGAGCATCCCCGTCTAGAACACGCGTGTGTTGCTCATTGTTAGCCCCTAGCCGGCCAAGACCCACATGATTTCTCAATGGACACATGCAACGGCTGTTGAATGTTGTATGTTGTATGTTGTCACCGCCCCGACAACGAATCTTGACTCACTTGGAAAACAGCCAATAAATAAACACATTTATTCATACATAAGTATACAAAATTATACATATATGAATATTATAAATGCATTCTTGTGCTTATTGCCCAATTGGCAAATTTACAGAGTGGTTCAAGGGGCTGCTGCTTCTTTACATAAAAACAAACGGGAAATATAATCAAATCAATAACTTTGCCGATTTTATTCAAAATTACTCGAAACATTGGATAATTTCATGAAAACTTCGACAAATGGAGAAAATAATTCTAGTTATATACACAAGATGATAAACATTAATGGAGAAAATGATTCTATATTCTATACACAAGAAGATAAATATTAATCAAAGTGAGAAATCGATTATATGAATATCTAATACATAAGTAAGATGGTCGAATTTTATACAAAATGCAAGTCTAAATTCGACAAATATCTATGATTTCAAATAACGGTAGGTTGCAACAAATGTTGCTGCTAATAGCGTTGCCAGATGGGTAAAATAAATTGAGTAAAAAACCAATTGAGCCAATACTTTTGTGCCATTTTTTATTAAAATAAATTTAATAAAATAACTCTTATGTTTTTGTTACAAAACTTTAACTTAGTTTTTGTAGGAAATTAACTGGTTAATGTAGGAAAATTACTTTGAATGGATGTTTGTTACCAAAAACGGACGCAAAATGGGTGCATAGTAGCAAATGCTTATATAGAAATTGCAGTAAACAAGTAAAAAAGGAAAGAAAATGCCAGAAAAGTTTAATTGTTTATTGATAAAACAAACATAGTTCCTTTTCAATCATAGTAAAAACTATTTTATCTGAGTGCTGCCATAAAACGGAAGCCTGCACCTGCATTATGCAGGGTCCATTAAAGTTCCATTTGGGCCTGCAAATATTCGTCTAATTACTGCCGTTAAGGACATACGCCGAGTTCCGTCCAACCTTCCCGGTGCGCACTTGCCCATTGATTATCTGGGCTTATAACTAGCTGAAAACACGCATTTCCATTGACACATGTGTGTCGAAGTTGACGGCAATCGCGTGTTGCCTGGCATCGCCGCAAGTTCAACGACACGGGCCTGGCCCGGCCCAGTGGCAAACAACCCCCAAAGTAAACAACCCTATGCCCCCCACCCCCTCCTTTGTGCGAAATACCTGCCACACCCGCCCACTTTTAATGTGCGTGTGTTTGTCCTCTTATTTGTGTTCGCCGGCATTCGTCAGAATTGGTCGCCGGCTGCCATTATGAAATTTGTTGTTGCCGGCGCCAAATGCCAAATCATAGAAATGTGGCGCCAGTTTTCACTCAGCGAGAGAGGAGAGTTCAAGGGGAAAAACACGCGCGACTCGTAAAAATATCCTTTGGGGGTGTTGGGTTGCGTTCCTTCCGACTTAATGACAGGAAGTGACGTCAGCGCTCTGGAGGGTAACATTTTTATTTGCCGCTTTTAAGTGCTAGTGTTTTATTTTTCTTTTTTGTTATTATTATTTGGGGGTGTGTGTATGAGCAGAAGGTGGGGGTGGTTGTAGGCAATGTCGTAAAGCATGATGTCATACTTTAGAAATATGTACATATTAGGGGTCATTGACAGATCGCATGCTAAGCAGTACGAGAAGCCGTACAGAAGTTGAGGGTCCAACTTAAATGTTAACAAAGTTTCTTAAAATGCATTTAGTTGGTATACGAATGATATATGATATATAAATTCGGCTTAATTAACAGATATAAATAATAATTATTTTATATATAGCTTTAAAATTCGAAAAACTCTCTCGTAACAAGCTTAGAGCACAACTTTTATTACTGCCAAGAGGAAAAACCATAATGGCAATGTATTATAATAAAATCAAATAGAACCAGCAAAGTTTGTCTGGTTCAATGACCCATTTACTACTCAGCTGCTTGGCCTGGATGGACTTGGGCCAAATGCGCACAAGCGAGTCAACTTTCAAGTTGAACGAGAAAGAAAAAAAAAAACTTCTCCATCTCTCTTTCAACTCTGCCCAGTCGTGGCATTTAGCAATTCACATTGTAATTGAATAAATTGGATTTTATTTCTGATTAAAAACAATCATGATTTAATACAATATCAAGCAGAAATATAAAGATATCAATATCAAGAGATATAGAGAACTAGTTCTTTGAACAAGGGTGAAGAGATTTGGAACCAAATTGAATGAAAACTCAATCAAACATATTTTTGTTCAAAAATTCAGTTAGCTTGACATCTTTGATAGTTGCAAATTTAAGGTATAAAATTTCCATGAAAATAGGAAATTGGTTCCTACTTCGAACCATCGACATTTAACTTAGACTTGTTGCACTTTTTATACCCTGAACCCATTGCAAATGGGTAAAAAGGGTATATTGTATTTGTGCAAAGTGCAAATGTATGTAACAGGCAGAAGGAAGCATCTCCGACCCCATAAAGTATATATATTCTTGATCAGCATCAATAACCGAGTCGATCTAGCCATGTCCGTTTGTCTGTCCGTCCGTCCGTATGTATGAACGCACGGATCTCAGAACCTATATGAGCTAGAGACTTGAAATTTTAGCTGTAGGTCCTCCAGGTGCCCGCGCAGATCGAGTTTGTTTCCGATAAACGATAACTTGCCCCGTTTCTAAGTAATCGATAAAAATGTATATCGAAATCCCGTTTTTAAGCAATTTTGTTAAATAATAAGAGCTAGAGTTACCAAACTTGACATGTAGCTTCTAGAATAGTATATATATATCGATTATTTTTCATTTTATACCTATCGCCAACTCCCCGCTACTCTCTATCTATTAGCGCGAGCTGCATTTGGTGTTGGAATAAGAGGGTTTAGGGTATCCCCTAGTCGGGAGCTCCCGACTAGAAACTCTTACTTGTTTGTACTAATTCTGTAATAGAAAAAGTTTAAGCTTTGCCAAAAAATAGTTTAATATTAAATTATTTACTATGCTAAACATAAGACTGTAAAAAAACCGAGGACGATTAATACCAAAGGTCAAGCCTGAATTGAATTAAATATTTTTGCAACTAATGAAAGTGAAATGAATTCCAAAAAAAATACTACATCAACCGGAATCTTGCGCTTGAATAAATTATAAATGTTTGTAAATAGATATTTGCAAAGAACAACAAATAGTGAAAAAGAAAATAAAAACTTGTTTTGACTGAGTGACATCATTTGCTGTCTACCGCAAGCTGATTATGATTTAAAAGCAGGAGATGGAGAGTAAAAACTTGGAGTCATTTCCACTCAAGCAGCAAGAAATAAACTACGGATGACACATATCACTTAATTCTGGCAAACGCCGACTTAATTATAGCAATTATGGCGTAAGTTCGAAGCTCAAAAAAGTTGAAAATTGAGAGCGCAGCTTAAGGTGTGGTAATAAATGATCTACTCTCTCGCGCTCCCTCTCTCTCTCTCTCTCTCTCTCTCTCTCTTATATATATATATCTTTTTCTCACACTTCTCCCTTTCGCAGTTTTCGTATTCATCATGTGATGCAAGACAAAAATGTCAACAAACACGATAGTAAGGCAGAATGTAATCAAAGCAAATGAGAGTGAGAGAGTGCGGGAGCGGCGGGAGAGAGAGTGGAGAGTGATGGCACATCATTCACAATAATCATTGCATATTTTGAAATGTAAACGTTGCCGCGCAGATAAACATGAAGTCAAGTTGTCGTTGCTTCTCCTTCTTCTTGGAACGTTTGTTTACTTTCCACTTGACTTACAGTTATCGATTGGAAGGGCGTCTACGACTGTGGCAAAAAAAAAACTCACCTTAAAACCGAAATTGTTGCGCGTTTAATACTTTTCAGTGTATTTTGTGATTTCTTTTCGCCTGCAAATGTATAGAGAAAAGACAAAATAAATAAGAGAGCAGAAGCACAATAAAAGAAAAGAAAACGACTTCAGCATGTAATTTACAAAAGTTCAATGGGCCGACAAATATTCCAACATTTTTATGGCCCTTGTCCCCCAACAGACTCTGACCACAAAATGCATTTTCGTATTTATATATTTTCCATCTAGCGCATTTTCAAACATAAAAAAAAAAGTCTAAGCAAAAAGAAAAATAGAAAATTATTGACGACGACGCCGAATGATGTCATGCGAATATTTTTAGCTAGCGCGCGTTCAAATATGTTTGTATTAATGCCCGTTTTATGTGTGTACACACTCGCACACACACGCTCGGCGAGGGGGCGTGTGTGTGCGAGCACCAGAGCACGAGTACGGCAAACAAACTAATTGAAACACTCGACGGTGTCAGGCTGGCAGGCGGCGCATACAACTACCTTTATTGCATTATATCCGGTTTATTAAAAAAAAAAAAGGCAGTATAATTTCTTAGTACACTTTCTACGTATTTGCATATTAATTACAAACATAATGAGCCGATTATTTTTAGGCTAGTTTATGGAAAATGTTTGTGTTAACTTTGCAATGCAATTTAAATACACTTTTTTTTTTACAACAATCTTTATTATGACCTAAAAGTTCATAAAATTTCATAATTTTAGATTAAAAAAATTAGCTTTCATTTTAATCAGAGGTTTTCAAATTTATTTTTAAAATTTCAAGCTTATCGCATCTTATCACGAACGCAATAATTACTTCAACATATATTTAGCGATCATGCAGTTTTTTCTTTTCTGTGTAGATTAGGGCACACTTGGAGTCGATATCAAAAAATTCGGAGAAGAACTGAATTAGATGGAAATTTAACAACATTTAGAAAAGCTCTAAATAATAATTTCTATTTGATGTAATAGACATTTGTGTCTATTTTTTTGTATCAAAGTTTCTTGCAGTGTACGTTCCCGATTAACAACGCATTCGATGTGGACACACTTTTCGCCATTTGCGCAAATAAAAACGGGCAGAGAACAGAAATTGTATGTATAATTTATATAATAATAATAATAATAATAATAATGCGTGTGTCGGTTGCATGCAACGCAGCTGCTACTTGGGTGTTAATTTACAATTTAATTTCGAGCCTCTCAGCTAAATAACGCCTTGCGGTCTAAAACATGCAAACTGTTATTCGACGTCGAAATGTCTGGTCTGGAGATGACTGAAAACTCGTTGGTTTTGCTTTTGGTTTCGGTTATGGTATAAAAGCGATTATGTAAGCCCCATCGGAGTCGAGTTTTAGCCTTCGTGTGCTTCACTTTTTGCTGAATACATTAATCTATGCTGCAATATGTTTTTGGCTACGACTTGCCTATTGTTATTTGTCTTGTTTGCAGCTCTTTTGTCGAATTACTTTTGGCCCAAAGCTGAATTGTATAAAAATGATTTTTTTTTGACAGTTTATGCTTTAATAAAACAATATGCATAACTGACCTTTGTACAGCTAAGCCCCAAACCAGTCGACGAACCGGTTTAAGTCGTGTGTTTTTTTTTCTATGAGCCGAACAAAACCCAAACCCAAACCAACTTTGTTAAAAAGAAATAAAGTTGGATTTAATGGAAAGAAAACAACATTTGGCACAGTTACAAGTGTTCTTAATTCAATTTAATTATTGAATACAATTTGATTTTAATGACATCAAGTTGTGTTTTTATTTTAAGATAGTTTTTAGTAGCAAGCGCAGATCGTTTTTAGACAGAGCTCTTTGTCGACTTTAAGCTTTTGGTATAACAGAAAATTAAATTTGCTTTTCAAAACATTAAAATGCCCAAATCTGCGGATTTTAGAATAAAATCGAATAATGTTTATTTATATTAATATAAAAAATCTTAACACCAAAATGGGAAACTACATTTAAGCAATTTCGCAGTCGTTTTGGCCGTCGTGGTAAATTAATTTAGGAGAGAAAAGTTTAAATAAATTAAATTTGAATAGACAATATCACATAATGAAGCTTCTTTATATTTTCGATCCTGGATGACATTTCTGTTTTCTATGCCTATATTTATTTTTATTCACTTTTAGTATTTAAAATTAATTAAATGTGAGGAACCTGAGCTTGAGTTCATTCAATATTCGATCATGCCGCGAGTCAGTTTTCCTTTACAGCCACTATTGGGTACATATATTTGTGAATTTTACAACACTGACAATTGTTAAGGCAAGGCCACACAATGCGATGATTACATAACATTGTATTTACTGCCAAATTACAAATTACATTAATCGCAAGCCAATTTGTTAAAATTACCGACATTTTCCCACGCCCACACACAACTAATGAAACGAAATTAGACCAAATAACCAAAATAGAAATTTAGTTCATTCAGCGAAGACAAAAGAAGATAATAACATTCTTATACCTTTAATTCAAGACAGTTTCAATTGCCGAGGCCCCGGCAGAAGCCGAGATGCAGCAACAACAACAACACGCTTGCATCTTTGTGTTTTTTTATAAGCTTTTTTTTTGTGGCAATTGTCTACATTTTAGTTCTTGCCACTCTGCCTACTCTTTTCTCGCTCAATCTCTCTCCCTCCATCTCTTTCTCTCTCTCTCTCTCTCTCCACCACTTGGGTATGTATAATTAACAGCATTGTTGTCGTGCTTGAGCTTTTGCAGGCGTTCCTGCTGTGTCTGTCTGTCTGTCTGTCTGTTTCTGTCTGTCTGTTTGTCTGTCTGTTTGTCTGTCTGTTTGTCTGTCTGTTTGTCTGTCTGTTTGTCTGTCTGTTTGTCTGTCTGTTTGTCTGTCTGTTTGTCTGTCTGTTTGTCCGTCTGTTTTTCCGTCTGTCTGCGTTGTCGTCTGTCCCCTCATATTGGGCTGGCTTTGCTTCGCTTGAGCCTTCTTGATTTTTCTTACAAGATTTATGGTGAAGCTGCTGCAGCAGAGTTTGTTGTTGTTTCTGTTGTTTTTGTGCTGCAACTGCAACTGTACATTTGTCCGTTGTCTCTGTGTTGTTACTGTAGCTGTTATTATTGATGAGCCGCAGTTGTTTAGCCAGCAGCAGCATCTCTTTTTAATCTTACTTATGTAGGTTTAGTTGTCTGTGTCTGTTCGTGTGTATGTTTGTTTGAAGCTTGGCACGTACGCTGCTTTATTTATGCATTTCTCTCCCTCTCTCGTTCCCTCCCTTTCTTTTGCAATGTGTCTGGATGACGCGGCTTGTCAATTGCCTTAGGCAAAGAGACGAGTTTACTTCTCTTTTATGCTTTCTTATTTGCTTTGCTTTTTAGATAGATTGCCTGGTGTTGGGGAGGGCGGCAACGGCGTTGCCAGACCGTGATTGTAGCGAACGAACGGTTCAATTAATCAAAACGAACGTCACAATTATGCACTTAATCTCCAAATATTTTATATCAATTAATCACTGCCCGAAACTGACGTCAGTCAATGGGAAATTTCGATAAGCAGCACGCCTGAGTAAACAATTTTCAGTTGCATCAGAGTGCAGCTAATGCATTTGTGCATTGTTAAAGACAAAAGATAAAGATCAGTTTTATATACATATTTTGATTGCAACGTATTTATTATCAAGTGAGTCATGTATTGCCTCCGTAATCTGTATTCTATATATATATATACATATAAATGTATATACATCCAGTTTCTATTCTTCTTCCGTCACATTCAAAGACAACAACAACAAAAAACTAATGTATGTATCTCATTCAAACATTTGTTGTCGTTGGGTTTTCTAGGTTGCCCAACAATTGTTTACAGTTTTAACTATGCACTTCCTCCCACAAACAAATATAAACACACACACGCATACACTGGCTAACGTAGATGTATCTCTTTCTCTCTCCTTCGTTCATTCAACACATTGATTTGTCAACTTGAACCAACTGTAGTAGCGAAATATGACAATGTATTCTTTTTTTTTTTTGTCATTTGCTTTCGTGTGCTATTCTCTCACCCACCCAAAAGCTTGCGAGTGGCTTTTGTTTCCACCTGTTGACGAAAATTGTTGCAGTACATTTCATAGTCTGTTTATAACCCACCTATTCAACAACTGTTCACCTTTTGCGACTGCAGTTCACTTTAAAAAAGAGGGGAGCAACAAATATATAAAAACATAAATATACACAATATTCGAGGCACAGAATTGAATCAAATTATAAAGCTCATCAAGTTAGCTTGTGTGTGTGTGTGTGCGCGCGCTTGTTTGTGTGTGTATTTATGTATGAATAGGAAGCGCAAATTCGAATTAGCAACAAAAGGCAGCAAATTTCATTAGAGAATGCGCACCATGACGTCATTCGAAACTTTAATACCTGACTTTTATCATGCGATTGAGCGCTACACGAAAAAAAAAATCGTTTGATTATATTTATTATATCACTTTGATAGGGCCGGTAACAAGGCAAAAGAAACCAACCTATTGAAACATCCAATTACAACTCATACATAATACGTAATATCTGTTGTAGCTCTCTTCCTCTCTCTCTCTCTCCCTCTCCCACTTTCCCTCCGATTACTTGCTAAACTAAAAAAATTAGGTCAACTTAATGTCAAAAAAGCAAAAACTTGTAAATTCAATTATAAATGTTTTCGACTCGCATCTAACTAGATAACTTAACGAAACGCAAGTTCCGATTAGATTGTGAAAACAGTGTAGAAAACAGTAGAAGAACGGAGGTAAATTATTTGGCTACACTGGTTAAACACAGCTGTTTTATCGGTTAACCGATAACCGATTGAGTCGATAATGGTTGCAGAAGTGCATAACGGGCCGCTAAACTTAAACTAGAACGCGACTCGCCGCGACTCTCGCCTGGCCTTAGCCGCTCTGGTTGCAACACAGTTGCAGTCTGTCATTCTTCAATAAACAAGTTTTCGATATTTACAAATCTGTTTATCACTTGTTTTGCACGAAAAAAAAGAAGTCTCAAATAACTAGGTTTTTCGCCAAATCGAATGCAAAAGGCAAAGCAGCAAAACAAAAACCTGCAAAGAAACTGAAAAAGTAGGTCATAGTCGAGACTGCGAAACTTGTAAACAGATGCGCCTCAGCAGCGGCAATTTATCAGTAAAATGCATTAGACACGCGTAAGCGTAAATATTTGCCAGTAGTTGTGTGCGTATGTGTGTGTGTGTGTGTTTGTGCTGAGTGTATACTGATAAAGCAGAAAGCAGAAACCTGTATGCTGACATGTGTCAGACATGAAAAGAAAGCTAAACGCATAAACACATACACAAAGATCTCCCCCAAGCTCCCACCCACCCAATGCAAAAGAGAGCGGGAGAGAAGTCAAAAGTTCTTAATATGACTAGTCAAAGAAAATACGAAAAAAAATCTGTTGCCCTGCGCTAAGAGCGAATATTGATCGCAAAGCATAACACAAAAAATACACTCTCCTCCGGAATGTGCTTGACCAATCCCAAAAATATATATATGTATATATATATATATATGAAAATTGTTGGTGCGAGTTAAAAGATGGCGTCACCGGTCAAACGGCAACCACGCATAACAGTAAACAGCGCGCACTGTCTACACATTTGCCCTTAAACAAAAAAAAAATCAACCGAAGAGTACATAATACAATTAATATCACACAAACATGCATACAAATCTAATAAATTATATGAAGGTAGACGGGCGGGCTCGCACTCACAGTGTATGTTTCTGCTTCTTCCAACTTTGACGTAGTCCTCGTTGTCTCTTTTCGCTTTTTCGTTCTTATTGCGTGCTGCTGGGACGTCGTTTACACAAACACAGACACAAGTTCGTCGAAACAGACAAGCACACGCGTTCGGTTTTCGGCTGCTTTATGTACATGTATGGTAAATAAACGGGAGGAAAAAATAAATTTATGAAATAAATTTACATTTATTTATTTTGCAATGATCGTGAATTGCACTGGAACAATTTTTAGCATTTAATATCGCAAGCACTTTGGTTTATTAGTGACAAGGGCACAGCTCGCTTTATAACGGCGTTTCTAGAGATGGCGGGTCTAGCTAACGGCACTTGCACAACACAACACGTTTACCCTTTATTTTCGCAAATCGCTTTAACCGCACAATCACAGTGTAACCAACTTTAATTAGCTAAAGCTGTCTATATATAATTTTAAACAAACACCGCCATTTAATATTTAATTTTATTATATTCTTATTTCTGTAACGCACACGTCTGTCGTTCACGAGCACACGTTAACAACAAAACGAAGAGCGAGAGAGCGTTCTGACTGGAAGCGGTCACCAAGCGCAGTGTTGGGAAACGACAAGTGGGCGTAGCGATTAATAAATGTCAAAACTTATGCATAATTGAATAGGCAATTTATTTATTTTTGGCATACAAAATAAACCAAAAATAATAATATGCATTCATGTTTATCTGTTTCAATAAAGCATCAATACAATTCGATTTTTTTTTGCCATAGTCAACAGCAAATACAATTTTCGTTTTGTGCAAGAGCGCGCGAGCGAGACAACTATAGAGTCTGTGGTGCTCTCTGGAAAATGACCGCAAAGCGGTCTGGAAATCGTATCATCCTGCAACGCCCAAATCAAAAGGGAATATTTGTGTGTATGTGTGTATGTTGGTAAGAACGAATTTGGTGATCAAAGCATGCGGGAAAAAACAGCGCCGTTCACGTTAATGAAGTGCAAAAGGAATTGTCAAGTCCTGACGCGCTGACCACAAAAAATGCGACACTTTTAAGTTTTCGGCTGAGCGTAGAAAAATCTATGTCAATTAAGTCAACCGCATATGCATATGTGCGTCGATTATGTCATATTATTTATTCGAATACTCAGGCACACACGCGCACACAAACGGTATTAACACTTTGGCGGCGTCTTCGTCACCGGCATGTCGTGAAAAAATCGATTAGTGCGTTTCGGCTGCGCTGATTTATGAAAAACACAGTTTGGGCCCGTATAGCTGGCGCTCGAAATGTTATGGCTCATTTGGCGATTAATTAAAAATTGTATTAAATTATGAACACTGTCTTACTTTTTAAATGCAAAAATTACAGTGAAAATCACAGCGCGACGTGCGTGCGTTTCGCTTCGGCTTCGTTCCTGAATGACAATGTGACCAGCTAGATTTACACCAAAATGCACTAAAAATGCCGACAGTCTATCGATAAACAAGATTTTTTTAGTGCCAGCGGTTTGAAAGATTTTATATTTTGCTAATAGTCGCTTTTAAAACAATTTCAACGAGAATGCAAGTATAAAAAAAATCACAATCTTTTTTACTGCGCATAATCAATCTGATCTAAAACTTACCGAAATTTGAATTTTAATTAGAGTGCACGTAGCGCCATCTATTAAACGTTGGCGGCACTAGAAAGCTACATATTTCCATTTCGAATGCACCCAACTTCACGCAAATCAGGTTACCAGCTGACAATTTACGCGCATTTTATTGGCATTAAATTCTGCATTTATCTCGCTCATTGCAGATATATTAACAGCTAAAAAATATGTCATAGTATCAGGAAGAAAATCAACTGAGAAAAGTCAAGGATTTTTTTTAGGGAAAACTGATTTAATTCATTCATTCATTCTCCATTCTCCGTTTTCGTCTGAGACAATTCTCTCGGAAAACTGGAAACTGGAACGGAATCGAATTTTAATGATGAAATTTTCGTTATTCGAGCAACCGGGATTATTTAAATTATTTGATCGCAGTATCGAGTTTAATTGATCTTATTCTGAATAAATATTAGCTTTGAAAAATAACCCCAAGCTCGTTTTTCATTCTTTAACAATGAGGAGGATAAACACTTTTTGATTTTGTCAATATTTGGGTTTCATTTCTTTATTACTGGATTATTCACGCCAACCCAGGGACAATACTTATTTGTTGTGCATAAATATAATTATAATAGAATGTGCCATAAGCATATCAGCATGTGCTTAGCTGTAATAGGACGTTGACAACATTAAATCTACAAAACGCAATTAATTCGACAATAGAATTGAAGTTCAATGGAAATATGATTTTAGAGCAGCGCACTGGAAACGGACTCGATGATCTCGAAGGCGGTCGAGATGTCCGCATCCTCCAGCAGGCGGTTGACGGCGATGCGGAGGCTGGGACGGATCGGCTGGCGCTCTCGGTTTTGCAGGTAGGCGGCTGGCACGACGGCCACGCCTCGCTCAATACACTGGAAACAAAAAGGAGGAATGAGACGTTGAAAGATTAGGCATGCAATCGTTACCTTGTCCGCGACCTGGGTGAGCAGCTTGCTCTCCGCCTCGAAGCTGTCGCGCTTCTCGGTCAGGTACAAGTGCTTGACGGGCGACAAGGCGTCGCCGCCCAGCTTTAACTTGGAGAACCGCTCGAATTGGTCGTGCACCTGGCGCGATTTCTGCTGCAGCTGCTCGAAGATGTGCGGCTCGCGTTCAAAGCGATCCAGCGAGCAAATCGCCGCCTGCGTCAGCATGGGCGGCAGCGAGGCGGAGAATATGTAGCCCAGCCCGGACAGACGCTGGTGCTCGGCTATGAAATGCGAGCCTACGCAGAAGCCCCCAATGGTGGCCATGGCGCCCTCCATGCCCGCCGATATCAAGTCGATCTCGTCGCGCTACAAGAATCAACGGTAAAAAGAGTGTATAGCCGAATAGCTGGACACGCTTACGCAGACATTAAAGTGCTCGGTGAGGCCGCGCCCGGTCCGGCCCAGGGTGCCGAAGGAGACGCTCTCGTCCAGAAAGAGGCGCAGCTTGTACTTCTTGCGCAGCTCGACCAGTTCCGGCAACGGGCACAGCTCGCCCGTGTTCATGTAGATGCCCTCAACGACGAGAAAGCGTCGCGTCTTTTGTGCCTTCTTCGGGTTCTTCAGATCTCGCTTCTCCTGCTCCGACAGCAGGCGCTCCAGATCCTTAGCATCATTGTGCTTAAAGTAGACAATGCTGCTGCGCGACGCATCCAGACCCTTTTGTATGGCAAAGTTGACGGCCTCATCCCTGCAAACAAATGGTTACACATTAATTCCCTTTCCATTTCCAGTTGTGGATCTCTTGTTCTTACACGAAGATGATGTCGCCACGCTTGGCGTAGGCGGGTATCGCGCTGGCTACCGTCGAGAAACCGTAGGAGTACACAATTGCCTCCTCGAGGTTCATGAACTTGGCCAAACGATCCTCCAGATCCAAATGCACATCCATGGTGCCATAAAAGCCGCGCGGACCGCATGAACCGACGCCATATTTGCGCAGACACTTGCACGCCTCCTCCAGGATGTCGTTGTCCTCGAGAAATCCCAAATAGTTGTGCGAGCCCAGGTTCAGACAATCGTGTCCATCGACCACAATACGCTTGCCCACCCTCGACTGGACGAGTCGTGTGCGCAGCAAAGGATGCTCGGGATCCGTGTCGGCCACCAACGGTTCCGGTTCATACTGTTCAATCAAATAGTCCTGCTGCTCCTTCGTGAGCCGGCGACCTCGTCCTCGTCTGTGCAGCAGCAGCCAAATAACTGTGATCAGCAGCAAGGTTTCCAGCACAAGCGCAAAGGTCGGCGTCTGCATTAAATGCCCGCATATAATATACATTATATATTACATATTTATTTATAGACTTATATCAATTTCACACTCACATTACGGAAGATGCTGCCGATTTCGTTAAATAGTTGTATGCCCAACATTTTTATTCGTCTTATGCCGATGCGCTAGTGGGAAAAATCAATTAAATAAAAAAAGTCACGCCGTTTTTGTTGTTGCTGCATGCGTCATTCGCCCGTTCGTTCTTATCAGATTTGCATGCCTTACCACATACCTCACAGGTGAGTAGACACGCGTATTTATCGGCTCTGCTGGCCTGCAGATAAAGACCAACGCACACTTTAAAGGGCGTGTGTTTCTTTCTTATATGTTTATGAAATATGTTATAGATTGCGGGTGGGTGACCGATTTTTCGATAGCTCGATCTTCGATAACTATCGTACTCAACAAACACGATCACACTGATCGAGCGTAAGCAGTTATCGAAATAATGCATTAGGGGTATGCCCATTATAAAGAGTGCCAAAAAAATAATTTGTAAATAAAAATTAACAAGATAATAAATAAATAAATCAAGTGGAAACTTGGGAAAATCAGTTCCGTTTTAGACATTTGATGTTTTTTATTGGCAGCATGTGCATTCGAGTTCGAAACGTATCAAATGTGTTCGGAACGACACCCACGTCGTGACACGACTTTATGCGATTAATTTGGAATTGTTAAAATATTTCCATGATGATTTTTATTTCTTAAGCTGTGACAAATTGTCTCTCGATTCAAATTGTGATTTGGCCATAAAAAAATGTCAGGTGGGCTTCTAGACATTATAATGGCATTTACCTTGATACACAATACTTGAAATAACATTAATATGAAATTTGTCAATAACAAATTTGTTTAAATAAAACACATGAAACGTTTTTGACTTTGTTTTGTATGTTGTATATAGATTTATTTGTTAAATTTATTTTGTTTTTAGTTTGTCTTCCAGCATTTCGTTATTGTATAAAAAAAATTAAACAATGATAATTAAACGTTAAACAAATTGTACTCTGTCCTAGATACGTATTGAGCCAAAAGAAAAGGTGTACTAACGTTCCTTTATTGCTTTCTTTGAAACAGAACAAAAGAATGCAAATTGTATATATAATTATAAACCATTTCATAATGCACAATAATTGTATGTTTGGTTTTGAAATGTCGCAGACAAATTTGTTGTAGCAAGTAAATACATAAATTGTTTAAAATCAACAGTTCCCTCCTCATGATGCACAAATATTTATGTATTTAGTTTTTTTGTTTTGTTTTGTTTTGTTCATTTGTGTTGTTTTTAGCGAGAAGCTGTTGTTGTTAAGGTTACTTTTGTTTGGACTTTCCAGACGCTTAAAAACTGGCTACACTAAATTTATGCTCGCTTTTGTTTGCTTTGTTTTTTATATTTAAAAACTATAAGTTGCTTTCCCTCTTCTTGTGGGTGTATATGTGTATGTGTGTATGGGTGTATGCGTGTATGTGTTTATGTGTATGTGTGTGCTTGTTGTTCAAAATGAAAGTTGGCCTTGCGACGGCGAAATTGTGCATCATCATCCTGCTGCTGCTGCCGCTGCTGCTGCTGCTCCTATTTCTTGTCGACGCCCGCATTGGACTGTGTAGAGTATGAATATTGAGACCAATAATGATTGGTGGCACCGCCATCATTATTGCCAGTGGCGCCCGCAGTGCCCACCGCACTGCCACCGGCATTATTGGCCGCTCCTCCTCCGGCTCCGCCGGCGCCCTGCTGCTGTTGCTGTCGGGGGATTAGAGCACACACGTAAGTATTGTTGATTGCTAGCCCGAAATGGGCGTGCGCCTTTTGGCTTACCTGCCACCAGGACATCCATTGCTGTTGCTGCTGCTGTGTATCAGCGCCCTGCCAGGCTGGTTGCTGCTGCTGGTTGCCATAACCTGGATACACGCACATAACCAATCAATCAATCAATCAATCAATTAAACAGTCAAACAGTCAATCGACATCAGCCCCAAGCTCAACTCATATTGGAACTCGCTCCATGAACCACCAGCATCAAAAAGAATTCGCATTCAATGTTAATGTAGAATTTTATTAGCGGCGCGACAACAGAGCGAGTTTTTTTGTTTTTTTTTATAAGTGTAAGCAGAGTTGCCGGATGTCGTTGCTGTCGCTGCTGCTACCTACCCTGCATCTGGTTATAGTTCCAGTATTGTTGTTGTTGTTGTTGGCCCGCGGTCGGCTGCGACTGTTGTTGTTGTTGCGGCTGGTATTGTTGTTGTTGTGGCTGGTGTTGCCAGACGCCGGGCTGTTGATGTTGCTGCTGTTGCGTCTGTTGTTGTTGTTGTTGCTGCTGATGCTGCGCATAGGTGCTCCACTTGCCACTTAGTGCGGACTGCAAAAACCGGTAATTACAAACGATGTACTTGTAACGGGTAACCGTAACGGGTAACGTTTACGGTGCTGCTTACCTTAGAGCCGGACTGCTGACCAGCTCCGCTCGACAGCTGCTTGTACTGATGATCGTAGCCGGCTTGGGCCGTGTTATTGCCGTATTTGGGCAGCGCTAGTGCAGCTGACCGCTCATAGCCACCGCGACTATCTTCTTTGGTGTCGCGGTGGCCATGCCGAAAATCCCGTTGTTGTTGTTGTTGCTGCTGCTGATGATGATTGCCGCCACCCGAGCGATAGCTGCTGCTCTGGCTGCTGCCTCGATTGCGATCATTGCTACCCAAGCGATTGCGATCATTGCCGCCGCGATCTCGATCGCGATAATCTCTAGAGCTGCCCCCGCCGCCTCCATAGCCGCGATCATCGTAGCCACTTCTGCGATTGTTTTGCATCCAGTTTTGCTGGCCACCGCCGCCGCCGCCGCCCCCACCGCTGCCATAGCCGCGATTGCGATTATCATAGCCACGACTGCCGCCGCCGCCGCCACCTCCTCCGCCATAGCCGCGGTCATCGTAGCCGCTTCGGCGGTTATTTTGCATCCAGTTTTGTTGACCGCCGCCGCCTCCGCCGCCGCCGCCTCCTCCGCCGCCGCTGCCATAACTCCGATTGCGATTGTCATATGCACGGCTTCCACCGCCGCCGCCGCCCCCGCTTGAGTAGCTGCTGCCGCCGCCGCCGCCACCGCCGCGCCTCGAGTCGCTCCAGCGACTGTCGTGGCGCTGATTGCCGTGATCACGACGCCTCTCGTCAAAGTAGCGATTGCGATGCCGATCATCACGGCGGTAGTTGTCGCGTGCGCCGCGCGATCTCTTGTCCCGCGACCTGTCCGCATCGATAGCCTTCTTGCCCTTCTCATTGTACTTCTTCACCTCTGCCTTGGCCTCGTCGCCGGTCAGCTCCGTGTAGATGATGTCGTCGAACCAGCCAAACTCCAGTGAGGGAAGCGTGAAATTGGCTGCAAAAAGATTTATGCAAACGTATATTATCATAATGACTGCATTGTGCAACACTGGCAAAAAATGTATCAATTTTACAAATTACACTTTAAAAGAGAGTAAGGAGGGAGAGGGGGAGTGGTGAGTTTCTCAGCTGGTAACGTGTCGAAAGGGTAGAGAGAGAGTAAGAGAGAGCTCAAACTTTGAGAGTAGATGAAATGACCTTCTAACGGAAACTACATTATGCTTGGGGAAAATAGAAGAAAAATTCATATACATATGTATATTCATATAGCATCAGACGGATATCAATATTAAACATCGGACATTTACGTAATTTTATTGAATTTAAATGTTCCCCAGTTAAAAGATATATAGTACCTTTATCGGACATAAAATATTTGCCAAATTGTATTTAAATGTTAAATCGGACTGGATGGGGAGGAGGACACGTTGCACAGCTAGTTTGTTTGTGGATGTTTCGAGGTAAATTATCAATTATGAAGTATAATAAAAATGAATCAAAGAAATGCTTAGAATTAGAGTAAACAGTTACAAATACATAAGAGAATGCAGCTGCTTACAGGCTAAATATAAACGTTACATAATAAGCATTAAACATAATTATATTCTTTTATCAATATATATACAGTATATATATTTTTTTATGCACTAATAATTGCCGCTTTCGATACATGATTTTTTTTTTTTTTTTTGGTTTTTTTTTTGGTTATATTTTCGTTGCTTGGTTGTGGTTGACAATATTTACCTCGTAAGTTATTTATTGTTGATTCTTTAACTGTAAAAGCATTTCCCTTTTCCTCTTTTTCGGCGATGCGACGTTTCAATTCATCTTCGCCGGGTATGCAAACAACCGCAATACGCTTGAAGTCGCTAAAACCTTTCATTTTACGTCGCTGGGCCGAGGCATACGCATTCGTCTACAAGAATATTACAGTTGTTGTTGTTGGTTGGTTGGTTGGTTGGTTGTTTGATTGGTTGATTGATTGATTGGTTGTTGTTTATTGGTTGCGTTGTGGGCGGTAGTTTGTTGGATGTTGCGTTGTTGTACATTTAGTCGGTTGGCAAGCCAGGTGAGAAACACGTTGATGATTGCAGTTAATTGCCGCCGGGCCGAGCCAGGCCCCCCAACGATATTGTGCCCTCGCTTATAAACTAACACATACCTGATTCATATTTACACACACGCATAGCCACGCGCAATCGCGCGCGTTTGTGGGTGTGAGTGTCAGTGCAACTCCGCCAGGGAGTTACGCACACATAGATGTTACACATCTACACGCATTATAACAGTTTTCTGCTTCGGCATGGCAGAACGAAACAACAGTTGACTTAATCATTTTTGTATAGCAAGATTTAACATATGCATTTTATAGATATATACATATATATAGCATATATGCTGCCGGGCCTCTGTTATGGTGTAGTCGACATTTAGAGAGATACGAGAGTAGGTATAGTAAGTGCTAATACGTTATACGAATCAGTTAATATGATAAGATTTTTGACCATAACGATATTCGCTCTGTCTGGACATTGGAATTGTGTGTGTTTTTTTTTTTTGGTTTTACTTACAGTGGCTTCCATGCCGCACGCTCCTCTTCCTCTTTCACTTCCACTTCCACTTACTTCATCCTGTCAGTAATACATACATACATTTAATTTTCTCCATCTCGCTCTCTCCGCCGTCCCTCCTCACACTCTTCTACAGTCAACTGTTGCTTAGGCAATACAAATTGCAAATACAAATACAAATACAAATACTTACACACTCATACACTTATGCAAAATAATTATCGGATCAACTTAGGACCTAACACATACCTGGACACCTTTGCGGGTTGGCGCCCTGCGGCGCTTGGGCTTTCTTTTCACATTCTCATTTTTATATATGAGCAATAAAATGCATATATGCAAAGTTTACAAAACAAAAAAATAAACAAAAACAAATATTGCAACAGATCCTTTCCGGGACCTGGGCGTGACATACATAATGTAGTAGTATGTATGTCATCATCAACGCATAATTCTCGCTTGTTTCGTGGTTTGGTTTTCGTTCGGTTCTCTGTGTATGTTTGTGTGTGTGTGTGTGTGTGTGTGTATGTTGGTGTTGTGTGTATTGTTTCAGTGTAGGGGTCATTTGTTTGATGTTTTACCTGATCGAGTATAAAATTGCGACGCCGCTTCATGGCAATATCTTCCAAACCACCTAGGCTGTTCAAACAGATCTCGTATACCTTATCCCAGCGCCCCTTGTGCACAGTTTTGCGCGATTCGCCATCAATCTACAAAACAAAAAAAAAAACAATAACAATACATACATCAATCATGGTGTTAAGCAAAGCTTGAGTCGGGTTAGTCCGACTAGCAGATATGTTAATTTTATTATACTCTACCTTTTTTATATGCATATTTACTATATTAGAGCTTCCTGTTTTTTCTATAAGACATATAGACACCTAAGCTATGAATGAGAATTATATCCTTTATGAACTTTGGTATTCCTAGCTAAATGGATCTTCAATTTTAATCCAATTTTTCCTATAGAGCTATGTGAAGAAGTTAAGCTTGGTTTTAAATGAAGTTTACCCAGTTAAAGCAGCCGGTGGAAACAAGGCCCAAACCGCATTTGGCTTTATATACCTACAAAAGAGGTCCACCCTAATTTAGCTAGTCCTTATATCTAAATAATTTGGTTCTCCAATGCTGATCAAATTTTGCTTATATCTTAGGAGCATAGTAAAGGTCGTAAGTGCTAAGTTTGGTTAATGTATAATATTATATACAAAAGTTTTTCATAAAAGAGCTTAATTTCTTGAGATAATGGTTCGATGCCTCCGATTGCGACTTAGTAACTGTTTAACACACCTTTACTCAGGCTCATTAAAAGAGCAGACAGTTGGACATGGCACTAATCATGAATATGTTTAAATTCTATATATGATCATGATATCTTCTTTAAAAGCTTTCCACATTTTGTGACACAATTAGAATACCCCAATGCAAGAAAATATTACAGTTATACTAAAACTAAAAAAAACAAGTAAGAGGTTCTAGTCGGCAGCTCCCGACTAGGGGATACCCTGAACCCTCATATTCCAACACCAAATGCAGCGCGCGCTTATAGATAGAGAGCAGCGGGGAGGTGGCGATAGGTATAAAATGAAAGATATCGATATATATATACTTTTCTAGAAGCTACATGTCAAGTTTGGTAACTCTAGCTCTTATTATTTACCAAAATTGCTTAAAAAACAGGATATCGATATACATTTTTATCGATTACTTGGAAACGGGGCAGTTATCGATTATCGGAAACAAACTCGATCTGCGTAGGAACTAGGAGCACCTACATCTAAAATTTCCCTAGCTCTTATAGGTTCTGAGATCCTTGCGTTCATACATACGGACGGACGGAGAGGAGAGAGAAGAGAGAGAGGAGGAGGAGGAGAAGAGAGAGGACGGCGGAAAGACAGACGGACATGACTAGATCGACTCGGCTATTGATGCTGATCAAGATTATATATACTTTATGGGGTCGGAGATGCTTCCTTCTACCTGTTACATACATTTGCACTTTGCACAAATACAATATACCCTTTTTACCCATTTTCAATGGGTTCAGGGTATAAAAAGAATATTAGAAACATTTAATATAGTTCGTAACTTACCGTCATTTTGGCTATTATGGAATCGGGTCCAATGATCTCGTAACGCTTGTCGGCGTTCTCGGCGACATGCTTTTGTGTCCAGTGCGTCTTGCCCGCACCTGGCAGGCCAACAAGCAGGATAACCTCGCATTCTTTGCGCGATGCGGCGCATTGAGGACCGTTTACGAGTTGCTCGATGGGCACCAAAGCCAGCAGTATATAGCCCGGTAGCAGGGCAACAGTTTCCCGGGGCACGGGCACGACATCCTCGTACTCATCCTCGGCCGGGTGTGACTTGTCAGCTGATGACTTGTCTGTCTCGGAGTCGGCTTTGGCGCGTTTATTTGGCGATGGGCCATCTTCGTCGTCCTCTTCAGCGTTGGCTGCCGATTCGCTGTCCTTGGCAGGCTCCTTAGCCGCCGCAGCTTCTGGCTCGGCAGTAGCTTCTGAATCTTCTTCTGTGGCCTTTTCGGCTTCAGGCAGACTGTCGCCATTGGCCACAGCTGCTGGCTCCGTGGCCTCAACAGCTGGAGCTTCTGCTGCTTCCTCGACTGCAAAATGGACTAAGGTTAAACAAATTGATATTACTTGAAAAATGTTTGTTAAACCCACCAGGTTCCATAGCCTGATCCTGCGCTGCCTCAGCGGATTCAGCCTGCTCCGACTGGGTCTCGCCCTCGACGCCAGCCTCCTTAGCCTGCTCCTCCTCGGCAGCATCGGGATTGGGGGGCTCAGGTTTATCGGCCTCCTCGGATTGCTCGGTGGCGGCTTGCTTGGCGTCATCGTCCTTCTTGTCGGGCTCATCATCGTCGGCGGTTGCCTCGTCGAGCACCTTCCACTTTTCACCATCGTTGTCGTCATCTTTGTGCGACTCGGCGCGCTGCTTGCGACGCTTTCGTGTCGGCCGTTCGGCATTGACGAGCAGCTCCTCATTGTTGGCGAAGTTCACCGTATACTCGTAGCCCTTGGTGAGAATATGCGGAAAGAGGGCACCTGCCTCGCCCAAAATGCTCTTGTCAAACTCATGGGCAATACCAAGATCCTCGCCATTCAGTGTGTATTTGATGTTGCACGGCGTGCTCTCCAGATCCAGGTAGCAGCCAATTACATCGTCCAGCTGATATGGTTTGCCGTACTCCTTGAACTCGCCATTGTTGGCCTTGCGGCCGCTCTCGCAATAGCCAAAGGAATGTTCAGCCTCTCCTAGCAGCATCGGCGTCTGCGGCGTTGAGAAACCCACACGAAAGCCGCGCACATGCGGTTCATCGCGGAAATGATGCGAGTTCTCCGGCACCGACTCCTCCGATAGCTGCACCTCAAAGCACACCTTGCCCTCGCGCACACCATAGTTGGCACGAGCACCTGACCAGATAAGCGAAAAGATCTCCGAGTTCAAAGGTTTGGCGGATGTAAAAGTCGTAGCATCAATACGCAGATGTAGATCCGAATCAACTAATGAAAGAAAATTAAATGAATTAGAGCGAATATGCAAAACTTTATATGATTGATTACTTTAAAAAGAACTAAATATTTATATGCGAGCTTTTATAGGGGCTTCAAATTGTTGTAACTATTTGTATTAATGTTAAATTTGTATAAATTGAAATATTTTATACAAATTAGGAAGCCAATTTTACAAATATAATTTCTATCTGCCTAAACTCATATTTTTTTATACAAATAATAAAAATTAGTCCAACTTTATTTAATAAATTGAAAAAGAAATATGCTCAAAAATGAAAAAGAAAATTTTAATTTAATGTAGCTAATGCATTGAAAATTTCGTCTATAATTTAAGACATGTTCCAAGGACTCTTAAGTTTAACATTTTTTAAAGTTTTCTAAAATAGAAAACCAAAATATTTTAACAAGCAAAAAATTAGTTTTTGACTTTTTTATACCCTTGCAGAGGGTATTAAAATTTTGTCGTGAAATGTGTAACGCATAGAAGGAGATATCTCCGACCCTATAAAGTATATATATTCTTGATCAGTATCAACAGCCGAGTCGATATAGCGAGTCCGTCTGTCCGTCTGTCTGTTTCTATGCGAACTAGTCTCTCAGTTTTAAAGCTATCTATATGAAACTTTGCAGAAGTCCCTCTTTCTTTTGAATGCAGTACATATGTCGGAAACAGCTGGATCGGACCACTATATCATATAGCTGCCATAGGAACGATCGGTCGAAAAGTAGGTTATTGTATGAAAAACTTTTTCGGCATTAACTATTTACCCTGTGCTTCTTAGATATGGGCAAAGCACTTTGAGCATTATCAAAAGGTTGGGTCTGCTAGGGTATTAAATCTTCGACATGCCGAAGATAGCCCTTCTTTCTCTCGTTTAATACTAAAGAGAACGCTACTTACACCAGCTGAGGCCCACTTGATTTTCGTCCATGGTGGGCTCATCCTCGGCCACGGTGCGCTCTTCGGCAGCCGGACCAGACTTGGAGTCGCGCTTGTCGCCGCTGCGACGTTTGGGTGAACGCGAGCTGCTGCGGGAGCGCGTGTGGCTGTGCGAGCGTTTGCGGCGCTCGTTGGAGGATTTCTCTTGGTCTTGTTCCTTGTCCTCGTCCTTGTCGGTCTTGGCAGCAGCGGCAGCCTCGTCGTCAACTTCCATTTTGTCACCATTATCGCCGTTGGATTGGTGAGCAACTTTGTCGGCATCAGCATCGGCTGATGCATCATCATTCTCTTGTGGATCATCTTCGTCTTTCTCCACTTGTTTGTTGGTGTCGTCGTTTGAGTCTTCCGGCTGATCTGTTGTCTCCATGGCGGCGGCTTCATCTGCCATAGCCACATCTCCATCATCTTGCTCTGCTTGCGGAGCAGATGCGTCAGTAGTCTCCTCTGACACCTCTTCCTGAACCGCCTCCTTATTGTCCTCCTCTTCTTGTTCTTGTTCCTGTTCTTCATCTTCGACTTCTTCTACTTCTGGTCCAGAGCCGGACTCTGCTTCGACGACTTCGGGTTCGGCTGCGGCCTGATCCTCCTCCGGCAGAGTCTCCAGCACAGGCTCTGTGGCAACTGGAGCCGCCGCAACCGGCGACGGCGAACGCGACATAGACCGCGTTCGACGCTGACGGCGGCTTGGTGTAACTGGGGCGCCATCTGTTGGAGGTGAAACGAAATTTTTAATTCATGGAAAATTCGTATTTTTGTTATATAAGGCGCGTTTACAATATGAAGAGAGCACGCTGAGCCGAGTTACACGCACACACACACATTTAAACCCGTTCAAAATTGTGTAGTACACACAACACACACACAAGCATGCACTAAGAAGCGCAGTGATGCATACATACACACAAGCAACCGCACACATACTAACTTACCACCTTCGCCGCTGCCGGCAGAACCTTCCACATGTGCCCGCAGGCGCTCGATGAGCACAGCTTTTACACCTTTGGTATCAAGACCACGCGTCTGTAATTCGTTACGCAGGTCCACCACCTTCATCTTATCCAGCTTCGCCAAATCCATTTTTTCGCTTCAATCTTGAATGGCGGCAGCAGCGCGTCACGCACAAAAATATACACACACACGCGCACAACGACTGAGGCGGAAAGAAAACGTAGAATAGAGGAAGTAAAATATATGCCAAATGGGCGCCTTTAGTTATTTAACAAATTACTTTACTGCTATTTCGCAAATATAGCGAATCGAATCACTTTTCGCAATTGCATTCGCATTTATTGCGAATAAATAATGGCTAAAACCTATACCGAGAACGCGTTGATGTGAAGTTGGCTGCGATTAAGAATGCAGGGAATGCCAAGTGTTATCGATTAGTTGAAAAATGTTCACAATTGATAGACTTTGCAGAAGTATACATGCAAAGTTATCGATTGGTTTCATTATTTATAATAGTAAAAAGCGCTGTTTGAATTTGCAAAAATTAAAATGATTAAATGAGACGGCAATTCGTACTTGTCATCTTCAAAGATAAGTTAAATATAAATAAATGTGTATTATCTGTTTTACATTATGGATTCAATTTTGATTAAATGGAGAATTTTGATTGGATGGGTCTCTTTGCCATGGATACATATATATTATTGCTACCGCATTACTTTTATTTGATTGCAATAAATCCGTATGTATAAATATTATTTAAGAATAATTCGAAATTGTTGTGTGGCACACTAATTATATTTGTGATACATTGAAAGGTGGCACCTTAAGATTTTAACGAAGTGGCAACGCTTTAGTCAGTCAGTGGTGAAAACACAAGATGCGTTAAAACAAGTTGAAATCATCAGTTTGCAACGGTTTATTTGAGGACTCCGTGGCGCAACGGTAGCGCGTCTGACTCCAGATCAGAAGGTTGCGTGTTCGATTCACGTCGGGGTCAATCGAGGTTTTTTTTTTTGCTTTATATACCAAATGTTTTTAACATTATTATCTTATATTTTACAAATTAGCCAATCGCAAGGTAATTATTGATACACTTGGTAGGATGATTGAATTACAAAGGGTAGTTAATAAAGAAACTTTATCATAACTGCAATAGAACAATTTTCTTATATTATACACACTTATATGGTATACACTTGTCGGGCACTCCCTGGCGCTTCTTATCTAGTATAAACATTACGGTGTAATGATAAGAGCCACCTAAAGATACTATTGAGTCTAGTGTGTATTTGGTACACTGAAAAAACCTTATAAGCTATAAGACTAGAGAATACTTGAAGTACTTTTTAGGATACATTTTGTTGACAACAAAAAGGACATTGACCTCCGCGATCAAGGAAAGTATCTCCCCTATCAACAACATCCAAATATCAATGGCAATATAAGGAATCTATCAAATCTGTCCAGAACGTTTAGACTGTCTTTCGTCTAGCTCGTATTTAGTTCTAGAAGGTTCTCACATGAGTGCAAACCTTCTGTTCCGTTGCTCACAAATAATCTAAATGCTCGCTTTTGTTGATCGTTGCATTCAAAGCGAGGTGTAATTTGTTTTCCAATTAGTACATTCCGAATTGAGTTTGACAGAATGTCAGCTGTAATTTCATAAGTCTGTAATGAGATACAATTGTTTGTCAATCACAATATCAATAAAAGTTTTTGTCAATAAGCTCAAAAGGTGCAATAAAATATAGTAAATGATTAAGAGTAAATTTCTAAAACAAGTAAGAGGTTCTAGTCGGGAGCTCCCGACTAGGGGATACCCTGAACCCTCTTCTTCCAACACCAAATGCAAATATATATACTATTCTAGAAGCTACATGTCAAGTTTGGTGACTCTAGCTCTTATTATTTACAAAAATTGCTTATATAACAGGATTTCGATATACATTTTTATCGATTACTTTGAAACGGAGTAAGTTATCGATTATCGGAAACAAACTCGATCTGCGCAGGCACTAGGAGCACCTACATCTAATTTCTAATTTCAAGTCTCTAGCTCTTATAGGTTCTGAAATCCTTGCGTTCATACATACGGACGGACAGACGGACATGGCTAGATCGACTCGGCTATTGATGCTGATCAAGAATATATATACTTTATGGGGTCGGAGATGCTTCCTTCTGCCTGATACATACATTTGCATTTTGCACAAACACAATATACCCTTTTTACCCATTTTCAATGGGTTCAGGGTATAATTATAGTACATAAATATTTGGTTATAGGGCAGAAAAGTCTAGAAAAAGTTTCCCTTATACTTGGCATTTCCATAGAGGGACCTAATAGCTCTATTGTATAAGTATACCATATATATATATATATATGTATATGTATAATGTATTCGCAAACTCGATCGATACGATCACCGTAAAAGGTCAGTAAAAAAATCACAAGTATTTAACTCGAACGCCCACCCGAAAGCAAACTTTCAAACGCCTTACGTTTTTTTTCACAGTTTTTTTTTGTTAAATGTAAAAATAAATATTCATTCCATTTTTTTCGCAGTTTTTTTATTAAATGTAAAAATAAATATTCATAAAAATACAACTCAAACGCAAGGCTAGGGTTAATTTCAATGCAAAACTCAAGAGAACATGAAATATATTGCAATTAGTTGGTTTGCTCAAGAATCGATCAAGATCAAGATCAAGATCCGTAGAATCTCAAGCTGTTAGTACACACACTTTCACTTTCACTTGCACTTTCTCTCAGTGCTGGACCAGCTTGAAGCGACTCGCCTCGGCATAGTCCCGGGCATCGGAGAAGTTGCGTTCCGGCTTGATGCGCACATCGTTTGGATCGTTGACAAATTCACCGTTCCACACGGGCGACAAGATGGTCGGATCCGTATTGTAGTCAAAGTAATCCTGATCATCGGAACGATTGCGTTCCGGCTTAATGCGTGTCTCGCCGCCCTTGACGAAGGTGCCATCCCAGGCGGTGGGCAGGACAATGGGCTCCGTATTGAAGCCGTAGAAATTGTTGGTATTGGTCACGTTCTGATTCTGGCGTCGGATCTTCGACACGTTGTTTACAGCTCCATCGGGATAGACGAATTTGCCATTCCAGCCCTCACACTTGATGGGTATATAGTCCTCCTTCTTGCGCAGCGACATTTTCCTCAGTTCAATTTCAGTTGCAGCTTCCGCTTCGATTTGCGATGTTCGTTCGGCGAGTTTCAAAATTCGATTGACTTGTCGCAACGGCTGTGATATTCTAAAATATGATTTCACTGTAAACCTTGGCGTGTAAATGATTGTTTTTGCTCGGTCGGGCCAGCAACCCACACGTAATTTAAATCGATGACGTCAGGTTAACTCAGACGTTTGTTTTCTTTCGCTAGACGAAACGGCAAAACGGGTTCGCAGTTTCAGCTCCTCCTCCACGGGTTTGCATTGCCCATGACAGCCGTACTAGCTGGCGCTTTTAGCCATATAAGCCCACAAATTAAACACCAGGTCTAACAGCTACCAGGTGAAGCGGTTCCGCAAGCTGTCTTCGAGCCAAGCTGTCATTGTGAATATTCGCATTATAATCGACGGCTTGATCTTGATTGCCAGCATTTCTGTGATTCATAAGTCTTTAATTTGTAGCGAACGGCGAACAAAACAACCTAGACTGATTTAGTTCGAAGTGCACGACTATGAAATACCCTGCTGTTACAAACATTTCAGCTACTAGCGTGAGAAGTTAATGCATTTGCCCTCCTTCTTCTTCTTCGCTCAACCCGATCTTTATCAAATTTCCAGGGCATTTATATGTGGCATCCAACTTGGTGTAAATATCAAAGCTCAAGGTTCTATCTACAAAAATTCATGTTTTTTATACAATTTAACAAATTTAGGGGGAATACACCCAGTATTTAAAAAGTGAAACATACCAAATTTGGAGTCTCAAGCTTTTATAATCGTGGAGATATGTTCACAAAACAAGATTTCAATATCGATTTTAATCGATTTCCACAAAATGGGGTAAGTAATCGATCATTTTATATAAGCTTGATCTTTGTGGACTTTTATAGAGCCTGCGTTTTAAATTTTAGATGTCTTGCCCAGTTCCCGAGATGGAGACGATTTACAGACGGTCGGATGAACTTATTCTCGGACATGGATTGGCTCGACTTTTTGGGTAAATGTAAACGTATGTTCTTTATTGGGTTCCCACGCCGTGTTACATACATTTGCATGAAAACATTATACCCGATTTACTCATGCACAGGGTATAATTAAGACGTAAATTTGTTTTTTCCTTTTTTAGCCATAAGTTAGATTTATGTATGTGCGGGCTTGTTGTTTGCTTGATCAATTTTAAAAATACCTTTCGGAAGTTAATTGAAAAAAGAAAGAACAGCTATCTCAGGTACAGTGCACAGTGGTCCATAAATCAATTTTAGTTCAGAAGCTAAATAGCACTGTCCAACAGTAAAACATTTTAGTTTGCTTTAAGAAACACAATGTTTTATGGTAATTTTAGTATTTATCCAATTTCGATATGATCAATTATATATAACAGGCTCAGAGTAGGATATGTACAGGGTGTCGCCCATTGTTGGAATCATGAGTCCATGCTTAAGGCCCGGATTCATTTTGCGGTATATAATTATATACAGGGTATGCTATTGTAAATACAGAAACTTATGATACTTTTTTTTTCATACTTCCTCCCATCATAAAATTTCCGACAAATAGCGACGTGTTTTTAAACAGACATAACTCGAAAGTTAGAAGAGCTCGGTTTAATAAAGTATGTATTTACAGACGATAAAGAATTAACGTATATCAATAATAAGATACATCACAAAGATGGGATCATAAACACCGAGGTTAATCAGGGTATCTCCTAGTCGGGCACTCGCGACTTGTTATAATTAACTGTTGTTGACAACAAACTGTAAATCAACCAAGTGTGTCAAAAATACACAGGACACGCAACGCATTTTAAAGATTTAAATGGGCCACCTGTGGCATGCCACACGCACGAACCAAACGCCAACGTCACAGACGGCACGCACTAATTAAGCCAGCAGAAGCCGCAAGGGCCAGCCAAAAAGCTTTTGGCGACTGCTCGCTCACCCACACACACACACACACACACACACACACACAAGAGAGAGGTAGCCCCTCGATGTCAGGGGCTATGCGTGGCAGGCTTACGTGCCGCAACGACGTCAACGTTCGTCCCTTGTGTTCGGCTTGCTCTCGCGCTTACGATAGCCCTGGCGCAGCAGCAGCAGCGGAGGCGGCGACAGCGACGGCGGCGGCGGCTGTACCCATCCGCTGCTCGTTAGAAGAAGCGACGTCGACAGCGTTGGTCGGCAACAGTTTGAAAGTTTTTCATGTTGTCGTCGGCTTGCCTCCCAAAGTTGCCTGTGCCTGTTGCCCGTTGCCCGTTGCCAGTTGCCAGTTGCCGGTTTCGACGGCTCTGCATTTGCTGTGCGCCTAGTTGAAAATCCAACTAATTGCTTATTTTAACCCCTTCAAAACTGGGCACACACACACACAAACACAGACACACAATGGGCCTTGCCTGGCCCGGCTTTCGTGTTTATTAATTAACAACACAAAACCCCAAACCAACAAAGGCACAAGCACACACACACACGCATACTAGCAGACACAGGCGCACATACACACACACATACAGATATACGCACACACACAGCTTAACCCAAGTGTTGTCTCCGGCATTCATTAGTGTTCATTAGTGAAACAAAATGCTCATTTACTTAACTACTCCCGGCTCGTAACGAGGCAGACCCCCCCCCCCCCTCTCCCTTTCTCCAATAAACTCACCACTCTCTCGCTCTCCCTCTCTCTCTCTCTCTCTCTTTCGCTCGCTCGCTTGCTCTCGCCCCCCGATTGCTGCACTCACTTATCGGCACTCGACGAGTCACTCCGCTCCTGCTCTTGGCTCTTTTCACTGGCTGTTGGTAGTTGTTGCTGCCGCTCTTATGTTGCCAATTAAAATTCCATTTATGCCAAGTTAACTCACTTGGCTCGTTAATTGTTGTGGTTTTTTAATTGGACCCTTTTCGGAGCTGATGCTCAAATTGAATTGAATTGAACAACAAAAGGAACAATCGCATGAATGGCAAAAACCAGGCACGGACCATGTCTGCCTCTGGTAGCCGGGCGGTTCTACGAGGTACCTGTACCTGAGGTACAGAGCCCAGCGCAGGCACCCCTGGCACCGGCTTCAGCTATGGCGCACAGTCATTGAAGACCGCCAACCCCACCTTCCCCATTTTGCAATGTGCCATTGGGTACGCTTATCGTTCGGCTCCTCAGGGTTGCCAGGCGATACCAAAGAGCCGTTTAGTGTAATTACATGTTAAAATTAGTTCGTCATGTTTTACAAATTCTCAAGGCACTAACATTTTTCTTCACTTTCATATGTATGTATATCTATATGTATATAATACATGTAGTTTGTATCAAAATTTTTTGCAACATTTTTACACTTATTTTCCGACACACTTATATTCTATGTATTGCCATTATTAAAATGAATTATTTCTTGTGTGAGCTAGATAAAGTTGCTTGATATCATTTGTATAACATAAGAAATCAGAATAGAAATTGTAAAATAACGAAGAAAAAATTTTGTTTAAGGATTATTGCATTTTTATTATTTCTATAGAAACTATTATTTTCAACTTGATTTAGATTACGATACCTTATTTCAAACCCGATATAAAATTTTGTTCTTGCTATTGTTTTTGGTATTCTTCGCGACTTGGCAACTCTGCGCCTCAATTCAACTAATGAACGAAGCTAAAGCAGCGCAGCACTTCGAGCAGCAGCAGCACCAGCAGCAGCAGCATACAAAAAGTACTAAAAACAAAAGCCAACAAAAACCCCTAATTAAAATGCATTTTCATTCGGGACGTCAGCGCTGTAACCACTGCGCCTTCCAGCTGCCACCCGCTCGCTCACGACTGGGACGTGCTTTAAAGGGGGATTGCCTGTTCATTAGCTAGAAATGCGCTCCCCTCAGTAGCTGCCACTGCGCCTTACAGTCACATGAACCGTTATGCCATTGTACACACACACACATACACATAGAGAGCGGCCGTACACATGAGTGCGTGTGTGTGTTTGTGTGTGAATGGCTGCGGGCATATTTAATTACAAAAGCTGCTAATTAGGAAACGTACACACCCACGTTGGTTAATTTGTTTGCAAACCAATTAACTCGGCGCACAGTATCAGGCGCACAGAAAACCACAGCCAGCAGACAGGCAACAGAAGCAGCAGCAATAGCAGCAGCAGCAGCAGAAGCGGCAGCGGCAGTAGTAGTAGCAGCAGCAGCCGCTGCTGCTGCGAAAGCAAAAGAAACGCGTCACCGGCGGACCTCGCTACTGAAAATGCAGACAGAACTTTCCAATCAGCGTCGAGCGCTTGGCCAGGGCACAGGGCAACTCCGGAGGCAGCGGCAGAAAAGTTAACTAGTGAGCCAACGACTAAAACTGTTAACGAACAACAACAAAGGCCACAATGATAAGGCATTGTGGGGGGTTGTGAAAATGGGGGAGGCAGAAAAGTGCGCAACGGCCAACTTAATGAACGAAATAAAAACGAAATTTTAAGGAATAAGTTGTGTGTGCGTGTGTGTGTGTGTGTGTGTGAATATGTGTGTTCGTTCGCTGGGCGCGTGCCTGGGCTTGTTCTTAATAAATGAGCTAAAGATGGCAAAAGTCGTCAACGTCGCTGCGCTGCGCTGCCGTCTTGCGTGCTAATGAGTAATAAATAAACTTCTGCTGCTGTTCTGCTACGGCCTAGACAAGCAGCAGACGCGAATATCAGGCAAGCAGAGCAGCAGGGTGACGACCACAAGCGAATGCAGAGACCAAGAGGGAGAGAGAGAGAGAGAGAGTGATGGCGTCAGAGAATGAGATAGAGAGAAGGCAATGGCGAGCGGGGGAGTAAACAGATTCGGTTCCGGCTTTGCTTTTGCGTTAATTAGTTTTAAGCATTTTCATTATGCAACATCATGTGGCATGTGGCAGGCAACAGCTGTACATATTTTGGACAATAGACATGTGTGTGAGTGTGTGTGTGTACACACATATATAACTTTATATACATTCATACATACATATGTATGTAGGTACATATATGCACACTTCAGGTTACTCGTCTACCTGCGTGCATGGTTCTGTTTGTGTGTCAGTGTGACTAAAAGGCACACAAATTAGTTTGCAGCACATGTTTTTTGATATTTGTACATAAGTATGTATGTACATACATACATACGTGAACAGAATGGGTTTTGATTTTTAGGTGGGTTTGGTCATTAATTGTGATAAATAAAATATGAAATGGAGAATTTTGCAATTTAAATACTTGCATGTTCAAAACTAAATACGCTTTAATAAAATAAAACAATAAATTGTATTAAATACATAAATATCTCCTACTTAAGTATAAATGTGCTTTGTCTTCTGATTCTTGTTCTCTTGCGTACCGATTCTTTATACACAATCACAGTGAAGCCGGGGTATGCTGATATGGCAAAAACTGATTACACTGCAACGCACCGTCCACATTAAACATACCCATGCGGTCACACAATTATATACATACTCACACAAGCGTAAAAACTCACATGCACACACTTGTTCACAATCAGTGTTGCGCAGTGTGTGCAGCAGCAACCTCTGCCCATTTGCTGGGTGCCCAAATCTGTTACAACAAAAACACCAACACGTCTTATCAAATCAAATAAGCATGATTTGTGCGCGGTTGCCGCACTAAGAAATACCCTGCATCCAAGTTGGGCGTGCCGGAACACACAATTAAACTCGTTTCTGTTTGACAGTATTTACTGATATTACTGAAAGTATTTTTATTTATTTTTAATTATTCGTTTATTTAATTTTTTAACCCATAGATCAATTTGTTTTTTAAATTAATTTGATTTGTATAGGGCAATAATGGGAAATATATTTAATTACAAGTAACCTAAACGAGAAGTTGCATATCAAATGATGTGTGTCCAGTTCTTGTAATTTCTGGGATGCTTATATGGAGGGACTGACCTGCGTCGGAAATGCCTGCTGCTGTGCTGTTGTGTCTACAGGGTATAAACAGAATTAACTGTTAACAACAATAACAAACAATGTAATGCATACGGGGCCGGGGACCAACTGAGCACGTGTGTTTGTTTTATTTTCGGGTTATCGTGGCCCGCATTTGTTTATAGACTCACCGCAAACAGAACTCTTTTTTCAGCTTGTCGCCGGCTGCTGGGCGCCTGTTGCTCAGCCAAATAATCGATCGCAAATTATTTATTGATTTTTGATTGATGAGCCCATAGAGTATTATTATGTAATATGTATGGCAAAATAATCGGGTGATTTGTTGCTGGGATTTTCGTCAGACTAGCAAAGCTCTCATCACAAGCGGCGTGCTGGGGCGGATTAGTTAGCTTTGCCCATGCGGCTAGCAGCAATGCGAAGAGGCCGAGATCGAGTGGAGAGCGCAGAGACTCAGGTTGAATTTGAGAATTTGAATATTGTCAGGTTGGAAGGGCTCCCAAAACAGCTGTGACCACAACACAATGAACCCAACTGAAATTGATAGCGTCAGCTGTTTGCGAGTTATGATAATTATATTACACAAATTTAATTATTTTTGTCAGTTTATTTATTTAGTATGCTTGATCTATAACAAAACGTTAAATATGAAAAAAAATAATAACTTGCTAGAAGAAAAACACTTAACAGCTATTTTGTGTGTGGAAGCGCCTACTGCCGGAGAGGTCTAGGGGGGATTATATGTTTTATATTAAATATTTTTTTTTTTTGCCCTTGCCCCTTGTTTTGTCCATTATTTTATTTTAGCAAAACTTAACTGCTACTTAAATAATTGTTTCCGCATAAGTATATAAAAATTCCCACCTCCAAAAAAATATGCAATATAAGTACAAGCACGCTCGCGGCCAGCCGTAAAGTATGCACCTGGTGTCAGGTGCTATTTGCGACTGCCCTTGCGGCGCAAATGTTGTCGGGTGGTAGCCGCTGCCAGGGCTACCGCCGCCTGCGCTGCCGCCGTCAGACGTCCTTCGGCGCAGCGCGTGGGCCAATTCTAGGATTCGTAGAGCAATCGCTGATAATGAGGCAACACCTCATGCATTGGCACATGCAGACTGAACTCGAGGGCGACGAGCACGGCAAACTCCGAGGAGATGAGCTCCTTGCGATTCAGGCGAAACAGGTTCTCTGTCTTTTCAATAAGGCTCTTCAGGGCATCCCCCTTGACGTCGTTCATTTTGGCACTGAGCAGCAGGCAGGCGCCGGCGCAAAGCTTGCGATTGCTCTTGTTTATCAAATTGGCCAAAATTAGCTTCTCGAAGTAAACATATGCCTGCGATATGGTCACCAAATCGATCCGTGAATCCAGCTTGTTAATGCGTCGCATTTCCCTCTTGATGCTGCGAATGAAATAAAAGTTTGAGTTTAATGTAAGTTAACGACAGGGAAATATTCGTATTCATTTTGGAAATTTTAGGGAAGATAGAGATAATACTGACAAAAAGTGAGGCATTAAAGAATTTGGTTTTGTTTTTCCAAACTTTAAACAAAATCTAATCAACATCAGTCTACTATATCATATAGTTTCTTGGAAAGAATCTTTCGAAAAATGTTTTCTGTTATATAAGATATCAAGATAAAGTACAGCAATTATGAGCTATTATCATATGTGTCCTACAGGAATAAACATTTGGAAATAAAGCTGCAATATTTTAAAAACTTTAAAAACAATTTTTAATAAAGAATTCAAAATATTGTCTATACTTGCAGCATTAATTTAAACATAATTAATAATGAATTCTATTTGAATTTTCAAACGTTCGAAATGATCGATTATTTTGATCTAATTTTTCGGACAAATATTGTTTAATGTCTAATATCATTAACAATTATTATCAGTCTATCCCTTGAATACCAAAAATAAGGGTTAGGCTACCTTCTCAGTTTGCTTAAGGTAAGCTGTATGCTTGGAAACTTCTCTCGGAATTTGTCATTGAGCTCCTTCTTCAGATCCGATGGACGCACATAATCGATTACGGAAGTCATGTACGAGGTAAAGGTTAGCAAAGTGCGATGTTTGCCCGCAATGAGCTCGGGATCATCCAAAATGCTAGCCGAATACTGTTGATACTGAAAGAAAAAGATGATATTTGGGTTAGGACCACATTTAGTTATTTAGTTTATAAACTCACCGGCAGACCACGCGTCGAGTCCCCCCCGCTCAGTATGATGCTCTCCATGTCCATGTCCAGCTTGAGGTCGGGCGTGGGACTCGCTGCATTATTGCGATTGTTGTTCTCGTAGGTGAAGCACCTGTAAAGTATGTCGAGTATGGTTTAAAGAGCTATATATATAGAGGGCTTATAGATCTAAGAAAAGGCGTGAGTGTAAGCAGGTTAGTTGAAGCGTTGCCAGTTTTCGAATGTGTGCAAATGTGAAGTGTGAATTTTGTTAATGGTTTATAGGATACTTTAAAGCTTTGCGGCATATCTGAGCTATGGGCGAGCCAGTCTTAGTATATTGGGTTTCTGTTCCCATAGCTGAGATCGGCGCGCTGTGAATTGTTATTTATTAGCTGCTTTAAAAATTTACCATTTGCCTTGATGTTTGGTTATGGTTTTTGTGCTGAAACGAAGTAGTGCAAAGCGTTATGATTAGCAAAAAGTTAATGGTACAAAATGCATCGAAACTTTGTGTATAATTATGTATTTCAATAATAAAGCATTTTTTTTTTGTTGATTGAATGGAACTGGGTTCTAAGCTCTGTCTTCTTGGATTCTATAAATTGTTAATGCATTGCCTAATACATTATCAGTACGCAAATCATGCTAAAACTTTTCCGATGACCATGTCTCAGAATAGCCCCCCTGATAAATTTGTGGTATTTTGATTAGTCAGCGATTGAAAATAATGTTGAGACTTTTGGACTAAAATAAATTTATTTTTGATATATACATATGCTTTGTAAATTATTTTGCTTAGCGCGAATAAGACAAATACTGACAAGCTGTTTATTTGGCCGATTTTTGCAGATAATTTAGATGATGTATGTAAACAATTTGGAATAATCAAAATAATCATTGATGGTCATCTGCCAATTATCATAAAGGCTTTTTCTAAAATGTTCTCTGTTATGATTTTAATTAGAAGGAATTTTTAACAGGTAACAACATAATATTAAACTACATATTAATTCGTCTGTTTTGTAAAAGTAAAATTTTTTTTATGTAGGAAATGGCTAGAAGCTATAAAATATAGATGGGCCTACCAGACCTCGACAGACTTATTCCGGATATTGTAAAAAATAAACATTATCTTTCGACTCTAACCCAGCCAATAATTCGCAGATCCAGAGATTCCCATTCTTAAATTTTGAAATTAGGCGGATAGTTTATTACTTCTTTTGACTTCGTAATATTGATGATGATATAGTTCCTAATGGAACCGTTTAGAACAAAGAAACCTGACCTCTTGCCCTGATTTTTGTCTTTACTGGGAACAAAAAGAAGAGACCGAATAAGTCTTAAAGTTTCTGAATATTTTTGTCGAGTCCACGTTTTGTCGGGTTTGGTTTCAGAGGTTGAACTCGCAAGCCCCGGTCGGCTTGTCTGCATAATCAACCATAAGCTAGGCTATCTAAATCTCAAAAGAAATACTCTTCAATAAATATCACATTTATATAAATAGAAGCCGGAATTCGAAACATTTTTAACAGATTACAGGGTATCACGGAATGTCAAGGACAAATTCGGAATTATATTCAGGGATAATTGGATTGCATTTCAGTGAACCGATTAATGGCTGAGGCATGATGTCCTTAAATTGTACAATTTATGTATGTATGTATGTGTGTGTGTGTGTGTGTTTATGTGGTAATGGGATATTATTAATTTTGTATGTAAATAAACGAAATATTAAAGGTCGACTTTAGATGGGCACCAACCTGGCTATGCCATGATTTCTAAGGGCCGCTGTGCTCGTTATCTCCATTTGATTATCGAAAATTGAGGGATTTGTCGATGCATTGCCGTGCTTCTTGCGCTCCTTCTCGTACTGCCTGGATGGTATAAGCAAATGTCCATACGAAATGTCCTGCAGGGCCGTAGTAAGTAAGAAAAGATGAATTCAGCTCAACAGGTAATTGGGCAAGGAACTAACCTGTCCGCTTTCAGCTTTCTGTATGCCAAGTAAATCGAAGGGATCGAAGGGTGCATCGTTGATAGAGCTCAAGGGGCGTGACGTGGATGTATTGCGACGCCGACGATCCTCCTTGCGGAACTCAGATCTAGATAAACAGACACTTGTTAATCTTGTAATCTTGTCGTGGATTGTCCGGCATTCACTTACCGTCCGTTCTTGCCCTTGTGGTACGGAAACGCCGAGAAAATAACAAATGGCACGTTCCGTGATAGCAACACCATGCGCTCACCACGTTGTCCCAGGCCCGGAGCCGGCTCTTTACGTCCGTCCGTTATTTGCACGGATTTGCTGAGACTGTTGCGAAAACTGCCCGCAAAGTTGCCAGCCGGCGCCAAGCTCTCCGTGCTGCTGTCATCCGTAATGTGACTGGCACTCGATCCGCTGCGAATGTTGTAGTTGCGCCTCAGGCCGCCAGCTCCAATGAAGCTCGCATTGCTGGCCGCCGCCGCCGCTGCCGCCGCTCCTCGCATGCCAGGCGCCGTATTTAGACGCGCTCGTCTCTCCGGCTGCAAACTCTGCTCGCTGGCACCATTGCTAAAGGTTCTGCAAATTTAGATGAATCAAAAGAATAAAGTAAGACACTTTAAAATTCAACTAGGAATTATGAATTTTTCATGGGGAACTGTGGAGATAACAATGCATACTCTGACTTAATCTAGATTAGCCAATTAGTCTATGTTATAACTTAATAGCGAGAAAATACGAGTATCTTTGGCATGCCGAAGATTTAATACCCTTTCAGAGTTTTGCCATACGCCTTTGTCATGATGTGCAAATAGTGATGCTCTTCAATGAATGAAGAAAATATTTTGGAAAACAGAATATTTTGATAAAAATATATATAACGAGGAAGAAAGGCTATCTTCGGCACGCCGAGATCTGATACCCTTGCGGACCCAACCTTTTCATAATGCTCATAGTGATTCGCCCGTATCTAAGAAGCACAGGGAAAATAGTTAATGCCGAGTTTGGTCAAGGTTTTTTGATAAACAAAAAAGGTTTTATATCAAAAACCTAGTTTTCGACTGATCGTTCCTATGGCAGCTATATGGCTATATAGTGGTCCGATCCAGTTTTCACATATGTGCTGCGTGCAACAGAAAGAGGCACTTCTGCAAAGTTTCATTAGGATAGCTTTAAAACTGAGAACTAGTTCGCATAGAAACAGACAGACGGGCTGACGGACATGGCTATATCGACGCGGCTGTTGATACTAATCAAGAATATATATACTTTATGGGGTCGGAGATGTCTCCTTCTATGCGTTACACATTTCTCGACAAAATTATAACACCCTCTGCAAGGGTATAAAAATAGAATATATATATATTGCCATACAAAAACTAGTTTTTCGACCGATTCTTCCTATAGAGCATACATATGTAATAAAGTAGTGCGATCTTCATCTTGGCTTACTGAGCCGCAAATTTTAACTATTAAATAAATTGCAAATGAAGTTTTTTACAATTACTCAATTTTAGGCAGATCGTTCCAATTTCAGCTATATAATGTAGTAGATCGATTTTAATAGGATTTGGATAAGGAATAGGCATAGTGAAACTTATAAATACCTTGTTTGTTCTAGGTATTTTGAAAAATATACCTATGCAAATTTACAAGAACATAGCTTTAAACGGAAAGAAGCAGACATTGCTCAAATATGGATGCTGATCGAAAATATATAGTTTATGGGGTCAAAGAGGCCTTCTTCTAGGCTTTACATCTTATGACAAAAATACGTAATGGTAATCTACAAGAATATATGTAATATAGGAAAAAATAAATTTTGATTATTTAATCCAACATTTTGTAGAAAATTGCAAATGTATTATACAAATTTAGGTAAAATCATATTTGTGAGTTTTATTTTATTGCTCAAAAATTAAACGAAAATTAATTATTGAGAGATATCCTTTTAGCTCGAAAATTCTAAATCATTGTGGATATGACTAGATGCCAGATTAATATAATATACTACTTTATCTTGTAAACATTTTTTTATATAAAGATCTCGGTCTTTCAAACAGTTCTGCGACACAGACGTTCAGCAATAGCTGAGCATAAGCTCAAGAGTACCCCGAACCGCTTTTTATACCCTTGTTATGCAACATTAAGGGTATTCACGCAGTGTCTTGAATGTATAAATCATCTAACAATCGGGTAAACAATAGGCGAATACGTAAACTTATACCACGTAAATTGGCAGCTCGTCTAAACAGCTGTCATTCAACTGGAAAGTTCGTTTGTAAACATGTCGAAGAAAGGGAAAAACAAATATTTAACTGATGCAATTCGAGAATTAACGTCTTATCGACAAGTCAATTAAACAAATTACTCAAATATTTAATTGCTTTGCAAAATATTAACAAATTATATACAATATACAGAGTTGCATTTACACGGCATTACAAGAGGTGACAGAACCGAGTATACGATCTAAATCTAAAGTAAGAGCAGGGTTATATAAAAAATCATAGAATCTTTTTAAATAAGATCAAGCGTATGTTCAACAACAAAGGAACGAGAGTACGAACAAATGCATCTCTCTATCTCTCTCTCTCTCCCTCTTTTAATCTCAACCACAGCACACGCATACACACGCACACACCCCAAAAGAGGCGATCGATATTTTCCCAGGCACGCAGCAAAATGAAGTCAAAAATTTGTTTACTGCCGCAGGGCAGAATCGAAGATCGAGAGACGCACTTATCAGGAGACTTAGCGAGCTCTTTGTCTATTGTTTGCCGAGTGTTTCCATCGAAAAATGAAAAACATACACACACAGAAAAACGACTGCAGCTGCTAAGGGCAGCGTCTTGTTATTGATTTCTGTGCGCCGGGCCTATTACCTTGAGATAATTGGTATAGATCGAGGTTACGCGAGCCCCAAAATCGTTTCAATCTGAAATCACGTGAGTGTTTTGGGGCCAACAAATTTCCATGAAAATTCCGTATGCATTAATTAGGCAACTCTCTTGGCGGAGGCGGAGGGTGGGCCGACTCATAATGCGTATGATGAAGTGGCGCCAAGCCTGTCATAACCCGTTAATTAGTTGGAGTATTCGAATAGGCGCCCAGCGACGGCAGCAAACAGCCACAAGCCAAATTTGTGCAGAGCAGAAGAGACCAAAGGGAAGACCCAACACCAAATTCCACACACAACACACACACATACATGCACGCACACATTGGTTCATTGTGTTATTTACATGTTAACATGGAATGTAAACGCATGGCACACTGAAGAAAAAGAAGACCCTCAAAGGCCACGCACTATAGAAAATATGCGTTGCTTATGTAACTTATCGGCTCTCCCTCTCTCTCTCTCTCTAAAACTTAAGCCAGTTCGTGAGTGTGTTTCCGTTAGATTATAACAAAGCAAAACTGTGCGATGATTAGAGGGCGAGAGAGCGAACCGTTTAGAAGCGCGCGGGAGAGAGAGAGGGAGCCCTAGAAGAGAGACGAATGCAGCGGCCAAATACATACACACACACACATTAGTGCAGGTGGCAGACCTTGTGTGTGTGTGCGTGTGTGTGTGCAAGCATTTTTTAATAGTTTTTTTTTTTTTTAACTGTTTGGGCAACCGTTTTGAAGGCTGCCTAGCGACATCTGTGCGCCTGGGCCGCAAGCAAACAATATTTAAATTTCAAACACACATTTCGAAAATCTTTTCCACTCCCAACAAACAGGCTAATTAGAATGTAAATACAAACAAATTAGTTTCTAATTGGATTGGAATAATTAAATTAATGGCAGCTTTCATTACTGAATAAATGAATAATTTGATTAGTGCTCAACAATAAATCAATAATATAATTTACAAAGGCGAATTACATTCGCACATCTGATTAAAAGGGTTTTTTTTGTCAATGATTAAAGAATATTTGGTCAACTAAGATTTAAATAATATTTTTTTCAGCATTTAATTTAGAGGAATTATTAAGTTTGAAGCAAATCAAAATTATAATTGTTGTAGTATTACTTATTAACAGTCTGGCTCAAAATTTGTAGAAGGTTTTCAGAGCAAACAAGGAAAAGTGCTCGGAAATAAATTTCGATTACTCTTATCAGTGCACAAATAAGGCTCCAAGTACTTTAAACAATATTAATAAATATACTTTTCACAACTAAGACGAAAATAGAAATAATAATAAATGAACGTAAAATAGAAAGCAAAAGAGATATTTTGTGTTCCCTGAAATAGTACCATTAAAAAATATACATTTTTTGACTATTTCAGTTACAAAAAAGAGGAGGGTTTTTTTTAAAAATATTTATTATTATTTTTTAAAATAAAAAAAACATGCTGGTTCACTTGGATGTTAAGAAATAAATGAATTTATTAACATAAGTTCTGGCCTTTTCTTTATTTTGTTTCACAGTTAATGTAATTTTTCTGTTGCCTCAAAAAAAATATTTATTTTTTGATTTTAAATAAGCAAAGAGTATATTTTTTCTACATTTTTTAGTCCCATTTTAGCAAATTTCAATCTAAAACATTATATTAATATTTTATGAATTGTTTTATTTATCGAATTTATCTATCAAACTGTGCATGTTTTATGATATAGTTGATGTTCCCGCTAAAAAAAGTTAATGTATTCCAGGTTTTAATTACACGCTGCCCTGCTGATAATCAATATTTCAATAAACAGGGCAATCAAATCAACTTAACGCAATTCACTTTGTCTTATCATCGATATGCCTGATAATAATTATTTTCTTTGTTTTCTTTTTATCAGCGTGTATGTGAGTTCTTGACAAACAGATGTTTTTCTCTCTGTGTGTGTGCGTGTGTGTGTGTACACATAGAAAAATTCATTGTTAAACTTGTGGCTTTTGTCTCACGTGCTTTGACATTTCTTGATTAAAAGTTGTGTAAGCAAAACAAATTGAAATTAACAACGAGAATTTAATAATACAATTCTATCTTAAACTCAAATTGTCTTTAGGTTAAGATTTAGTTTAAATGCGAAATTTTAAGAATTGAAGATTTATAGGAATTGTAAATATGCCTTCGTAAACGTATCCCCGTTTTATTATACATATATTATAACACAAATAATATGTATTTATAAACAAAAGCTTGTGCATATTAAGGCAAGCTTCTCGCGAAGTACTTAAACTGATAAGTTAATCAGGCACGAGTTATAAAAACACTTTGCTTACGCATTTCACGACGAAAATAGCAACAATTGAAGGTTTTTAACGTAATCAGCACGGGACTTAAGAATAGAACTCAAGGGGGAACAAGTTCTCAAGATGAGAACTATGTATATCAAGAGGATTAACAGAGAGAGATCGGGCGAATTAAATGCCAGACAGCCATAAAGTCATTTAAATGTGTTGCAGTAAAGCCGAAGATAAGCGATAAGCGATGTGGCAGGTCCATAAAACGAGACAAGTCCATATCTGGGCAAATACTCTGTGTACATAAATATGTAAGGCTATTTGCTCGTTTTATTGTCGTTGTTCATTTTCGCAATCAGCCAGCCGATTGGGGCTTGTTGCGTTGCGTAGGAGCTGCCAAAAACAATGGCCGATAGATAAAAAAAAAAAAATAAACATAGTTTTACAGTGGGGTGCAATAGACTTTGTAATACTCGTTCTCAGTCCAGCTTTAACGATCTACGAGCCAAAGATTAATCGATTTTTCCGATAAATCTTGAGTAGTCATCATTCGAAATTCAAGTTCCTTAGAGTTCTTATGAAACCTTAACGCTACTATAAAACTTTAACGCGAATTCAGACATATGTATTCGTCTGGTATATGCGAACTGGGTACATCGCGAGAGACCCAGGAGTTCCCAAAGTAGGACACATAATTCTGCAGCATTCCAAAAGATACAACAAGAATAAGGTGCTCCAGACTTAAAGTGTGACATCCACAGGATCTACCTGACTGGGTTCTATAAGACAACTTACTCATTGATAATTTACATACATATATCATATAATTATCAGGAGAACAAAAAACGTTTCGCTTTATAGCCCTAACCTTGCACACCAAGACTTATTAGTAATAAGTCTTGTTAAATTTTTTTCCCCTCATATATAACTAGGTAAAGCTGCCAATAATAGTGAGCTTGTTAATCATAAAAAATATGAATATTTTTATAAAAAATAACATGAGTATACATTCCAAACATCACGCGACTTCACCCCGACCGGACATGACAGCAAACCTATAAACTCTTTTCACTTTGTCAACGAGTATTATAATAACAACCATGCTGATTATCAAGTGTAGAGAGAGAGACCCAATCGTTGCCTCGTCAACACACACACACACACACACACACACATACATACAAACATGTATGAGAAGTCGACTCTGCTTGTTGTCGCTTATCGGAGAGAGAAGCTTTCAGCCCATACATATGCTCTGTTATTTCAGACTCTTTCCGAAGTCGGAAAAAAGTACGCAATCGGCTGAAAAGAGGTTTAAAGCGGTTTGATCGAGTTTGGCCCCTTTGTTTTGGTATTGTTTTCGTGTTGTTTCTTTTGGTTTTGTTTTCGTATTGTTTCTCTTGGTTTTTATACTTTCAGTCCAGCTCGGCAAAGCGAATGGCGACGACAATGAATCAACAACAACACAAAGCAACAACTGATGACCACAGCGCAACGCCAAAGACAAACTTATAAAGTTGTTTCCATTAACATTCCGTATGTACATATGTACATAAATACCTAACTAATGCCAGAGTCAGAGCTTGGTAATTATTTTGAGAAAATGCCATGAAATACGGATAAATATTGGCAATAAAATGAACTGCGCAATATGTTTTGCAGCTTTTTTATTGACAGTTAATTTTCTTAACTACCACAAGATTACCCAGCAAATACTCAAATAGGTCACGAATTCGCTTTTTATGCCTTGAACTCTTGGGAAAGGCATATAGATCTCTGATCCCATAAAGTTAATGTTCAACAACCATTTCCGTCTGTAAAAACGTGACAATCTCGAACACTATAATATATAGAAATTGAAAATATATGGTATACTGTTGTGTCTCACACACAGTATGAGTTCATCTTTATTTTTTCAGTGTATCTTAAAATCATTTTTCTCTTTATATCCTTCCATTGCCCAAAAGCCTATAAATAAAAATTTTGCAAATAGGATTTTAAATTTATATCGACCTTACCTTATATTGCTTAAAATAGTTACAGAAGTTTTTTAATTTTGCCATATTCAAATTCTAACAAGTAAGAGATTCTAGTCGGGAGCTCCCGACTAGGGGATACCCTGAACCCTCTTCTTCCAACACCAAATGCAAATATATATACTATTCTAGAAGCTACATGTCAAGTTTTTTTTACAAAAATTGCTTAAAAAACAGGATTTCGATATACATTTCATCGATTACTTTGAAACGGAGTAAGTTATCGATTATCGGAAACGAACTCGATCTGCGCAGGCACTAGGCACATCTAAAATTTCAAGTCTCTAGCTCTTATAGGTTCTGAGGTCCTTGCGTTCATACATACGGACGGACGGACGGACGGACGGACAGAAAGACGGACATGGCTAGATCGACTCGGTTATTGATGCTGATCAAGAATATATATACTTTATGGGGTCGGAGATGCTTCCTTCTGCCTGTTACATACATTTGCACTTTGCACAAATACAATATACCCTTTTTACCCATTTTCAATGGGTTCAGGGTATACAAATTTCATCAAGTTCGGACTCTACGCAAAGTGTATAAATTATTCTAAGGGAAGAAGAAGTACACTATTTGCATAAAGTCCGGCGTGCGTGACTGTGTGTGTGCTCTTGGGAAAATTTTAAAAAATTTCCACGGCGCTAGGTACATGAACTTCCCTAATATAAATATCTGACCTAAACAACAATAAAAGAATTTCCTTTTGTTTACTTTTTCTGTGCCTGTCTTTAATTCGTTCAAACTCGTATTCTACTGCACCACTGACACATATTTTGCAACCCCCAGAAATTGGCAACCCTTTTTCACAAATTGCAAAACTTTCCACATGACCTTGAAGTGATGCAACAGGAAAAAAAATCGCTGCCAGGATGCGCAGTAAACAACAGGCGGCAGCAGGCAAACAAACACTTATCTAACCGGTTCATATTACGTCGCTAAGATGCCTGCTTCAAGGTTACCCAGTTTGAAAAGATTCCACCGAGTAGTTGGGTCACAGAGGGGCGCATCAGGGGAACAGAAGCTGCGCGTGCTGCGCCATTGCGGTACAGGTTTTCGGTGTCGGGCAACCCTGACATTGACATTGAGCGAAGCCGCGCAGGACCTGAGAGCGCCAAGCGTTGCCAGACTTCTAAAGCTCTGGCTCTGGTTTCAATGTCAGGCGCGGCGGTTGTATTTGTCCTTGAGGCTGTGTACTACGAGCGGGATATACGGAAATGGCCGTTTGATTAACAAAAGCTGCCAACAGGGCGTTTAATCAGATTAAAAGCATGACGCAATTGGATTAAGCTTTTTGGAGCGGAAAAAAAAGAAAGATAAAGGGAGAGGAAGAGAGGGACAGACAGGAGGAGCAGAGAGTCTCAACTTGTTAGACTGAATGCCGACCCAAAATTTGTTTACGTTTTCGGCAAGGTTTTCGTACGCTAAGTGTTTTGGTTCTTTTGCTGGCCCTTATTGCTTCACTTTAAAAATCATATCGAATATCAAAACAACTTTCATGCGAAACTCGAAAGACAGCAAAAACAACAACAGCAATAACATGAGCTGGCGCAAAGTAGTTTGAATTTTGTTTTGCTTTGGCCTTTTGCGTCGCAGTTTTCAGCAATTTCTGCCATTCAACATAAACACACATGCATATGTAGAAACATATACATACATGCATGTACAAATTGGATTTGTCTTTCACGCGTGCGCAGCATTTTTTTAGTGTGTTCTTACAGGAAGCATTCCCCAGAGTACGGGATTCGCGGTCTCGAATTATGTTTTCATTCTGCGGGAATGTTGCTGACATAGTCAAACGGAAATAACAAAATAAGTAATTGAAGCCTTGTGGGTAAATTGTTGATGTACCCTTCTTCTTCTTCTTCTTCTTCTGGTTTGGTTTGTTTTGATATTGTAGACTGAGTTATTATTGAGCGCTTATCTAGTTACACTTTGCGCTGCTATAAAGTTAACATACATAATTCGGAGAATCATTGCATTGTTACTCAGTAAAAGACGCAACTCACGTTCCTGGATAGGGTTCTACATGATTTGGCCAGTAAACCATCTTTAGCTATAATCTTATCAGCTGTCACTTAATATTGTTTGTGCCCAGAACATTTGCTTGATAAGAAATTTAATACAGGCTCTTAACAAATATTTGTTGACGTCTTAGCCAAGCAGATAAGTATATAATAAAGTATGTACATATATGTATATACGAAATTGAATGACTGACCAGCCCGTTGAAAGGCCAATTGGCAGAGAATCAAGTATATTTGCGAATAATTGGCGGCAGCCACACTAAAATATCTACGTAAACTAACTTAACACTGGCAAATGTAATGGGAAATGTGAGAATAAGATTTACGACCACCACAAAATGCTTCAAGACATCAAGAAAGCAGGTGAACGACACAAAAGATGCAGCACAAACAAACCAACCAAGGGAAAAAGAACAACAAAAACAAACACGATGACAAGTGCATAAGGCGTCGCCGGAGCGCGAATAAGAAACAAGGTCACTTCGTCAAAGCGCAACAATAACAACAAAATGGGCATATACATGCATGCACGTACATATGTATGTAGGTAGCTGTACTTGTGTACATGAGTGTGTTAAAGTGCGTCTAGACGAGCTTAACGCAACTTGAGCAATGTGCTAACATTGAGGCGAAAGCTTTGCACTGCAATGGCACTGCAAGTGCGAGTGGGAGCGAGTGCGAGATAGATAACGTGCAATGCGACCGACTGCCTGGCTAGCCGTTTTTTGGGTTCAAGGCAGTTTGTATGCGCTTTTGCATGAAACTCTTTGTCCTTTCTGCGCCCTCGCGAATATGACTTTATGAGTAAGTACATTACTCGACATTATTATTTGCACGAGAGCAACATACGCATGAAAATTCATATATTTTTAAGCATTGTCGTCATCCCATGCGGATGAACTAAGCAAAAACCGATATGCCAAAGTAGTGTTGGTCAATATAAATATGCCTACCACTGTAAATACATAATACAGGGTCTTTAATACTTAAAACAAAAATAAATACTTCTGGCTTACGAGTTGCAAGATTTAAAACAAGCTGTTACGATGAATTGTAATTTACGTAAAAATATAACAAAAATTATTTGTGAATCCTTGAAGGTATTGAGCAGAAAATATTTAAGATTGGTTGTAAGAGAAGAACAAAGTGTACGAAGCTAAATATTTCAAATATGCCGGGGCTTAAATATGTGGCCTCTGTATGTTATAAATAAGTATACGCTTTGGTCTACGGTTTGAACTAGCTTCCTGGATTTTGGTGCGGTCCGTTAGATTAGTTTTTTCCATATCAACATAAAGTCAGGTTTTTATTCAAACATTTTCGACATTTAAATAAAAATAATTTTTATTGTACACCCAGAACACCAAGTACGATTGGGATCCAAGTTATTTGGGGTTTGAGGCTATATATTAAAAAAATAATTAAAGAAAATAAAAGTTTTGTTTCCACTATTTTTCGCTTTTAAACTAATCCGAAACAAAATCTGTTTGCAGACTTGGAAATAAATACAAAAGAAATCACAAAGTATCCAAGAAGATAGATATGTTTAACAATTTTATGAAAATTTGATTTTCAGTAAAATTTCTAATGAGATTTCGAAAATTTAAGCTGGTGTACTTTAGAAGAGATTTGCTTTCTTGATGTCTGCAATTTTAGATCTGAAATGTCAAAGAGACAGCTGATGCTCGATTTGACTTAAAGTTTATGATAATATATTTATTTTAAAGAAAATAAAATGCCTTTCTTCAACTATGAAACGTTGCGTGGCCCATGACTGTCACATTGTTGCGTGCGGGGGGTCAACAATAAAAACCAAACCAAAAGCGAATCGAATAAACAATAAAGTTAACGACCGCCCAGCTTGGGGGGAACATGCGGATCGAGGGGGAATAGTGAGTAAATTTGTCACAAGCCCAACAAAAGCCTAAATTGAGTGGACCCCGCACAACATGCAACTGAATGTGGTGCTGGGCAATTTGCGGCCCGCTTTTCAATGAGGCATTTTGATTTGCGTTAATTGAAATGGCACACGTTGGCCACACTCTCGGCGTGAATCCGAATCGGACTACATACTATATTTAGCGAGCTGTGAACGAATCTGCCTGCGATCCAACTATTCTACGTCAATTCACCCAAAAAAAATATAAAAATAAATAAATTGTACATGTGTACCGAGTTGTGTTCGAGCGCGGACAATGATATAAATTATATTAGTTAGACAGCTGTGGGAAACTTTAGATATTCGCACAAAAAAATATTTTCTTTTTATACCCTGAACCCATTGAAAATTGGTAAAAAGGGTATAATGTATTTGTGCAAATGTATGTAACAGGCAGAAGGAAGCATCAGGATATCGGAAACTATAAGAGCTAGAGACTTGAAATTTTATCTGTAGTTCCTCCTAGTGCCTGCGCAGACCGAGTTTGTTTCCGATAATCGATAACTTACTCCGTTTCAAAGCAATCGATACAAATCGAATTCAACATCCTGCTTTTTGAGCAAATTTGGTAAATATTAAGAGCTAGAGTCACCAAACTTGACATGTAGCTTCTAGAATAGTATACATATATCAAGTATCTTTCATTATATACCTATCCTATCCTACCGTGAATAACCCAACTTGCACACCAAAGTAAGCCACAATTTAAATGCAAATGACTTTTTGTATTTGGTGTTGGAATAAGAGGATTCAGGGTATCCCCTAGTCGGGAGCTCGCGACTAGAACCTCTTACTTGCTTTATAATTATTACTCTTTTGGAAAATGTTGGCTTAACTTGTTTTCACAGCTGCCCAGAGCTTGTTAACAAATTTAGCAGCAGGTGTCAATTGCCTGAACTTAATCGGAAATTTCAACATTGGCAAAACGATTTTGATCTCATTGCGTGACTCATCAATTAAAAATCATCTTCAGGAATTGTTCATCAATATATACACACAAAGGAAAAACGATTTTCTCAACTTCTAAATTCTCGGTAACTTGTCAACCGATGCCGCAAAACAAATTGCCAAGCATAAACATTGTTGTTAGTTGCAACAAAAAGCCAAATAGAGTATTCGATTTCAGTAATCGAATTTCTTTCGTGAAATAAACACCCTGAAAACGAGATTTCCTTGTTCTATCAATCTTAATCTAACTTCAATATCTGTTCCATTTATTATTTGGTCATGACTATTTCTTCTTGACTTGGCTCGAGCTTCATCTTAAAAATCCTCCTATTTATTTGCCATATCCTCCAGGGCTTTAAAAAAAAAAAGCCAATCTGCTAATCGATTTATGCCGATTAATTAGAAACGAGCGATGATTTAAAAGTATGATCCCAATTTAAATCTCTAGCTCTTATTGTTCCCGAAATCGAAGCGTTCGTTCGCACGGACAGACACACTTTTACAAGAATATGGTAGGCAGTAGGCAGTATAAAAGCATAGTGGGAACACTTACCGTTCCCTTAGGGGCAGTAGTTTGAGGCCGCTGCCCAAATTGGATACCTTTAACGGTATCTTGACGCTGTCCGAATCGCTGCCGCTTTCGGCACCGGAACCGCCGCTGCCGCCACGCTGCTGCCGCTGCTTATTGTTGCCAATGGCCGGTGCCTGGCGCTGCTGCTGCTGCTGTTGCTGGCGGCCACAGGAGTTGGGCCGCTTTATGTTGCGTCTCTCAGCCTGGGAGGGCAGTCCGCTCACATTCATCAAGTGTTGACCCATATTTTCAGTTTCACTAAAACCATCACCATCGCTGGCACCACCCAATCCTGCGGAAGCGCAGTCATCCAGTCCGCAAAGGCCGGCGCCGGCATCGCTGCCGCTGCCCACCATGTGCACATCGGCGCTGCAGAGGAGCAGCGCAGCTGCGTTGCCGCCGCACTTACCATTCTGCTGCTGGTGTTGTTGGTGATTTTGTTGTTGGTGATTTTGTTGTTGCTGTTGTTGTTGTTGCTGCTGCTGCTGCTGCTGTGGTTGGCTGCTGCGCTGCTGATGATTTCGTTGATAATGCTGATGATAGCCGCCGGCGCCGAGTCCCAACGCTGCCGTTGCGTTGCCTTTGCTGCTGTTATTGTTGTTGTAATGCTTCTGCTGCTGCTGTTGCGTGCAGACGCTGCTGCCGAATGTTGCGCCAAATTTTGTGTCCCGGTGTGTGCCATCTAATGAGATATTCGATAGAAACGAGATCGCAGCCAATCTGCGCCTGTGTCTCGTCTTGTTGAGCGAACTTGCCATTAGGCGCCTAACCGTTATCACAACTTGACAAATGCAATCGAGTGTTGGAAAACGACAAGTAGAGTGAGCGAGTATGTGTGAGAGAGAGAGAGAGAGACAGTCAGAGGACGAGAGTGCGCGACCTATGTTACGGTATACGTTATGTGGAATGTGGTCAAAAAGTTACAGAGCTTTCCAGCTTAATACTTCCCGTTGATTTCTATTGCACTGCCCAAAAACCCGAAACACACACACACACACAAATTTCTTAGAGTTTTCTATATTTTAATTGTATAATTTGGTGTATTTATTTTTTGTTTGTTTTTAAATTATTTTTATATATTTGCTCTTAAAGTTTCATTAATATTGAATGGAATAATTTCGTTTTGTTTTATTTTTATTGTTTTAATTTGTTAACAGTTAAACTGCTTAGTCTCTAAATTCGAAGCCGAATGAAACAACAAACTACTTGAACGCGACATTTTGATACCAAAGCTCAAACAACACAATTTTTAAAAAAAGTAATTCGAATTTATTGCAATTTATGCACTTTTTATTGCAAAATTGAGACGATGTCCATCCAGATTGACTGCAAATAAATATAAAAAAAAACAGTAAACATTAAATCAATAAAATCATATAAAAGCCGAACGAAAAGCTATTCAATGTCGAGCCCAAGCTTTTTATACACTTGCTAAGAACTGCATGATGCTAAAATCTGTTATGCAACAGGGCAAGTTATTAGAAATTCTCAAAATTTTCAAATTCCATTAAGATAAATTAATCATTGTATAATAATTGCAGCTTCACAGCTTTAATATATACACATTTATTTATATTTACAAACTTGAAAGACATTCAATGATGTCATCCCTTTGTGATGTACAGCGTTTTTTTTTTTAAGTTATAATTCCAGAAACATGTATGTGCTGCCTTGAATTCTCAGGTCAAAGGCCCTTATTATGGGATACCTTTGTGTGTGTGACATATGTCCTGTTATATGAAAGTGACGTCACACTTGAATGCACAGACAGTTGCACGGTCACTCTGGCAGCGCATCCAATTTATGTTAATAGTGTTCAGGCTGTCTGTTACACGTAATGTTAATGAATACTGAATTTGAGCAATGTGAAAAAACATAAATCACGAATCTGAATAACCCTTTCACGGTCCTTCGGGACTATTCTATGCGAATAGTTTTAAAAAGCCAATAAACTCTCTGTGCATGCTTGTCTGCAAGATAATTCGAGAAAGCTTTTGCTGCAAGTTTAATGCTGCCTGCAAAAGCTGAATGGCTGAAAGCTGCGTGCACTGCAATGTTGTTGTGTTTGCTGCTGATGATGATGATGATGATGATGTTGGTGTAGTTGTTATGCGTCAGTTTATGATTGGCAAATCAACGGCCGGCGAAACGGTAACCGTTTATTTACCTGAGCCTGAGCCGAAAAATGAATAGGGGTGAAATTTTCCCACTAGCAAAACATATAACAACAAATCACAAGGCATGGAAAATTTTCGAGCTAACAGCTGACAGCAACATTTGAATTCTAGTTGGTCCAATTGGACACGAAACTGTGACCAGTTGGAAAGCCGCACGTGCGCTCGGCATGGGGAAAATCAATGTTGAAACAAGTGTGCGTGGATAAAGTAAAGTGCGAAAAAAAACTACATATATGCAGGCATGATTCACGCCCACGCATGCTGCGTGTGAAGAAGGCGCCGCTGAAAAAAAATATGTATTTTGTCACCTTTTTACTCACCCACAAAATGCAAAGTATTAGTTTTTTTCGCACACTTTTTTGAAATATATATTGTTTTAATAAAATTAGAAATGTTTCAAGCGCGCCATATTGATCTATTTTTAGCAAACGATTTCGAAACTTTTTATCAACTGCGACCAATTACACACTCTCGGCTATTTTTCTATTTTATATATTTTGGTTTCTATGCGCAGACTTTGATTTCGCTTTGCGCTGCTTCTTCTTGGACTACTACCCCGCCTTCTTGCAACTTCTGCCGCTGCCTTCTGTTTGTGTCGACGCAGCTGCTTTCGTTGCGTAAATTGTGCGAAACCGAAATGGCTTTCCAAATAGTTACGAATCTTTAATTTAACGATTAACGAACACACGTCATTAATTTATTTATACAATCATATATCTTTGTTGAGACGCGAACTCGTATTCTAACACGAGCGTTATGATTGATTCGGAATAAACGACAGAAACGTCAACGTTCCACAGAAAATTCACAAAACTGCTGATAGTGTGACCGCAGTTCAAATCGCTAAAAATACCATAAATTCATTTGTATTTTTGTGTGGTTTGCCCGGTCACGTACAAGGCAAATATATCGTTCATCACTAGAGCCAATGTGTACTCATTATGTTTTTTTTTTTGGCAACACTTGGCTCCACCCTCGCCGTTATTAGCAGTAAAACGAAAAAAAAATCGAAGAAAACATGTAAAGTGACAAAAAGCAGCTAAAAATCAGCAATTTCATTATCCATTCATCACAAAACCAACACACATACACATAACACTAACCACTGAGCTCTGAACACTTAAAAGATGGATCACAATGAAATATCGATGTGCATGGACGTCAAATTGGATACACATGACAAGCGCGCCATTGCGCTGCGGTACAAGACATGGACGAGATGTCTGGTCAAGATTGAGGCCATCAAGTGTGTGCCGTGCTTTCTGCGCCTTAGCTTTCAGAGCCTGACGACCGATGAGGAGCCACAACAACAACAAAAACTGCTGAGCGTTTCGGTAAATGTGCCCGGGGTGAACATCAGCCTGGCGACATCCCGCACCAAGCAGCATTCGTACGGGCTCTTCTGGACGCAGAATCGTCGCGATTGCTTTATATACTTTGCGCTGGAAACGGAGATTGCCTGTCGTCGGCACATGAAGTGGATCAAAAAGTCAATAAAAAATCTTGAATTGTTCAGGCAGATCTTTCTGGAGCAGCGCAGGTTCAGCCGTGACACAAGGTAAAAGTTGAAGCACATTACATTTTAATGTCCAATTATTAAATAACTTTCACATTTAGCGCTCAAAAGGCTCTGCGCCCATTGCCCAATTTGCCAGAATCCTTTTGCTTTGACCTGGACGCAAGCAACTTTTCGTTTTCGGCACGCGTCTCGCAAATCTATGAGGAAATCTTTGATGGGAGCCGCATCTCACGCGCATCAATCGCATCAGGCATTTACGAGGAAATGAACCTGGCGTCCGTTTGTCCGACTGCAGCCGTCGCGGAGAAGCTACCTGTGGTGCCGCCTCTGCCTGCGCATCGGAAACGCATCAACACGTTTGAATGCCAGCCGGGCGAGATACCGCGCTCTAGCACCAATCCCGAGTCTGAGCTGGCCAAGAAGAAAAAATACAAAAACATGTTGGACAATTTCTTTGGCCAAAAGCGTCGATCCGGCAGCGCCAGCGTCGGTGAGCTTCAGCCGTCGGGGCGAGCAGCGGAAGAGCGAGAAGTAGAGCAGCAGCAGCAACAGTTGGCGCTTTATGAAAATGCGCCCACTCCGGAACCAGCGCCAGCTGTTAAACGAGCATCCAACCTTAAAAATGCGCATCGCAACAGCTTTTCGAGTCCAGATCTGTCGCAGCTCAACTTTCTGGACAACTTTGGTGAGGCATTGTCCAGCGATGAGCTGAATATCAGCCTCGAGGATTCGGCCATTGAGCACGAGCCGCGCCATGTGCTTCTCGCACAAATCGCTGGCCAGCTGAGCAAGGCCGACTCGCTGGCGAGCCTGAATGTGTCCGAGCAGCTGCCCCACAACTTTAACTTTTCCGCCTGCAACACGTCCACGATTAATCTAATTGGCGCCAACGGCGCCGTCTCCCAGCTCCAGCAGCGCAATAAAAATGTCTTGGTTGAAGAACTCAATGGCTACTGTGTCATGGCGCCCATCGCTCAGAAGACAGCCGCCGGCAGCAGCAGCAGCAATGTGCCGGTTGAAAAGAAGCCCAGCGCCAGCACGGCATCTACCACATCCGGCTACTCAACAGGTTCCTACTGCTCGTCCACGAGCAGCTGCAACACGGACGAGCAAGCGGCCAAAGCGACAAACGTTGCAGCAGAAAACGATACGAGCGACATTTATGAGTCGATGCACATCACTTCGCTCAATAGCAACAGCGTCTTGGCCGAGCATCTTTATGAGAATCTGTTGGCCGTGAAGGCAGCACAGGAGCTGGAGCAGCTACCGCTCGGGCTGGGCTGTGGCCTGAGCACCAGCACACCCACCGAATCGCCGCTGTTGCCGGCGCTGCCGCCGAAGCAACAGACGCCCAGCGCCGAGAAGTCTGGACAGGAAGAGGAGGACTACTATCAGACGCCGCGCAAGTCCATAATAAGCGTGGACGATAAAATTCCGTCCTATTATCCGAACAGCTGCGACACGGTCAAGTCCAAGCGCCGAAGTCCCAGCAGCGCCGAGGCTGCGCCGGCAGTTCGTCATTTGGTCAGCGCCAAGCTGCGTCGCGAACGCAAGGAGAATCTGTACATATCGTCGCCCCAGCAGATTATCGAGCAGCGGCATAAATCAAGCCAGCCGGCAAGCACTTCATCAACGTTGGCCAAGACTAAAAAGGATCTAAACAAAAAGACTGCCGCCCACAAAATCTCCGAGGGTGTCTATGCCGTCAGCCATCCGACAAAGCGCGCCAGCAATGGCATTAACAATAACAATAACAACAACAATAACGATTTGCAGGCCGTGAACGTGGGCGAGGAGGAACTGTTGCAGCTGGTCATGCTGCAAAATATTGATTTCAAGTTTGACGACGGCCAAGCGCCCGAGGCCAGTTCCAGCATTAAATCCAAAGCGAAATCCAAATCGAATTCGAGTCAATTGGAGGAGGAGTACGAGCATTGCTATCAGGCAGCAGAGCGTGCAACGCGCATGCTACAAAAATATGCCACGCTGGCCAAGTTTGGCAACTCGCCCACCAAGCAGCAACAGCGGCAGCAGCTGCAGCTAAAGGCAGCCATGACCCAATCCCATTCGGCGTCCAATACGCCAAACGAATTGCAGCAGCAGCAGCTGGCGCCGCCGGCCAACAGCCTGAGGAAGTTTGCCTCGTTGCCGCGTTTCAAGAAGATTGACTTCTCGCCGCTTAAGCTGCGTCTGAATAATGTGCTTCAACGGAATGCGACACCAGCTGCTCCAGCATCGCCTCAGTAGCAATAAGCATCTTAGTTGTTGTTCTTGTTAGTAGGTAGCATTAAGTTAAATGTTAGCGCTAGTATTTATGTTCTCGCATGTGATTTGCCGCCTCTAAATGTGTTTTAAGTTTTAGCTTTTAACTTGTACGAATGTATCAAATACGCTCCCAATGCAGCATTAGTCTAGCATTAGCATTAGTCTGATTTGCCACAGAATATTATTGCTTAGCTTACAAATAAGTACAAGTATATATAAGTGAATCATATCATTCATGCAACTAGTATATATATCCCATATCTGATATCTGATGTTGTGTCTCTTGGTTGTGTGTATCTACAAATGCGAACGCATGTCTATGTCCAAATATCAGATCAAAAATCTGCTCAATTAAAGAGTTATATGTCCAAATATCAGATCTTAAATCTGCTCAATTATAGAGTTATATTGAAACGCTTTTATTCATATATACACAAAATTATACACAAAACTATTGTTGACTTATTCTACAAACAAAATTAGCTTATTTAGACATTAAGGCAGCTGCTTTAGACTTCGGTTGTTCAAATTCTTCAGCTCAATTTGAAAATGTGCGCTAGTACTAATTCCATATTTGCCGATAAACGCTTTAATCAACACATTCATTTATATTTAAACTAATCTAGTTAAATTATTTAAAAATTATCCAAATGCTTGTCAAAATGTTGACCGCTTTGAGTGGCCGCTTTTCGCTTTTTGGCTTTGCAAACATATCAACAAATTGTTAAACTAAATTAGTTAGAATACGAAAAGATAAAATGATCTTATTTTAATATATACACACTTATATGTAGTACTAGAAGAAATTACCCGGCTTTGTCGGGTCATATGCTGATCTATGCTGAAAATGCTACTCAGATCTTCCAGGATCTTCGAGCCCGCCGCGCTACGAAAGCGATTAACATGTATCCTATTCTTTAAAAACTGGATAAATAATTGAAAAACTACAGATTATACAAAAGAAATGTTTATTATACCATATAAAAATATGTGTCATAGCGAGATAAGGCGTTTTAGCTTCTTCTGCAAGGATATTAACTATGGATATTGAAAAGGCTTCTTTATAGCGCAATTAAGGCTCAATTGTACCGTGACTTATATATAAAATAACCTTTATACAGATGAAAGTTAATAACAATAAAACTTAATCAATGCTTTGTTAACGTACAAGAAAACAAAAACTAAGATTTTCTCTCTCCACTCAACTGTAGACCAGAGGTCGTCGTTGTTGATGGATGAACTCCTGTTCGATGCGCGTGTCCTTGGGCACCACATAGAATAGCAAAGCGCCGCCCGAGACGAAGAAGCCCTTTTCGTTTATAATTTCGGCCAGTGTCCTGCTGAGTGTCACCTTGTGCACGCGGCCAGCCTTGCGATTCTCATAGTAGACATGGACATTGTCCGGCCGATAGCTTAGCGTCTTATCACAGGGCAGCGGCTCGGCAAAGAGTGTGTTTAGACAATCCATCATGGTGGCCGTCTCTGGCAGTTGCTGTTGGAAATCGCTGAGTAGAAACTCGGGATAGGAGAAGGCGGCGGGCCAAATCAGGCTGCTGCCATCCTCATCCAAATGCACTGGATAATCCTCGAGTGGCAGAAACTTGGGACGCAACAGATCCTCGGTAATATTCGGACGTTTATTAATTGGCTGATCATCGAATTTAGTGGCACGCTGCTCCAAGGCATCTCTCAGCTTGTGGAAACGTGTCAAACGGCGCTTGGATTCGGCAGCCTCCTTGCGCTGATTGCGCTCTGCATCAAGCTGGTGTGTGGAAGTGTACAATGTTATAAATTTCTATGTGACCCTTTACTATTCTCACCTTTCGCATTTTGTTCTTGTGCAGCAGCGCCTTGGCATCCTTGTGATCAATGTCTACTTCGAGCAACTCCTCGCAGAGCTGGGTGCACACATCAAACTTCTCGAGTTCGTAGGCACATTGTGCGGCGCGCCAGCGCGCCTTGGTGTAGTCCGGCTTGTAGAATAGGGCACGCTGTGCATCGCTTAGGGCGGAACGATGATTCTTGATGAAGTAGTGGGCCGCCGAGCGATTGTTGTAGAGCACGGCCAGGACATCGGGATTCTCGCACTTTGTTTTGATGCCCTCGCTAAAAGAGTAAACGGCCATGCGGAATTTCTTGTGTTTCATGTAAAAGTTTCCATCCTCTTTGTAATTGAGTGCTAGCTCTTCCAGTGTATTCTCCTCCGGATCATATTTGAGCTTTTGCAGACCCTCGAACATTGGGTGCACCTCATCGCCTGGCTGTGGAGTTCGTTTCATAAAAAACGGATGCTTGTCCATTTCCTCCTGCCAGCGATCTTCCGGCCATCCCTCCTCATAACGTTTCTTTTCCAAGCCATCAATAAATTGATCAAGCTCAGCATCCAACTGCGCAGCGAGCTCTAGCCTTTCCTCATCTGTCCAGTTCTTTTTCGTCGCCAGGTTCTCCATTTGTGTCTCTTTACTAACCAATTGCACATGCTGTGCGTATGAGGCATTTCGATAATCTATCAAAATATATCAATATGACGCGGTATTTTTCCGCATATCGAACATCGCGTTCTTTCCTTCGGTCACACTAATTTGTGTTAACCAGTGGACGTTAATTCAAAATGTATTAGTCGCTAGCGCAAACAATTAAGCTCCACGAGGCTTATTTAAAAGATAAGCTGCTAAAAATGTACCAAATTCTTTTCATTTTTTTCCGTTTGTACAATTTGTTTTTGTCTTGATGAATGAAAATGTGTGGAAATACTTAATATATTTGTTTTGGTTTTTGAAATGGCGAAAATAGCCAAGACATTGTAAAACAGTGTGGCAACGCTAGAGTCGCAACTGCAATGAATGATGAATTTTTGGCGCGCAACAGCTGAGATGGATTTGGAAGACATGGAAGTGGATGAAAATGCTCCGCAGCAGTAAGTTTATAAACAAAGACAAATCTCATGATATCGTTAGATCATATCTGTTTCCAGTTATGTGCGGACCCCGGAAGACGTTAAGGCTATTGTTAAGCATGCGAAAATGGACGAACGTCAGCTCACACAACTCACGCAAGCTTTGTACTATCCTGGCGCCGAGGTAGTCAGCGATAATTTGCGGCTACTGGAGCTAGACGAGCACATGCTGCAACAGATCCGCACCGGGCAGACGCTGCATTTCAAAGGCGGCCTGCATGAAAAAGTTGTGCTTTGCACAGATGAGCGCACATACGACGTTAAAGGCGCCGAGATCTCAAATAGCCTATTATTGGTGCCGGAATTGAAGTTTGCGGCAGCTACAAGTACCTCACCACTGAAGAGTCCGCGTACGGGCAATGCCAACACGTCACTGGAGCGCAGCCTCAATGACAGCGCCGATGATGATTTGGAGGTGCCGCGCACTCTGGAACAGAGGCAGGTGCTCACGATTTTCCACGAATACTTCGAGTGCCGCGAAATACGCCCACGCTATCGCAAGCTGGGTGAACTGCTCCAGCTAACACGCTACTCCGGGCCAGAGAACGAGTACTGCATTGAGCGCAAGCTGCTTTTCAGTTTCCAGCAGCTGTTGGACACAGTCCAGTGCAGTCGTGCTCAGTTTGTTGAAGGGCTGAACCAGTACAGGGCTCTGGAATTCGATGGCCACATACGTATACTGGACTACGAGTACGAATATCGCATTATCAATTTGATGCTTGGCGTGATAGGCGAAAATTCCTGGGCTCTGGATGAGGTGGAACGTGAAGAGACAATTTACGCACTGCAAGGCATTGCCCCAGAACCAATTGTGGCTGGGCTCTTTGATGTGTACACAAAACCAAGTGATCGATGCCCCAACAAGTTCAGATATCGGGAGTCGCTTGTGGCACGCATTGTGGCACAGAACATTCTACAGCCAGGTCTACGTTTTCGCAGCGAGGAGTTTATGTGCACCTGGCAGGATGCACTGCCCGAAGGAATGACCTGTAAGCTAGAGTATCTGCGGGGATTAGGCATCGTGGACAGGGAAGGTGCACAACCATGCGTTCGTTCCCTAGCCGAGGAGCAGCTTCCATCCAATATTAACGATCGCATGCGTGCCTTGTTTAAAACAAAGCGCAAGTGGACAATGGACGAGATGGAGCCTTATATAGAGTAAGCAGATGATCTTTCCGAGTTAGCCGTCATCTAATGCTTGTCAATTTCTTTCTGCAGCTGCTTTACCACGCCCACGCTATCTGTGTCCACATTACTGGCCAAACACGCGCGCTCTCTTACCGAGGCTGGCATTCGATATTTTGTTTCTAAGCATTGAATACAACAATTTATTTGTAGATTAAACTAAATTATATTAGTTTAAACATTGCGTTTGCGTTTGTTGCGCTGTTTCTTGGCAAGCTTCATGTCCTCGATGGCCGCCTTCATTGTTTCAACAGCACTCTTCCCATTACTGGTAGCCATATCTGAGCCCGAGAGAAGCTGACCCGTGCTGGTGGGATACTTAAAGCTGAAACCCTTGGGGAAAATAGGCTGTGATAGCAGGGCGCCAAGTTGTGCCCGCACCGTATCCACATGCACGCGATTACGTCTCCTTTCAATGATAAACGGATCCTCGTCTTGATCGCTGCCACTGCAAGGTAAACGGATTAGAGTATTGGCTAATATCAACACAGATATACATACGACTCATCGTTATAGCCATCAATAATCATGTCCATTTCCTCGGCGTGCTTTTTCATCCAGCCCTCCTCGCTTTGTGTGCGTCGCAGCTTCAATTCCTCCTTGTCCAGTTCACGTGCTAGATTTACCCGTTCCTTGACAGAGCCCATAAAGCGCTCAGAGATTGGAAACAGAGGTAGATCCTCAGCTGTAAGAAACAGGATTCGTTGAATCAACATTCCGACTATACTCAATGTCAGTCACCTACTTCTTTCTAAGGTTTTGTATAACCTTACATAGGTCTTGACCTCGCCGGGTTCCATAAACATGACCGTTATGCCATGTTTATTGGCACGCGCCGTGCGACCCGACCGATGCACATAATTCTCGCTGGTGCGTGGCACTTGGTAGTGTATAACATGCTCAACATTTGGTATGTCTAATCCCCGAGCAGCCACATCGGTGGCTATCAGCAAGCCCATCGGACTATCACGAAAGCGTTCCAGATTTTTTAAACGCTGTTTCTGTATCATGTTCGCGTGCAGCGGCAACGGATTGCAATCCAGCAAACCGAACAGCGTGGCCAGTCGCTTAACGCAGTCAATGGAGTTGCAGAAGACAATGGTTCGACCAGGATGACGCTGCACAAAATAGTACAGATAATAGTCCTTCTCATCAATTGCACACAGCAGCCTGCTCTCGGTGAGCGTTTGTGCCGTTTCTGTAAGAAAGTTTTAAGTTATACGGAAAAACATTTTTTGGAAGCAACGCTGGCCACATACGTTGACTGCTGGTAATGTCCACAATCTTGGGCTGCGATATGCCCAACTCTTCAATTAAGCTCTCAATCTTTTGATCCACCGTTTGCTTGACAAACTTGGGACGTTTAGCCAGATTACGTTCTATAAGTAAAAAGCAATTGATGAATTAAAGAAATACTTTGGAATTTCAGTTGTATTTTGCCTACTTTGCATATGCTCGGGTAGATCGTGTACGAGCGTCAATGTGGCGGAGAAGACAAAGTTCTGGCGCAGCTGTTTGCGTTCGTCATCCGCATTGAGTACCTTGAGCAGACTGCGCAGCTCCTCAAAGTGACCCTTCTCCACCATGCGGTCGGTTTCGTCTATGCACAGAAAGTTCACATTTTCAATCTTGTTCAGGTGCTGATTGCCCTGCGCATACAGTTCCCAGAGGCGACCTGGCGTGGCTACCACAATTTCGGGGCACTGGCGCAGCACGCGCTCTTGCTTGGCCACAGATAGGCCACCGAAAATGGCAGCCACACGAATGCCCGTATATTTGGCCGCTGCGACAAGATGATTCTTCACCTGCACGGCCAATTCACGGGTGGGCGTCAGCACCACAGCGTAGAGGGGACGACGCATGGCCTGGTTGCGATCCTCAGAATCGCTTTCTTCGTCACTAGCACCAGACACATAGTCCAGTTCCTCTGGCGGCGGTGTCAGCTCGTGATTGTCGTGGTTTTCCTTAGATTGTGGCGCCCCTTCCACTTGTTGAGCCCCTTTGATCTTTGGCGCCTTGCGAATACCTGACCCGTCATTGCGCTGCTTCAGCTCCATAATGCCCGAAAGTATGGGTATGCCAAAGGCAAGTGTCTTGCCGCTGCCAGTTTCAGCAGCGCCAAGTATATCCTTCTTGCCATGTATGGCAGCAGGCAGGGTCATGGCCTGTATTTGGGTGGGCGCCTCGTAGCCTTGCTCCGCCATGGCGCGCAAAATTGGGGCCGGCACGCCCATGCCATTCCATTTCGTCATATCTCTCTCATCTTGCAAGGTGCAGGGTACAAGTTGTGGCACTTCCTCGTCACCGGAGCTTGCCTCCTCCATGTCGTCGCCATCCGGCGCCGGCGGTCGAAGCAGCGCAAAGCGATCAGGAGCATACTCATCATTTGGTGTGAATTTCAACTTGGTTGACTTATGCTCTGAATTGGGTGCTGCCTTCTTTTGTTTACGCAGTTCCTTTCGCTTCTCACGCTTCTCCCGCTGCTTCAGAATGCGCTGTGCACGGTGCTCTGCCATGCGAACTTTCTTACTAGCCTTTGATGATCCACCAGCCGCATCCTCAGCTTCGCTATCGCTTTCTTCGTCATCGGTAGTCGAAGCTTCCGAATCATCCTCGGGTTTTGATTGCTTGCGTTTTTTGTTCTTTTCATTGCCCCTCGTGCCACTCGCTTTCTGTGTTGATTTCACCAGTGCCGCATCGTAATCCTTTAGCACCTCAAGGCCAATCAGCCCCTCGTAACCGGTAAAGTCGTTAGATATCACGTGGCCCTTGATTTTCACCTTCTGCCAGCCTTTTGCCTTCGTAGCTGGGCAATCTCCGACGCTTTTGATTTTCTTTTGCTTTCCATTTGAGTTACTCTTTCCTTTTGTCGTTACCATTTTTACATTAAACGAATTTGGGCCCAGAGTTCGATCTGGCGCAGTCCGCGTGTTTCGTTTGTTGATATTTAATTGAACAGGGCTGTTATGTGTTATGTGAGTGTTGTAAAACGTGTATGGCGGAAAAACATGTTGAGCAACGTGCATAAAAAGGCGCAAATATTTAAAGCTGTGAATTGTGGCTGTTTAACACGAATACGAACAGAAAATAACTTTAAGCTTTTAGGCTTAAATCCCAGATTAATTTTTGTCCTTATCGAAAACCAAGGTAGACAAGGCTATTTACTTATAATATTTAACTAACTTACTAAAATACTCAACTTATAATAATACTTATAGCTAATTTGTATATGTCCGTGGGAGGTCTTCATATTTTCATATAATCTTTAATCTAATAAAGTTGTAGTATTCCTATTACACTGCCATAAAAAGACTTCGTCTTTTATGTTAATAATTAATAAGCTTCCCACATATTTATTATAAAATGAAAGTGTCCGTCAGCGCGACTTATTTTGAGGCGGGGTCGAATCTAAATCAAGATACGATTTTCATATCTCAAACTTTTCAGCTGCCTGCAACAAGCGAAAGATACCAGGTACGAATTAACTTATACAGATACAATTGTTAAAACAGCTTATCGAGAGCTACAGGAAAACACATTTATTTATTAAATCAGTTATGGAATACTATTGTGATATATTGCTCAGCTTAACATTAAAAACGTTTCAGGAATTCCTCGGCACATGTGCGTGCTCGCGCATTCACCGCGAGTTTCATTTCGCTGATTTCCTTGTCAATTTCCTCCATGAAACTGATGACAAAGTCCACCAGCTTGTGTTTGTACATCTGCTCCGTATGGAAATTCGTTATCAGAAAGCTAATGTCATATCCCTCGATTGGCTTGCGTCGCAGTATGATGAAGGATTCTGCGCGACGCATCATGAAGCGTGTAAATTTATGACACAGAATGCGCTCAATTTCATCTGCCTGCTTGACGGCAATGCTGACCCGCACCGAATTGATGGACGGCTCAATTCGCACCTTTTCCCTCTCATTACGCGACACGACGATGGGCGTGAGCACCAGTTCTTTGCTGGAACAAATTTCCACCTCCGGCTTGTTGTGCCGTTCGACAACTTGGGATGGAAAATCCTGCAGACACATTGCAGCAGTTAACGAATGCCGTACAGCGGTCAAATACGGTTTAAGGGTAGCGGCCATGGCTTGTTACAATTCTTAATGCTCCGTTTAAAGTTTTAATGTTTGTGTTCTGGTATATTAACCTTCTTCTTTTATTATGAATCACACGACGATAGTATCGATGTTTCTTAATCGCCATCGATAGATCTAATAAATACCAAATTGTTCACATGTGCATAAATACTTTGAATGGTAATTATTTATTTTATAAATACGATCAAATTAGTAACTACCATTATAAATGTTGTACATTATTTATAACCATTAGTATGAATATTAATTTATAAGCCTTTAAAATCTGTAAAATAGTCAGGATTCCCATCGGCTATTCCCAATTCAATTTCTTTGATAAAGGCCTGCGTCTTAAATATTCCGAGAGTGTAGATTGCGTGTAAAAGAAAAGTATACTAATTAACTTATAATGTGGAATAATTTTATTAAATAATTTAAAATGAAGTTTAAAAATCAGGAAAGGGTTTTTTTCATCAGTCATGTAAGTGTGACAACGGCAAATTATATGTCAACGATAATTAGGATATGCGATCTAGACTTATAAAAATACCACACTTCGAATTATTGTTTTTCAATCGATAAATACCACACTTCGAATTATTGTCTTGCAATCGATAACATTTATCCGAGGCTTTCGATGCGATTTATCGACCGACTACACTGCTTATCGGGCAGCAGCAGATGCATAAAAATATAAGAAGAAACATTTTTACCTAAATGACGCGGTAATCGTTGCTTTTTCAGCCTACCAGGAAAGCAGTAAGATGTGGAGCAGCATCACATGGCTCCTGCTCCTGGCGGCAACTGCACATACATCGCCAAACAGTGAACATGTTCCTCCTCTACCTCTAAACATAAGCAAAAACACAACCATAACAAATGAAACCTTAACTAGCAATAATAACAAAGTGCCTACGTCCAACGCTGCCGCCGGCTATATGCCGCTTCAGCAGACATCAGGAAGTGTTTTCTTCGTTAACTATAATCAGCAAAACTTTGTGCAGCTGAGGCACAATGTGGAGAACAAGTTGCACAGTATACGTAATGTGGAGATGCTTGTTACCAAGATACAGGTGAGTCGCATGTTTTTCACTGACTTCCTGATGTAATCCGCATTGAATTCTTGCAGGAAATCTTCGACTCCATACATTTTGCTAGTTCTGTAACTACGCGGCTGTCGTCTGGTAACGGCAACGAGACCGTGCAGCAGGATCTGCAAGCATTCAGCCAGCGTCTGGGACGCAAGTTGCAAAGGGCCACACATGTTGTACTGGAGCTGCGTGATTTATTGCGTTTCAATCTTAGCAACGTGCTCCTACAGCAGCACAGCTATGACGACGAAGGGGACGATGACCTGGAGAGTGAATTTGACTTTGAAGTGGAGGATGGGGATAGCAACAATGCGGCCGTCAACAACGACCACCTGCATCTCTACTTGAACACGCAAATTGAAAACTGTCAGCTATACTATGAGACCAATATGGATGCCGTATCGACGGGCACTGCCCATTACAATAAACAGCAAATACAAATTTTAAACTATCTCAAGTCGGATGAGGTATCACGCGCCACATTCCTTAATGAGAATAGTGGACGCTCCCTTGCCGCCAATAGCTACATAGCCGATCAGCTAAGTATGCTCAGGCAGCGCCTAAGCAACAGCCTAGGCGACAACGAGCCAAGCAGCAACAAAAACAAACCTAGCAGCAGCAGCATCAGCGTCAGCCACTTTAAGCACATCTATTTCCTCTCCAGCAGCGATGGTGCCTCGGGCAGTGCATATTTTCGTCGGCTGTACGTTTCGGCCATTAAGCGCAAGTTTGTGATGCTACTCATCGATGTGGGATCTGCATTGAATGCCGAGCTGTTTGAGATCACCAAAAGCTTTGGTAAGTGTATGGCTAACGACAAAGGAGGGCTATCTTCGGCACGCCGAAGATTTAATACCCTTGCAGACCCAACCTTTTCATAATGCTCATAGTGCTTTGCCCGTATCTATGAAGCACAGGGAAAATAGTTAATTCCGAAAAAGCTTTTTATACAAGAACCTACTTTTCGACCGGTTGTTCCTATGGCAGCTATATGATATAGTGGTCCGATCCAGCTTGCTCCGACATATGCGCTGCGTGCAACAGAAAGAGGGACTTCTGCAAAGTTTCATAAAGACAGCTTTCAAACTGAGAGACTAGTTCGCATAGAAACAGACAAACGGACAGACGGACATGGCTATATCGACTCGGCTGTTAATACTGATCAAGAATATATTTACTTTATGGGGTCGGAGATGTTTCCTTCAGTACTTTACACATTCCACGACAAAATTTTAATACCGTCTGCAGGGGAATAAAAAAGGGACAGAGAGAAAATCTAGACTATTCAGGTCGATTACAAAGAATGATAGCTAAGATTATATATTTTATATTTATATTATAAATTATAAAATTATTGAAAAATTAAATATTTAATTGTACTATTACCCACACAGTTCAGGAGGTTCTGCTGTTGTTGGAGGACACCGACTTTGTGTCATTCGTGACAGTTTCCAGCGAGGCCGATTTTATGTATCTGGATGCGTTTCCCGCGGAAGCCGTGCACGGCATGTATAGCGCCACACGTGCTCATAAGGACGAGATTCTAAGCTATGTGAACAACCTGAGCTTGGGACGTGGCATGACCAATCATACGCTGGGCTTCGAATATTCATTCGAGCTGCTGCATCGACTGCAGCAAGCACGACTGATTAATGTTTCCGAGCAACCCATTGAGTTTGTTTATGTGACGCGTGGATTGCTAACAAATCTATCGGACGCCATGCACGTCCTGCGGGTCTTGGCCCAGGGCCAAAGTCGTCTGCTGTCGCCAGTTATCATCAATACCTGTGCCGTGGTGCTAGACGAGAAGCGCATAATGTATGAAAAACAGTTTCTGAGCGATATAGCTACGCAGAACTATACCAAGTTCGACATTGATGTGCGCGCCTGGCTGCCCGCCGGCCAGGAGGCGCAATTGGCAGGACGATTCTTTGTGCTGAATAAGATGCATGCGGAAACAATACCTCGGGCGAGCAGTCGTGTCTTTGGTCAGCTCTTCACCGAGCGCTTTCTCACGGATACACTGGAAGTGCATCAGCCTGTTGTGGATGCGGAAAGCGAAGGTGAGTCTATTGCATTTGATTGTGTGTTATTCTTTAATTAATATCTTCAATTTGCTAGACGTTCTGGTTGCCATCACACATTCCGTGCCGCCATACGGTGTGGTGGGCGTCAATTTGTACTTGGCCGATTTATTGGAGGACCTGCTGAACTATCCAAATGCCTCGCCGGCTGCCAAACAGGGCTTTAGTTATGCCTTTCTGTTGGATCGCGACAACGGGAATACCTTGGCCCATCCGGCTTTTCCTCGGCCCCTCATACAGCGCGAAACAGCATTTCCAGTGAGTATTGCTTACCTCGAGAACGCGACAGACTTTGCCAGCATTCTCAAGCGCCTACTGCATGAGGAGCACGGCAACGCCAGCACTGCCGTCTACCTGGGTCGCCAACAGTTGCTGCGAACCTATCACTGGCAATCCGTGCTGGGCATTTATGTACTGTGTCTGGTTAGTACCAAGAGCATTAGCGGCTCTGCCGCCCACAATGTATCCGCTCAGCTCCAGCGCTACAATCGCATGGATGCCGTGTCTACCTATGAATCTGGATATTATGGGGACATCAAGGACCTGTTGTATCATCGATTGGATTTGATGCAAAACGGTGGCAGTGGCACGCCCATAACCTGCCGCTACTTCAGGCAGCTGGCCACAATGGGTGAGTGTATATCAAAACCTCAAACCCAACAATGTCTCCCATCGAAGTTCGGTTCATTACCTTAGTTTTTCACAGCTAGAAACCTAGGTTTTGATTAGTTTTTGTACAGAAAACATTTTATTTATTTAAATTAACTTGATTGCATTGCAGACCCAACCTTTTAGTTTTCGACCGATCGTTCCTATGGCAGATATATGATATAGAAGTCCGATGTAAATAAGATGTTGCAAAAATGAAGGGAGCATAGTGAAATCTTGAAATGCCGTGTTAAATCGAAATATCTTGAAAAACAAAAAAATTTTCCATACAAAAACTTAATTTTCGACCGATCGTTCCAATGGCAGCTATATAATATAGTGGTCCGATCTTAATAGGATTTCGCATATATATAAAGAGCATAGTAAAACTAATAAACAAACTTCTTTTTCATACAACAACTTAATTTTCGACCAATCGTTCCAATGGCAGCTATATGATATAGTGGTCCGATCTAAATAGGATTTCGCATATATATAAGGAGCATAGTAAAACTAATAAATGCCGAGTTTGGTCAAGATATCTTGAAAAACAAAATGTTTTTCATACAAGATCCTACTTTTCGACTGATCGTTCTTATGGCAGCTATCCGATCCAGCTGGTTTTGACATATGTGCTGTGTTTTAATACCCTCTGTAAGGGTTTAATGAGTGGGAAGCTTTTCTATTTGAAATACCTTTCAGTTCTATCATTAGCAGACTTTGCTACCGACTCTTGAAAGGCCTAGACCTCCAAATCATAAACTACTTGAGAATTATAAACGTCGAAAAGAAGACATGGCTATCAGAAATAAAACATACTCTTGTATGTTTAACTCTGTAATAAACTAACTAGAATTTTCGGGCTTTTATACATACATATATTGGGAAATTAGGATCTAACCTCACTTTCAAGAACTTTATGGGTAAAGATATATTTGAAATTGAGTTTGAAGTCCTTCGAATTAGAAGCAAAACTTGAAAGTTCATTTGGTATCATGATGAGATGCTTGAAGCTGAATAAAATAACGCTAGGTCAAGAACTTTTGACCCAAATTTTTCCTTCGGAAAGACCAGCCAGTTTGGTATAGCCATGTCTGTCTCGACTAGGTATTCCAAAGACCAGGCATAGTTGCTAGGAAAACGAAATGTGGCATTTATTTATTTATTTGTTTTATGAGTATTGTAAATATTGATCATATTGGCGAACTATTACAAGTCGATTAGAAAGTTTGGATCAGTTTTTAACGAGCATCTAGTTGTCCACTATTTACCTGAAACCTGTTAACCTGTAATTAGCCACCCATTTAAAAGTGTTCTTAATTAACCAGATTTGCTCCTTAACTAATTGTGTTTATTCCTTTCCTGCAGATGCTCCCACTCTTTTCCTAAGTGCTGCCGCCTTTAATTCGCCCTTTGCATTTCTGCATAATAATCGGCCACGTACACAGCTGCGGCACGTGGAGTCCATTATGGCGTATCTGCGCGACTCGAGTGGCCTGCTGGCTAATCCCGGCCTGCGTGCTCGCATACGGCACGAGGTTGGCGTCTTGTATCAGGCCATGCAACTGTTGCGACGGCGGCATCAGGACCCGGCTGGATCGTTGCGAAGTCACATAATAAGACGCTATGTAGCCAGTGTCAGTGGTGTGCTGCAACTGTATCCGGGCTGCCTGTTAAGCAGCAGCTATGATGCAACACGACGTCCTTGGTTCCGGCAGGCGATGGCACAGCCGGGGCGCATTGTGAGCACGGCGCCGTATCTGGACGCAGGCGGTGCGGGCTATATTGTGACCATAGCGCATACGATTTTCGAGGGCAAGGCGGATGCACTGCACTCGGCCCAGCAGGATCGTCCGGTGGCTGTGGTCGCACTGGATGTACCCTACGCCTTCTACTATCGCCTCATATTGGACAGTACGCCGCTCTGCCAGCTGCCGCACATGAAGTGTCTGCTTTTCGAGCACGAAGGCTACCTGCTGGCGCATCCCAGCATGCTGCAGGTGTCGACATCGACACGCAATCAACGCCGCCCGCATGAGCACTTGACGCACAAGGAATCCTATCTGGCCAACGATATGCTTAACCATGGCCAGCTGGTGCGCAAACTGGGCTGTGCCAGCTATCAGAATCGCACGCTGCAACGCTACTACGCCTTCAACACATCCTTGGCCACAATTCTGGGCAATGTGGTGCATGGCGAGCGCACCAAGTACGCCATTGGTCTGATACGGGGCAGCAATCTGTTCGCGGCGGTGCTCAACTCTAGCTGCGATGGCGGCGCCTTTTGTCCCTGCAGCACCATTGATCGCGTTTGCCTCAACTGCAAGCGTATGGATCAAACGGACTGTGAGTGTCCCTGCGAGTGTCCCATGCTCTCAAGCTCTGGTGCCAGCGATCCGCATGATTATGTAAACTATACTCGGCAATTTCCCTATTGTGCTCCACCCAGTGAGCATTTTCTTGCACTGCCGCCTACAACCCAACTATTAACCAGTCTGCCAAGCTGTGCCGCTGCTGCTGCTGGTGGAGGCGGCGGCTGCGAGGCGTATGTCACTCAGCGGGAATGCCTCGGCGTGATGGGCTGCGAGTGGTGCCAACAGGATGTGGAGGGCAACGGCTTCGGTGCGGCCTTCTGTTCGACACAAGCGGGTTGCTTTAATGGCGTGCTAGCCTCACTGACGCCCTATGGGGAGCTGGATGAATTAGAGATGCTAGCCGCGCACAATCCACAGCGGGAGCAGCATGCGTACTCCGCCTTTGGACCACTTGGTGGCGCCATTGTTGTGCTTGCGGTGGTCATTGGCTTTGCCATTTATTGCTACAGGCACAATCTGGACACACAGGCACAGGAACAGTTCTACGTGGACTCGGTGCAGGAGGAGAATTACGGGCTACCGTTGTCGCGTTTTAATTTTGATGATTGCCAGGCGCACGATGAGCCGCCAATGGGTGGATACGATCATGCTGCTGCCCAGCGTCAGCTGATGCATGCCGCTGACATTTCGCCATATCATATGTCCAGCGGCAGCAGCTACTATCGCCGGCCGCCGAATGGTGAGTCGGATCACGGCTATAGCACCATGACACCGCACGAGGATAGCTCCGATCAGCAGTGCTTCACGTTGGCGGAGCCACTGCTGCTGCACGACAAGCGGCACAGCAAATCGGATACCATGTCCATATCAACATCCATATCGAGCCCAACCAACCGTCAACAGTCCACAACGCATCCCTATTTAAGCAATCAGCCGGCTTCCAAAACGGAGCGCTATAAACAGCAGCAGTCGCAGTCGCAAGCGACGCCATCGCCATGTCGCGGAGCAGCTGCTGTTTATGGCCAGACGACACTGCCGCTGGATGCGGAGGAGCCACGTTCCCACTACATACTGGCGCCGGTGACCGTGCATCGGCATATGGAAACCGCCGAGTCATAGTCCCAGCTGGTTTGTTGGGTTGCAATACTTTAAGACGTCCGCTTGTTTGCCAATTTGGTTATTTTGTACTAAGGTCTGGGGGGAAGTTCAACTGCCCCTAATTGCAGCGCGGTTTGAGCAGCGCTGCCACCGTTTGAGCAGCGCTGTACGCACACTCACACATACAAAATGCCAGCCAATTTAATATTTAAGTCGTTAATAACTTTGCCATTTTTGTCCATATACACGAGCGCGTGTACTGTAATTTATTGCAAAAAGTATTATTATGCAGCTACTTCCAATATTTTTAGCATTTATTGTTAAGCACCAAATCAACTAATTGTACTTATTGTCAACTGTGACAAAACGACTCGAAGCAAGAGTTTGCATTTTTGTAATAGTTTTTAAGTCCATAAAGTTACTAACTATCGATTTTAGTAAATAAACACACACAAATGGTAACAATAAAATGTTTAAATTCTACAGAACAAAAATCTTGAAAAAAAAACCCTCAGCCTTGATTTAGAGAGAATTGTCAATTGTCTGTTCGCACGCACAGCTGTCGGCGCGTTAATGAATTTATTTTTACATTAAACAAAAAAAGAATAGAAGAATAGAGAATTTCGAATAGACATTGGCCAAAATGCTGCGTGTTTATAAATAACGAAATGTGTTGGAGTTGCCAGAGAAATTCGAAGAGAATTTTACCAAACTGTATTTTATGATTGCTCAAATATTATCTTGAAATTATATGAAGATGGTCAGATAATATATGTAATTGGTTCTTTATATTCATAAAACTAATATTCGCTATAAGAACCTCGATTCTGTTCCGTTCAACTTCCAACCGTTTTCATAACCGGTTCTAACCGATACGTTTGCGATAAACTCGACAACCCTATTGCCAAATTTTGTGCTCAATCTTTCGTTTTGCGGTTGAGACTGTTGCATTTGGTTTTCTGGTTTGGCGCACGACGAACGTTGTTTTTTGGGTTTTATTTCCAAACCCAACAACGAAAACTTGCTACTTCAGCTAGACTTCAGGTTCATCCGTTCTACAACCCCCGCACTTTCTTCCTCGCACTTTGAAGTGAGTCTTTTTGGATTGAGTATACAAAAGATCTATTCATTATGGGTACCAATATTTTCCTTGGACTCTTCACACAAAATTATTACGTAATGCAGAATAAGAGTACAAACGGGGAAAGAAACGAAAGTTATGTAAAAAACTGTGGCATGTGCTCATTTTTGCTGCAAGATCCATGCCAATTGCGGGAATAAGTGATCGATATTAATTTGAAAAACAATTAAGCAATAATTAAAAAATACTGTATGTGTCTGTTAAATTCTTGAAAGCGTGAAGCGTTGTTAAAGGCAAAACTATTTGCTAAATGTGTCGATTCGGTTACATCATGACCCGCTAACCTCAACCTTGTCGTCCATTCCACAGCATCCTCGCTAGCCAAAATGTTCAAATCTTTGTTCGAGGCCGCTCAGAACTCAACGTTCAAGTCGCCGTTCACCAGTGCTAACTGCCAGGCTGCTGCCACGCCCTCACCCTCAGCCTACTCCGCGGCCAGCGATGGAGCCGCCCGCCAGCTGAGCCCCAATCACAATTTCGCCGCCGCAGCTGCCGTACAGGGAGGTGAGTAGGAGTTGGAGTTATTTTGGATTAAATTAAATGTAAATGTTTATGTTTATATTCTTTCAGATTCCTGTGAGTTTGGCTCCAATCACTATTTCTTGCTGTGTGGTCTGGGTGGTATTATCTCCTGTGGTACTACCCACACCATGGTGGTGCCTCTGGATTTGGTCAAGTGCCGTCTCCAAGTGGATCCAGCGAAGTACAAGAGTGTTGTTAATGGCTTCCGTGTCAGCTTGGCTGAGGAGGGCGTGAGGGGTTTGGCTAAGGGCTGGGCGCCCACTTTCATTGGCTACTCCATGCAGGGTCTGTGCAAATTCGGTCTATATGAGGTCTTCAAAGTTATATACTCGAATGCCATTGGCGAGGAGAACGCCTTCCTTTATAGAACTGGCCTCTATCTGGCCGCTTCTGCTTCGGCTGAGTTCTTTGCGGACATTGCGCTGGCGCCCATGGAAGCCGCTAAGGTCAAAATTCAGACTACGCCCGGATTTGCTAAGACGCTGCGCGAGGCGCTGCCTAAGATGACCGCACAGGAGGGCATTTCAGCCTTCTACAAGGGTCTGGTGCCACTCTGGATGCGACAGATTCCATACACCATGATGAAGTTCGCCTGCTTCGAGCGCACGCTGGAGCTGCTCTACAAGTACGTGGTGCCCAAGCCACGCGCGGATTGCACTAAGGGCGAGCAGCTGATTGTCACCTTTGCCGCTGGCTACATTGCTGGTGTCTTCTGTGCCATTGTCTCCCATCCCGCTGACACAGTCGTGTCCAAGCTGAACCAGGCCAAGGGCGCCAGCGCTCTTGATATTGCCAAACAACTTGGCTGGGTTGGTAAGTGACCCATCAATCCGTTTTCCAATGCTCCCAAATAATCCTTTTAATCTCTTGACATTTTCCAACAGGACTGTGGGGCGGTCTGATGCCTAGGATTGTCATGATTGGCACACTCACTGCCGCTCAGTGGTTCATTTATGATGCAGTCAAGGTCTTCCTGCGCATGCCACGCCCACCACCACCAGAGATGCCCGAGTCGCTGAAGAAGAAGCTGGGCGTGACTGGGGAGCAGTAAGGGGTATAAATAGAAGTTAACCGGCTTAAATATATATATATATAGAGTGCAAACAGATATTGAACGAATATATGCAAATTGTGTAGAAAACAAGATAAATAAAAACATACCAAACACTTAAAAATTGTGAGATGTGATCTCTTTGAATTTTAACTCCACGAGTAAAAATCGAATGGTTCAAATGAGAAATTTTCTAGACAATTATGTTGAATTTCTCACGAATCGCTAATTTGAAGAAAGTCCTTAAAAATATCCCATATAGACTTTATCACAATTTTTTAAGGAAAACCTTAGCATATTAATATCCATTTTGTCAATATATTTTATACGTTATGCGCGCGCTATGCATTCAAAAATTCAATTTTTAAGCATTGCTCTTCGCCCAGGGCTGCACAAATTTGATGCTGGCTGGTCACCCTGGCTAGCTGGTCACCCTGGCTAGCTGGTCACCCTGGCAGTCGGCTATAAATGCCGCACGTTTGAATTACTCTGACTGACTGCTTTTGACTGGAAACGTTGTAATGCAGCGAATTCAAAACTATTTTGTCATCATAAAAGATAGCCCAAGCTAGTTGATGAAAAACCATTAGAATAACATTTTTATTCAAAAATAGCTTGGCTCAAATTAAAATTCCATTTCATTTATGTTAAACTATTTGGATACTGATTAGTATACATCAAAACGGAAATTTTTTTAAAAATGTTTTTAATGATTTCATTAAAATTTTAATTTAAAATTTAAATTATACCAACTACAGTTTGTTGTACGTTTCCAGCCCAGCTTCATATACATACATATATGTTACATACATGTGCACGCAATGGGCAGGCTTTCAGATAATCATTAATCAAAGACTAGCACAAATTATTTATGAATTTGTTAAGTTAATTTAATACGAAAAACAAGCGCATCGAAGCATCACAATTCTTTTGTCGCCACCTGCTGTGAGATATATTTTATAAGACCCTGATCAGACACGTTGAGTACTTTGCTACTTAACCTCACAAGAGTGTTCTTCCGTTAAAGAAGGTATTTAATATAATATGATAAATTAAAGGAAGCAATTTAATTTTTTTTTTACATATTATTTATTTATACTCTGTCTTAAGACAATAAGTATATTTAGCTAGCTATAATTAAAAGTAAAAGGAAACCTACTCTGAAACCTACTCTTATATTTTACTTAATATGTATGTTAGGTTCAAGTTATACTTATTCAATTTATCTATATAGGATATCGAGAATATGCACTCTTTTAAGTTATAGGAATCAATGACCAACTAATTATATTCTACTTAGCTTTGAACTTGACTATTTTGGGGAACATTGTGCACAAAGCTCATGTTAACCCTTGGACATTTACAGTTAGACAACTGACGTAACAAACTGTATTGAAAATATTTGAATCTTTGCCAATTATGTGCTCATCCGATTTCAAGGTCACCAAGCATGCGAATCGTCGTGCGTTATTTTTGATGGATTACGTGACTAGGGGAACCGAGATGCACCAGATGTGGCCTATGTGTGTCAAGCGAGGGAGGGAGTTACGTGCACGACATGCCAAATATTTGCGGCATATGTTTAATAATTTGATATAAAAATGCGTGAGCCCGAAGACCTGCATTGCAGTTTGAAGCCCAGCTTTGATCAAAATGCTGCTAAAGGTGGGTTGCATTTGCAGACAGTCTTTAGAGAGAGAGCTCACTCTTTTTATCATAACAGGTAATACTTCTTATCGCCACCTTTGCTGGCATCCATGCCGAGTCACCTGTGCGAGCTCCATATGCTCCGGCGGGCTGGCGTCCACGTGTGCCATTTGATTTGCCTGGCCAGAATCTGCCGCCAGTGGGATCCAGCTTTGAGATCAGCAGAGAACGCGTTGACCACGCTGGCACTCTGAATGCAGCTCAGGCAAATTCCAATTACTTGCCACCGAATGGCGAAGTACCCAACCAAGGAGATATATTGGAGAGGGACCGACAGGCGAATCGGCAACCAAGCCCGGCAGCCCAATACGGAGCCCCAATTGATGGCAGCTTTAGAATAGACTATCCTGATGAGGAAAACCCCGCTCCGTCCACTGATTTGCAGTCAAGAATAGAGGAGGGCCGTTATTATATAGTTTCTTCCGATAACAAGCTACAGCGTGTTCTATATCGGACTGTGAAGAATCCAGAGGATGCTGCTGGCGATGGCTTCACGGCCCAGCTGAGATACTCCTCGGTGGGTGAGTTGCAGGATCCGATCTATAAATATAATAGTCAGGGGCAATTGGAGCGCGTGCTCAAGTAAATATTCTCAGTTTTCGAAAGCAATAATAAGCTTTCACTTTTCGTCAAATATATGTGCAATTAAAAAAACTTGATGCGCTTTTTTTTCTTTACTTTGTTTTATACAAAAATGCTTCTTTATTCATTATCATTATCATTATACACAAAAAATCTCATATGTCTTCGAACACATTAATTCCATTTAAAGAGTGTGTCTTCAATGCATTTTTCATCAGAATTCGTTAAAATTAAATACAATGCTTATGTATATGTATATGTATGTGTGAATGCGTGTGATGGTCACAATATGTATGTATGTATGTAGGTGTGTGTGTCTGTGTGTGTGTCCGCAACTGTGTGGAACAACACAAAATGAAGGCGCTTAACAAAACAAACGGCAAAATACAGGGAACACGAGGCATAGGCATAGGCATAATGGAACAATGGAATAGTGGGAAATGGAACGCGCCTGGCTATGGCAAAATGGCGGCGTTCGACTAAAGTGGGACAGCGGGAGGATGACAGTAGAGATGACGCGCATGACAAGCCAGTGCATGTCAAACTGTGCTCGCTGCGCCGGCAGCAGATGCTTTTAATACTCAGCTCGGTTAGCGATAAAAAATAAAAACAACAACGATATAGACAAGTTTAGTTACAGGGTCGAAACACTAGAAGGTAACGCCTAACTGGCGGCACTCTCCTTACTGATAGCCATTGAATTTGCCCTGCTGCGCATTGCTATCGTAGCCGCCGCCGCCGCCGTTGCGTCCATTTCCATTGCCGTTGCCGTTGCCCACCTGCTCGTAACGGATTGTTGGGCGGTATCCATTTTGATCGGCCTCGTATTCGACGATCTGCTTGCGTCCATCGGGCAGCAGGACGTAGTAGCGGCCGATAGCCAAGTCACCGTCACGCGATTCCATGTGGCCAAAATCGTTGCCGGACTCGTAATCCTGCACGTCGTATTTGAACTCATATTTCGCCGGGCCGTACTGCTCCTCATCGCGCTGACCATAGCCGCTGCCGCCGCCGTTGCCGCCGCTGCCATAGCCGCCGTTGCCGCCGCCATTCTGTCCCTTAAAGATCGCTCCGGTCAAGGCAGGTGCGCCATACTGGCTCTGGGGCAGGGGCGCGCCGTAGCTGTTGCTGGGCGCCGCGCCACCAGCCTGGCCGCCACGCTGGGGAGGCAAGTAGTTGTTGGCGGGCGACTGATAGCTCTGTGTGGGCGGCAGATAGTTGTTCGAGGGCGCCTGTGGCGACTGATTGGGCGGCAGATACTGGTTCTGGGGCACCGGTGGCTCCGCTTGCGTCCAGGCGGCAAGGCAGACGAGCAGCGCGATCGTTGTAAAGCACTGCAAATGGAAATGGAAATTGGGATTTGATCAGTTGATCATTTGAGTAGGAGGCGGAGAAGGCTTGGAGCTGGCAGTCAGCCAAATTAAGTTGTTTATTATATTATCAGTTATTTGTTTGAATTTGGAAAGCGTTTTATTTGGTAACCATGACCGATTCGGATGAGGGCTCTTGGATACCCTGGTTCTGCAAGCAGCGCGGCAACGAGTTCTTCTGTGCAATAGACGAGGACTATATCCACGACAAGTTCAATCTAAACTTTCTCGACTCGAATGTGAACAACTATCGGCGCGCCTTGGAGGTTATACTCGATCTGGACTCGGGCTCTGGCTCGGATGCGCCGCCCGAAATTGAGCTGGAGCAGTGCGCCGAGAAGCTGTACGGCCTAATCCACGCACGATTCATATTGACGAATCGGGGCATAGAGCTTATGTTGGAGAAGTATCAGAAAAGCGCCTTTGGCATATGTCCTAGAGTTTTTTGTCAGCGCCAGCCAGTGCTGCCCATCGGCCTGAGCGATAATCCTGGCGAGGATATGGTGCGCATCTTTTGCCCCAAGTGCAACGATGTCTATGTGCCCAAGTCGGCGCGGCATGCGGCCATTGATGGCGCCTTCTTTGGCACCGGCTTTCCCCACATGCTCTTCATGGTCAAGCCCGAAGTGCGTCCCAAACGGACCAAGCAGAGGTTTGTGCCAAGGTTTGTGTTTGTGTTTAACTTCAATTAAGCTGGCAAAAAAAACGCTTGTTTATCGCTGCTTTCTAGATTATATGGGTTCAAGATTCATCAGATGGCGTATCGATCTGCCGATCCCAGCATCAAGGTGCCACAATGTGAACAAGGTGACAGCAACTAAATGTTCCGTCTGACAAGCCACATTTTGGATGCCATGACCAAATTATATATATATATATATATATTCCATATATACCTGAACTACAGTTTATTGTCTTCTGTTTCCATTTGTTTTTCTCGCCCTTTTCTAAGAATCTCATTAAAATATCATAAGCATAATTAGCCATGCACTACTCCATTTGAGCAATTGCTCATGCACATTGTTTATAATAAACATAATAATTATGCTTTGTTTTGGCGTTTAGGCGTGTAATATGCAAATTTGTGGAAATTGGGTCGCCGACGGATGACACTGGCTGATCAGCTAAATGCTGAAGTGAAGGGCCTACGCTCAGGTGACTTGGCATATTAAGTATACGAACGGCCGGAGTGCCATAGCAGGCAGCTTAATATCACATGCGACAAACTAAAGACTTGGACAACAAACTTGCGTTTTTGGCTTAAAGGAACTTGCAGATTGCTTTTCCGATTGCTTGGCGCTTGGCTTCTTTTGCGCGCACAAATTGTTGTGCAACATTTATCTTATCCAAATTATTTTTATTGCAAACGCAAGACCTTCACTGACTTTCATGCCTCATTGGCTTTTCAAATACTAGAAGCAGCCAAACATCTTAAATAGTTTTGTTACTTTTGCCAGTCGCTTTTTGTTTTTAATCGTCCCTTGCTCATCTCTGCTGCACTCCAAATTTGGGCATGGACTCAGCACAAGTCTTTTTTAATTTATGCATTGCAACATGAACCAACAACTGCGTTGCCTCCAACAGCTACTAATACCTTTTCTATTTTACCGTAAGTGGCTGTTAAATGGTGTTACTAATTTATTTATAAGAGGGGCGCCAAACTACGAATGCGATTTAAACAGAAGCCACCTCAAGTTCGTGTCGAATTTCGTTTGCTGCCGAGCTATATTTATTCAAATGTGCTAAATTTATGCGAACTAGCTGTTAAATTATTAATTGATTAATTGTCTTTTTGAACTTGACTGCTTGACTCCTTTTTTGCAAAGTTTTTTTTTTTGTAGTTTGCCTTCAAAAATTCCTAAATAAATTTAACTATTGTATTTTAGATGAGAAAAAAGGTTAACAGAAGCACAATATAAGAATTTGGCCCGATATCATTTATAAACTATCTTAAATTGGAGCTTCAACTTAAGCTTTGTTACTAAGCGGCAATTTCATTTTTGTTTCAAAGTCTAATATTTGTTTTCTACATTCTTCGATTTAGCCAAGAGCCCAAATGCTGCACTGTTCGCACTCGTTGCTCCGTTGCAGTCCTTTTGGCAGGATCTTTCACACCACTTTGCACTGACAGTCCATATGCTTGGCATATTGGAAATGAATGTGAACGCGTTTTATTTGTATTTGTTCTATACCTTCATTTTGTGTAGTCACTTGCTTGGTTTTGGTACAAAACACACACGAAACTTTTTACTAAAAACTCGGCACTGGCAGCTGAGATTTAACTGGGATTTGTGTTTGGTGTTCTTCTTGCGAAGATGGTTGACTTGATTGTGATACTGAAACAATTTCGTAGGCCAGTATTTATATTTGAAATGTGCTGCATTCGCTGTCGCCGTCGCAGTCGCCGTCGCAGTCGACGTCGACGTCGCTAGCAGAAGCAACACAAAAAAAATAGCGCGCCAAATTTTCGTATCTTTTTTTTTCTGATTTTTCTCATTTCAATTTTTTGTTTAGAGTTTCAAAGAGCGCAAAGTAAGTAGCAATGCAAAGCAACACACAAAAAACATTACAAAATAATGCAAAGCAACATCAGCAACAACAACAACAACAACAACAACAACAATAGCTTCAGCATCGAGTGCTCTTCGCGCTGCCTCGTGAGCAGATCCCACAGCAAAGCGGACGCTTTAGTGTTATAGTAAACTAGTTAGTTTTAAATTGAAGCGCCAAACACACACATTTGACGACTTGGCTGGAGCGAAGATGAGCGCCGCGCATTCAACGAAATGAGCAGCGCGGGAGTTATACGCTGCTCCTGGGCTATATGCTTGCCCAGGTCCAAACCCAAGCCCATTTCTGTTTGTTGTTGTCATGTAATGGCAAAAACACTTATTTGTAATGGGATTAGTCATGCGGCTGCTCATCGAAGCGGGGGGCACAGGTGAGCGGAACTGGAACTGCCACCGGTTGACTGTGCTCCACGCATCTTCTGTGCTTCGGCTCTGGCCGAGTCAGTCGTGTGGCAGTCACCACAGCGGCAGCAGCAGCAGCAGCAGCAGCCGCAGTCGCAGCCGCAGTTGCGCGGCTGAAACGAAAGACTTAAGGCGCGAACTTGCGCTTACGTTTTACAAAATGTGTTGCTAAAGACAAAAACAAAACAAAAAAAAAATTATATTTTTTCTGTAACTTTTTTTCTGCTCTGCAATTTGACAAGAAATTAACTTATTTTAGTTCAGCTTTATGTGTGGGCGTGGGAACTGTTTGCGTTTTGTTGGCTTGTAAGCTACTTGAAAATTTTAATGAGGAGCACTGCGCTAGGCTGGGAGAGATATGCAAAATATGATCAGGTGACGAAATGGGATTAGGTCTGTAATGTGAATGTTAGAATGTTGCAAATATTTGTTGGCTTGGAGTTAACCAAAGCATGTTGATCAAGATGGTAATAAACATATTTATGGCCGTATTTTGATGTGAATCATATCTATATTAACGCAATTTTTTTGTCTGAAATGGGTTAAAAAACAGCTCCATTTCGGAGATAAATCGGTTTGCACACATTCTAAATCTTGATTAGAATAAAGGTGCGAAGTAAAAGTATAATTGCTTAAACTATGGATAAGAGTTGGGTGTGGAAATGGCCGCTGAAGGCCATTTGTTTTTATTTATTAGCCAATCTATGGCAATTTTAAATTGCATAAAACAATAATAATTAAAAATAAAAGAGAAGAAAAACAAAGAAACCTAACGAGCACTTCGGCAATTGTAACAAATTCAAATAAAGACAGCAATATTATTGCCATATTTATTCAGCGTGGTGGGCGTAACATTTATCACGATCTGCAAATACTTTAAATGCCGTTGAGTTGCAAATTGCGTTCGTTTTTGAACTTTTTTCTGTTGCCTTTGCCATTGTTTAATGTGAATGCGTAAATATCATTATTGACATTTTACAAAAAAATGTTGTTGTTATTGCATATTATGTTTTTGCTGTCGGCACGAGCCGTCTGTCTGACTTTCACATTTGTTAATGTTAAGGTCCATTTTGATAGTAACGAGATAATAATAATGGAAGTTTATTGGAAGTTGATTGAAATACAGGAACTGCCACGTTTCGAATGACCTGCAGACCCAGTTATGGAAATAATCAAACTACATTTTGGCAGAACTTTAACATGACGAATGCGTTTGAAGGAGACCAATAAAACAAATAATAGATGACTGGCTCAAGGCTCATTTGTGCTCATGCTTAGAAAATGCCAAGCCTGAACGGGTAGGCCATCAAAATATGCTCTACGTGAATATATAATATGATCTATCAATGCTGAACTGCAGAAATTGCAAGTAATAGCCTGGCCTTGTTTATGGCCAAAATCTAGCCTAAAAAGCTATAAACAAATTTTATAATTACAAAATGAACACGGCAAATGCTGCCAAAACTATAACATTAAACCCCAAAAAACATAACACAAGGCAATAAAATGCATATTAAGACGAAATAAACAAAAAAACAAAACACAACAATTAAGCTCCAAAGAAAATCTGATTCAATAGCAAATGCAAACATTTGTCTAATCATTTTCGAGCACATCAAAATATCATTTAATTTCCTGCATATGGTATTTCTTTACAAATAACAAATAACGCATTTTGCCGGCTAATTTACATTGAACGTGCCCGCAATGCTCATCCCCCCCGCCCGCGAGCACCGAGCTGAAGAGACATCCAAATTGTAATTTCTGTTTGTGTTTAGAGAGGGCTACCTTGAGATCAGGTGTGCGTGTGTGTGTGTGGCTTGTAGTGTTTGTTTTGTAACCTAGAACGCAGACGAGTGGAACGTATAATTTATATTAAACGACTATAATTTTGGATGCACTGCCCGCACAGCGAGCTGTAAATCAATTAAGGCATTTCCATGTAAATTGCGGCGCACTTCAATATGGATGATGATTATGATGACAGCGGGGGAGGGCGGCGGTAACTGTGGGGGGAGGGGGGCATTAAATGCGGCATTAGTCAAGGGCATTTTACAATTGGACAAGTCTAACCAGATAGAAGGCTACAGCTGTATTCTCAAGATCGACTCTAAGCTACCCTGTAGCTAGCATGATTAACAGTAAATGATATAATCATAATTTTTAACCGATACTTTCTACAGCGTTAAATGATATAGTGGCCCCATACTGTTCGAGAATGTATATACTTAATTTGCTAACACATATCTTAAACGAATTTAAATAATCTACAAGGGTATAAAAAGAGTTCATACAACAGTTTTTCACACATTTTCTAGCCTTGTGGGCGGAAACTTTAAATAAGTAAAATTACATTTTATCTGCGTTTGGTATAAAAGACTTATATCCCAAATTTAGATCTTTGAGATCCACGTGCTTTTTTAATCAAACGGACAGACAGATGGACTGATAAAAGAGATATTATTGTGTGTAGTTAAAAATGAAAAAACAAAGATTTATTAAAATTGAAATAAGTTTGGATGGATTACTAATTTCAATTTTTTTGCTGACATAAATCTCTCTATGAATCATTCCCATGAAGAACTATTTTTGTATTCTTCTCATCAAGACAAATACGAGCTGTTCACAAAATAATTGTATTATTAAATTGTTCTTTTAAATTTGTAAAAAAACGTTTATTGTTGATTTTTTTAGAGTATGAAATAAAAATGTATTTTTCTCATAACTCTTATGTCTTAGTCGCGTCTCAATTTGGCTTAAGCAACCGCATAAACGTGTACTTTGAAATCATGGCATAAAGCTGACTTTATGTTATATGGATGCTGCTTTTCGAGAGTTTCGGCTGATGTGCGCATTTTGACGGCATTCTTTAGCAGCTGCTCGAAGGTCGCTGCTGCCTTTTGGCAGAATCAGAGTAAAAGCTGCTCGACTTGAGAGCCTGGACCTATGGCATTTAAAAGCCGAGCCGAGCCGGGCCGAGTCGAGCAGCCAAAATCATAAATGCACTCCATAAAGTAATTACATGCACTCTGCGGCGGCAACTGCGAAATTAGTTGGCTGCCAAAGTGCTCGGCATCAATAATTAAAATGTGTACATCAATTCAAATTGAAAGCCAGAACACTTTTGGTTAAGTCGAGTATTTGGGTAGCGCATCCAAACTTGTCAGTTGACGGTTGTCGGCGATGATTGATGTGCCACTCAAACAAAATAAAAAAAGAATACAGTTTGAAAGGCATTGGTGTGACAATGCACTGCAATTTGTGGGCGCTGCAAGCGTCCTAGATTTATTTATGGCCCAGCTACTCATAAAAATAGTTCCCACTCAAAAGAAAAAATGTCAATGAGGGGCGCTACAACCACTCGGACGGATGGAGAGGGGGGCCTCCGGCAAGAAGTGCCAGCCAAGGCGATGTGAGGCAGTCAAGTTGGCTAAATTGAAATGATTATGTTTTGGGCTGCCTTTTGTTGCAGTCTGATGCTGATGTTGCATCAGCAGTGGCTCACGTTGGAGCCGCAACATTAGAAGTGCTGCGTGTTGTGCGCTGGTTAAACCTAATTGAATTTCGCCTTTCGGCCGGCAATTTGTTAGGCTGCAGTTCAATGAATGGTCCATTGTCTCGGCCATGCGGGCAAGTTCTTTGGAGTAACCGCAGTTGCATAGTCTGCCCCACCGAAACAGTCCCAAGACTAGCTAATCCGCTTGCCCGAACACGTACTCAGACGCTCATCTGTTTGCGCTCGCAACTTGACGCCACTTGTGAGAATAACTTGAACTCCAAGCCGGAGCTTTGTGCACATCCTACTTGCCACGCTGCGTGGGGGTCACACATAAACATAGCTCGAGTTTTTGATTGGCATTTAACGGCCTACCCACATCCATATCGAAGATTCCAAAACAAATCATGCACAAGCACAGATGTATAAATAATTATTACGATACTTGCGTCAGTCATTAAGAAATAATATTGATAAACACTTTGCTCTGTGCTCTGGCTCTGGCTCCGGCTCATAAACCACTTCCGCCTCGACAAAAGACAAAAGATCTGCCAATCCGAATACGAGCACTCGCCTCATTCTCCAGCTCGACCCGTTGAATGTAGTTACTTAAGAAAAGGTTACGTTGCTAACCATAACCACAACGGCCTCATCCTTAACAAAATTGACATTGAAAGCGACAGCGAACAAGTCAACAAGAAGGCATAGGCCACACAAATTTCGTTATCTACTTCAATTGAATTGAACTTCATACCACATGCACAGTGGTCAAAAAATGATATATGCCCAATGAAAACGATAAGTATAATGTATATATAATATTAAGAGAATAGTAAGAACGGTTATAATCGGCGCGCAGAGGCATCCAAAAAAATTAAATAAATATTCAGTTTTGTTCGGTTCAAGGTTCAAAGCAGCTTCCTTCCTTTAGTTTCGGTTATTGAACATAGTTTTCCACGTCCATTAATCCTGTGGTTCCATATATTCTTCAAATTTTAATAGCACCTTTAAATTTTTAATGTTTATTTGTCCATTAATTAAAATTTCGCCTTTAAAAGTGTTTTTCATTTTGAACAAAACTCTTTTGAAGAACTTTATATCTTGTTTTTGGGTGGTTCATTGTGAAAGTTAATATGAAATCCAGGATTGAAACATTATCGGTTTGCAGCCTTGGCTTAAACTAGGTCTACATATTGGAACATTTTTATTTATGTATTTATTTGTTCACAAACATCTGCATAATTTGAAATTATTAAATTTTATCATTAATTATGGTGCAGTTTTTCATTTTGTCTGTTTCATTAACTCTTGTTCATATTGTCTGATTCATTAACTCTTTAAATTTTCGCAGCCAAGTCTTCTTTTTGTTTTATTTTTGCCCCACGGTATAAAAAACAGCATGAGGTGCGGGCTCGATTTCGTATGCAATTGTTCGTAAAACAATTAACAAATCATAATTAAGCAAAGAATGTATTCATATTCGACTTTGTAGGTCTTCTGTAATGGAATCTGATGTGCCTCAGCTGAAAGAGTTCATGCCCCGCATGGTTTTTGTGTTATTGTTGTTGTTGTTGTTGTTGTTGTGGAAAACACTTTCGATTTTTCCTCCAAATTTGATGGTTGTGCAAGAGCTGTGCACAAGATTACGTCAGCAGCCAGCAAGCCAGTGAGCCAGTGAGCCAGTGGGTCGAGCCGAAGTTGAGTCCGACTTTTACCTAATAGAACACGTCTCGTTATGCGCATTAACAGTGCCTGCAAAACTATTGTGAGAGAGCCGCAACAGTTGAAGATTCGTGTCATTTGCATATGAAGATTATAGTCTTGATCAGCCGAGATCAGCTGGGACCGCTTGTGGAGCAACACGGTCCAGTCACCTGGCTTGGATCGCGGCGAGCGAGGTTGGGTTTATCACGAAAGCAATTTGCAGCCGATCAATCATTATCAGCTGGCGATGGCAAATGTCAAGGCACATCCTTCCTTCCATCCAATTACCAATTTTACCCCCCATAGAATGCCGCACAGTCTGCGATATATAAAGTATACCATATACCATAATGAGCTGGCAAATGTTGAAAGTCCAACTGTTGTCGCTTTAGACATGCCAAAAGCAGCTGCCGGGCATTGTTTAAATGTGTGTGCAAATGTGTGTTTACACGATAAATAATTAACTATGATGTGTTCACAAACTGTTTGCATTTGTTTTTTAAGCGATCGCTAAATGGGTAAAATATACCTCAAAAAATGTTTTTTAATTATTTTAAATAATTTAAAAAAATATGAAATAAAAAAATATTTTTTTTTTATTTTTGAAGAAAAAAAAAAAAAAATTAAAAAAGGGGAGTAGGGGGGTGTTTTGGTTTTAATATTTTTTGTTTTTTTGTTTTGGTTTTGTGTGTTTTTTTATTATAAAAAAAAAAAAAAAAAAAAATTTTTTTTTTTTGGGGGGAAGAGTTTAACAAATATATATTACATTATAGTTTCCTTAATAATATTATTGAAAATCGGACGGACAGGCAGACGAACCTGGATGGTTAGAATCAGCTTGTCGTCATTATCAAGAAAATAGATACTTTATAGGGATATATTCTTGACAAAAATCGAATCTTCAAAAGATTACACGTGCTGGATCTTACACATATAGTCATAAATTGGGTTTAATAAACAAACTATAATGTAATACATTTTGCTTTACAAACATGCCTGTCAAGTTTTATTATATCTTTTTTGGTGGGATTTAAATTCTTCTATTTACAACTGATATGTATTTGTTACTGTTATTATATGTTTATTGTCTGTAATAAATCTGTTCTGTTTTGATTTAAAAAATACTAATAAATCCTGAATGCTTGCTGCGCATAAACCTTGCCTTGCCGTTTGGCAGTCGCCTTTCTTTCTGTGGAGCAATATAGCATCAAATCAATTTGAATTGAATTGTGTGCTCTGTCGGAGATCGGTCGCCCTCATCTGTTGGCCATACCATATGGCAATTGTTGCACAAAATTAATTGTTTGGCCTTAAGTGTGGAGCGCCAACTCATTCGCAAGGCACGGCCGCATGTATCTGGCAGATACTTTAAACCGATTAGTTTTGGCTCCAATTTCATTTCAGTTGCTAAATTCGATAACAGCTCGCAGTTTGTTAGCCTTGAAATCGGATACGTTGCCAAATATAACATATATAACTATTCGATGTAATGTGTGTTAATGTGCAATCGTTAGTTTTGGCCAAATTCGATGTGGCTTAAGGTTTCAATACCATCTTGATGCCTTTTGCACAGCAGTCATTTTCTCAGCCCAAAGTACCAGAGAGAAGCGGCAGCCCGAAAAGCTTGTTGAATGTACATTAAGATGGTATTTGTATACCCTGTAATTTAGTGCAGGCATTTCCGCTTATTTTCGATCTTTGTACAGCTTAACGAAGCCAATCCTGAACCCATAAAGTATTCACACCCATTAATGATCAGGTCGATTTGCCAGTTGCTTCTGCCTGCCTGTCTGCCAGTCTTCATAAATACGTCGATGTCGGAAACTGTAAGAGCTAGTTACTTCGCAAGGTTTCTCTTTTTTTTCTAATACATGGCTCGAACATTACCAAAGCTATATATTTCAAATTTATATCTGTAATTTTTCCGTATAGAATTAATTGAGAATATATATAATTTTTGATTCCTCCCAAAGCGAATTTCTTTTATATTTGATAAGTCTCCCATTTTTGTATAATCAATAAAAATAAATTTTGTTATAGGCCAATATTTAATACTCAAAGATCATAAGAGTCATGCACACAAATTTATACTATATCAAAAAATAAAAATAAAAAATATAATTATATATATGTATAGCATAGTATAGTATAGTATTTTATGTAGTATATATAGATATAGTATAGTATATTATAGTATAGGTATGGTATATAGTAAATATACAGAGAAAGAATGCTTTATTTTTGGATACTGCTCTCCGTTCTTCCTATGCAAGCTAGAGCGTTGTGCCTTGGCATATACACATATTTGGGTACCATGTTTAATCCCTTGAAATTCCAGACCGATCGGATAATAAACATCGAAACTATTAAAGAAATTAGGAATTATGGGAAGAAGAAGCAAATTCTGTTCAATTTTGTAGGAGTTGTGTAAAAGGAAGTTCGAATTTTTGAAACGGCATCTAGGCAGTGTGTAGGGGGTGTCTTCAAGTTGGGCATTCCCCACTAGATCAACTTTACTTATTTAATTTTGATTTTGTAATGATTTTACAGTAAACAGGATTGATTTTGGGGCATAAATCAAATGCATGGTTGTCGCTTCCTTGAAGATGTTGCAGAAAGTAGCCGTTGGAAGATGCGAGTTGGGAGATGGAATGTTGGGATATGGAAGTTGGGAATATGTGATGTAACATAACGCATAGCTGTTGCTCTGGTGGGCTACAGAGTCGCATCACGATTCGCGGGCCGAAATTTATGTTTCTCCTCCTGATGTAATAATAATCACGTGCAGCTCAGGCTTAGCACAGACGACAGGTGAAAAATTGTTACAATTTGATGGCAACGTTGCAGCCAACGTGATCCGCGTTGCAGCAGTTCCAAGGTGCTTTACAATGCGGTGGGGCGGGCTGCCTCTGCTCTGTGGGATGTGCTGTGGAAGCTGTGTGTTTTTTTTATTTTATGTGACACTAAATTGTGTTTTATTGTTGTTTTACTGTTTTTAGAATGTAATTTTTCGGTATAGTTAATTATATATTCACGTATTTGCCGGCTAACATGATTAACGAACGTGCTGCTGTTGCCCCAAGCAGCTTTCCGAGCATTGTGCTATTACAAAGTTGTAAATCTGGTTCAAGAATTTCAATTAAATGAGTTGGACTTAGCCAAGCTCAGAGTTTAAGACGTTACGGTCGCCGTTTTTTAGAGAACAACAAATATGTAGGTGCCCATCTATAAGCAAGTCTTCACTGTACTGTGCATTCAAAGTTTGCGTTTATTTTTAGGAGATGCGCTTTTCCCGACCTCCATTATGCTTTTGGTTTATTTTCTAATATCATATAATGGAGGTAACATATGATATGCATTTTGAATAAAAAAATAAACTTAAAAGCTTCGGTTATAATGCAAAAGTTAAAAGATATTTTGGGAAGACGCGTTTCAATCGGGATTCAACCCGTCACCCGGAAAGGATGAAGATTGTAGAATAATAAGAGAACTTGGATGATCGAACATTTGATAGTTCTGGAGATCCAGAAGGTTCCCAACTACAATTCTTATAATAGATCGAATAGAACCGCAGCTTTAATCTTATTAAATGACATTTCACGTCCGACATATCACGATGATTCCTACATTCCATTTCCTTTTAAAACAGATAATAATTTAAGACTTCAATCTATAATTATTAATGTACTTTTAAAAATATGAACTAAATGTCGTACTAAACTATTTTAGATCGTGTTGGATAGGAACCAATAGTGGTAAATTTTATAAAAGATAAAGTTCTAATATCAAAAGCACAGCAAGATCGCCCAGTTTTGATAAATAGCTCAAAGCTATCGATAGTGAAAAGAATAGTATCGATGACGAGACAACAGATAATATTTATATCGATATGCGCATCGATAGTTAACCAGTCGAAAACTGTACCGTTAAGTGAAAACATAGATGTATCTGGTAACACAGATTTTGAAAGGATTTTGAAAAGCTTTATAAATGAAAAGAATACAATGGTAACTAGTAAATAGTTGGAACATCTGATTAGGAGCTGATAATATGATGAATATAATGGGTTTAGTTTAGTTAAACGCATATCTAGGCTAAACGTTAGCAAATTCTAGTGCGAGGTTCAGGTTCGGCTTCGCTTTGAAGGTCTCCGTGTCTGGTGTGAAACGGCGTCAACGCGGGACATTTAATCAACACGTTTGGTTGGAATGCCCGACTCTGACGCGACTCTGACGACCCTGTAGACCTCAACTTGAAACCCTAAACTTGTTAGCTACTGTGTGCGAATGTTAAACAATTGTTTAACATTGTTGCTTGTCTGTCTGTCAGATCAAAAAATGTGTGTATCTCAGATTGAATTACGGATTACGAGAATTCTTATTCTTAGGCAGCTGCTGCTGCCGCAGCAGACTTGAGCCTTCCACTTGGAGGCGGCCCCCGCAGCAGTGCCAAAAGCCATGTCGAATCTGTAAGATGCCAAATGTAACCCAAATTTGTGGCGTCTATTTTTTTGTTATTGCTGTTGTTGTGGCTGTCGCTGGGGCGCCGCTCAAGTGGCATGCCACCAAAAAAAAAAAAAACTGCGACTCAGTCTTTTGAAAGTATCTATCAAAGCAACATTGAATGCATCAACGGCGTTGTCTTAGAGTTCGACTCTAGCAAATCAAAAGCCGGGGACTCCACTTTAAATTGCTGCAACACGCAGAAACGCCGAAGCAGATTAATTATGACTAGAGAAGTTGAGGAGGAGAAGGAGGAGGAGGAGGAGGAAGCGTTGGAAGCTTTGCAAGCTGAGTGAATGTGTTGATGGCTGACTTGGACAGAGTTTAGTTTTTGTTTTATTTGGGGGGCGGGATGCGGCGTCAACTGCTGCAACAGCCTGGCAAAGCAACGATTTTTTTTTCGTTTTTGAAGTGTTTGACATATGATTTTCGGCTTAAAAAAGTTTTCGAGTTTCCAGTTTGAGTTTGCAGAATTTTCGTAATGATGAGCGCATTAAAATATGTATTTTGTCGGCTGGGTATACTCGCGATTGCGAAAAACCTTTGCGAATTCTTTCACAACTGTGCTACAAGTGGCAGAGTTTCTGTCTGAAGTTTCTTCCACCTGCTGCTGCTGCTGACAATAAAAGCCACAAGCTCAATGAGCAATAAATAAGATTAGAGCGTTTTTCGATCTCTCTTAATATTCGGCACTAAATAGCAGTTTAATTGGCAGCAGCCCAGTTCGACAATATTGCAACAATAGATGTGCAGCTTCCCCCTTCAACTACGACACCTGATTGCAGGAGGAGCCGCCGCACCAGAAGACGATCTTATGCCATTGGCACATCGCAACATAATTGTGGCCATGATGCGGCAAAATTGAGCAACTGCATCTGCACCAAGATCCAAGTGCTGGGTGTGTGCTGTCTGTCTAACCGAATCTCGGTGCGAGTGTTCCTATAGCTAACATACAAATAAGTATATTCTTTAATGTGCTTATCATGCTTAGATGTCTTTTTTAATGCATTTTTATTATACATTATATATATATATATTATAAATATATATATTTTTAAGAAGGTACAAGTTCTGCAATCGAGAGTTTAAGTTAACTTACTTATTCAAAATTTCAAAGATGATTAAATAATTTGTTCAGATAAGTCAAAATATTTTGACTTTATTAGACACAGATTAATGAAGATAAAGAGATATGTAGTTATAAAAATTACTTTTTATCACAAAATGTAAAATTGTATTCATCCAAGAGTTAAGAGGCACTTTAGAAGATATCTTGGTCATTTTTAAGAACAATGTGCATTCTATCTGTGAAAGAAGACCCATTTAGATGGAAGTTAAAAAGGTTATAGAAATCCGATTCGGGCGGCTTTTTGCATAATAAACTACAATGATTTACAGGGTATGTGTGCAGATAAGAGATAAGATATGTCAGCATATTTGTTTTATAATTGTAAGATTTAATTTATAACAAAATAAACTCAATTTCTAGTCCAAGAATACTCGACATATCTTTATTTTAACCTGAAAATGAAACTAATTCACTTTTAAGCTAAGCCTTATCTGTTATTAAGAGAATATCAGCTTGAGCTTAAAACTGTTAATAGTCTTGTATTTTTTGTCTGTTGGAAATGAATTTGAGCGTGAAACGTCACCCACCAAATCTTTGACTCCTATTTCCACCAAGAAGGGATGGATTTTCCAAAAAGGGCAAAACACCCCAATAATGGATTTCAATGAAGATCTTTGAAAATATGTTTGAGGCCGATCGGTTGGTAGACAAAAAAGTTTCATACAAACGTTTTTCGCGATTTTTCCACACATTCGGCTGGAATTACCCGTCTTAAAGTGCACCTTCACCACATAAGGTAACCACAGTGAAAAGTTCAGCTTCAGCTTCCTTCAGGACAAACAGTTTTATATATAGAGAAAAACTTATTTTTGAATCAAAAACCTCGCAAACAAAAATATCTTATCTATAAAGCTTTAATGTAGGTTGTATATAGATAGAGAAAAACAAACATTAGCATTAGCATTAGACATTAACATTATTATTCATTCTGTTTGTAGTATACTGTAAAAAGTAAATCTTGATAAATATAAAATTTATTTTTTATTATTATTAAATAAATAAAATAAACTATAGACAGTATTTAATGGAGCGAGCTTCTTTCCTTTCGCCAGCTACGTTTTTTGCACAGCTTCATTTTAACTGCTCAGACGAATTTTAATTGATTGAGAGATTTAATTACAATGCCTCTGGCAAGGGGTATGCCAGTTAATTCAATTGTTGACATTTCAATCAATTTGTTACCAGCAATAACAACAATTACGGCCATCCACACAATACAATTAGGCGTACATAAACCATTTCGTTGCATAACACGCAGTTACTTAATTACACACTATTAAAGTATCTAAATCAGTCGAGGCCCCCATAAATGTTGCCGTTGTCGGCCAGTGGGAGTAGTGCAAAGGGTCTCCGTCTGCGAGTCGAGTCTCCCAATCTTCCAGTCGACTATATTTATGACATCCGTCAGCCGTTTGACTTTCTAACACAGTTTTGGTTCAGTGTTGCCAGCTGCCGCTTCAAAAGAGTGTTAAAAAGGCTAAAATAAAGCTGAATTAAATAATCAAGCAGTTGGAAATGTTAACTTGTTTATTTAAGCAACGCATCCACAAATTTAGCTTTTTAATCAAATAGTTTATTTTTTATATAAGTAGATAACCAATCCACCCTCTTTTAATGAAGTCTGGACTATCCATCTCAAGATTTTGACTCTTCTGCTTAAATTCTTTCGACTTTCAGACATTAAATCACAACACGACGCTTTTCTATTGATGACTAAAACGTGAAATTTCTCAAATATATAAAAAATAAAAAAATAAACAGGTTGTTAGTACTCCCCAATAAGATACCACATAATAAAAAAAGTTAACATTAGATAAAATACCATCATAAGGGGAAACAACGATTTTTTTTTTAAAAAAGATAAGCTTAATGAGTTTATAAATATATCGAAAATTACAGGCACCTGCCAGTTTTTAAAAGTTTCTTCAATAGCCAAATTTAGCTCGAAAACAGCTAAATTGTCAGCACTGCTTCGATTCGCTGTACTTTATTTAAGGTTTTCAGTTTTCAGTTTTTCTGTTTTCGATGTTCGATTTGGATATTTGGATATTTTGGGTGCTCTCCCAGTTGCTCGAGTACTTGTGCTGCGTAATCGGGGCCATCTGCCAGACGAGGAGCTGATGATGTTTTTGGGAATTTGTTGCCACAATGACTCGCAACTGAAGTATCATAAACATTCACTTTTACGTGTGTGTGTGTGTGTGTGTGTGTGTGTGTGTGTGTGTGTGAGTGTGTGTGTGTGTGTGAGTGTATCTGGCGATGCAGTCGTCAACCAATTTCCTGCTACTTGATACAGTTTTATGTGTCAGTCCCGCAAGGTCGTCGCATGTCTCTCAGCGTGATGTCTGTCTAAGCATGTTTGTTGATTTATGCAATAAACAAATAACATTTAAACGGGCACACAATTGTGCCGCGCTCTGGTTATTGAAGCGGTTCCCGTCCAAATGCCAGAGCAATTGCCACTGCAGCTGTCGAAGAGCTGCTGCTGCTGCAGTTTGGGATCTGGAGCTGTCAATTGATGCTGGCCAAGTTATCAATATGTCTCACCTTCGAGTCGACACTTTTACTTTTGTTGCTGTTGCCGTGCTGCCAAAATCACGCAATCAATCCACTTGGAATGTGGCCACAGTCAAGTTGAACTCCACAGTGTGTAAATACTTACGATTAATTACATCGGAGCACACTTTGACAAGCTCAATAGCTTGGATGAGAAATTTCTATGGTCATTATGGTTGCCGATTTGTGGGGCAGCCTTTACCTGTGTGCCGGCCTTTGTGTGCGATAATCGAGCGTAAAATGGGCCAGACACCACATCAAAGCAGCGCAGCAACAGCAACAACAACAACAAAAACAACAAAAGCAATTCCAATGGCCAAAGGCAACAGCTGCGAATTTGTTGGCCGTGTTTGGATTTCTTTTACAAGTCGCCGATGGGCCTCGCAAAAGTTTTAACTGAAGAGCACTTCGAAGGGATCCCAAGCGCTGAGGCGTCAATATGCAAATTGTTAATAGCTAAGGCCAAAAACAATAAGCCAAAACAAAGCTAAAGATGCTCAAGTGCTTGATTAATTGACTCCAAAATTAATTATTATAATTTATGCAAATTTGATGCGCGACTCGTTAACGTATGCATAACGAGAAATGCATTTTAAACTAGGTATCGTTAATAACGATTGTATTTAGTTCATTTCAAATCAAATTAAACAAAATGATATTTTAAAACAAATTATTTTCACATTTTCTTTACGTTTTATATTTACTGTTTAGTTAGTTATTTAAGATAATTTTGGTTATTAAATAAATAATTTAAATTAAATTAAAATTAAGAAAAATAATTATACCAATTTCTCTTTGAATAACCTATGCTTGGTCCTTAAAAGTAAATCAAACAACATCTAATCCTAATCCTTTTGAAATTGCTTTCAAATGCTTTCTTTGCTTTAACTATAATATACATATTAATTACAAAATGTTAACTGATATAAGAAATACGTTATTCAAAATCGATAATAAATAATAAATTAATTAAAATTAAAAAAATAAACCTTTTTTAAATATTATGTTTACAGTAAGCCTTGTAAATTGCCGGTTTATTTGAAGCAAAAAATCCTTGCAAATGACCTCCTGGTCACACTTAACCCAAAGCAATTGCCTGACGTAGATGCGTATCGAATTCAATATCATTTAGTTAGTTTCGGTATAAGCATTCACATTCCTTTTAAGTGTCTGCCCATCGCTGAGCAAATGTTTACTAAAAAATTCTTTACGGGCGACTGCTTATCGTGCAACGACTGCTAACTGCAGTTGCTGAGCCACAATCCAATTAACCTTTTGACATTTGCGACAGGCCACAGATGCCGCGGCTACTTTTGGCTAATGGCAGCGCGTAAATCAAACAACACACACACACCAAAAAGTATCTGCCAGAAACGACTACTGAGCGCATTCGATTGCTGGTCGTGGTTACTCGCTTCTGTTGCGGATGTCTCTCAGGCGGATGCGGCTGTAATTAAAACACTCAACGCGCAACAAGTGGTCGCATCTTGTCAAGTTTTGGGCGCCAGCCGTTGCAGTTTAATAAACTCATCAGCAGCAAAAAACTAGTCAGAATTTTGCAGTCGGCTGCAACCGACTTTATTTTACTCAGCCTTAAAACGGGCTATCTGCTAAGTTTATCAGGACAAATCGTTTTTCCGATAACAAGAAATATTGCTATTTTTGAAGGAGTTTTCCGATGTCATCAATTCTCATTTGGCGACCCTAGGCTTTTGTTGTTATAAGTAGTTGTATTGGAATAGTGACGTCACATTATCAATAGCATGTCACATGTTATCAGAAGTACACACGGTCACTCTGGCAGCAGGTCCCATGTAGGTTACAGAGTATGTTAAGCATAATTGTTAAGGGCAGCCTCTGACTAGCTTTGAACACAAAAAGAACTGTGATTTATTAACACAAGATTCAAATAAACTTTATCATCCTCTCAACAAAACGAATATACTCTTCTCACATTTTGTGAACGAGTATTAAACAAAAAGCCATAACATAACGAACACTGCCGCAAGTACAATGTGCAACATGTGTCTGGCTTGTTAACACCAATGAGTTTTGGATTTCTCTGTGTGCATCTTGTTGACCATGTGCCTTTGACACCTGGCTTGGAAAACGGAACTCAACTAAGAAAGCGTTGAGTCAGTGGCTCAATACATAATGAAGACTATGAACTTTAAGGGTAATAATATTTCGGATATAGTGACCTTTCAAGCCAGTCTAAGCCTGGCTGAAAACTGTCTTCAAACCTGAAATTAATTTTTTATTGCAACGAACTTTACCTCAATGGAATTTAGGGAAGAACGTACGTTAAATTTAAATTTAATCGCTCCACTTGAAATTTTAAAAATATTTGCATAAACGATCGAGGGCTTCAGCGCATATCAGGTTTGATGAATGTGGAAAGCCGGGACACGAGCACTTTTGAACTAGATTAACGACAATTTCTGGTGGCTTTGCAGCCCTAGTCAAAAGAACACTCACACAACGAAATTCCTTTCTAATTGCGTATGTGTGTGTGTGTGTGTGCAACAACCGTTTTGCTGAGTGTTACTCAATTTAATTTCTACACGCGTCTAATCGCCGGCTAACTGTTAACGAGCCGGCAGCTTGCAACAATGGAATAGAAGGGGTGGGCGTTGTGCATCTTGCAAGATTAGAGGAGGGCGGATTCGCCCACACATGCTCTCTGAACACGCGCATCGGCGGCGTCGGCGTGTGGGCGCTGCGTGGCCATAAATCTTGGCACATGATTAATGTGGACGCGCTTGGCTAGAAGATGTTGTTATAGTAGCTGCTGGAGGCTTTAATTGGAGCAGCAAATTGTTGCAAAGAATTTGCCGCCAGTTAAATGCAACAAAATTGTTTTCAACCATGCTGAAGAGAGACAAATTTAAATAAAAACCACATTAACTGAATGCTGCAGGGGTCGGCGGGGGCAGATGGTCAAGCAGATGGCCAGTGCGAGCTGTATGTAGAAACTCTGGAGAATTAATGGCATTCCGAGGCCCAGGAATGGCCTGTGCTTTATTGCAATATCGCCACATGAATTAACAATTACCAACGGATATACGCATCACGGAACTCTCACGAGCTAGGCTTAAGCCCAGGTTATAGCTAGAAATTCCTCAAGCACGTCTTCGCATTGCAGGCATAAATATCAGAACCGAGAAAGGAAAAATAATGAAAGAAATAAATATCAGAAAGTTTGGCCATTTAGCAGATCAATTGAAATATATCTTGCATTATCATATTATTAGCTCTAATTAAAAGTGAGCAAAATATCTATGCTTAATCATATGTTTGCTTAGAGGATAATGTTGAGGAAAGTTGAAATAAAGGAGGAAGAAGGATAATATAAAAAGCCCTTGGCTTACTTAAAGAATATAAACTAATAAAGAGACTCAGATGGTCAGCATGATATAATTTTCCAGAATTAAGCTAAGTTAAACCTTTTTTTAAGCCCAATGTCGTGTATAATTCAACCATTAGGCAGAATAGCTAAATATCTTTACAGAGGGCTAAGAAGTAGTTTCATTCAAGAGATGATCCTTCCTAGAGGAGCCATATAATATTGAAGTCTGAAAATAATTTATTGACTTATCCGTCCCATAGGCCTAGAAATTGTTGAAATTTAAATAAATAAAAGAGGTTTTCATACAAGAATTTACTTTTCGAAGACGGAACTTTGCACACTTTCATCAGACTGAGAGACTAGTTTGCATATCGACTCGACTTTTGAACAAAAGTACACAAATAATTCCTATGGAGTCGTTAAAAGGGTTTAAAACAAAGAACGTTACTGTTGAGTAAAACCGACTGCGCTAGAGTATTGCACATATCATATATCACAGTAAAATAACATCTGAGCTAAATTACACTATGTTGGATATAATAGTTTTCCCTTCGGAAATGTAACCCTAAGACATAGACTGTGTTTTGCCATTGGAGGGGGCAAGAGTAGATGTGCCATAAATTTGGCTCAAACTGAATAAAGATAATTAGTTATTTAGCTAACAGCTTTGGGACTTCTAGCTCTTCAATGGTGAAATAAATATTTTCGCGATTATTTCTTCCTCTGGTGGGCAGGAATAAATACTTAACAATTGTATCCAACATTGATGTACACGTTGACAATCTCGAGATTGTAAATCAACGAAAAAGTAAAGAAAGCTAAATAAAAACTTCGCAAACCCGAAATACTCCTTTTCTCCTGGTAAACAGAGTACATTTTTTCATATGCTCGGGCTTATATTATGAAAATATTGTAAATACTATCTATCTATCTATCTATTTATTTATCTATCTACCTATCTATCTATCTATATATTTATCGATCTATCTATCTATATCTATATCTATATCTATATCTATATCTATATCTATATCTATATCTATATCTATATCTATATCTATATCTATATCTATATCTATATCTATATATTTATCGGTCTATCTATCTATCTATCTATATCTATATCTACATCTACATCTATATCTATATCTATATCTATATCTATATCTATATCTATATCTATATCTATATCTATATCTATATCTATATCTATATCTATATCTATATCTATATCTATATCTATATCTATATCTATATCTATATCTATATCTATATCTATATCTATATCTATATCTATATCTATATCTATATCTATATCTATATCTATATCTATATCTATATCTATATCTATATCTATATCTATATCTATATCTATATCTATATCTATATCTATATCTATATCTATATCTATATCTATATCTATATCTATATCTATATCTATATCTATATCTATATCTATATCTATATCTATATCTATATCTACATCTATATCTATATCTATATCTATATCTATATCTATATATATATCTATATCTATCTATCTATCCATCTATCTATCTATCCATCTATCTATCTATCCATCTATCTATCTATCTATCTATCTCTTGATTATATCTCTTATTTTAATTTTTTATTTAGTATTTAACTCTTTTTCTGGCATGGATTCGTATTTAGCTGATGATTTAATAACCACAATTTTCAAGTCCACAAAACCTGTTTCCGAAAACGTTGCGCCTTGTAAATAATATATAATTTGCTATCTTTTTACCTTATTTTAAATGGCCCCAGCTGTAAGCCTCAAACCCAAATCTAATCAACACTTTTAATGCCGAAAAACACGCACAGAGCCAACATTTTAATCCCAACTTGGCAGATGACTTCATTTGAGCTGCTCCAAGACAGGGGTCTGGGAATCTGTGCTCATTCATGTGTGCTTTGATTGATGACTGCGCCCACGAAAGTGATCAAATTTATTCAAAAGCAGCTTCACACATTCGATAGGATTGTGTGTCTGTCTTTGGGATAGAAGACGCTTCGATATGCACGAATCCGAGATACACATTTATATATACTTATATATATATAGCTTTGAAGTTCGAAGCTGCTCAAATGACAGGCAACTGAAGTATTTATACCCTTGTAGAGGGTGTTATATAAATGTTACGAAATTTGTTACGCACAAAAGGAGACATATTCGATCCCATAGAGAACTTATGTATTAAATAGTCTTATATTGGAACACTATACAGATATCATCATATAGCTATAAGATATATCATTATACATATATCATCATATAGCTGCCATAAGATCGTTCGATAATTCATTTCATGAATAAAATACTATTTAGTTTTTCAAGATATCTTGAGATCGTCTACTTTCCCTATCATTTTCATATATGCGCATAATCGTATCAATATCGGACTATATCATGGGAAGAATATGACGAACGAAGAATATAACGAAAAATTCGTTTTTTGTATAAAATACTTTTTTGTTTTTCAGAATAACTTGACTTAATTCAGTAGACTACTCTGATACTATACTATATATTATGTACATAGTTTCTGCATTGACATCGACATGGGTATTTAATGTTCGGCCTACCGAAGACATTCGTTCTTTCTTGATTTTTAGCATTTTTTTCTGGTTTGTCGTTGCATTAGTTGCTGCTGCTGTTGTTGTTGTTGTTGTTATTGCTGGATCCACCCATCTGCCCACCTGGCTGGTTGCATGCCTCTCTACTCGTCGTAGCTCAAGTCGATTAAAATTCCGCATAAATGTTGCACGTTAATCGCTCATTGTTTGAGGAGGAGCACAAATTAAATTGTTTGCTTTTGTAAATTTGACATATAATAGTTGTTGTTGTTGTTGCTGTTGTTGTTGCGGCTTTCAAGCTGCCGCCACAAATTTTGGAGTGGATTTCGCGTGCTGCACTTCTATTTGCAATTTTTTGGGTCTGTTGATGGCAATCAACGTAGACAAGTTAATTAAAATCTAATCCAAAGACGTGTTAAATGTACTTACATCTATTTACAACTTAAACGGAACGAATGTGCTGAGAAGCGTTAGGCATATGTTTTGGGGGCTTATCAGAAGCAATTTAGAATTGATTTCAAATTGATTTTACACTTCCCATATTATCCGACTTTATCTGAAGGCAACTTGCCAAGCTACATTTTAACTATTATAAATAAGCCCAAGAAAAAAATGTGTCCATCTTAGTCAATCCAATTGTGTTATTTTAATATAAGATGCCTATCAAAAGAATATCTTATTAGAAAGAGTACGTTGCACCAAGTTGAGGAATGTTAAATAAACAGGCTTTGATAATTTGACAATTAGAGAGTATATTCGCCATTTCCGTACTGCTTGATTTTAAGCAGATCGCACGAATGTTGGAAGAGCTTTTCGCATTTCTCCGGCTGCTTGGCGTCCGCATGGAAAGGACCCTTGCCGCCGTTGCTGAGATATGTGCCGCCCTGCCCCTCGATCGATGGATCTATGGCCGCAAAAACCACAGTACGGGAGCCACGCTCTGGAGTCTTGAAGAAGATCTTCTTGAAGAATGGCACGGCCGTAGTGGCCGAGTGCTCAAATAGATCCGTGTCCACAATGCCCGGATGCACCACATTGACCTGCACGTGAGCCTGCTCCGCGTCAAGCAGCTTTTGCAGGTGACGTGTGAAGAGAATCTGCGCCAACTTCGACTGACTGTAGGCAGTTCCGGGATAATAGTTCTTGCTGCGAGGGGAAAACAGAAACTACGTGAGCGCAGGCAGGGGGAAAATAATTAAGGATAAACTTACAGTCCATTGATGTCCTTGTAGTTGATGCGACCAATAAGATTAACGCAGGAGCTCACGTTGACAATGCGCGCATTCTTACCCTTCTGTCCGGCCGCACGCAGCTTGGGCAGCAGCAGGTGCGTGAGCATAAAGTGGCCCAGGTAGTTGATGGCAAAGTGCGACTCGTAGCCATCAGCCGTGAGCTTAAAGGGCGCAAACATAATTCCCGCATTGTTTAGCAGCAAATCGATTTTTTGATATTTCTGCGAGATACGCTCCGCGAAGGCGCGCACCGACTTCAGATCCCCTACATCGAGTTGCTCGCAAATTAGTTTGCCCTTCGTCTGGCCAAGATCAACAATGGCGCCAACGGCGACCTCGGCACTGCGGGGATCCCGAACGCCTGCAAGGAAAATAGTTAATGTTGATTAAAAATATTAAGCACGATTAATTGTAACATTCAAGGTACTTTCTGCCCATTAAAGTATGCAACAATTTATATGTGGTATTTTTTTAAAGAAATTTTTGTATAAATAATAAACAAAACAAATTTATTTACTAAAGCGGGTTTTTCAAGCCGTTTGTACTTATTCCAATTATTAAACATATGGTCTTTAATTCTTTTTTTTTTTTTAAATCGAAGTGTTATTACAATGTCATATTTCGCACATCTATATTATATCGTGTTTTAATTAACATTCTTTCAATACCTAGTTTCGTATTTTTTAAATACTTCATACCAAGCATAAAAATAAAATGTCCCATTTCAAATACTCCACACCAAGCATAAACATAAAATGTCCCATTTTAAATACTCCAAAAACAAAATGTCCCCTTTTTATGCAAAGAGGTGAATATTTTTCAGTATGCCCAGAGGTATGCAATATTTTTACCCGCGTTATTTAAACATTTTTATTGCTGGTGATTTTGTTTCATTTCAGGCAGTACATGGGACTAAAACATTTTGTAACATTTATTATGCTTGGAATGTCCACAAAGGTTTTTATTTACACATTCTTAAGCATGTAATTATTCGTAAATACCCTTTTTCAAAATATGCCACTTGGCATTTTACAACACTAACTAATATAAAGCGAATCTTTTTCAGTAAGCCCAGAGATATGCATTCTTTACCAATTTAAAAATAAGTTTTTTTTAGTTGCCAGCAACATTTTTTCTATTCGGGCAACATGTTGAATGTGTGGACCTTAAGTGCGGGTGTGAACCGAGTTGAAAATGAAAAAAAAATAATAAAAAAACAATGTTGTCTTTGATCTCATTGTTAAGGCAATTCACGCGCCAACTCAAGCTGTTTTCTTTTACCAGCATTTCGTGTGTTAGTTGAATAAATAATTGAGTGCGCTGATTTATATATTTAGCTGATGCAAGACGACCATTAAACCGAGTTCAATTGGTCAAGAACGAGAATTCACTCACCCATTACGACAGTCATATCGCATGCCAGCAATTTCTCCACAATGCGCAGCCCAATGCCGCGATTGCCGCCCGTAATAACAGCAATGCGATCCGGTTGCTTGTAGAGTACTGTAAAATTGTGATAAATACATTATAAACCTAAAGTAATTGCGTTTAATAAGCAGCTTGTATCTACATACCTACACGATCCCTCGACGCGTACCGCGCATCGTGTATAAGACCCACAATTCCCAAATACTGGTAACGGAACTCTGTCTTCCACTCGAACCACGACTTGGGAATACCCTTGGTCGTCTTGGTGAATATAAAGCCGCACAGAACAATTCCGATGAGAATCAGTAAAAGCAACATTGTTAACATTAACGTTTGGATGTCTGCCGAAACTGTGGAGATAAGGAATCGGTCGGTCATAGCAATCGAGTCTGATACGTAAAGGTTCAAAGATCGCCGAGGAGATAAGGGGGCGTTCCATTACCCAACACAGTCATAGTTTATTGCAGATTGAATACTAACAAGTAAGAATGCTCTAGTCGGGATTGCACGACTAGGGAATACCCTGAACTATCTTCATCCTTGAAAGATACCTCAACTGTATATACTATTCTAGAAGCTAAATGTCAAGTTTGGTAACTCTAGCTCTTATTATTTACCAAAATTGCTCAAAAACAAGGATTTCGATATCGATATTTATCGATTACTTGGAAACGGGGCAAGTTATCGAATATTGGAAGCAAACTCGATCTCCACGGGCACTAGGAGGACCTACGGCTAAAATTTCTAGCTCTTATAGTTATAGACGGACGGACAGACGGGAGGGCTTGGCTAGATCGACTCGACTGTTAATGCTGATCAAGAATATATATACTTTATGGGTTAGGAGATGCTGCCTTCTGCCTGTTACATACATTTGCAAAAATACATTATACCCTTTTTACACATTTTGAATGGGTTCAGGGTATAAAAATAGTAAATGGAGCTAATATTTGTATGTATATCAGGTATGGATGGGTAGCATATTCATTTGCTTTTAGCGTCGCCAGCAAAGTGCACTTTTTGCGACACTTGACTTGAGTCAGCAACAATTTATAATTTTTCCCATTGTTGGTTTTGTTTTGGTTTTTTTTATTATTTAATTTGCACTAGCATTTTTGTTGAGGGCTAGGAACAGGTATCGTTAATAATATGCATATATGTACATATTATATTCAATTAAGAACTGCACTTTGATTCCAGCATTTTCCTATCTTCGCCAATTAGTGTTTGATTTAATTGCTAATCTCTGACTTTGTAGGGCTATTTAAAATAATCATTGAGTTATAAAAATCTTCTAAAGCCATGGAATTATGGCCCAGTTACCAGTTGGTTTCTAAAAAACAACAACGAAAACGACTCATAAAATGCAAATTAATGAAAGAGAGCCAAGCAAAGGAATGAAAGTTGAAGAGCCAAAGTAAAAATAAAATAAATAAAATAAAAAAAGGCAGCAAAAGAATGGGCCAAAAGCTAAAAACATGCTCGACAGAAAAGACAAACATATGAAAAGTTACTAAAGGTAGCTGCGAAGTAGAAGAAGCAGAATGGAGGTGCGAAGAGGGCTACCAACATAACCCACTAAATTGTTCACGCTGTGTGTGTGTGTGTCTATGTTTGCCCTACTGTATATGTGTGTGTGTGTGTGTTCGTGTGCTTATGTGCCTTTTTGCGTTGTCAACACTGCGGCGTCTTCGACTTCCGTCAACAAAAACGAACTAACTGCTTGCATTTTGTTAACTTTCTTTTTCTATTGTTGTTGCACAAGACCTTGTGAATACTCTAACTATGCATACACACATATGCATACATTTACTTACTGCACATACACTTAAATATGTGGGCTGATGCGTTTTCTATGCACTCGCGTGGCGAAACTTTTGTCTATGCTAATATTTGACAACCTTATTTAGTTAAAAGGTAAATAGTTTTAATTTCTGTCTGCGATTGGCGCGGCACGTCACGTTTCCAAATTCAATAGGACGGCAAACCGGTTCCAAAAACACAACCACACCGCTGGAAATTCAAAAGACAACTAAATCGTTTAAGTTTCGCGCGCTCGTTTTCTGTTTAGAACCTGATTTTAATTTTCAATTTTGTTTTTGTGTCGCCCTCCAGCTCTGAACAACAGGTGTCAACGCCGGCAAATGATTTAACACTGAGAAAGCAGCCCACCTGTAGTAATAAATTAAATTGTTGCAAATTGTTGGTGCACTTAAGACTGGTACTCGGTATAATTAGTTCTAAAATTGTATTTTTTAAAAATAAAAACCTGCTTACGAGCCGTTAAGCTGAGAAAATATCTAATTTGCACTAACAACTTTAGCTAACAGCTGATAGACAGCCGGCTTTCCGTGTGCCCGTGCTGTATAAGCTCATAAATGTTAACTTTCACAATTATAAAAATACCAAAAAGAGAATTTTAATGACTACGCTACAAAATACTAAATTGTCTATTCCATTGATTTTTATTTAAAGATATTGTATTTTTTCGTTAATGTTGACGAAAACTGCAATTATTTTAGCTAGCTGATTTGCATTTATTTATTAAACAAAAATTGTACAGTGCATTAAACGAAAGTATTATGTCAACTAATGTTTTGCATAGCTTAAATTGATTAGTATAAGTAGAACAAATCGAAAATTGAAAAAGCTGAGCACAACACAAAATCTAAATATAGGTTTTACTCGTACTTACATTGTTTATATATATTTTTTAATATAATTTCGATTTGTTAAACAATACAAGGGATTCAAAAGTGTTATTGTGTGAGTGTTTTGTGTGTCTATATAATTGTATATATTTTTATGCATTAGATATACATATATTACTAAATTGAAATATATTTTTGTAGGTGCGCCTAATTACTAGAAAATAAATTTGTTTTGAATGGGAAAATGGATTTTTTAAAAATTTTGAAATTCTCCTCGTCTAAGTTGCAGCTGCTTGGTCGTTGTGCTCCTCGATCGCCTTCATGGCCAACGCAGCGGCATTCTTAGGCTGCTTTAACTGTCAATTCTCCGTGGACATAACACCGATATCATCGTTAATGGCCAGCACCTGGCTAATAAAATTCTGATCGGAAACTACCTCGCACAGGGATTTGCACAGCTCGGTCAGCTCGTGCTGGGACATATTCAGCTGTGGCGATAGCTTCATCAGATGCTGCGATACATAGTCGGGCAGTTGCTGCAATTTTCGAAATGGGCCTATTAATTGGTGCTCAAATTGTGGGAAGAGCTGATTGGAGCTTACCTTGCCCTTGGCCACTTTAAAGGCGCTAAACATTAGCTTGGTTTTGACACGCTGCTCACTGGGCCCATCGTAGAAGAGTGTTAGATGTGCTTCCTGCACATTGGACACCAGCGGAAAGTAGAGTCCGGCGTAGACACGACCCTTGGCGTCGCGCGAGAGCAGCGACCGGAAATTGTAGACCAGATTACGGCGAACCGTAACATCCACGGCGGTCATATATTCCTGGGCAATGTAGATGAGTGACGTCTTGAAGCTGGCCTCGTCGCCGCGTATTTCACGCTCCTTCCATTCCACAAACTTGTCGCTATACTGGCTAAAGCTATAGCAGTAATCCCGCTGCAGATGCGGCTCCTTCGATTGGTTGAACCAGCCTGTTGGCAGGGAGAAGGAGAAGTTTAGCTAACTGTGCTTAACTGTATTTGAGCGTGTTTGTCTCACCTGTGTGCGGATAGCTCTGGTCGCACATGACCGTTACGGCGCGTCCCACATGATAGCCGGGATCCAGGATCATGACACCACGGCGCTCGCCAATGGCGAAACGCATGGCGACCATCACGTGCTCCTTCTCGACACCGGCATCCGCCGAATTCATGCCGTACTCCTCGTCCATTTGCACATAATCGTTGCAGTCGACCACCTGCTCCTCGCAGGATACCACATACAGATACTGGCCCAGCTCCGGAAACATTTGCACCAGTCGCGCCATGATCTCAAAGGCCAGCGAGACGCACATATGATGACGACGATTGATGGGCACATCGTAGAACTGAAAGAAACTACGCAGATCAGAGCGACGGGTGCGTTTAAAGCTGCGGTAGAAGTCCACAAAGAGATTGACCGTATTGTAGTGGGTCTCCTCTAGCATGCGCTGCAGCGCCGTCTCCACAATGCCATTCAGCTCCTCGTACTGCCACACGTTCTCGAACACCAAGGTTCGCTTCGCCGGCTCCTCGGCGCTGCCCCAGTCGGGCAGCGGCAACGGATGGCCCAGCGGCCAGACGCCGTTGATCTGATTGTAGGCGCTCAGATCGTAGCCATCTGCCATTGCCCAGTTGGCGCCTGGATGTCGCTGCTGCTGCTCTGTTGGTGACTTCTGCCTGGCCAGCAGCTGGATGATATCGGAGTAGCGCTCCGATGATGGGGCTGCCACCGATGTCAGGTCGGCGTTAGGCGGCGTCCACTGCGGCTCCTCAGAATCATCATCGTCGTCGTCCTCACTTGAAGTTGAGGGCGTCCGGATGGGCGTGGCTCGGGAAGCGCAACTGCTTGACTTATCAGCTTGCTCATGGGCGTAGTCAACCTTCGTAGTCAATCCCATTCCGCGCATCGCATCCGCCAGCTGCTGCTGCTCCTGCGTGGAGCCAAAGCCGCCGGCGGCTCCTCCTCCTCCTTCAGCAGCATCGCCGCAGCTCGGCGGCGGTGCCGCTCCATCCCGGCCATGGCCAACTCCTGCGGCGAGTCAGCTTGGCCATTCGGCTCCCCAGCGGCCCACGGTGGGCACGTAGCCACTTTCACAGTCATTGAATGTTGCTTCTAGTTGAATGTTGGCGAATTGTCGCGCTGCGTTGACGCTTGGACTCAAAGATGCTTGGGCGGCTGCGGCGGCGGCAGAGCTAGCTCCAAGATTCTGCAGACTATTCCGGCCCTGCGCTCGGTTGAACAGGAGGTCCGGCTCGTCTCCAAATTTCGTTGATAGTTTAGACAGATCTGTTTAATGCAAAAGAAAAAGCAAGCCAAAAATATTACATTAAAATTGGTTAGCAATATGAATTTTTTTTTATTTTTATAATTTTTAAACATTTCTGCTTATTGTAATATAAAACCTTTTAAAGAGTCAACCTTGTTATTAATATAATATATTGGGTAATGGGTTTTTCTTTTTCTTGCCCCGATTATATCGTAATGCTAGCAAAAATAAGGTTCTTGTAACAATAACTTTTTTTTGTTTTCCAAATATATTAACCTTAAGCCTTGGATATAATTGGTGGATAAACGTTTAATTTTTCCCATTGCGGAGAGCCACATTGTATCACCATCTGACTAATGACTAATGGCTACTGACTAATGACTAATGATCAATGAGAACAATGAGTCGTAAATAAAGTTATTTTTGCAAAAACCAGAAACAGTAAAAATTGAATATTATTCATTCTCTGAACATCCTTTTCAGATAATAATGCTCAGCACTAATCATTAGTTTATAATAATTAAAATAATTATTCAAAAAAGAATTCACAATATTTAATTCCCAATTAAAAAACCTGCCAAGTCATTATTTGTCTTCAAGGGTCGGACAATCTTTGCTGCCTGCCCACAGGTAGCACAGGTAAATCAGAATCATGACCCTTGAACTCCTCTAATTATTGCTTCGCTTGTTTTTCGCCCGTTTTCTCCTTGGCACAACTGTACGAACGTCAATCATAATGATCTCGGCCTGATAAACAATTGCCAAATAAACAACTAAATCGCTTATCAAGCGCAACAGGAAACACGACGGGCCAACCTAATAATAATAAGTACATTTGTTTAAGTACATATTATTACTGTTTGTGTGTGCGTACGTCGTAATACTTAGTTAGTATATGCAATTGCCCTCAAGTGCTGATAAAGCGAGGGGACCAGCTGATTAGGTGACGAGTTCATAAAACACAACACTTGGAAACTAAACGGCGGAGCAGCAGATGGTGCCATGTGAGTTTACGACGGAGAGCTGAGCACAGCGGGGAGCACGGCACGGTTGCCACGCACACGGAGCGCAAGGCACGTGTCCGGGCCATGTGAGGCCTCCCCCTTGACTCAGCCAAGCGAGAGTTGATTTGCAGGCAGGGTTCAACGTCATCCTGCACTCGTCTAATTCATTCGAAGGCTGTTTTTTATTATTTTCATTTGTCAGGGAGAATATTGCGTCACAGGTTTTTGTTCTTTGTTTGTAAAAAATATGAGTCAAATTTGCTATCTGGGAATTTAATGAATTAACGCCTTTTTTATAATGCATAATATTCGCAATTACAAATGAATCATCAGATTCTAAGGGGCTATTCGGGTCTCGGTGGGTTTTGTTGTTCGAAGTAAAAGTCTAAAAATAAGAAGACAAGCGTCTATTAGCATAAAAAGGTGCCCCTCAATGAATCCCAAACGGTTAACAGTTTTACAGTCATTTTGTTTAGCTTTCTGTAAACTATTCTGTAAATTATTGCTTAAAATGAAAGTCTATAAATAAGAAGGCAAGAGTCTTAAATATTTCAGCTCAAGCTGTTGTTGGGCAAAAGGTGCCCATCAATGATTCCCAAACTGTAAACGGGTTTACAGTAATTTTTTTAGTTTTCAGTAAACTATTCTCTAAATAAAAGTCTAAAAATAAGAAATCAAGAGTCTGTAAGCATCTAAAATTGTTCAGCTCTAGCGGAAGGTTCCTAACAATGATTCCCAAACTGTTAACAGTTACAGAGTCATTTTGTTTAGCTTTCAGTAAACTATTCTGTAAATTATTGTTCTTCTTCAAAGTCTGAAATTAAGAAGACGTAAGTCTGTTAGCATCTAAAATTGTTCAGCTCTAGCTGAAGGTGCCCATCAATTATTCGCAAACAGTTAACAATTTGAAAGTCATTTTGTTTGGCTTTCAGTAAGTTATTTCTTAATCAGTCCAGCAAGTCCAGCAAGTTATTACAGTTCAGCTGTTGAATGTTCTAGTGGACATATTTGTAGCACATGTACATATACCGGGAATAGACATACATATAGTTACAGTTATAGTTATATACAGCTAAATCAGTACAGTTAAACTTACCCATACAATGGCCTAAGCCCAATAAACAATGTTGCGGTTCTTGTTGTAGTGTTGTGTTTTGTTGTTGTTTTCTTGTGAATGTTCTACACTACACACGCGAGTTTTTGCCTTGTCTCGAATAACAAAATTGATGGTTTTTTTTTTGATTTGCTGTTTGGGGCCTACCAGTTGCTCCCAAACTGTATACACTTTGTTGTTGTTTTTGGTTTTTTTTTATCAAAAAACACAAAGAAATGAAAAAATAACGTAACGCGAACAAAAAAGCAAACAGCTTTTTACAAAATTATTTTCGATTGTGTTCTAATTTTGTTTATAATGTTTTATTTGCTATTTGCTTTAGCAATTAACAGGGGTTTGTTTTTTGTTTTTTTTTTAACGTATTTTTGCTTTTCGCTTTTGCCTGTTCAATGCAGGTCAGAGTTTTTTAATAATATTGGCGAATTAATCGACATCGAAGTGGATTTTGTTTAACACTTTGTCAGCTCCGTTAAATATGCACTGCACTTTGGCTATTTGTCGCACAGAGGGCGCTGCGTACTTTTCTTTTACTCCGAGCTGCTGTTGTTCCGTGGCCTGATCCGTTTGCTGCGAGCGGCGAGATACGACTGAAAATTGAGCTCTTCTCTGGCAACGAGATTGTTTCGAAGTCGAATGCTGAATGCACACTGTTCGCCGATACGAACGGTCTTATATACACTGGCCGATGGCTGACGGCTGTTGTTGTTGTTGTAGTTGTTGTTGGCTGTTGAGGGTGCCGGATCGCAATTGTTATTGTCTTTGATATCGGCAAGGGCAGAGCGGCGGCGGCGTTGGCACAGTTTCGCTGCCTCTGCTTTTGCTTTTGCTTGGTTTCTTTTTGTTTTCGCTTTATTCGCAACACACACGGTGCACGGTTCACGGTACACGAACAAATATTTCAATTTATGACGCAAAAAAAGCTTGAAAAATATTCCACAAACCAGTAGCGGAACGAGGGGAAACGACACGAGTCTTTAGCGCGACGTTTGTTTTGCTACGCACAATCGTGCCAATAATGTTTTCAGTGTTGTTTAGTAAACATAAACAATGTGCGAAGAGGTTTTTGAGGCTTGTTAAGTGGAATAGGACTCGGTCTGAAAAGAGAGGAAGTCACACAGATAAGCATAAATATATTAATTTAAAAAAAGTGAGGTTCGTAATACACAGCTAAATTGAATAAACGTGTCAAGGAAAAGGCCGCAATTGACTGTGCATTTATATTCTACATACATATATACATATGTACTATGTAAAATGTGTAAAAGTTAATTGGAGAATGAGTTCACAAATAGATACAAAGTAAGAGCTGGCTTTTATGGTGAAATCTTTCGTATAATCTGATTGCCCGAAATTGTTTACTTTTATTGTTTATTTACTTTTTTGATGTTGTTGAAGCTCTTATCTTAATATACAAATATATTGCTGTGTACAGAACAATGCGTATTACCGCAGTTGATTTCTAGAGTCCACACATTTGATTTATGAATTTGCATACTTTATCGGGCATTGTTTATTACTCTCACTTACTCTCCTGAAACTTGAGTGGAAAATTATTGCGCACTGTTTATGGCGATTATCTAATCAATGGCAACCCGAGCCGAAAGTTAAAAACAATGCCTAATGCTCGGATTTATATTTAATTTCCCTCCCTTGACATCTCGCCCTTTATCATGCCACAATTCTTTATGCTCTCAGACGTTGATCTGCAATATGTATTATATGGCTGCCATATAGTTGGGTGGCTTTTGCGTCGTAGCGAAAATCAGTCTGTGCTCGAAAAGTTGTAAAAACCTAGCAAGACATTTGGTGGGCAATTAAAAACTAAACATAAATGAATGTTTACAACAATTGCAAATATGCATTCCCCAAGGCCGGGCGAACATATAGTATATTTTTTTTAAATACATTTGTACAAGAAATATTTGCCAAGAGAGTGAAATCAACATTTGAGGGCACATTTAGCATAAGCCAGCTAAAAATTCATAAACAAACGAATCGACTTAATTAATTAACCAATTAATGCTTCGGCCCAAGCTAAGAGCGACAATTTATGAGTTTGGCCAAATAATTTAGATAATTTCGAACAACCTCACATAAAGCATATGCCGCGTGACTCGGCCCGGAAGCCTTCGAGTTAAGGTTGTGGCTGGAGGAGTCGCAAATCGAAATTGGATTAGCTGTTGTGCGAGTCATAAAAATCCTTCATTGACGTCACGACGATATCTGAGCTTAAATGTGGGGACACTAACTGTAACCTTCGACAGTGCTTGTCAGAATGTAATGTCCACGTCAATTTCTGTTGTTCTGTTGTTCGTGGAACTAGTTCAATGTCGACATTCAACGACTGACGTCATCAAGGCGTGTAGGCCCAACATAATTAAAGATTGAAGCCGGCCGGTGCGTAAGCTTGCGTAAGGAGAATCAAACCCAACCCACCTCCACCCATCGTAATATGAGTGTGTGTATGTATGTATGTGTGTGCGCACATGTTCATTGCACACATTTTTCCAATGACCGTCGCGTTGCGTGCCACGTGCTGCTCCACGTATTTGTAAACAATTTTGACCGCGTGCTGCAAGTGTTGGTGTTCTATTCGTTCTCCGTCCGTCTGGTTTTCGTTTTTACTATCAAAACATTGCGTGCTGAAGGATTCAGTGCGCAGGCTCGTGAACTCTGTGGAATTTCCAGTCGAATATAATGGAATATTTTTGCTTTTGGTCCGTAACAAAGGCAAAGAAAATGGAACGACGACTGGGAGTGCAATGATTCGACACAGTGGCGTCCTAAAAAGAAGCACTGCGGTTGCTGTTGAACATTATAATGAGGCTGCCATAGGTTGAAATCGTTTACCTTTAACAGGTGCAGCAATTGTAATAAAATTAGTAATCAGTACATATATGCAAACCTTTCAAAATGTTGTTTTTAAAGATATCTTGACCAAACTTAGCATTTCTACCATGATCTTCATCATACAGCTCTATAAGAAAAATTGGTAGAAAAAAAGGGTTTTTGCAAGGAAAAGTTTCCTGTTATTTTGACCAATCTCTGTCATTATATTACATTCTCATTACATGTCTTTGATATATTGAAAATATAACTCTGTCTTGTTTTCTTTAAACTCTAAATCAGTTAGCATGTAATATAAAACATATTTAAATAATAAGCTATTATTCTATAGATATGCACTTCACTAAAAGAAAATTCTTTCCTTCATTAAATAAGTGGAGAGGAAAAAGAAACTTTAACGCTCTTTCAATGCCTTTTATCAAGCTGTACACACAATTGCTTGCCACTACTGTAGCCAAGCCCAGGCCCCACAGATGTTTTTGCGCATTTTTATTTGGGGGGTTTTCTTTGTTGTCTACTTGTTGTTGTTGTTGTCAGTCCTGCTGGCATTTCGAGGGTTATGCTTGGGGTTGTTGTTGCCAATGTGCTTTTCATGGCGAAATTACAAAATCGATAAGAAGAGTGGAAACAATTGGCACATGCCGGAGGGAGAGGGAATGCAGATGATAATAATAGGTAATTTTGATGTGAAACTTACCCGTTATTACACACGCACACAGAGCCACGCACGGCACACAGACGGACGCCGCCTGTGGGGGGTGGGGGGAGTAGCGTTTGGCGCTGAGCTTAGAACTTTTTACTCCAATTGTAGGAACCGTTGTAGAAAAATAAAATCAATATAATTATTTTGGTGTGCATATTGGGGACAGTCATGGCACAAGGTATCCTCTATAAGGCACAGTTGCACTAGTCTATCGATATTATTATTAACTATACTATTATGTTATGAAATATTTATGCCCTTAGTTTTTATGCCTTTTGCGTTTGTGTGGCATTTAAAAAGTTACGAAATCTTTGCAACACTCGGAAACAAGCTACACTGATTACAAAAACGAGTGCGTAGTTTGAATCGGTCGCGTCTTTTAGTGTACTTTTAATCCTTCGTCTTATACAGGCACTCAAAGTTTTATTTTTTTAACAATTTATTTATTTATCCCGTCTGTAAGACACGCTTTTGGTGCCCAACTGCTGTTTTTGATGTGGAAAATTCGACTGTCTGAAACAGGCAGCCACAGCAACTGAGTCACCAACCGAGTCTCTAACAGTTCCAGGCCATTTCCAGTGCCTTTCCAGTGGACTTTGAATTGGCAGCAGTGCAGTGCCCAATGTTTGCGTCACCAACACAAGGCCCCATATGCGTGACAAACAGTCATTGGCGAATTGCATTTACAAATTGCTCATCAATCAATATGCATGCATAGAACTGACTGACTGACAGACTGACGGCTAGACTGATTGATGCTCGACGCACAGAAGCTGAAACCTGTACTGTGGTGGGTTTGAGGAATTTCATGTGAAATCGAAATTGTGCACAATTGTTGGAAAACTGTTGCCTGATCCTTTTTAGCTTAACAATCGATCGAGCTCTATACAACACTGGAAAATATATCGATTGACTTACGATTGACTTATTTAAAACGGAAGGCGGGATATTTACTCAACTAGCTACAAATTATGTTTTTGGTTCAAAAATAGGTTTATGGAAAAGTTAATGCTGCTTCAGGGTCGGGTAATATCCACTAATTGTGATTTATTTAGTATATTTTATATTATTTAATAAATAAAAAATACATGACAACCAAATTTAAGTTTAACAGCTTATATGTATATCAAACATTTAATGTGATACCGTCTAAAACCGCGATAGCGATCCCGTAAGCATCCTCTCAGCTGAGTTTATAGGGGGAGGCACCTTTGGACATGTGACTAAAAAGTATGCTTTGCTTTTGAAAACAATGTCAAATCTGATACACAACCTAGTGGGAATTATACTAATGGTAATTTTGGTAATCCTGGCTCACCCGCTGCCCTGCCGGGCAAACACTGCTCCCTACTATGGGAAATCCCAAGGACCTCGTCGCTATGACAACGCCAAGAAACATCAGGCTGTTCCAAATCCTTCGCCAAAGTACGATATGGAAGCCAATGATCCCACCGTACTTTTTGAGAAGCTGGACAAATTTGATTTTAAGGCGAATGGAAGAAATGATGCTGCACGGCGATTGCAGTACGCCAAGCAGAAGGAGAAGCTCGTCCATTGGCTGAACCAGAACAATGGCCGCGGGCGGGAGCAGAAGGAGGAGCTGCGTTTGGCTGCGAATCGGGAAAATGCCCGCCAGCTGAAGCAGCAACAGCGCCGGATTGAACGCATTCAGAACGAGGCCGCGGATCGGGAGTTCGAGCGCATAATGAAGATGAACTTTCGCCAGGATAGCACGGCGCAAGCTTTGCCGGTGCATCGACCCCTTAAAGGTGCCAAGAAGAGCGTGCCCTCCAAGTCTCTTATATTTTGCAAGAAGCCGAAGATGAAAAGCAAATGCAAAAAGCCTAAATTCACGACGACCACGGAGCGGCCATCTACGCCGACTTGTCCTGCCTCGACTATCAAGAATAGGGGTCACCAGAAATCGCAGCTAAAGAGCGCAGAGGCCGATCGTCTACTGCAAATCACAAAGAGCATGAAAATACGTGCGCTTCATTTCATCAAGTATCTCAATCTCTTGGAAATGGAGATACTCAACGGACGCAATCCCGCCGGGGATGAGGCACAGCCAACAACGACAACGGCCAGGCCCACGACTGAGAGCACGACGGAGACGAAGCCAACGGCTACGACGGAGATGGACTACTGCACAACAAGTCCAAGCACGGAGCCGGAGCCGCCGCCGCCAGTCAAGTCGGACGGTGAACCGATGGGTGCAGGAAAGAAGCAGGAACGACTCGATAGGCCCACAGCCATGCCAACAACGCGGTCGCCATTTAAGCATAGCGCTGGCTTCTACTTTGGGCTCCGACCGCCTGGCGAGGAGAACACAAAGGCAAATATCGCCGAAGCGTTGAGGGAGGAGCGCAAGCTGGAGCAGAAGGTCCGCGAGGAGTATCAAATGCAGCGCGAAAATATGCGATCGGACGGCCAAGAGCTCGTGCGGCCTAGGCCACAAGATAAACGGAAGCGAGCGCGTTACGAGGCAGCGCCGCCGGCCGCAGCACGTTTGGAGCTCATCATAACCACACCATCATCCATGGAAACGTGTTATCAACGTGGCGATGGGAATGGAGTCCAGAAGACGCACCGACCTAATCAGCCAGCTGCTATAAAGAGCCCCGCCGATAAGTTTAATCTGGGTAGCACCCGAAATCAGATGTTGCTTCGCAATAGCTTGACGCGCTACCCAATAATTAATTGGAAAAAGGCGGATAGAAACAAGAGAATGAGAAAGAAACATATGTCATCTATTCCAAGACATCAGAAAGTCTTGGAAAACTGTCTAAAGCCTCAATTACAGCGACATCAAAGATATTATAGCCGACCCAGACATCGAACGGTTTTTCATAGTCCCAATCTTGCATTGATCTGATGTATTTTATAATTAATATATTTTCATATACAAATTTAAAAATTCCATTCAAATTCAAATTTGCGTTAAATGTATCGATTATTCTTACTTCCCAAAGGGTCACCCTGAATTGTATCGTATAGCAATGCGATGTTTCACAGACAGAAGTGCCATAGTTTAGACGGGACGATAATTACGGCAGTCATTCCTATTGGGAACATTGGAATGCTGGAATCGCTGAAAGTGAGAAATAAATATACAATTTAAAAATATAAACGCGATACTGAACAAGTGTCTAATACAATTTTGAACTAAAATAATAATAGATTTTTAAATAGTCACGAAGAACGATGCGCTCTACCATCGATTGTAACTGAAATTATATAGATACTATCGATAAGCACGGTTCTTTGACAGCTACAGATTGTACCGCACGCTTTTAAAGACAATATCATATTAGTCCAGGCTATTCGTGTTCGTGTTGCGTATTCGTAAGAAATATTGTGCAAGCCTCGTTTTATGCAAAAAGTGCATATCATTTAAAAGTTTTTAATTGCACAGTTTAATTCTATAATTAATATTTAGGTAAGGTGGTAAGTGTCTAAATTTTCAGTTTTGAATGTTTATACATGTGGACAGTCAAAAGAATTATGTGCCAATAACAGCAGAAAATATGATGGCGGGCAAATAAACGAAGCTGAAACATAATATATTTACGTTTGCACACATACATATGTATATGCATGTACATATATTTACACTGGGTCAAATAAACAATGCTCGAATTATTGCTCCTTATAGTTCTCCAATTTCAGAAATTGACAGCCACAAATTGTCTGAAAGGCTTTTCAAACCACGGTAGACAAAAAAAATATTTTTTTTGATGTGCTTGTTATTTCAAGTGAAAGAATAGAAATGGAAAACTAGCATGACACTGGAAAGCGAAATTAATTAGTCAAGATTGAAGCAATATATTCTCCATTTCCAGTCGCCTGCTTTGCATAGACGAAAATGATCTCGACGTTGCGCCGTCGCGTCGGATTGATTTGTTTTTGCTTTTGCTTTTGATTTTCTTTTTGGCGCTCGCTCTCAACTGTTGCCTCCGTTATCTGCGCCGCGTTCATTGTGCCCAAATTCTTTATTGCGAATTTAAGCTTTTGCTCGCATAGTTGTTGTGGGTGGGGTTGGCATTTCACAGAGCTTTATCGTATTTGATCGCCTGATTGGCATGTACATACATACATATATGTGTATGTGTTTGTGCTCGTATTGACGGTATTTTTACTCTACTCTCTTTGCAGTCGCTATGTTTTTGGAACAAGAGGAAGAAATACTCAAGGATGTCACCATTGTGGTGCGCTCGTTAATAACTTCACTCAAGCCGCCGGTCAGCTTGCGTACCATTGAGCGCGACTACATGAAAGAGGAACATGCGCCCATACCTTTTCGCAGTCTAGGCTATCGCAGTACCCTGGAATTATTGGAGGACACAAATGCATTCAGTTTTCAGAAAATCGGAGACGAAGTGAGTGACTTAGCTGTCGACCTCCCCCACAACAGGCGCAACATTTGCATTCTTGTGCTCTTTAACTCTCTCTTGCTCTCTCTCTCTCTCTCTCTCTCTCTGAAATTAGCAGCTTTTGGGTGCTTCGGTTGAGCTTTCGGCAGCGCGTTAACGCAATAGCGCTCATTTTGGTCTCAGTAACTTTCGTTGTGTCAACGCGAGCGGTGCTATCTGCGTGCTGTTAGTGTGTGTGTGTTGTGTGCTGTACGGGGCCTGGCTTGCCACAAAGAGGCAACGTGTCAACGTAGCGTCGCTCATTCAAAGTGTAAACAATGTTACTTGTTTATTATTTCGGTCTTTCAATAAGCTTTTTATGCTAGATTTGTGTGTGCTGCTGCGCTGAATAAGCGCTCTTTAAAAATGCAGCACACACAAAATAAGCAACAACAAAAAAAACACCCGCGACGATACATACTTTATGTGCAAAGCAAAAAAAAATGACAGCCAATTTAAACTTTTTGGCTGTCCGTCTTCTGCTCTCTTTCTCTCTCGCACTCTGCCCGTTTGAGCGTGTGTGTGTGCTTCGCTTTGCTTGGTGAAAGTAATCAAATGTGTTGTTGTTGGAGGCAGCGGGAAGGCGCGTCACAATGCACTTAAATTATTCATTCTCGTGCTGTTGTTGCTTGTTGAGTTTTAAATGCAGGCATTTATGCATTTGTTTAAATGTCAATCTTCACACCTTCATTCACTGTGATGTATATTGTTTTTGTTGTTTTTGCTGCGCTTATCAGAATGCCGCCTTTTCGTCTCTGCTCCAGTTCGCATTCTTCTTCATTCGCTCAGCTCTCCCACGCCCAGCTGGCCTGATTTGCACTCAAGCGACTGCTGGCCAGTGGGTGGGTGGGTCGGTGCGCCTTTTCCCCTTCTTCCGTCTTCTGTCTGTGCATAGGGGCTGATATGAGAGAAAAAAATCGAATGCATTTGGTAAATCAATAATGCATCTCAGTTGCAAAAAATTTCTAAAAACTATATTAAAATTGCATAAAATATTTCTCTCACAAACAACTTAAATAAATTGTTTTTTTTTTAATGGAAAAATAATATTTGGTTTCCATTTGCTGCCAGTTATGTAAATATTGCAATTATTATTATAATTATAATAATGCCAGCTTTCTTTCGAATACTTATAATTGCATCTGTTTCCATTTATGTTGGGCAGTATGAAAATAATGCGAATCGAGTGACTAATTGTTTATTTAACGCCAGCTTTCACTGCCGATCGCAAGTTATTTCACGTTAAAAAAATTGCCTTGGTATTATGTCCCTTATCACGTCCATAGCTTCTCCTAACCATATATATATTTTCCAGGCATCACAGTAAAAACAATGTGAATCACTTTAAAGCGGGAGTGGAGTCTAATGCGTGAGGATTGGGCAAAAAGTAGAATATTCCTATTAAATTTTATTGCACCCACTTGAAACTTCATCAACATTAAAGTCGAACTTAAGTAACCTCTTGTTTATTCTTACAGATCTTTGTCAGCGCCAAGCCAAACCCCAAATCAGCGCACATTGCTTCTATGGTGCGCTACCAAAAGTCGAGCAAGGCCAAGTCGAATAACACACGACCGCCAGCGGGAACAGTGCGTGTAACCATACAAACAGCATCCAATCAGGGAAGAACTGTTGCAAGCAACTGCTACAACAGCAATACCTCGCAGCTGCAACAGAAACAAAGGGTGCAGCAGCAACAATTGGCCCAGCAACAGGCACAGCAGAGAGCTCAACAGCAGGCCCAACAGCAGGCACAGCAGAGGATTCAGGTACAGGCCCAGCAAAGAGCTCAACATCAGGCCCAACAACAGGCTCAACAACAGGCTCAGCAACAAGCCCAGCATCTGGCCCAGCAAAGAGCTCAACAACGAGCTCAACAACAGGCGCAAAAGGCACAGCAACAGACGCAGCAAGAGGAGCTGCTGCGCCTGCGAGCCGAGCTTAGCCAGGAGCTAGATCGTCTGCGTCTGCAACAGGACGAACAGCTGGGACACGAGCGCGAAATACAGCGTCGTCAGGCGGAGCTGCGAGAAGAGCAGCGGCAGCAGAAAGTGCTGCTGCAGGAGCAGCAGGAGAAGATCGAGAAACAGATTAAACAGCTGCAGGAGCAGCACGAACGCGGCCTTCAAGCACAGGCTCTTACTATTGAAAAGCTGCAAGAGGATCGACTGGAGCTGCAGCGTCAGCTGAAGACGCAGGAGCTGCAACATCGGCAGCAGCGCGAACAGGAAGCTGCCGTCGCGATAGCCAAGCAGGTGCAACAAAAACGCGAACAAGACGAGGCAACAGAGCTTGCACGGAAAAAACTCGCTGAACTGCACAAAGAACAGGAAAAAGAAGAAGCTATCAAGAGGGACGACCCAACCCCACCAAGATCGCCACCGCCAAGCTCCTTAAGACCGTCAGGCTCCTTAAGACCGCCAAGGTCTTCAGCACCGCGAAGGATTCGTCCGCTTCTCAGCTCGCTGCCAGCAGCAAGCTCTACTCCGCCAGCTGATATGAATGGCAACGCATCTGGTAGCAGTGCTGCCGCCCGCAAGCCGCACTTGCGTCCCATTTTGGGCAATAGTGCGTCTCAGCGACCGACTGCAGTGAGACAACCCGCAGCAGCAGCAGAGACAACGGCAGCTGGCGCTGTCAACAAACGGCCGCCGCTGGCACGCGCACAATATCCGGGATCGCGTTGCACTGGCACGGGACTCTCTGTCAACTATAGACTGAAACAGCAACAGATGGCACCAACTGCAGCAGCAGGAGCAGGAGCAGTGTCTCCAACCGCCGGACAGCTGATAACTCCGCCGGACTCGCCAGAGAATGCCGCCAGCAACAAGAGCCCAGCTGCATCCGCAGGTCATCATCAGGTGGACTTTAATGTGCAGCAGCCGCTGCTACCGGTGAGTGACTCATGTGATTGACCTAATCTCTCTCCGACAACTGTTTACCCTATCTTTTACATTACAGATTCAGCCCTTGCGTCTGGACGTTAACTTTAAATTCGATCCGGCCTACGATGCGATCTCCTCGTTGAAGCAATACTGTGTCGCACTGGGCTATGCGCCGCCAGAGTACGAGTTCTACAATGCAAACAAGACGAACAGGCTGCACTGCAAGGTGCGCATTGGCGAGAGCATCTACACCAGCTACCCGGAGGAGCATTTCGATGAGGCGGCGGCCAGGCAGCGCGCCTCTGAGGTGGCCATTGAGCGTCTGCAGGTGCTCGAATCTCGCAAGCAGCTGTCAATTCTAAGCGATAACGAATTTCTGGAGGGCCTCTACCAGGAGCTGATCAAGCATCCGCACGGCATTGTTAGCCACAAGCTGCCCGAATGGTATGAGGCAGCGGTGAAGCGGCAGGTGCCCAATAACTGGTGGACCCTGATCAACGTTTCGCCCAAAATGCGCATCGAGAGCAGCGTCAATACGCACATTGTGTTCGCCAACACAGCCGCAGGCAGTAGTCCGATCCTGCAGCCGAACGTGGGCCCTACAGCGATGCCGGAGCTGCAGCTGCCCTGGACGGACGGGCAGCAGGACTGGAGCATGTATATCACACACTGCGACAACACCACCCACGTGTGGGCGCGCTTGATCGAGCAGAGCGCACAGTTCGAGCAGCTCACCGAGCAGCTGAATGCACACATGTCCCGACTACAGAACCGACAGCCACTGCAGCAGCAGCAGCAGCCGGTCGAGCACCAGATCTATGCCGTCGAGGTCAGCGAGAATTGGAATCGTGTGCGCGTCATGTCGCTGGATGCGGAGCAGCGTCAGTGCAGCTGTCATTTTGTGGACTTTGGCGACGAGGTGGTCCTCAAATATGATGCGCTATACGTGTGTCCCTCACAATTCCTGACGCTGCCCGCCCAAGCTGTGTGCCTCAGCATGTATGCGCTCGACAAGTTCGAGGAGCATCCGCATGCACTGCCCGTGCTGGCCAAGGAGCTGGCCGGGCACAGCGTTGTGACTCGCATCATCACCAGCGAGGCGCAGTTTCATCAATCGGGTGGGCTCGCTCAGGGCGTGCTCGTGCCGCCGGAAGGGTCGGCTGAGGAAAATGGCTATGCCCATGCGGGCACGCGACGTGCGTGCATCGTTGGCACCTTCTATGACACCTCTACGGCCGAGGATATACACCTCAACGATTTGGTGGCCAATCAGATAATACGCAACACTCCCGCACCTATGCTGAAGCTTGACCAGAAACCCAACCAAGTGCTCGTCTCGCACGTCAACGATGTTGGCGATCTGATGGTGCAGCTGCCCAACGAAGATCTCAAGTTTGTACAGCGCAGCATTGCCAAGATCATGAGCGACAGCAGCGAGCAGCATCGCGTACGCTTTACGGATCTGCTCCATGACCAGCTCGTCTGCGTCTGCGACGAGCCCACGGACGGGGCCAAGCAATGGTATCGTGGCATGCTAACCATCAAGCCCAAGAGTCCCGAGGAGGAGGTCTTCGATGTATATTACGTGGACGACGGTAGATTGCGCAAGACGCATATCTCAAATATCTATCGCCTCGAGGCCAACAATCTGGCTCTGGCTTCCTATCCGGCTCAAGCGCTGCGGGTGCGCCTGCACGATGTGCCGCCCATTGATAACCAGATGGTGGGACTACTCCGAAGACTGCTGTCGCCCCAAACGCCAGTTTTGGTAAGCAAAAAGACCTGTTTATATCAAATTGTAATCATAACCTTCTCGATCTGCTGCAGCTGAAGGTAATGGAGGGCGCCAATGATAAGCTGCCCATGGTCACGATTCACGCGCGCGGCACGGACAGCTTGTACGTGTGCTTGAACAGTGCGATTCGCGTCGAGCATGAGGTGCAGAGGTAAGTTAACAATTGTTCGCTTCAACCCATACAAATCACCCATATGACACGGACACCTGCACACACACTCGCACACACACAGACACACACACACACACACACACTCGCACACACACTGTACAAACTGTTGCTCTACTGTGGTTTAATGATAGTTTCTAATTAGTGCTTTCAATAAACTGGACCTGACATGAAACTATCGCTACAATATAATCTCAACATTAACGACTCCTTCAACTCACAGCATCCCGTAAGCTAACCTTCGTTCGATCGCTCACCAAGTGCTTAGTTCTAAGAATCATTATCCATCATTGTACATAATTATACTTATAAAAAAATAAGGGAGTCAGAAATACATGCATTGAATATGTGTATTAACAATTGTACTGCCAAAATTTCAAAATTGAGTTTTTCATATGATACTATGTGTGTTGACCCATTAAATCCATTCCTACTCCAACCCACTCCCACCTGCCACATCCAACTCCTTTCCAAATGCTACTCCCTTTGCAATGTCTATATAGTACGACGCGGCCGGAACCGTTCGATGACGGCGGCTTGCACTTTAGTCCAAGCGGTCAGTTGATCCGTCGCAGCAGCTTCAGCTCCACGGTGTCCAGCCAGAGCAGCTGCAGCGATCAGCCGCCGACAGCTGTTGGCATCGCTGCCTCGCCTCCAAGCACGCCCGCCAAGGCGAAGGCCGCTCTTCTGCCCCTGCTCAAGGAATACGAGGCCATACCAGCTCTAGGCGCCTATTTCGAGGTGCGCGTAGCGCTCTCTGTAAATCCTGGTCGCTTTGCGGTAAGTGAAGACTCGTAACGCTCCTTCGTCCATAGCTAATCCCCGTCTTCCAACACACACAGGTGCAGCCATACAAGTGCTACAATCAGCTGCAGCGCATGATGAAGGAGCTGCAGACCCATTGCAAAAGTCCCTCTGCACAGAGTGTGGAATTGGCGCAGCTGAGCATTGGTCAGGCCTATGCCGCCGCAGACGGCAATGGCGTCTATCATCGGTGAGGCTGTTCGAGGATTACCAGCCACAGCAAGAATACAGTTTATCCTCTTCTCTTATACTCCTTGCAGCGTAAATATTCGCAATATTTTCGACGAAATGATACACGTGCGGTATGTGGACGCAGGCGACGATGGCGTTGTGCGCTGCAATCAACTGTTGCAGCTAACGCCCGAGTTCCGCGAGCTGCCCATGATGGCTCTGCCGGCACAGCTCCATGGTTCGTAACACAAGAACAATATTTTAATACAAACTCTAATTCAACACCTTTTTTAGGCATTCAATTGGAGGGCATCGACTGGACGCAGGAGAATTGTGTGCGGTTCCGCAAGCTGACGCTGGGCCAGAAATTCATTGGCATTGTGCGGCGCATCGACAAGCTAAAGGATAATCGACGCGCGCTCAGCTTGGAGCTGATTGATACCTCAACGCCGCAGGATATTAAAGTGCACGAGACTCTAATTAACGAGAAACATGCGCTAGCTGCTGCTCCATAAGCTAAACGATCTTCCGTGATGGGATTACTAAATTTACGACTCATTTGTTTTGTTTACGTTTATTTGTTTAAATTATGTGGCCGACAGTTATTACAAACATATACACATATTTATGAGCCGACATTCCGCGTCTAACCTAAGATATTCATATATATATATATACCATATACCATGTTTTACTCTGTTGTATTCAAGCAAAGCGCAACAATAAACTATGATTTTTGCTACCGAGAGAACGGATGCACTTGGTTCGCCGACTTGATGTTGGTCTTCACCGCCGAAGGAGCCTTGCCCAGCTGCTGTTGGACATTGCCCGGACTCATCGATGGCCCGCCCATGGGCGGCGTGGGCCCGCGAATCGACGGTGGCACCATCATGCCAGGTCCCGGTCCTGGTCCGTAGTTTGCTTTGTACTGCAGTCCCTTGCCCATGCCAACTGTCGCCACCAGCAGCTGTGTGTCCGCCATGCTGCTCGTCTGTTGTATGCCTGTGCGTGAGCTGGACTCGATCTCCCACTCTTCGCGCGCTTTGCTCACCATGTCCAGTACGTGAGAGACGACTTTGTTGTACTGTGTAACCTGCTTCATGGCCGCGTCGTTGGTTAGGTTTGCCGCCTTCTGTTCGTTCTGCTGCATCTTCTGCTCCGTAATGGGATCGGGTCGTGTGCGCAGATAGTCGGGCACTATGTCATGCGAAAAGACCGGCACACGACCTTCCGTGATATTGACCAGCGTTTCGTCGCGATCCATGGAAACGAGCAGTGGCAGCACGGTGCGATTTCGTAAAGGTGGACACTGCTCCTTGGCCAAGATCTTAGTTAGACCCGTTAGATGGCTTGAAATGATAGCGAAGTTATCCAGAAACGTTGGCCAATTGATGTCCATGTACTCCATTTCCAGTTTCTGTATCATAGAGAGTACCGCCAGCTTCAGATCGCTTAGACGCTGCACGACCGCATCTAGCGTCATTTCAAAATGTTTTTCTTCGCGCTGCATGTTTTGTTTATGGCAATATTTTGAAATCAAGTTAATCCTCGCGACCAACAGCAAATATTGACGAGGCGTTTCACAGCTGTCTTGTGGCTTATCGATATAGTATCGATATGTCAGTATTTAAATACTGCTTTACGATAGTTGTAGTTGTTAACGATACTAGTGATATCGATATCGATGAACGAGAAGCTATCGCTTCGCGCCAAATTTAGAAATATGAAATTGAGATTGCGCAGCACAACGTCAGCTTATTAACATTAATTAATATCTTATAGAAAGAGTAACAATATAGAATATTAGATGATAAGTTTAGTTGAAATTTATTTTGTTGAAAGGTATTATATTATAGTTTCGAATAGAAGGACTCGTGCACCACCATGCCCGACTGAATGTCATCCAGAGATTGGCAGCCGGTCAATTTCATCGTGATTTCAAAATCGTTTCTTAATACACTCAGCAATTGCTCGACGCCGCGTTGGCCATTATAGGCCAGACCATAGACTGCCGGGCGGCCAATAAAAACGGTTTTGGCCCCGAGGGCCAATGCCTTGAAAATGTCATTTCCCTGCATAATGCCGCCGTCTAACATGACAACCAGATCGTTGCCCACAGCTTTGACCACCTCGGGCAGCGCCTCAATTGACGCAGGGACCGTGTCAATTTGGCGGGCGCCATGGTTGGAGACAATTACGCCAGCGCAGCCAAATTCACGCGCCAAAACGGCATCTTCTGCGGTCAGCACGCCCTTGGCAATGATGGGCAGGTGAGTCAGCTGCTTCAGCCAATTGATGTCCTTCCAGGTAATGCTGGCATCGAATTGGCTGGCCACGTACTCGTTAATGCCGGACCCACCCATTGTGACCACACCATTCGCCTGTTCGCCCTGAAAGTTGGCCAGGCTCAGGTGCGGCGGCAGACTGAATTTGTTGCGCACATCGGAACGCCGGTGCCCAAAAACAGGAGCATCAACCGTCAGGACCAGGGCTTTGAAATTGGCCTTTTCGGCGCGCCGAACCAGCTTCTCGGTAAGGGAGCTGCAAATAAAAATGTCATTCATTTTGTTCCTCACTAGGTTGGAGGTGTTGAATCCCACCGATCTTTGTAGATATATAGCTGAAACCATTTGCAGGTGTCCGGAGCCCCGGCCGACAAGTCCTCCAGCGATGTGGTGGAAAGCGTGCTCAAAATGAATATGGAACCAGCTTTGCCCGCGGCCCGTGCATTGCCGATTTCACCATCCGGGTGCGCCATCTTCTGCATCGCGGTTGGGGCAATGCCCAGCGGCCATTTTAGCTGGTTGCCAAGAATCTTGCAGCTCAGATCTAGCTGTGAGACATCGCGAAGAAAACGTGGACGCAGCCGCAATCTGCCGATAGAGCAAGAGCTAGAAATGACCTGAACTCTGGGCATGCACAAAACCTTTTAAAAGCCTCGCGATTTAGTCCAAGTGTAAACTGTTCTCCTGCACCGCTTTTGTAATAGTCCAATGCATTCTTCTCCAGCTGGCTGCTTGCCTTGCGCTCAAAGTCCTCCACACAAACGAGCTCCATGTCGCTGAGTAACTTATGTAAGAAATTTATAATATGGACCAAATGTGCTCGCAGCTCTCGCTCGACTGAATCTTAGTTCTTATAATCTTAGCAGCTGATAAGTGCAACTTATACTAGACAAACACTTCAGGTCGAGCACAGATCTGTAATGGAAAAAAATAAACAAAATAAAAACAAGATCGGTTATCTTCGACACGCGGCGGATTAAATACTCTTGCGGACATGTGGCTTAGACATGATTCTATACGAAAACTTTATATGCCAGCGATTTTGATATACCATATGCCACAGCTATATATATATATATATCAGAAAGAAGTCCGATGCAGATAAGTTGATTACATTGTTAAACTTGTAAACGTAAAGTTACATATTGCATGACAAAATTAGTATACCCTCTGCAAAGGGTGTTATAAATAAATAAATGGACAAGACAGTCAGACAGTTCTTGCACTGATAAGCCCTATATTAAAAGCAGACTCTCATTTTAGCTGAAGATCTTTGTCAAGGTTGAAAAGTACGAACTAAAGCGCAAATTAATTATTTAGCTTCGCCTAGTTAATTCTCTTCAACAAACATTATAATTGCATTAAGTTATTTACAAATTACAACAAACTCAACATAAAATTCAAAAATAATAAATTAATTAACAATCAAACACTGTACGTTTCCTTTAGGTTCCTGAAATATTCCAAATCAGTTTGGCTGATTGAAGGCACGAATTTGTTGAAGGATGTCGTAAAGTCCTCCGACTCAACGATGATGTGCTCGGCACTCAGCTCCTTGGCCGACAGCCCGCAGCTCAAGTGCTTGCTTATGGTTCGCCTTACGGCTGATAGCCAAGCATTGGAGCAGATCGAGTACAAGTCCGCACCGCTCATTTCGCTCTTCAAGTTCTCGGCAATCTCGGCCAGGTCCACGTCGCCGGCCAGTTTAAAGCGCTGGGTTTGGGCACGCAAAACCGCCGCCTTGTCATCGGGCGTAGAACAGGGGCCGACATAGAAGAGTTTGTCAAAGCGGCCGGGTCGCAACAGGGCGGGATCAATTAGATCCGGACGATTTGTGGCAGCCAATATGAAAATGGGCTTTGTGGCGTCTCCATTGCACATGCCGTCCATCTCAGCCAGCAGCTGGGATACCACGCGATCCATGACGCCTCCCGAGTCACCGGCCACACCGCGATTCGGTGCCAACGAGTCCAGTTCGTCCAGAAATAGAACACATGGCGCTGCCGAGCGGGCGCGAGTAAATACTTCACGCACATTTTGCTCGCTCTGTCCCACATACATGTTCAGCAGCTCGGGGCCCTGAACGGAAAGAAAGCTTAGATTGCATTCGGTAGCCACCGCCTTGGCGACCAGAGTTTTGCCAGTGCCTGGTGGTCCATAGAGCAGAATGCCAGAACGCCGCAAATTCTTTCCCATTAAATGTACGTGCTTAAGCGGCAGTCCGATGCTGCTTTGAATTTCATCTTTCAGCTTATATAGACCTCCAATATCGGACCAGTATACCTTCGGCACCTTGGGGGCGCCCAGGCTGTCGGCGAACGAGCTCTGCATCTCGTTAAGATTTTTAGAAAAGTGTTCTAGAGTAAGATGGCCTTCTCCGTGGGCTTGACGACGCTTAAGTCGCACAGCATTATCGTAGAGCAGCTGCAGATCACCCAACATGAATCCCTGCGACTTAGCCGCAACCTCGAGCAGAGCACTCCTCGTCACGTCCCATTGGGGAGAGAGCCTGTTCATATAGCGGGATTGCATGTGGAGTGGAAAAAGCGGCAGCTTGGCCAGGGCCTTTTGGTTGTAAATTGCATCGTTAAAGGATTCGCGCACGTGCATCCACTTCAGCAGCTCGAAACGCTCTGCTTGATTGGGTGCTTCAATGCTGATTATCTCCAAGAAAATGCCCTGAATCATCGGCTTTAAATGTTTGTCGCTGGTCAAGGCTACAACCACGACAGGATGCTTGCGGTCGCGGGTAAATAATTCCTGGATCTGTACATGAAAGGCAGACAGCAGGCGAAGGTCCTCGTTTCCCTCGTTATCGATGCCGAATATCTGCGAGGAAGAGTTAACAAATATTAAATATAATTTTTTTTTTGTAATATGCGTGTATCAATTGCAGTTTACCTCAAAGTTGTGGAAACAGATCAGCAGCGGTTCGCTGACCTGGCTCTTCGCAAATACCGCCTTGAGTTTCATCTCTGTGTGTGACGGAACTTGCGATACAATTTCGGCACAGTCCGCTCCGTACAGGTGCATTCCCAGCTCCTGAGCGACGGCAGTGATGAGCTTCGTTTTGCCTGCGCCGCGCTCGCCCTGCAGCAAGAAGACAGGAAATATGTGCTTCGATGATAGACAGGCAGACTGTTTTGGCAAAAATGCATCCAACGAAGAGCGCAGCATTTGATAGGGCTTCCTCAAACCACTTGGATAGTTGTCCGCAATGGCACAGCTGTCCAGAGCTTGGCGGGGCAGAAAGCTGTGCGCATGCGGCACCTGAACAAGGTTGCTGAAGTTCTTTGCCACGACCGCCTGCAGCTCAAACTCGCTGCCCTTCGCCTCCAGGTGCACACAGCGAAAGTAGACCTCGCGCAGAAAAGCGAAAATCAGATAGTAATGGGCATAGGCTGCAGTGCCCACCAGCTGGGCGTTCACTTCGATGCGGTAGATGTGGCCGCGGTGCAGCATGCGTGGCGTATTGAAATAGTTGCTCAAGATAAGCTCGGACACCTCTGGCGGCAGCTCGTGCGGATTGTTGAGCAGATAGACGTGCGCCTTTGTGGCAATAGTCGGTATCGTTTGTTCGTCGCTAAAGCACTCCAGCTGAACCCAGCAATTGTTGCGCTTGCGGCTGCTGGTGCCGCATCGATCCATCAAGTTGCCATAGAAGTTTTCCTAAAAACGTGTGGAGACAGAATGAGATTGCATTTTTAATATACATCTAAGTATATTTAAGGCGTACCTGCACATAAAGACAGTTGCTCTGGCACTGTGAGTTCTCTACTGGCAAGATCTGGGCCACAATAGTATATGGCGTATCCTGCAGGATTTGTTTGACGACCACCTCCGATGTGTCCCAGGAGTGATCAGAGCCAGTGCCAGTGCCGGTTTTGGTGGCCTTTCCGCCTCCACGTACAATTAAATTGACAAAATTCACATCATCCGATTCAGCGTAGGTGTTGTACACATCCATGCTGGCCAGAATCACATGCTCCGACTTGATCAGCTCGTTCTTGGTCAGCAACTCGTACAGCCGATTGGGCAGGGGCGTCAGCAGAAACTTGCCCCTGTAGTATTTGGCGTAACGCCAATATACCGCATATATCAAATAGCCAGGGTAAAAAAACCACGGCCACTTCGGCACAAGCAATTGCACCGTAGAATTATACGCCTCGACCAGCTCCAACATGCGTCCAGTGAAACTGTATCTAGGTTCGCCATCGCCGGCTGCATCATTGTCAATAGATTTCGATGCTTTGGGGGCAAGTTTCTTCTGTGAAGGTCAACAGTTGCAATAGTTATTTATATAAAGCAACATTTAAGGAGATACATATATGTATATATATATATATATTTACACAGAAGCACACATACATGCAGCTTTTCAGCTTTATCAAACCTACCACAACAAAATCAACTTCGCTCATGGTTCGGAGACATAGAATACAAAGGTTACTTTGGGGCAGGCAAAGTCTGAATGCTTGGGATTGGAGCACAGGCACAACATATAGGCACAAAGTTATTCTGAAAAAAGCTGCTAATGCTAGATAATGTTAATAAATGCCGCTCTTACAAATTACAAAAATAAATATGTTATGGTTACGTACCTTCTTTACAATAACTCTTTTCTTCATGACTTTTAACCTGTTGACGATCTTAAATATTTTTAACTGCTTAAAGCTGTATGTTGGTGTTTTACAAGAAAGTTGACTCAATAGCAAGTTCTATTAAACATTCAATTTTAATATTATGTATTAGATATAAATATTTCTCGCTGTTAGGTATGGTTGAAATTAACCAGTGTTGTGTAATGTAAAATTTCAGACCAGTGATTTGAAAATATGCAGAAAAATAACTCTAAGCACGGTGTAGAGTCGATAATCACAAAATCGTCCCTGTAAACTTTGCCAAGGTATGTCGATATCGATATTACCAAAACAAACATAAACTATAAGAAAATAATTTCGTTTAATAATGAGTTTAGAAGTAACCAACATAAATGGCGGCAATGGCAACGACAATCCCTCACAGTCGCAGGACAAACGGGAGCTACTTTGCTTGCTCAAGCTGCTCAGAAAATATCAACTAAAAGGAACGGAGGAGCTGCTTTGCCAAGAGGCAAATGTGAACAGTGCAGATCTTGCCAATATCTGTGATGGCGACGTCAAGGCAGTGCTCAGCGCCGCCTTGACCCTGGCTGATGACGACCACAAGCGCCAGTCTACCCAGGCACAATCATCCTCGTCCGTCGAAGCGAAGGCCGTGACCGGAGCGAATGCGGCCGAAGCGTTGGCAAAGTTTATCGGCGACGATGCCTTTGATGCCCAGCATTATGAGCAGGCGTACGAGGAGTTGCGCACGTTTGTGGAGGAATCTTTGGACATTTATAAGCACGAGCTCTCCATGGTTCTCTATCCGATACTGGTGCAAATCTATTTCAAGATTCTTGCCAGCGGGCAGATTGAGAAGGCGCGAGCGTTCATTGAGAAATACAAATCGGATCTCGATGGTTACTATATCGAGGGTCTGTTCAACTTGTTGCTGATATCGAAGCCGGAGGAGCTGCTGGATAACGATTTGGTGTCCGCAATGGAGACGGACAAGTTCGTGATACGCATGTCGCGGGATGCGCATTCGCTGTTCAAGCGTCACATACAGGACCGCAGGCAGGAGGTCGTCGCAGACATTGTGTCCAAATATCTGCATTTTGACACCTACGAGGGCATGGCGCGCAACAAGCTGCAGTGCGTGGCAACGGCTGGGTCGCACATTGGTGACGCGAAGCGACAGGATAACAAAATCCGTGTCTACTATGGTCTGCTCAAGGAGGTTGACTTTCAGACGTTGACTACGCCGGCGCCGGCACCCGAAGAGGAGGACGATGATCCGGATGCGCCAGATCGACCCAAAAAGAAGAAGCCCAAAAAGGATCCGCTGCTTTCCAAAAAATCGAAATCGGACCCCAATGCACCCGCCATAGATCGCATACCCCTGCCGGAGCTCAAGGATGCCGACAAATTGCTCAAGCTCAAGGCGTTGCGTGAGGCCAGCAAACGTTTGCCGCTCAGCAAGGATCAGTTGCCCTCTGCCGTATTCTACACAATACTCAACTCCATGCAGGGCGTCACATGTGCCGAAATATCCGATGATTCCACAATGCTGGCCTGCGGTTTTGGTGACTCCACGGTGCGCATCTGGTCGTTGACACCGGCGAAACTACGCGCTCTAAAAGAGGCCGATGCGCTACGTGAACTTGATAAGGAGTCGGCGGACATAAATGCGCGAATGTTGGATGAGCGCAGCGGCGAGATGACGCGCTCCTTCTTGGGGCACACGGGTCCAGTCTATCGCTGTGCCTTTGCGCCCGAGATGAATTTGCTGCTCTCTTGCTCTGAGGACAGCACCATCCGGCTGTGGTCCCTGCTCACCTGGTCTTGCGTGGTCACCTATCGTGGCCACGTCTATCCCGTCTGGGATGTGCGCTTTGCGCCGCACGGCTATTATTTTGTGTCATGCTCCTATGACAAAACTGCTCGCCTGTGGGCCACCGACTCGAATCAGGCGCTTCGCGTCTTTGTCGGTCACCTTTCGGACGTGGATTGCGTGCAATTCCATCCGAACTCCAATTACGTGGCCACTGGGTCCAGCGATCGCACTGTGCGCCTATGGGACGCGCTAACTGGACAGTCCGTGCGCCTCATGACCGGACATAAAGGCACGGTAAGCTCTTTGGCGTTCTCCACGTGCGGGCGTTATTTGGCTTCCGGCTCCGTCGACCACAACATCATCATCTGGGACCTGTCGAACGGCTCTTTGGTCACCACGCTGTTGCGGCACACCAGTACCGTAACCACCATTACATTCAGCCGCGATGGCACCGTGCTGGCAGCCGCCGGACTTGACAACAATCTGACACTGTGGGACTTTCACAAGCTCACGGATGACTATCTGAGCAACCAGATCACAGTGTCCCATCATCAGGACGAAAATGACGAGGACGTTTACCTATTGCGCACTTTTCCCAGCAAGAACTCGCCCTTTGTGACCCTCCACTTCACGCGCCGCAATCTTTTGATGTGCGTCGGCCTGTTCAAGAGCTAGATGCCGGAAACTTTGATTTTGTAAACAATCCTTTTGATTTTAAGATACCATAGTTTAAAGAGGTTGATTTTCAACAATATCATTAAGTTATTTTTGTCAATCTATCAATTATCCATTTACTGTTCCCCAAATTCCATTACGTATAAATATTTTTGAGGACTATGACGTATAATAAAAACTATATTGGATTTTGATATTTGAATTGATTTTCCCTTTCATTTATACTACGATTCGTCAACTGATTCGTTAAACAAGAACTTATTTTAATGCAATTTATCTGACAATTTTGAAAATTATTTTCTACCTGTGAGGAATTTAAACCTTAAATGACATTTTAGATATTCTTAAATGAAATGTAGAACAATGTTAAAAGAAAATCGGTTAAGCACGAGCTCATTCTTTTCTAAAGTAGAGAAAAAGAGACTTGAAAGCCGATCTGGCCATATTTAAGTATTTGTTAATGCAGTCTTTGAATCTCCTATAAAACAAGGCCCAAATGAATTGGCCTAAAGATCTTTGAATCCGATCCGGATCATGCGACATGTAAAATACGAACTGAAAAACTTCGTCGAATAAGAAAATACCTTTTTGTTCTTGATACGATCGTGCTAATTACAAGATATTTTAATATAGAAGATAGGGAGATATTTTTGTGTACATTCTTTGTAAATGTACATAACTATTTATTTTCGTTCGGTTTAGACATACATAATAGACATTTTATTCGGCATCGGGAATTCCGAAGGTGCGTCGCACAGCCTCGAAATTCTTGATATTGAAAACCGAGCAACGCGGCGGTTTCTCGCCGCCAAAGGCGAGCGTGTAAGGATCTTCGGGGCATTGTCGCATGCACTGCAGGCGACCCATATTGAAATCGTGCTCGTAGACGTGCTTCGGCTCGATGCTGCTGAAGTTCCATATCTTGAGGGTGCCTTCCGTGGACGTGGAGGTGAGCAGGTTTGGCATAAGCTTGTTGAAGCACACGCCCGATATTTCCTCGTTGTGGGCTTTGACAGACCAGAGCAGGTTTTGGGGCCGGCGCTTGTCGGCATAGTGCAGGTTGCCGTCGTTGGTTCCAATGACAAAGTAATTGGTTTCCGTGGGATGCCAAAGGACTTTCTCCACCTCGCCGGCGATCTGCCATTTAACAAATGCCGCGTTAACGTTCTCAGCGTCGCGGCAGTCAAACAAACGGACATAACCGTCCGCACAGCCTGCGAGAATGCTTTGCGCCTCTTCCGGATGGAATTCTATGGATTGCACCTTCTCTTCGAAGGCGGTGATGGTTGTGTGCGGCTGGCCCTCATCCATGTCCCAAAGAATGAGCGTTCTGTCCACTGAGCCGCTCGCTAGTATGTGCTCAAATTGGGGATTCCACGATAAATCCAGCACAGCATCTTTGTGTCCGTACTGTTCCTTCTGTTTCTTGCGATTGCCCTTTGATCCAAGCTTAAATGTCGGCTCAATAGAGTCCTGTATATCTAGATCCCAGATGGTGATAATCGGGTCCATGCAGCCGATGGCGCACATATTTCCCGGCTTATCGCTGCCCGCATCGTGGTTCATCCATTCGATACACAGCGGGAAGCTGGGCAGCAAAAAGTCGTGGTGTGTGTAAAGAGCCTGCTCCTCCTGGTTGAACACCCAGACCTCCATGCTAGCGGCGTCGTCCTGCACGTGCCCGACGAGCACCAGGTTGTCAGTTGGCTTAATCACCTCGTCCTCGGCCTCAGAGTCTTCGTCCTCGTCGGGCACCTGCTCATCGGCGTCAACAACGTTGGCAATGTTTGTTACAGTCGAGTTTTCTTCGTTTTCATAATTCTCGAAATTGAATTCATCTTGTGGATTCGCATTGTTAGCGCTGGCAGCGGGCTGCTCGCGGTCGACATCCATGTTTTCCTCGTCCTCATCTTCGTCGTCGTCCTCATGCAACTGGTCCCGAGTCTCGCCAATAATGCGCGCAAGCTCTGCGTGTGTTAGGACAATTTTTTCGGGGCGCTCCTTTGTGACGCCGCGTGGAACAAAGCACAGGGCTGGCACGAAATCTATGCTTGGCTCCGCTGGACCATCCCCCACTTCCGTCATTGTTAAATTTCTTAATATTTACAAAACTAAATAAGGAGCTGTTACAAATCACCAACAGGCTAACAAGCACGTGCACGAGTTAACTGCAAGAAATGCCCAAGAACACACAAAAGCTGGTCACCCTAGCAGAGAAAGTGTGGCCATATGACTACTACTACTAGTAAAATACATCGTAGGTTAGCGATTTTCGAAAAGCTCCGAGCCCGCTATTTTTAAAAATGTAATGCATGACAAAACTGCTTAAGAACTTTTATTTGTTAATTCCCATTTTATTTATTGTTTGTCAATCATACAAAACTATACGAGCTATGTTCCGCGATAAGTGCTGTAACCATAGGGGCTTAGTAAAAGCGGAACATGATAGTTTTGTTCCTCACTGCAATCCACTATAAGCTCGACGGCTGGATAAAAGGTTTTTATATTTTGCGCAGCAAAATATGCTCCCACATGAAAGGTTAACTTATAGATTCCCTTGGAAAAGTCCGCTTGATCCAGCAATTGACAGCGGCCATCTGAATTGGTTTCCGATGGGCGAAGGGCCTTCCATTCTTGGGATTCCTTCAGGCGATAGGTAGTAATCCTGATGTTAGCTGCTGCCTTTCCAGTTGAGGTGTTTAGAACATGAGTTGAAAGTTTACGTGTGTTCATTTCGGCGGAGAGCGTCTGACTAATGACTTCTGATAATGTTCTCAACATTTAGCTTTAAACAAATGTGAGATGTTTACATTGCAGAGACTTACCTGATAAGAGATTATAAAAGATACTGTTTCTTGCTACGATAAAAGTGAGCGCGTATTATAAAATGTATACTCGCATCAGCTTCGGTACACACTAATATTATACTTTTACTTTTTTTAAATAGAGCATACTTGAATTTGGTCTTCTTGCCGTCTTTGTAAAAGATTGATTTGTACAGATAAACATAGGAATGATTAGAACAATTCATTATAATAAGTAAGCATTAATTAATGCATGTAAATTAAAATACCTCTTTAGGTACATAAATATAAAAAATATTATACCGCGGTTCCGGATAAAAACATCATCTAACATAAGATAAAAACAAGCATAATAATAAAGCTAACATTTAATCGATAATCGATAGTTAGTTAACACTAACATTTATGCTAAATAACAGTCCACAACAGAGCATTGCGCTGTTAAATAACTTACTGCTGCAGCGCTGACCGTTTGTTCTTTTTGTTATTGTAAAATTTGTTTTTGAGGCGGTCGGGTCGGCTGTTTTGCGTCGGAGCATCCGTATCGCGACTTTGAAAAATGTATTTCAAAGTATAAGCAAGGCCGATATTAAAGCTTTGAATGTAAATTGCAGTAATCTAGTTCGTAATATTGTCAATTTGAATTATAAAATATATCTGGCGCCAATCCGTTCTATAACTTGATTGCGTTGTTCGCCAGTTGTGAGTGCCGGCTAAAAATCATGCAATAATTGTGAAACTTATAGAATAATATTATTACTACCTGAGTTATAGTATGTGAAAATGATACGTCAACCGGCCAACGGCAATTGTCTATTTGTTTAATATCTTGTTGTGATTTCATGTACCCACGTTTCAACAGTGCAGCCAGAAGCAACAGTTGTTTGTCTTGAAATAGTGTGAAAAATAAATGAATAAATAAGAAAATGCAAATGATATTCGCGCTTCGTTATGTCAAAGAAAATAGTACCAGAGAATAGAATCCGATCTTTTATTATTGGAAAGTACAAACTTCTTTGTATGGACATACATATGTAAACGCGATTGCTTGTACACACATACACTTGTGGATATTGTGCATGTGTGTGTGTGTGTGTGTGTGTGTGTGTGTGTGTGTGTGTGCACATACACTCTTACATGAAATACACAAGCGCGAGCCTGAACCGCCGCCTGAGCAGAAGCATCGAAGTTACCAACTTCAATCCCAACAAATCTTAAACCAGTTTTAAGATACATATTCTTGTTGTGTGTCTGCGTGTGCATGTTTTTTTTTTCGTTTTTCGCAGTATACTCTTGCAGAGGGTATTATAATTTTGCCACGAAATATGTAACGCGTAAAAGGAGCAAACTCCGATCTTGTCTTTTAAATGTTAAATGTTAGAGCTCTTATGAAACTTTGCATGGGTTCGTCTGTCTGTTAACTAACTGGCATATGAACAGAGTCCTTGTTTTATTTCAAAATATTTTCAAAACAACGTATGAGCAAAATCGTTGGTAAATCAGACTCCTTTATCTTAAATATCCTCTAGTAATAATAGTTGTGAAATTAATGCTTTTGAAAATAAACGACACACAACAAATGTCTGCAAGAGTATTTAGAGCTCGGCTTGTTGAAACTGGCCGTTCTTCTTGTTTTCGTTTGTGTTTGGAGGTTTTGCTGCCTCTGCAGCTTTGGATGAATACGTGTGTATATTTGTATGCACACATATACATACGTATGCATGTGTGTATGTGTGTGCGAGCATAAGTCGGATACCCTTTGGCTGTTTCTTTTTACCTCGGCTTAAACTAATGCGCGTGATGATTTTGTTGCTGTTGTTGTTGTTGTTGTTTGTTGTAATCCCCAACAAGTACTGCACGTCTCCTGCCTCCTCCCACGCGAAACAACAGTTTAAGGCAACAATAACAAGTTCAGTTTCTAACCAGATCAGCAACAACAGGAAAACCAACAAACACACAAACAAAGATTATGTTCCAATTGGACTAATTTTATAATTAAAATCTTTTTACCTGGAATTACAATTAAATTTGAGGTAAGCTAAAAGTGTTTTCCATAGGCCAGAAAGGCACGGTTACCATAAATCTATAAAAATCGCAAAATAAGCTACAAATAAATAATATAAATAAATAAAAAACAAGTAAGCTAGTGTTCTAGGCAAGAAGCAGCTAAGACTGAAGGGATACATTTCTTGAATTCCTTCTTATTCCATACACCGAATGCAGCGCTCGCTTATAGATAGAGAGTAGCAGGGAAGGTGGCGATAGGTATGAAACATGCAGAAGGAATACTCCGATTCATAAAGTATATACTATTCTTGATAGCATACATAGTCAAGTTTGGTAACTACTAGCTCTTATTTATATACCAAAATTGCTTAAAAAACGGGATTTCGATATACATTTTTACCCATAAGAGCTAGAGACTTGTAATTTTAGCTGTAGGTCCTCCAGGTGCCCGCGCAGATCGAGTTTGTTTCCGATAAACGATAACTTGCCCCGTTTCTAAGTAATCAATAAAAATGTATATCGAAATCCCGTTTTTTAAACAATTTTGGTAAATAATAAGAGCTAGAGTTACCAAACTCGACATGTAGCTTCTATAATAGTATATATATATCAAGTATCTTTCATTTTTTACCTATCGCCACCTCTCCGCTACTATCTATTTATTAGCGCGAGCTGCATTTGGTGTTGGAATAAGAGGGTTTAGGGTATCCCCTAGTCGGAAGCTCCCGACTAGAACCTCTTACTTGTTTTTTTTAATAAGTAACAAATATATTTGCAATAGTTTTAGTTTCTCACATTCCATTAACTCTCAACAATTAAAATAAAAGTCTTAATATATATAGACAGAATTGGCAATTTGAAAAAAAGTAAAAATTCAAAACTAAATAATTATCACATTAAAAGTTAATGAACGCAGAAAAAATATTTTTTAATCGTCTTAGAAATAGTCAAATTAGCGATCCCTGAATTCTAAATACCAGAAAATTTTTATTGGAAATGAATAAAAAAAAATCAATTTATTTAATTGAATCTTGTAATACATGGTAAACCATTATATGCATATTATTATGCATATATTTTAAAATTTTTTTATTTTATAACTTAGCTCACACTTTTATTTTCATTTTCTATTTGTTGCTTGTACTTTAATTTATTTCTTTGCCCTAGGCAATAAACTATAAAAAAGAACCGTTATCTGCGTTTTGTTGAAGATGAAATCTTTGTGTCCCCACATCTTGGTCCATAATATATGCACATACATAATTGATTCCGATTCCCACTCGCGATCAATTATAAAGCTCTCCGAAAAAAAAGGGCCAAAAGTATAATTTTTAGCGGAGAGAGTGTTTTCAATTTTGGACATTTCGATAAAGTCAGCCACGTAATGACCCCGTCGATTTCCACGCTAACGTAATTTTGCACAATTTCGGTTTGTTAGCCAATGATAAAAACGCAATCAGAAAGTGCTAACGGTCGATTCGCAGATATGCTTAATTGATTGATATGATTCGATCGACAACATTTCAGGCCCGCGGGCTAAATCAGCGCCAAATTAACAGTATACAACATTTGGAATTCCAAATCTTCATTCATTTGCATGTGGTTATTAATGTTGGCACTCAAGACACCATAAGACTTGGCCGATCATCAAAGGCTGCTGGCAAATTAGAAACTAGCCGGCAATTATTGACAGCCACTCTTGCAGAGGGTTAGCAAAAAAAAGTCTTGCAATTCGAGCTAAGCAGCGAGTAAAAAGTTAAATTCCAAGCTCAAGAGTGCAGGTCAGAAACAGGAAATGAGTCCCCCCGGCCCATGTCAGTCGAGTTTTTAAGTACCTTTCGTTCGCTTGGCCATTGCAGCGAGTGGTTCTTGTCATTTATCTGCAGCATAGCCTGCTCAAGTGTATTTAAACTTCATGTCAATCTCTGTTCTTATACTCTGTTACAAAGTTAGATCGAGTCTATTGGGTTTGTGCAAATTCTGCCAGGCATTCCAATTATTTTCGGCACCTGTGAATTTAGACACTAGAAAATGGGCAGTTAAAAATTGTATTTAGATTGTGGGCTACAGGGTTCGGTTCACGGTTCGCACCTATTTCCGGGCTTTTGGGTTCGGGGTGAAAGAACCTTATTACTTATTTTAATTGGTTCAGTTCGGATTTCCGTTTTGCTCTTTTGTAGGCAACGGGTTTGGCTTAAGGTTCGGTTTATAGAAAAAAATAAATTGGCATTCCGAGAAAACAAAAGTTTTTTGTAGCTCCTGTAATCGATGCAACTAATTTTAAAGGTATTGTGGATTAGATAATATATATTAACAACACAGAGTGTTCTATTATATGAAGTTTTAAACATTATATTATTCTTAGCTGGTAATTCTTGTCCTTTCCCATTCCAATATTTTCTTAAAATCTGAAAAATATTCTACCCATTTACGCGCGAGAAAAATTTAAATTTACTCATACTAATTTGAACATCAATTATTAATATATATATTATATATAGATATTTTGAATATAAGTATTAAGTCAATCGAATAGACAACCAACAATATCAACTTGAATCTTGAAGTCAAAAAGAAAAACTTTTGTAAAAGAATAGACATTACGAAATTACGAAAAAGGAGTCAAATGAATTGTCACAAAGATATTTGAAAATGAGCTTAATCTTCCACATATCATCTTCGTAGATCTTCAATTGGTCAAGCAATTAGTCAGAGCGAACAGTTATTGCAAACATACACAAATATCTATTATTTGTATATATTTATTTTTACTCTCTGATGTAAGATTGATAGTGTCATGAATAGTTGGGCCCAGATATGTCACACACACAAACACAGAGGCAGCACTCATGTGTGGGTACTCATACGAATACTTTCGAGTACTTGTGCTCAACCACAAAGAAAACTGGAAAATATCTATCAGTTTTTTGCTCTCGTATATTTATATTCAGAGGGAATACTGGCTCAACTCTCTCTCTCTCTCTCTCTCTCTCTCTCTCTGGTTGTGCTCCCTGTTTGCATAGATGGCCCGCATTCCCGATCATCAGTCCGGGGCCGTGTGGCACAGCTGCATCCGTGAGATACAATAGCTGAACGCACAAGGGTCGATGTGGCACTATGTTGTTTACATAAGGACATCCTGCTTGGAAAAAGAAAGAGGAGACACTTGATCATACCGTGGGCAATGCCAGTTCCCGTCTGAGGATTTGCTTTTTGCACTGTCTCGTATTACAGGCGGGGCTGTGATTCTTGTGTGGCCACGTTTCGTGCCTGCATAAAGCGAATTTCAATATCGACCTGACGCACCCATTTGCGTATATAGTATGTACACTTACATACTTGTACTTGTGCGCACAATAGATATTATTAAGTGTATCTAGCTGCACAGTTTGCAAATTTCTCAACACGTACTGTCCAATATACATACATATGCCAGCTTGCTCGGGGCCAAGGAAAATTCCATAAAAAAAGTGTGTGTGCGCCTGGTTCGGTGTGGCTATAGATATTTTTAAAAATTCTTCGGCTTTGCCATGGCAAACTACTTACGTACTTAAATAAGCATAGATATATATATATAGTACAAATATGTAGTCGAGTTTGTGTTGATGTTTGGCTGATGTTGGCGGCAGTTAGCGTGACTGAGGCATTCGCCATGCTGAAGTGAGTTTTCAAATTTGATACAAATTTCAGTTTTCTTTCGCAAATTGCTGCTGCCAACAAGTCAACCAAGTCCGAACAGCAGACTCCCCAGACCCAGACCCAGAAAACTGGCGCAAAATTCAAACACTGAAAATAATTGGAAAGGCATTCGAGATGCCTAAGTGCTCGTTCGGAGCTGCTGCTGCTGCTGCCGATCTCCAAGGTGGTAATGGAGCTATTGCTCTTCGAATCCGAGCCCCATCTTTAGTCGATTCAGTCGCGCACTAAATACCAATTGTAACGCAAACGTTAATCACATCAGCGAGAAATAATGAAAATGTTCAGGTGTAAAATGCATATATGTATACGTTGTGTATCGCGCCAATCTCTTAACTTAAGCATGGGAAAAGTTATTAATACTTTAGAAATTGGTCTAGAATAATGCTGGGCTAAAACATCTTTGCCACTCCGAAGATTAAATACCCTGGCAGGCATGTGACCCACAAAGTTTTTTTAACAAAAAAAATTGTTTTCGATAAGATTTCGTCTGATAAGGACAATATTTTATCTAGAAGTAAGTTATTTTAGTTAAAATATGTTAAAAACAAACTAATTTTTAGCTAGCAGCATAAAGTTGAAAGGTTGAAATCGAAATTGTGTCTGTAAATCGTGCCACCTTTGTCTGTATCTATGCATTCGCCCTTTATCTCGTTTTTATTTCTTAAAGGAAAAAGCTATGTTTTAATACTTATTTCAAAAATAAATTTGAGAAAGCCTGTTGTCTTCACGGGACTTCGATCCATTATTTAGTAATCAGTGCGTCAAAGGATACTTTAATTATTATTGCCAAAATCCATTTATTTTTGGCTTCGTTTGAACTTTTTATTTATATTGTTATTGCTTTTCTGCTTGTGAATGAAAACAATTTAAAAAATGAAAATCAAAAATTGCTGTGCTTTGATCAGTTAGTTAGGGCAAACAATTTTTATATTTAAACAAAGAAAAATGAACCAAGGCTTTCCGGTAGAGGAAGCTTTAGTTAACATTTCATCAGCCTAGTTTTTATGGCTTAGGCTCTCTGCGTTGTCAATGCAGTAAAGGCAAGCTCTTTAATATGCATAGATAATATTTTAGAGATTTGTCCTTCTAAGCATTAAACATATCGTGACAAAGTGATTAAATCCTCTGGAATGATCTATAAAAACTATGATCTTAATAAAAATTATGCAGAGAGTATAACTGAAGGAAAACTATCTATATTTGCAACTCAACAACATTAACAAATCTTTGCCCAAAATGTATGTATATCCAAGTGCATTAAGCATAACTTATGTAGTAAATAGAAATATGATTCATATTCATTCACAATTTGATGGCGTTGCATTCACACGCAATTCGAATCAATTGCCACATTGACACACAAATCGTTAGTATGGCTGTGTGTGTGCACATGTGTGTGTGTGTAAACATGCTTGTAGACCAATTGTAAGTTCCATACCAGACCCGGCACGATGACGAGCTATAAAAGAAGACCTTCACGGTAGAAAACAAACACTAAGCCAGAAGACAAACGTCAGACGAGGCTGATGACGAGACGACAATGGCAATAAAAGCACTTGCACATGGTCGAAGGAAGGGGGGGTGGAAGGAAGGTAAAGGTACGCAGGGGGTGGGTTAGCGGCGAGGGGGGATCAATTGGTCGTGCTGTGCATGTTAAATAATAAAATAACGAGAACAGTCGCAATAAAAAGGTAAATACGTCAGTTTTCACTATACCCTGTAAGCGTTGAAAATGGGTAACAATGGCTTACATGGATTCTTGTCAACGTATGTAACACAGGCAGAGGGACGTACTGCCAATTCCGTATGTGTAAGTAATGTATAAGTAATGTAATGTATATTCCAGCCATGTCTGCCTATCCGTATAACTCGGAAACTAAATGTTTCGGAGTCTACAAAATTCAACTATATTTAGGTAGTTGTTTATCTTTTTTTGATATATTTCCTCCATTTCTATTATATTGATAAAAAAATAGTTTTAAAATATAATTTATGAATACTTCAGACATAGGTAGGACATCAAATTTATATTGTCCAAACTCGTATTGTCTGCACAGATTAAAAGTTTATTTTACACTTGGAATACCTCCTCCCGTTATCCCAAAATTTAAAAGATACTTTTGGAATTTACACAGATTTCAATGTCTTACTTAAGTCATTAACCAATTTGAATCCAAAGGCACATTGGAACAGGGTGTTTACTGGTCGGGCACACCCGACTCAGCACTCTTACTTGCTTAACTTGCAGATGACTGGCTGTTGATGTACGGTTCTGTGGCCAACAGGTTGGGCACTCTGCCGACCATTGCATACCAAATAGCCTCTCTTTGTCCGTCCTCGTGGATCATGTGTGCACCGTGCGGGCGAACATTACGGGGTCTACTGTTAACTGTTCTTTATGTATATTCGCTGTGCTTTTCTCTGTATAATTAAGAGATTTTAGGCTATCGCTTATTCAAGGCAAATGTAAACAAGAAAAAAAATAACAATTGTTTTGTGCATTTGCTTTCGATTCGACCCGAATTTGACCCACATTTGTCTTTGGCTTTCGGCATTTTGCTTTTTGTTTCGATTCAATTCGTTTTGTGGTGGTAATATCCAAAATTGCTGGCTTCTCGCCAAGTGACGCTGATAATTGGGTCAAACTTCGTCATGTTTCTCTTGTGAGCATTAGCCCGATAATCTTTGCACTAGAGACCAGACCCAGGCCCAAACTCAACCTCAACCCAGACCCAGGGCCAGACCCATCAATGTCCGACTCTATGTCCGGCTCTTTGTTTACTCTACGCTCATTTTCATTGCGGATAATTTCACCTTTTATAGTTTGTAAGACGTTTAAACGATTTAGCGCTAATGTTGCCCATGTTTTGCTCTCGTCTTGCTGGCTTTCTTTTAACATTTTTGCTTTATTAGCGTTACTTTTTGGGACACTGCAATTATGATCTGTTTTATGCCAGTGCTGGGATTATTTTTTCAAGTACCGCAAGACGTACAATATTATGGACGAGCTAGAGTACTCCAGTCCGGAGAACCGGAGATACTCCGTTCCCAACGACGAGCTGCCGCCTTAAATATATTTTCTTTTCACATTCTTGAATAACTTCCATGTTTATAGTTCGATTTATGATATACGAAAGTTCTATACCTTTAAAATTTAGTTTAATGTAAACGAGCTGAATGGGAAAGTTATCCCAATAATGAAATATTTAAAGTCTGCGTATGCCCTACAGGAAATGATCTTCGAGATATGCTGAAAACTCTTCAACATTTATATTTCTCAAAACAATGGAAACATTGAATAAATACATAAGCTTGGTCTGCCTGATAGTATACGAAAATTTATCATTTTAACAGGACTGCAAAGAAAACCATAAATGTTGTTGGTTTGGTTCACGTTTTGAATCTACATTCATGAGCCCAGTATTTGGTTTAAGCCTTGGCTTGCCATATATTTACAGAAGTTTATTCATACAGAAGTTGCGGGCTGTACATGATAAAAGCAATTGTTGGGCCCAAGGTATTTATGCTTTGATGCTGGACGTACCAACACCAAGACCAAGACGTTTTCCAAAAACATGGATCGACTAGGATATTTTTGGGTCAATTGGCTAAAATAATGTACATTTTGCTTCCAAGACAATTTTGAGGTTGTTTTTATTTAATGATTTTTACTGGTTAGGAATTTTATGGCTTCATATTATCTTCGTCGGTTTTAAAATATCTTTTATACTTAGATTCCGAGATCGATGCATCCATATCGTCTCAGCTTGATAACCTATCGGTTACAGGGTATACAAATACGGACAACATTAAACTTCTTACTTATTGTAAGATCGATGCGTCCATACAGACGAACCTGAACAAATCCTCTCAGCTCGATGGGTACACGATGGGGCTAATGTGAAATTTATTTCTTAAAATTTCCGAGATCGACGCGATCATACAAATGGATTCGACTTCATCGTCTCTGCTCGATGAGTATAGGGTATAAAAACTAAGATAATGTCAAAGATCATTCTTACAATTTCCGAGATCGACGCGATCCCACAGTTGGATATACCTTGATCGTCTCAGCTCGATAAGTACAGGGTATACAAAGTGGGATAATGTCAAAGTTGTTTCTTATAATTTTCAAGATCGTCGCGATCATACAGATGGATATGACTTAATCGTCTCAGCTCGATGGGGATAGTTATATCTTACAATTTCCGAAATCGACTCGATCCCACAGTTGGATATGACTTGATCGTCTCAGCTCGATAAGTACAGGGTATACAAATTGGGATAATGTCAAAGTTGTTTCTCAATTGCAACACGAATGTAGTTAAGAGGGCGTAATGCCACAACTATTGTGCATAATAAAACCACACCCCTGCGAGATTCGATTTCTGGTAGCGAATCGCATCCAAGTGCCAAAGGTCATTTTGAGGCTTTCATGCTTCGTTTGGCTCGACTTGATTTGAGATTTAATTGCGATCACTGATTAAGCTGCACAATTAGCCGCAATCGCAGCTGGCTTTGTTGCTTTCTGTTGATTGATTGATTGATTGTGGGATTGAATGAATAAATATTTGCCAAGTACATGCCGGGGATGTAATTCGTATTTGATTATCTGCATTTAATTAGACGTCGCATGCTCGGGGGTTAGCCAAGCGTTTAGCTATTTGCGCAGTGTTTCGCCTTTTCGATTTCTGTTTTGCGTTCCATTGCCTGAGCAGGTGCTCCGCATACTTTTGTGATCTTTGCGGTGTCGCCGTGAAAGGGCTCTTGCAATGCACGCACACACCTGTCGAACGCGACGATCGCGTTGCTGCCCTTGGCCTGCGTTGAATTTTGCTGACGCACTAATCAAATGAGCAGCAATGTCGAAAAACTCGAGTCGTTACAAAAATTCATTTGTATACCCTGAAATTATCCATTGTTACCCATTAAAAATGGCCACATAGGAGTATATTGGTGATGTGCAAGTTCATGTAACATGCAGAAAGAAACATCTCTAACCATAGATATGAATATAGTCGACATCAACAGACGAGTCCATCTAGCTATGTCCATTTGTCGTTGCGGTATATGGCACGTAGTTGCTCTTACTAGTTTTTCCTTTCTTCACGATAACTCGTTTCTGCAAAAACCGATAAATATCGATCTTCAATTTCGATTTTTTGAGTATATCCCAATGCTTTTAAGAACTAGAAACATAAAATTTGGCACATTGCCCTTTTTGTAGACTATACACCTCTCGTATACCCAAATAAAAGAATAACATTGTAGCAGGTATACAAAAGAAAATATTTGGTTGACATTTAATTGCCGAATATCTTAAAAAAATCGGACTATAAGCATCGAGCTTATTCAAGAATACTTTTATCATAGCCTGGGACAGAGAAAAGGAGCAGAAGCTTGCGGCTGCGGCTTGCGATTTGTATTTTTATGTAACGTCAACTCGACGCCGGGAACAGGGTATCTCCTAGAGGGGCAATCCCTACTACCTAGCTACTGGAGCACTCGTGCATGTTGTTGAAGCACAGTAAAAAACTGAGTGCTTACAATTTTGACCCTGGCAATTGCGACAGGCATTTGCAGTCCTATTAGCTACACCAAAGTTTGCGTTGGCACAAAAGAAATTAGACTCATTTTTTTCCTACCTATTAGACAATTTTTCATCTGTCTCTTCTATATCAGAACAACTACATCACAAGTAAAATATTTAAAAAAATATAAGCTCAGCAGACTATGGCATAAATACATATTCGCATTCAGATTTGATCAAACTCATAAATACATAGATTTTTTTTCGAACAAAAGAATATAAATTATCGCAACAATTAACGCAAACAAGTTTCGGGTATGACGAATTCACGCCTGAGAGCTTGGAAAGAGATACGAAGCAGAGCACATGAAGTATGTTATGTTTAAATGTAGAATCTGTGCGCTGATCTTTGGCCGTGTAATTGCGTCGCTGTCTCATCGAACTGGAAACAGTTTCTATTTATGCCGAAACCGGGACCCCCGCTGAAGAGACACAGAAAAAAAACGTCAGCTTGGTTCAGGTTGAGGTTGAGGTTGGGGTTGAGTGGTGCGAGGGAAAGGCAGCGGCTTCTTAGCTCTACGATCCGATTGTGTTTGACTTCGGTTCGGTTTTATTTTTACTCATAATCAGAAGAAGAGAAAGATACACACACAGAAAATGTAAATTTTATGCCTCTCGCAGCGCTCACGTCGCAGTCGGTGTCATAAACGACTTGGAACTCGAATAGCATCCGATAGAGCGTTACACTTCTCAAGTATTGAGATTTGAATATATATATATATTCCTTCTTACTCACACATATTTAAATTGTGAAATGGCCAGATTTGTTTTGCTTTAAATATCTTGAACTTCTGGTTCAGAAAGTGAAAACAAGTATGTTGGTTTTATGGAATTTTTGTCTATCCAAGTGTCTCTTGAAGACAAAATCTTGATATTTGGAATAAATACGAGTGAATATTCAAGTCAGACAGACAGGTGTTCACAATTTTGGAACAAGTCCAAGCTTTAGGAGGTAGGAAATTCCAGAAGATCTATCTCTTCCACAGATTTAAAGCAGAATTCCCGACTTGTCAGTTAGCTCAATATTTTGTTTATAGATTGAGTCAAAAATGCAAAAGGCGATCTAAACTCCGCTAAATAATCACAGTCAATAATCAAGAATTCGGTTCCTTTCGATTAATTAAATTGCTTTAATCACTGCGAACAGAGCATTGCGCAGTCGGTTACATCAAAGTGCAAATTCTTCTGATTAGAATAAGATAATACAAATAAAATGTATAAAAAATTAAAGCAATTTTGAAATAAATTCTTTGATTTTGATCAAATTCTTTTGATTGTGGGAGTGGGAAATTTGGCAAGAAATCTGTTTATTCTCGATGTGAATTATGTTTAACATGCATGTTACGATTGCGATACATCTTTAAGTATTTGTGTGAGTTTTGCAAAAATCCAAAATGTGATTTGCATAGTATTACAAAAAACTCTATCGTCGAGGCCAAGATTTGCTCATGTATTAAATAACCGCATGTAAAACGAGTTAAAGTGCTTTGTGTGAGTTGGTGGCAGTAGGTTTTATGGTACATTGTAAAGTTTGTACTTACTTATGAGCTGTCTGTTGGCTCTAGTCTAGTTTTACCTAAATGGCGACACGTTTGTTGTTTCGTTGTGGTCTCGTGGTTTTCAGTTTTACTTTTCCACAGTGGTGCCTGGCATTGTGGGCTATGGCATTGGAGTTTCATATTACGAGCCCTCTGAGCATGAATCGTTTACTAACGACCTAACGAATCGCAGCCAAATTGTAGATATTATCTTCAGGTCAAACGGAATATTTATGAATCTAAGAATCTGTGCTGGATATTCCAGTTGGTCACATTTTGGGTTTGTGGTGTTGGGAGAGAAAACGATTTTCAATTTACTTTTAGTTTTAGAAACAGGCTCAGTCGTAAATTAAAACGGAATAAAAAGATACAAAAAACTGTTGTGCCACATAAAATTAATAACAAAACAGATAAAAGCAGCAACAAAAAGAAAAATTAAACAAAACTTGTTTAGAACTCAAACAAGCTTTGAGCTCGAGCGGCACCTCGACAAATTTATTCATGAATTCATTTAGACGCATTGTTCGGCTGCCTAAAACAAACTTTTACTTTTCATCATTGTTTGCCATATCTACTTATATTTGTTTTTTGTTGAAAGAAATCGTTCGTTTTGCAATTAATCTTCAGTCAAGTCGGCCAACCAATTAGGTAATCATATATCCCCCTCAAGACCTAGCGAAGCCCCCGACTCTCGGACTCGTGTTGCTGTGTGTGGGCAGCGCCAGGGCAGAGAAAGTTTTCGGGCTGGTTCTATACCATTGGGTCACCGAGTCACCGATCCAAAGATTGCAATTTGCATAACAAAAACCTTTTTCAGCTGCAGTCAGTTGCACTCTCGACTGGGCTTCAAATGTGTAGAAATCGGGCCTACTAGCGGACACTTTGAATAAGTCCAAACAGACCTAATGATATTGATGTATTTGTTTCTAAATTGTAAACGGTGTCAAATAATAGGATTAAAATACATTTCATATAGATAATTTCTTAGAGCCCAGAGGCTATTACCCGGCTTTGCATGGGTTGTTTGCATCAGGTTTAAAATTCCCACCTGTCAGACATTTTGTGAAGTCGATCGGATGATTTTATTTCCGGGAGATGAATTAATATTCATACTATTATAAAAGAATCTTTATACGAACTTAAAGCCAAATATTGAACTTTTTACAAAGATGAATATGTATAAAAATGCTCATGGTAAACAAAAGAGTTTCATGCAATTCTTTTCCACTAATTTTCCACTGTATCAGGTGGAATTTTCCGAAATGTCTTAGCGTGCACTTAACCAGTTAGCCAGGCAGCTAGTCGGGGTACGCAATTTGATATATATAGATAAAGATTAATAAGAAATTTAATATTTGTACTGGTACTTTAAGCCCCGCCAAATGGGCGCTTTCACATCCTTCTGACGGAGTAATGTGCCAAAGGATTAGGCTGGCGCCCTTACACGAGCAGTTATTGACATTTTTGCCTGGACATTCTTATGCAAATCAGTTAGTGACACGCACGCCAAATAATGGGGCAGGCTTTCAATAGGGCTCATGATATGCGATATGGATGTGGATGTGGCTGTGGATATGCAAATGCGAAGGTCTGCGATGTGGATTCCGCCTAACCCAAGGCAGAACTGTGTGACTGTGGGCTTGGCTGGGCGTTTTGCAGTTGCTTCAAGGGAGAGGACATCCTCTTTCGGTCTTACGTAATACAATCGGTTCGTAAATAATTTAGAAAACTAGGTCTATTCTAGACTTACAGCTGAGAAGGGGCAAAAAGTGACATTTAATACGTTTTTGTCCCAAGAAATATAAATAAGAGATTAAAATATGTGAGCAGAACTTTTTGTAAATCTTCTTTTATATCTTTAAAGTCAGAATTAATCTTAATTTTCTTGAACTTAGAGTCATTAAATTAGCGTAAATTTCCAAAATACACTATATTAATTGATAATCTTTGCTTTGTTTCAGAACCAACAGATCTTAAAAATGTAACCGCATATTTGGTGGGCTGCTATTGAAACAAAAGACTTTCGAGGCTTATTTATTTTAAGGGAGAGAAAACATTTTGAAATACAGGTAAGTCGTGAATCGAAGAACAATGCCAATCAGATTTAAATGGCACATAATAAAATCTATTCTTGACCTCTTAACGGGCATTGTCATATGACTGCTTGATTATTGTAAATTATGCAAAGCAAATATAAATCATATCCGCTTATGGGGCTGTTCTTGTTCTTGGAATCAATAAAAAATTGTATGTAATTGTATTATCTTTTTTATTTTGATTAGACATTATGCATCGAGGTTAACGAATATAGAACAGATGTGCCCTGAATTTATGATAGTATAAACAAAAATATCGCCTTAAGTTGTTGAAGTAATGTGACCTTTAAGCATACATAGTATCTGACATATAAGTGTATTCGTAACAATAAAACTATTGTGTTTATTGTTCAAGCACTTTCTTTGATTCCATTTAAAGATGATAAAATAAACAAATGAGACTGTTGCAGTCGGGTGTAACCAACTGCGCAATACTCAGTCACTGTACAATATATGCTAAAACGGAAACTCTTTTGATTTTTAAAGACTTCTGGCTTTTTACGAATTATAGCTCATGTTTTTCAGTCTTTATTCAAAATAAGTTTAGTCTAGCTACCAAACTGTGAAAGAGACAAGAGTATATATAACAAATTACTCTAGATGGACATTGTATAAAACTAATATACTTCTTTTTACTTTGTGAACGACTCTGGAAACACAAACAAGAACTTGTTTGCTTCCTTTGCTGCTCGTTGGATGCGATAAAACAGTTTTTGTCATCATCGAATAACAACTCTTGGATTATCAACTCTTAAAATATTTTTATTTTCTAAGGGTTTCTGAAGGAGTTGAAATAAATCGTTTGCTGCAGCTTCGCGGCTTTTGATAGGAAAGAAAACTTTTGTTTAAAGGGCATAACTCAAATATTGAGCTCCTTCATTAGTTTCTCTGTCCTTATATGGTTATTTCAGTGTAGCCGAAGAGGTCAGAGTTTTTAGATTTTCCGTTGACTAGGTCAGTATGTGTATGTCCTAACTTTTAATTTTCGGCGAGGACTCTTGGACCGGCGTCTGCGCAGTGTCAATCGAAGGAGCTGGAAAGAGAGAGAGAGAGAGAGAGAGAGAGCGAGTGGGAAAGTCTTGGCAACACGAGCGGACAACATTATGGGTATAGTTTTATATATATATGCATATATAGAATGTATATCTATATATTTATATTTATATATGTATAAATATTATTATTATTATTATTATTATTATTATATTTATATATATACTTTTATTGCATTTTTAAAGATTCTTTCATTAAGTACACTCATTAAGTGTAGCAACATGTTTCCAGCAACATGTTGCTAACATTTGCTCCAGAACTGCGCTGATGCTGCAACTGCTCTCCCGCCCACGCGAGAGCGGCTTTTGGCAGCGCTCCTTGACCTTGGGCACACATAAAATGTTGCTTCAGCTTTTTTGCGCTTCGCTTCTGTCATCCGACTTGCTTCTGTGTGTATGTGTGTGTGTATTGATGTATGGGTCTTGGTGCGAGGCTGTGAATCCGGACTCCACTGCGAGAACGAGAAAAACGCATTTTTAGTCGCACATCTCGCTAGCAGCCACAAGTTGTGTTTTGTGTCAAACCGAAATTGAAATCGCAAGAATTGAATTATAACTCGCGTGTTTACCGCATTATATACTTGTATATGTATATACATACATTAATGAAAGGGCGCACACGCGACAACGATCCCCCACAAAGTCGGCTGCCGTCTGGGCGCATTCCGCTGGGTAGGTACCACCACATAAAGTGCCAATGATGTGCTCCCGGCTGCGGTCAAAGTGACGCACTCATTCGAAAATAAACAACCAAATCATCAGCATCAGCCCCAGTTTAGGGGCCAAGAATCTCTGAATCAGCAGCAGACGCAGTCGCTGCCTCAGTTGCTGCCTCAGTCGCTGCCTCAGTCGCTGCTGCGTCATCGGCGCCACATTCAGAGCATGTTGCCTCTTTTTGGCTACCCTTTGCAAATTATTATATTTCTCGCTCACATATTGAAAACGAGCATATTGGTTTTGTGGAGTGTCTATCCCAATATGAAGTTTGGGCGTGGAAAATCGGAAAAATATATATTAACCACAGTTTTTGAGCAATACAGGAAAAGAAAATTCGGATTTAAATTATGTTATAAATTAGTTCGGTTTTGCTTAGGTGATTTTATAATATGTTAAACGAATACTTATTTCATGTATGTTGAGGATTCTCTTTTTGTACTTGGAGGTGGATCTAACTTCTGAACTTCGAAATATTGTTTTTAAAGTGTAAAGTATTTAATTTTATTTTGCGCTGTGTAGAATGAGCATCTTTGACTTAAAGACTACTGATGTAAAATTTAAATAAATTGATCAAAAATCGTCCCCAATCAGAAAAATCGATATCTTTGTAAATTTTGGGCACAGAAGAAAAGTATTATAAAGTCAGTTTCACCCGACGGCAAGAATAAACAAACAAAAATTCATAAAGTGTAATTAATAACAAGCATCACAGAAATATGCTTAAGATAATTGTGGGAGAATATTTTCCTTATATTGTGCAAGCTTATGCAATATATCATATTTTCTTTATGCACTGAAGATTTCTTTGAACTATTTGAATCGTTACGTAATGGTGTTAGAGGTTGCATATTTTACAAATATTTATCGTCAATTGGCTTGATTCGAGAAGAAAATAAATAAATAAAATAAAAGCTTGAAGAGGAGGGTTTGTTTAAAAGTAGGTGGAATTTTTTTGGATTTTGAGCCTAGCAAAAGAAACAGATATCAATTGATTTAAAAAAGTTAAATCAAATACATTTTGATATTAAATTGAATGTCAGCAAAACATAAAATTACTTGCAATTTTATGTTGATTTTGCCATAAATTGAGCACAAGAAAAACCTCAAAATCCCAACCAATTTTGAATAACTACGCATTCAGAATCCATTTGCTACACCAAAAGTTTCGCATCCATTTGAAATTGATTGAATTAGAGTCGGATTTTAATTTACACCTTGGCACAATTTGTTGCATTTGAAATATTCGCATTTGCAAAGAAGAAGAAGAAGCAGAAAAACGTGATGATAAAAAAATCGTCAAAGCTGTGAGTCATTAAAATTAATGGCCCCACATATGAATGAATGAATGAACAGTTTACCTAGGGCGCTCGACATCAGCGTTTGAGCGTTTGAGGTCTCCGACTGAATCATTGTGTAAACGTGCAATGAGCATGCAGTTTCTTGCTTTCAGCTCGCTTCTCGCTTTTCGCTTTTCGCTTTTCCATCTGTTTTCCGGTCAGGGGCACTTTCCTTTTCACTCCCAGCATTTCTGCGCATTATGCCATTTGCCAGCTCCGGCAGCTAGGTGGTGCGGGGTGGTGCACGGTGGTGTGTCATTGGGATTAGTTGTTTCCAGCCAAAGCCTCAACAAGTGCTTGCACTGCCTTGAGAACATTTGGCCATTTGTTTCACTGCGTTTTTTTTATGGCCAAGGCGACAAGCCCAGCCAGCAACAGGGTAGCTGTGGGTAACTTCCTGGCCCCGTGGCCCATGGCCCATGGCGCATTGTCTAGTCGGTTGCTGGTTGTTGTTTTTTGTTTATATTGTTTGGCCCGGCACATCATAATTATGTTGGCAAATTTGTGTAATGAGCGAGTGCAATTACCGCGTTAAGGCAAAAGATACAGATACATAGACACAGACACAGATGCAGATGTAGATACTAAGTAAAGCCCAGACGTGAATATGCAAATCCTACGTACTCATGTTCAAGTATAATAATTAAATTTGTTGCTGTTGCGTTTCACGGCGTCTTAACTCTGCAGTGTGTGTGCGCATCTGTAAAATGCAAATGAAAGCCAAAGTTAATTTGTAAGATTTTCCACGTTGCACACACGAATCCGATTACGGCCACAAGTACATGAGAGTGCAACATGGTGGCCGCACTGAGTTATTTTTGCGGTTAGTTATCGTAACGCTCTGCGATAATTAAGATGATAATGGCAATGCCAGCAATAATACCAAGTGCTAATTGCTTCCCTGCGTATTCCTAACTCTAATGCTGCCTTCTAATTTCCATTGTAGATCATCTGTAAGCCACACACAACTTTATTATACCCTACACCCATTAAAATTATAAATAATAAATCATGTATGCAAAAGGCAGAAGCAGATATCTTTGACCCTAGAATATATATATACATTTTTGATAAGGTCGACGTGTTGAGTTCATCTATATCTGTCTCTTCGAGTCGATCTCTATTTCATTATATTCTATATCATACACAGAGCTTATCTTTTTTTTCTGTTTATCCTGAAACATGTTTTAGAGGCATATCTAGAAAATATCGTATAGTTTATACAAATCGTGCGTGCCACGCCCTGAATATTAAGTCCTAAATACTAAGATTATACAAATCGAACTATAATCACCGAGGTTAGACAAGAATGCCTAGGAAAAAAGCAAAGTCGCGGCAAAAATTATTTATGGCTTTTTTGGGGTTTTTTTTTTGGGTATATGTGAGCTTTTGTAAATGTACATTTTAATAGCAGGGTATCTTCTAGGTAGGCATACCCAACAAAACTACAATATATGAACAAATTTATATATTTTTTAAAAAAGATTATGTTTAACATGTAGGGCAAAAATAAACATTCAATACTTATAACTATTTAGACTAATGATGACAAAATTAAAGCAATAAAGCGAATAATAATTTTATTAACTAAACAAAGTAAGCTTATATAAAAGAAAGAGCACGAATATTGGCTTCTAATTTCTAAGAATCACACGAAAGTATGCTGCTATCTTTAAATTCTCATTGTCTCCACTTTCAACAAAATGTGGCATCATCTATTATAAATGCAACATGTGCTCAGGGACTGTAAACCACCTACGCGTGCACCTGTCGCTCTAAATTAGTTTATCCACAGGTGTTGTAGCATACTTTGGGGCTGCCCGTAAAAATAGTTTGTGGATCGCGTAGATTAACTGAGTAAAATATCGAAATACCCTGAAAAAAAGGCTTTTATTTTATTTTATTATGGTCTGACTCCAATAGGTATATAGATTCTTGATTAATATCAACAGCTTAGACTATATATCCATGTCCGTCTGCTTTGATTAAAGCTGTATCTCTTGAATAGGTTATTTTTTATTTGAACAACTTTTATGTTTTTTTTTTAACAGTTTTAATGTTATATTTTAACCGCATTTGCTATTACACTATGCTGCTAACATATTTGAAAGATTCTATTAACATAAAGCAACTATATCATGTAAAGCGAAAATATTCTTTGTATAAATTTCTTTACAGCCATATGTCTGTAAATGCATTAAGTGTTCGTCTATTTTTTTCATCTAATATACCTTTAAGGGTTTTTATTTAATTATCAATTTAATTTTTATAATATAATTTTGTATATTTTAGCATGTCTTCCGGGCTCATGTCGTGTGTGCGGGAAAATTCGCCACCGTTGGAATTGGATGTAAGTGCAGCAGGTCCTTTGTCATTGCCGGAAGGCAATAGCAGAACCCACGGCTACCAGGGTCCAATGACATCAACACCCATTGCTAGTCCGGCGGCAGCAGAAGGAGCAACAGCTGATGGCCACTGTTCAACGAATGTGGGTGAGTCGCATTTATTCGAGCATCACTGTGCACTTATATATATTCAAGTACAAATCTACTTGTGTTAAAGTGTGTATAAGTGTGTGTATAAGTTTGTGTATATGTCTGTGTATATGCAGGTGTTATATACCTGTATGTGCTGATACGCATAACTATGTTTGCAAAAATAGTCCGCGACTTTCCCGAGCGACAACAATGCGCTGCAATTGTTTATACCCTATGCGATAAGGGTACGTGCAAATTGTTGGACATTCTGTCGTGGGCCTAGGTGATATTAGGCCTACCTCAACAACCAAGTGTGAGAGAGCATTTGTCTAGTCAGTCATATTTGTATGCATGTGCATAATTAGCTGCAGCTGTGAATTTGGTTTTATTGCAACCGCAATAGTCAGTCAGTCTGTCATAAAGGCTTGCTTGGTGTACATCATGCATGTGATGTACTTATGTTAACATACATAAATGCAGCCTGTACATACATAAGAGCGAGCTTTCGATTTTATTGTTGTTTCTTGTAATGAGGACTCTATTTTTGAATGTGCTTAGGCCAAAATAAAATTACAAAGCAGTTGCCTGAAAATCTCGCACCTGAGCAATCACAACACCATAAACCAATGCAGCTCAACGGTAGTTGTTGTATTATGTTAGCTCTTTGTGTGGCATTAAACAATGGATATTTGGTTCCAGTATTTGCAGCCCCACTTAGTCGGCGAATAATGTTTATGTAATTGCGGATGACATACAACAACAACTTTCCACGACGCGTTCTAGGCATAATATGAAAATTGGTGCCTTTGTTGTTGTTAAGCCATGGAAACAACAACAAAAACAAACCCACTTTCCCAAAGAGTAGCTTAACATGTGTGGTTATATACGATAACAGTCACTGTTAGCCATAAACAGTTCACTGTTAACTGTTGCCTACATAAGCAACGCAGGCATAACTATGTGCGTATGTATGTATGCATGTATGTATGTAGGTATGTATGTATGTACAAAGGCAAAAGCTAATCAGCTAGCCGCTAATAAGCCAAACATTTGCCGATCCGTTCCCGATGTCTGTGCCGAGGGCTGTTCGGGTTTTCGCTTCGTTTCGTTTCGATTTCAATTTCAATTTGTTTTTAGTGTCTAGCGTTGCGTCTGTTGTATTTCGATTTCGACTGAGTCGCCGTATTCGTGTATTCACTTATTCATTAATTCATTCACTGCTCTCTGCTCCACCTGGGCAGGTGAACAATTCGTAGTACCTGACGCGTGTCGCACTAATTGCTCCGAAAACTAACTAAATTTCAAACATATAAAATCGACGCAATTGCAATTGAAACACGAGCCGTAAATCAATAATTACAATATTTTGCCGATTTTAAAATTTTTGCAATTTCTTCTTGTTGTAACTAATAGTAATGCTGCGAAAAGTTTATGAAAATAACCAACCAATTGTTTTCAATTAGTTGAAGTGCATAATTGTGTTGTTATTGATTTCTGCGATACTATCTTGAAGTGAAACCCAAGTAACATATGTGCCCATCTACTTAAATATACAATATACATACATATGAATATATGTATTTGAACAATTTCTGACTCGGTTTGCTTGTAAACAATTTTAACCCGAAACAAAGAAGAAACATCTGCATCTATTTTCGGCGGAATTTTATTTGATCAGGTAACGAACTTTTTATTTGCTGTTGTTTTATTTCATTTCATTCAACCACAAAATGCTTAGCATTTTTTCGCATACTTTTACACTCGTAAAGTCACAAATAAATTGCGATTAGTTCGTTGAAATGTATTTTGAAAAATCATCGTAATTTATTGGCATATATTTAAATAAGGCCTTATGACAGACCTGGGCCAGACAGTCACGACTTTAGATCTATGCAACCAGCCATGTGCCAGCTGAGCGACCCCATTGACAATCGGTCAAAGTGAGAGGAAATTATTTGGGTCAGATATTATCAAACAATTAAACCATTCAATGAGCAACGAACTTAGTGGTTCAATGAGAAATCGTTGTGTGGACAATATATGAGCTCATGTGATTAATGTAAAAGGGTTAAGCTCTTGTGATTAAAGTCAACGGGTTAAGGGACTCGCCAGCGGAAACTCAACTGGAGTTCATTGGCAGCGGTCAGATTGTGGCGCCTCAATGAGAAGTCCCGAGCATTATGCAATCAGTTCCATGCGTCTCGCAGTTACGCTTCGATTGTGAAAAAACTTGGTCTGGGCTCTTGCTTTCTGGTTAGCTGATAAGCTTGATGTCATCGCCATGTTGCCAGTTGATTGAAGCCAACTTCCCAGCGATTATGGACTTGCCGTCATTATAGATTGGCGGTGCCTCTTATCGCGGCTGATTGTCGTCTGTGCTGCTCCCCGGCTATTACCCAAAGATTGAACCATTGTGCATTTCAACTTGAGTAAAATTGTAAAACCAATTCAACGTAGTCTCACTCTTTTACGCATTTATTGTATATATATATTGTATATATATATTGTATATATATATATATATACAATTTTACTCAAGTTGGAATGCACAATGGTTCAATCTTTGAGTAATAGCCGGGGAGCAGCACAGACGACAATCTGATGTCCTGACTGACTGATTGGTGACCTTGGTTAGAAAGCTGATATTTGTACGGCATTTGCAAAATTCCACACGCAACTGCGGAAAATCTGTGGAAAGCAATGAAGCTTGTTTGTTTACCGCCTGATAGTTTTCCACATCCTTTTCAATGCTCTATAAAGAAGGTTTATCCGTACCGCTCAAAATTTACGAAGGCATATTTGTTGCTTTTCGCAAAATCCACCGCCTTAGGTGCAAAATGCGTGGAAAAGCTTAACTGGGTGAAAGTTCAATTTTTTTTCGATTTAAGTTTTTAACATTTATTTTGAATTTTTCCGTAGAAAAAAGTCTCGATTCTCGCAAAATTTCCAGCAAAGAACTGATAAGACTTGATTGCCATACCTCTGCTCCAGCCAAGGCCGCATAATGTGCACAATCTTCGGCACTTGCAGTTGAAGGCTGGCTGCACAACATGTTAAATGGCTTTTGTAGCAGCCAACACAGCTCGAGTTGCGCAATTTTAAGTTGTATTCGCTTCGGTTCTCTATTATTTTTTTTTTAAATGCGATGTGTAGAAAACGGCGTAAGTGAATTAAGCACTTGTAAAGCGGATAAGCTGCCCACACGCCAATGCCAACTGGGAACGAGTGATGACGCCAATGGGAGGGGCGTGGCAGCAGCAACAGCAGGGGCGGGGCGCGGTGCGGCTAGCTTGACCTTCCTGGCCACAAGCCAAGCCAAGCCAAAGCCCAAAGCAAAGGCAACTGAACAACAAGTAAAGCACACACAAACGCAGACATGTGTCAAGCATCCGCTCACACACAGTTGTTGCAAGAACAACAACAACAACAACAACAAGAGTCTCCAATTACTGCAACTTGCTGCTGGCTAAAATAGTGGCTGTCATTTGGATTTTGCCATGTCTCAGTTTTCGCGAGCTGCCGATGGCCGATTGCCCGGTTTCAGTTGCCAATTTGAATTTGTGCGCGCAACATTTGCAAAATGATTAATTAATAAATGCACCCACTTGCGCAAAGACGGCCAGACAAAACGTCGCGTCGCGGTTCGAGTCTCAACGCCCATGCCATGTTGACGGCCATATTTCATTTAGAATTCGTGTCATCGGCAATACCCTACCCTACTCACAATAATAACAACACCTACATGCGTCATATACATCACCGAGTTATAAGTATGTATACCCATACATCAATACGTAACTGGCAGCTAAGTTTGCATCAACAATTGTCTCATGCGGCCAAAAACTGGCAACTTACAATGTTTTGATAAATTACTTAAATCACACAAAAGACAACAAAAAAAGAAAAGGCAAATGATGACTGCGTCAAAATAAAACAGAATTAATATTATTTTGAAAAAGTATTACCCAACGATATCATACTAAGTGTTGGGAAGAAAGAGTCATGCCTGAACTCATCGTGATTCATAATACTTACTATAGCTCATTAATGTAAATTCAAATCATATTCAAAACTTGAAAGTTTTTTATAAAAACGATATTTTTGATGGTTTAGGCCTCCAACAATATTAATTTAAAAAATAATTTTTTTTATACGTTTATTCCAGCCATTTTTAAAGATTCAGTGACTATAATTTCGCCATAATTCTTATAAATCTTACCCGATTTTAAAAAGCTTCATCATGGATAAAGCAATAATAAAGTCTTTCACCCAATATAAAAAATGTTACTACAAAGATGTCAAAATTGTCATATTTTTTCACAATTTTTCGGATGAAAAATTCGGGTCACGTGAAAAGCCGACTAGACGGATTAGCAGCAGATTTATAAAGATATATGTATGTTTATATTGAATACATGTCGTATTAGATATTACTTGTTAAGATCTATAAAAAAACAAAGTTTAAGTTTAATACTTTTGAACTATTTTTCTGCCAACTAATCCGGTTTACAGTGCAGTTCATGGTATAGAAAAACACTTAAAATTCCGGATATAAGCCGGTTTGGTTAGTGGTTCAAGCCCATTTTTGCACACTTGATTCTGCTTACCAATACCTAAGAGCGAAGATATTTAGCCCAACTAGCACTAGCTTAGGTAATTTTCTTGCTACAATAACATTTAAGAACTAAAGCTCCCCAAACATTTTTTGAATACTTATATGTACATATAAGGGAATGGACTACGCGAAGAAGCTCAACTGCTTGCGCGCCGACAGATATGTACGATATGAGTGCTTGGATTGGCCCCAAAACGTGACTGGCATGTTGTCGATATTTCATATTGACGCCTGTCAGTTAACGGTACCGGGTGCCGAGCTGGTGGCCATTAAGGGAAAAAGCCGCTCTACGCCTATTTGCAATTGACGATTCTGTTACTTCCGGTCATATGTTTTTTATACCCTGAACCCATTAAAAATGGGTAAAAGGGGTATTATGTTTTTGTGCAAAATCCAAATGTATGTAACAGGCAGAAGGAAGCATCTCCGACCCCATAAAGTATATATATTCTTGATCAGCATTAATAGCCGAGTCGATCTAGCCATGTCCGTCTGTCTGTCCGTCCGTCCGTCCGTCCGTATGTATGAACGCAAGGATCTCAGAACCTATAAGAGCTAGAGACTTGAAATTTTAGATGTAGATGCTCCTAGTTCCTACGCAGATCGAGTTTGTTTCCGATAATCGATAACTTGCCCCGTTTTCAAGTAATCGATAAAAATGTATATCGATATCCTGTTTTTTAAGCAATTTTGGTAAATAATAAGAGCTAGAGTTACCAAACTTGACATGTAGCTTCTAGAAAAGTATATATATATCGATTATCTTTCATTTTATACCTATCGCCACCTCCCCGCTACTTTCTATCTATAAGCGCGCGCTGCATTTGGTGTTGGAATATGAGGGTTCAGGGTATCCCCTAGTCGGGAGCTCCCGACTAGAACCTCTTACTTGTTTTTACTTTAAGTTCTTACATTGGCAATAGAAAGTGTTGAACAGCAACAGGAATATGAAATGTTATACACAAAATGTTAGAAAAATGTTAACATTTTAAGCTATTTTAAGCTGAGCTGCTTTGCTTTCTCAATTTATCACGAACCGATGAAATTGATTTTTATCTTATTCCATATATTCTGAAATTGAAATAGGAAAACATGGCTCGAACAGTGACATAAAAACCCAAGACTTTTGTTGGATTTACAGACATGGGTATATGATTTATTATACAGGGAATGCTGGTCTCAAACAATCATCTGGCAAAATGACACATGTTGGATTGAGTCACGTTTGAGGCAATGACATCATAACACTTTTTACCCTTTTCTGTCTGGGGAAACTGCACGAGTACATGCGAGCCACCTAGTTAGTATTCAAATAAACGGCTATTGAGTAGTTCAAATAAGTTTTTTATTTCATACGTACTTGCCAGATCTTGGATCTGGCTATCGCTGTGAGGCGCGTTATCTACGTGCTTTTAGCTGATTTCTTATATGTCGAAACGTTAATTGACCTATGTAAACAGCACAATAGGTGTGAAAAGCGTTATCAGTAATAAGGAAAAAACGTTATGAGGCTATTGACAAAAGAGATATAAAATTCTATAAGAGAAAAAGCTTGCAATGCCAACAATACCAATTAAATTGATTATAATTAACAATGCGCTGATGAAATGATGATTTTAACAGTCCGAGTTATTATGAGTATATACTTTGTGAATAGCTCTAATTATGTCTAATTATATCCTTCAGCTAACGGAATACTACATCCATACAACAGAAGGAGATTTGAACCAGGGTGCCGGTTCAATTCAATTGCCTGGGTCACTTGCACAGCTTATTTACCGATTGCTTAATCCAGTATTCCAATATTATTTCCATATTCCATTTTTTACCCCCACAAAATAATAGTACTCGAGTATTGCCAGATTAGTTGCGACCTTGCCAAAGAGCCAGACCTGTCTCACTCTCTCTTCAACTCGCTCTCTCTCTCTTTTTTTATTTCTATCTCACTCTCTTTTTGTCTGCATGTCTTTGTCGCACTTTGATTAACCACTCGGGTGTTCCCAGCACGCATTTTGGCTTTACTTTTGCCTATTTATGGTCATGTTTTTAAATGGTTCGCGAATTGAATTGTTTTTGTTTTTCTTATCAGTCGTGACAATGATTTGTGTCACCAATTTGATTGCTCAACTCTTAATCAATTGTGAAGATATTCAGCAATCAATGATATAAATTAAGTTCACAATGGATATGTATGTACTACATATATATCAGATTTTATAACCTCGGATAATTGTCTGGGCAAACAACACTTGAAAGTATTCTTTATTTATTGTTTGTATTTTGATTTGCAATGCTTTAAAACGGTCTGAACTGAACCAGTTCGAAATGAGTTGGAAATATATGACATTCCAAGGCTTTAACCATAAACTGGGTTCACGAACCGAACCCATAGGTAGGGACCAATGCTTTAAAACGCTCTGAACTGAACCAGTTCGAATTGAGTTGCAAATATATGACATTCCAAGGCTTGAACAAAAAACTGGGTTCACGAACCGAAGTTAAAGGCAGAAACCAATGCTTTAAAGCGGTCTGAACCTAACTAGCTCGAATTGATTTAAAGTATATGACGTTCCAAGGCTTGAGCCAAAAACAGGGTTCATGAACCGAACCTAAAGGCAGGTCTGAGCTGAACTAGTTCAAATTGATTGAAATATATAACATATAACATATGACATATAACAGGGAGTTGGTTCGAACCGAAAATTTGTTTGAGTTTGCAGCCCTGGTTAAGTTTGTGATTGAGCCAGAATGTCAAAGCAAGCTTTACTCCGTGTGCTTTTTTTTATTTAATATTTCGGCAGTTGTAAATCGTTTCCCTTTCCCTTTAGAACCAAATTAAGCAAGTTGCTTTTACTTTGTTCCTAATCTTGTAGAGCAACAGCAGCAGCAGCAGCAGCAGCAAAAGCGACGTCGCTTCCATCCGCTACGCAATTTGCGGCGGATATTTCGCCGTCGCACGATCAACAGCGCGGAGGGCGCCGTAGCTGGCACCGGACAGGCGCCTGGAGCGGGCTCGTGCAATACGTTGCCGCCGCCGGCGAGCAGTTCGAGTGAGAAGAATCTGCGCAGTGTTGCGCTCTCCGGCTCCACCGGTGGACACACGGAGACAGTGTCGGCTTCGTCGCCGGCATCGCCGCTAACGCATCAGCAGCTGCACGAGAGCTACCAGACGCAATCATTGCCCAAGTCCAAGTCCTACGGAGCACATCGCGATGAACTACTGAGCGTGCTGCTCGGCAAGAAGAGAGCTAGTAAGCACACCAACTGCTCGCAGCAGCCAGAAGTTCTGTCCCAGCCGCATTCCCACTCTGACGCCATGTACCAGACGCAGCGACAGCAGATGGGCGTGGCCGTCTTCCCCGACGCCATGAGCATGAGCCGCAGCTCGTATTTCGCCGAGAAGCGTCTCCATCAGCGCCAGCTGCGCAGCGTGGGCGACTCCTCGCAGGATCTAGACATCGAGGACAGCGGCGCCGTTGCCGCTGCAGCCGATATGTCCGATAGCCAGCGCAGCCTCAGTGAAGGACGACTCCTGGACGTAGACGTGGACGGGTAAGCGACAGCTTTCATCCTTTCATTTCCTAGCCAAAGCTAATGCTATCTCTCTCTCTATCTCTCTCTCTCTCTTTTCAGCAGCGCTTACACACGTGAAACTCTCTCCCAGTCACATGACAGCGTCTTCTCTGAATCCGCAACTGCCAGCAGCCTTTCCATTGTACTGAAGGTGAGTGGCAATCCATTTAATCGGATCTTGTAAGCCCCATGTGTTGGTTTAACATAGATTCAATATAATCGAGATAACATTTTGAAGTGCATGATATCCTGTGGAGGTTGAACGCTTGCGCTTGACTGACTGACTGACGGACTGATTGACTGACTGATTGACTGACTGATTGACTGACTGAAAGTCTGACTGACTGACTGAAAGTCTGACTGACTGATTGACAGACAGACTGACTGATTGACTGATTTACTGACTGACTGACTGACTGACTGACTGACTGACTGACTGACTGACTGACTGACTGACTGACTGACTGACTGACTGACTGACTGACTGACTGACTGACTAACTGATTGACTGACTCACTGGCGATCATCATCACAAGCAATATGTGATGTAAGTGCACTCTAGGGCAGGATTTCGCAAAATTCAACTCGCCAGTGTTGAAAAGTATCAGAAAAGTATTCCATCTATTTTAACTCATTTAAGAAGGGTTTCGCGAGTGTTGAAAAATATCAGAAGTGCATTCGACCTGTTTCAACTCATTTGAGACGAGTTTAACACGCAATATTCGCCCAAATTTGAATAGGAAATTGGACTATGAGACGAGTCCTTTGGCTTTTAACTTATTACCAAAGCTCACTAGGTGATTTCGAAAAATCCAGCCCATCCAAAAACAAACTAGATCATAAATATAAAATGAAATTATCCGTAAAAAGACTATATTTCTCAGGATCAGATAACTGCCTGGTAGCAGCTCAATATGTCGTTCTAACAAAATACGTAATACAAAAACATTCGAGCATTAAATACTTATTTCGAGCATTAAATACTAGTTTCGAGCATTAAATACTCTTTTCGAGCATTAAGTACTCTGACAGATAAACATGCACGGTTATTTTTAGGCAGCTTGTATCGATCCAAACTTCCAAATCCCTCGCAATTGGCCATGAGTCAGCAGCAAGGGTTTCTCTGCACCCCTTCCAGCACACCCACCCTCCCCCCTTCATGCAAGTGGTGTTTAATAACGGTTAACAACCCGGTCGCGAAGGGTTGTTGTGTTGGCACCAACAAACAACCGAAGACATAATTTGTGTGCTCCACTTTGACATACGCTCCACAATTCTTGCTGTATTGTTGATTCACGTTGACTGGGAATCATTTCAATTGATTTTAATCAAATTCAATTCACTGTGTATGCAACGTGGAGGCCTGGCGGCATCAATAAAAGTGGTCATTGACTCAGCCTCCATTGTTGGATGCTGGTATCATCTGTTTAAATCTGTGATTTAGGTTGGGCTGCCTTTGGATTGCCTTTGTTCCGAACAGACTAATATATTGAGGTTTTTTATATCAATATCTGAAATCCCCATTGATTTTGCTGCAACTCTATGAAGGTTGTGGTTGATTCGGGCTAAGATTTGAACCAGCACGCCACCTTAAGGTTCAAACTGTTATTTAAAAAGCTGTGTTTTATTAATTTGTAATTTAAAAAAAATTGCAGTATGGATCAGTAAAGCTCTATTGATCTGCATTTGCTGGTAAAATGTTGCATTATCTAACACTGGTGTCGACGTCCGCGCCAGATTTGACTGCATAATCGCCAGTTTGGTGTGAAAGAAGAAGAAATGCAGAGGCTGCCGCACGCGTCGCAGCGCAACTGGAAACCGCAGTCGAGGCCCGTTGCAATAGTCTAATGCCCCACCAACTACCACCAGCTATCGGACTGCTTGCTCCAGCCAACTTGGTTATGCCTTAGTGGTTGCAGGAGGGGGTTCGGGGAGAAGGGGGTCTTTGGAGCTGGCCAACAGTTGTTGCAGCGCGTGGCAATGTGTGGCTTCTCCCTTGACGGCCGCCCGCCTCTGTTTCTAATGCTTCTTCAGTTTCTGGCCAAACGAGTTACTGGCTGAGTCTCTCGGTGTGTTGCATTCGCCCGCCGGTTACTGCTTCTTGTTATTCCACTTTTTTCCACTTGACTGTCGGTTAGCCGCTTTCCTGCCTCTGGCTACTCCTACCCTCCCCTACCCTCCACTCCCCTCCTGGCCAGCAGTCCAGCTGGCGGCTTATTTGCCAACCTGGTTAGCAAATAAATCGCATTTCTTTCTGTTTCTATGCTATTGAACTCCTGCAAAGTTTTCCGCTAAATCAGTTTGCTTCGAGTCACTTGGACGTCGACAACGCTTCTCGCTTCTCGCAGTCGCTGCCCCAACTTACATCGATGGCAGCCAGAAAATAGAAATTACAAAAGTGAAAAAGTTCAATATTCGAGTGCGTTTAGTTGTGTGTGAACTGTGCCTCTTCACAAACGTATCAAATTCGTGGTTTCTTTTGGTGTAAAGCTCATTTACTTGAATATATTCGCATTCTTTATCAGATGAGCGCACTACCATATCGAGTGCTATAGATGCACTCGAATAGAAAATTCTTGAAAAAATCTTGAAAAGAGTTCTTATTATAATTTTGGCAAATGCAAAGGTTGACGCTTCCTGCTAAGCCTCAGCTCTAGCCAAAAGTATCTTATCCCAGGCCATGATTCGCTTCAACCGGTTTGACAGAGCCTTTATAGATTGTAAAAATGAAAAAGAAATAGCAAGAAAAAATCTAGTTGACGTCCATAATGGGGAAACCGAGCGACAACGCAGCGACATTCAATTTTCACTGTGCTGGACACAGGCTGGCGAAGAGATATGGTAACACGGTAACACGCATTGCAATCAAACGAGGTTGATCAAGAGCGAGCAGACACATCAACAGTCAGCCAGATGGAGTGGCAAATGGGAATCGAGGAATGGGGAGCTGATGGGGACGACATGCGATGTCATTTCACACGCTTTGCTTTAATTGCCTGCCTGAAAGTGCGTATGGGACGGGCAACTCGGTCTAAACCTGTTCGACTGACCGTAGGACTTTACCCGAAAAGTCAATTCGACCCACATTTACATATGTGATCCGTAAATGAGGCATTCCGACTTCCCGTTTGGTCGGCTCGTATTGCATACATATTTGATTAACATACCTTATTGATTTCCGCGTCCGTAATGCGGCAAGTGTGTCATCAGATCTCAGCTCCTTTCATATTATTTAATTGATGACATTTTCAGGAGGTATTATCTTTTAAAAGAAGTGACCCCTTAAGGTTGACCCTGTTTGGCCCTGTTTGGATTGGTTTAAGTGAAGGCTTCTTTTTTTTCTTAATACGCTTTGCATAACTGAATAGATTTCGTTGACTGAAGCAGGAAATCAATTTTCTGCCTCCATATGTTTGACAAAAAGTCCGAAATGATTCAATGCGAACATTTTGCTTTGCACTTTGCCAACTGTTGCGTCTCAAGTAGACAGGCCGCACTCCCGTCACGCTCCCGCACCGTGGGCGAGCTGTTGTAATCATCGCAGGCCAGTTGCATGTCGGGCCAATGGCCACGAGTTGGCCCACTCACCAAGTGTGCCAATAAATCAGCGAATGTGACGAGCCAGCGATTCGCATCAGCTGTGCAGATGCAGGTGATATTTTCGGTTGAGGGGAAACTGAAATGCAGGGCGAGCAGGTAGGAGAGACTAGCCTGGCTGGATTAAAAAGGATTCAGGTGATGGGACTTTTAAGGGTGCTTCTGCTTCGGGCATTTCTTATACCTGCGTGCAGTTAAATCTAACGACTTCGTACGAGTATATATAGATTTTGGATATAGTCTTGAATTACCCATAAATGGACACATTGCTTAAAGAACAACCTGGCTGAGTGTGGGGCATTGAACTCGCCGTAATCTATAAATGGATTACAATTATATTTTGTATGCGTAATAGATGGACGAGGTCTTTAACCTGCAACATTTTAGCATTAAATCCTTAGGTTCACGCCCGAAAATAGATACTGTAAGCAGGAATACGCATACTTAAGTGCGGAGACTCCCCACGTCATGCTCCAGAGACGCTGATTAATGAAACGGGAAGGGAAACTGGAAGCATATCCATAAGGAAGCGTCGGCCAGATCTGTATAAATAGAGAAAATTAGAAGAGGGGGAGAGGTTGCGAGGTTGTTTACCAGCTCGAATTTAATATTGTTTAACTAGCTGTTCCTTAGATGGGTCCGGGTTGCTAGAGACTAGCCTTGAAATGCTCGCCATGCTAATGCAAGTGATGACAATAAACAGATTCCCATTGCCTGCCTAGCGCCCAATTATGTTTCGACTAGGTAAAAAGTCGGCGATACAATTTCACAAGCATTGCATTGTTGTTGCCGCATCTGTCGAGGGTGTCTGCATATGCTCGGGTCTGCCTGCCTGCCTGCCTTGCCCTGCACCGGGGCATGTCGAGATGTCGGCACAATATTTCAGTTGCACATTGCACTTGGAAGCGTTCAGATCGGCTCGCGCCGCTGTAGAAAGAAAGTGAAATCGGACAGATCGCGTGCTTGCCTCCCAACAACAATAGCCCTTATTAGTTAATTACCGAGAGTGTCGAGAAAAAGCTTCGGTGGCACTTTATTTTATTTTTTCTGCGCTCGAGGCCCCCCCTCATCAATAGATCAAAATGGTAGCCGGAAGTGCGGGTACCCGCAACATCCAAAACAACCCATTCCAGCTTTCGTTTTCGGTAAGAGCTCAAAAGTTCCCATTTGAAATCATGCGTTTATATTCAAGTAGAGCCGAAGCACATCGTGTCCTATATTCTATGTGAACACTTCTTGAATCTAATAACTAACAGTTCCGCACATAATTGCCATTTGACGCCTCGTTCTCGAGTCGAGGCAGTCGAAATGATTGACTTTAAGCAGAATCCGTTTAAAATGCGACTACCTGGATCATCTGGGGGCGAAAGTCGACTGAGTCGCAGTTGCTTACGCGCTCGCTTAGTGTTCCGCTGGAAGAGCTGGGTAAACCCAAGAAATAGCCTTCGTTAAAAAACATTATCTTTTTTCCATTGTCAATGCATTTCCAATAATATCCCAAAAATATATTCCGATTGCAGGCGGAGCTGACAGATGTACTTAGGAAGCGTCGAAACAGGCCTGATGCCTCGGATGAGGATCTGGGTCTGCCACGTAGCCCAGCTTCGCCGCAGCGCCATGCGGGCGCCGGGCAAAGCCGCAAGGCTGCTGGCTACCAGCCACGTAGCGTGGCCCAAGGCCACGAGGTGTCCTCCCTAAGCCTGTTGAGCGTGAACAGCACCGATGGAGAGGATAGCCAAAGCCATAGACAGCACTCGAGTAAATCGATCAGCTCCTCGGAGCAAATAAGCTCGGTCGTATTGCGGGACCATCAAGAGGATGATGTGGACGCGGTTGGCTTGGAGCGACATCGGCTCTCGCATGCCGCTGCCAAGCACAAAATGGCCATCAGGCCGGTCAAGAAGAAGGGACCCACTCGGCAGCATAGAAGAACTCTGGAGGTAAGTCATTTTATAAGTCATTAAAATGGAGAACCTAAGTCCATTTGAATGCTTTACAGACTTCAATACCCGAGGCCAACGAGGAGCTTACAAAGATGGGCCAGACTCAGGCTCTTAATCCCATCTTGAGGGCTGTTAAAGGTAAGCGAGAGTCATAACCATAGCCCAAATCCAACAAATGCCTTCTCTTCGTAGATACCGATCAGAAGACCAAGACGCGCTCTTTACCTCCGGGCAGCAGCCTGGCTGCCACAACCACCGCAACTGCCAGCAATCCCACCAGCAACTCTTATATGCGTACCAAGACAATCGAGCACAAGAGCTCAACAATAACAAGCATCAGCAGCAGCAGTGAGAGGACGGCGACGACGTCCTCGTCGCAGCCCTTTGGATTGCGAGCACTCACCTTCAAGGCGGCCAATGCACTCTTCGATGGACGCGGCGAGTCCTCGACAGATGGCGATGACGTCACCACAGGCACATCTGACTCGAGCGAGCACGGATTCCTGCGTCGCCTGATGCAGCGCAATTCAAAGCGCAGCATTGCCAGGGCCAATGACGGGTTGGAGGACCTGGATACCAGCCAGAACTTAGCTAAAAAGCTACAGATCTCGACGTCCTGCTTAGAGGCTGCCACGCGTGACCCGGTGCCGCTGCCCAACAAATCGCGCAGCGCAACGTCGCACGAGCAACACATCCAGGAGACGCGCCAGATAATCAAACGCGAGATTCACAATGAGGGCAAGCACGGCCTCAACGCAATGGTCAGCAACTTTGGCGTGCATCCGCAGCCACCCACCGCCGTGAAGCCGAAGTCGGGGCCAGCAGCTCGGCAGCGTTATCTGCCCAAAGAATTGGGCGCTCCGCTGGACAAGCCCCTAGCCCACGACAGCGACATAACCAATCTGCTGTCGAAGAGCTCACGCGGCAACGATACCTTCCAGTCCACGGCGCTGGTGCGCGAGCAGGCACAGATCAAGACGGATAAATCGCTGATGTCGACGACCAGCCACTTTGAGCGCAAGCCCCGGATCGTGGGGCTCAGCGCCTTTCAGCAGAAGCTGTCGCGTTCCAGTGACTCGATGGGCCAGCACTCGAGCTCCTCGAACTCGCTGGAGACCAGCACGGATGAGCCCTCGCCGCTGTATTACGAGGAGAAGCAGCGCAAGACTGTTGAGAAGTCGCGCAGCTTCCGAAACTATCAGGAAGAACGCGACGACGTGACCGAATCGGCGTCCATGCACAGCAACATGCCTAGTCTGCCGGATCTATCGATTAGTTTTCGTGTGCCGCCCTCCTACTACAAACAGCAGCGATCCCCCCAGTCTCCCCGCTCGCCGATGTCGCCAGGCGCCAAGTGCGTCTCGTTAGGATTTGAGATTAACGACAACAACAACAAGCTGCTGCAAGCCCGTGCCGAATCCACCGGAAAGTTACAAGGACTACCGACCAAGGTCTCCACGCAACCGCAACGAAACTCGGCGCAGCTGGTGCCCAGCCCAAGTCCGGCACACAATTCACAGATAGAGCAGATCGACCTGATCGCCAAGTCGCCAATGGTTAGTATGCTGCGGAAATCCGGTACGGTTGGCGAGCATCTAGGCCCGGAACAGCTGCAGCAGGCTCCTCAGCGACCAAAGGTCCTTGAACTAAAGCAGACCACAACCATCGCGATCGGTTCGCCCAACAAGGATGCAGCCACCACCAGCCCGCTGGCCAAAAGCGCCAAGCTATCGAACAGCCCTCCAAGCACACCGAACAAAGGTGGCCAGTCCGTCAGTGGCCCGGCTCAGCCGGAGTTCATGAAGATACAGTTGAACCGCGTCGACCAGGCGCGCATTCATAACAAAACCAATCACCTGGTGCTGGCCAAGAACGTGAAGCCAACTGCCTCTCCGGCGGAGCGCAGCCAAAGCAGCGATGATCTGACCATGCGCCGTCTTAGCGGAGAGAGCTCGGGCAGCATACAGATTGTGGAGCGCTCTCAGAAGCCACCATGTGCCACAAGTCCCTTGCAGCCGCACAGTATTAGCCAACCAGCCGAGGTCCTGGCCAAGCAGCAGCGGGCCGTCAGTGCCAACAGCTTGCGATCCAGCTATGTCAGCAGTAGCAGCGGCAGCAGCTGCAGTGGCGGCAGCAGCGAGGTGCTCGTCGCTGCCTCGCCTGTGACCACGCCAAATACACCAAAGAGTGGCAGCTCGAGGCCCGTGGAGTCGGTGGAGCCAGCCAGCGGCCATGACAAGGCTAGCGTCAATCGCCTCTCGCTTGAGGAGCGCAAAAGGCTGTTTCTCAATGAAGAGAAGTGCCAGGCGGAACGTAAGCTGGCCGAGATGCGGTACGAGCGCAAGAAGTCCATCAACGAGGAGCTGCAGCGCAAGCCGGACACAACGCCATCACCTGGAGCAACTGCACCCAGTAGCCCACTCACGCCCTCTGGGTCAGATGCCAACAATGGGCCTCCCGGCGCGAATGTTGTGGTTCTTCGCAAGAAATCGTTTCCCAGTGCCAGTGGCAATAGCAACAGCAATGGCAACGCAAGTGAGAAATCTTCCGGGCATGAGGACGCTACGCCCGAGTTAATGAAAGTATTTGCACGTCGCTCGCTCAAGGTGAAGGACGACGATGTGGTTGCCCTGGCCCAGGTCGCAGTGGCCAACCACAAGAAGATAACTAATGGTAGCCAAAGCGTTGATAGCGACAAGGAGAATCAGTCTAACAGCGAGGAGAAGCTCGATAAGCTGACGGCCAGCAATGAGCCGGCAAAGCACAATGCACAGTCCAATTCCAACTCCCAAGGCCACGCCCATGCCCATGCCCATGCCCATGCCCATGCCCATGCCCAGCCCAGCTCGAACAATCGCAGCTCTGTGGCTGATTTCCGAAATCTCAACAATAATGTTCAGCCTGCCCAGCAGAAGTTGTCCAATCTGCCGCCCATTAAGGTCACCATTGCGCGCAATGCCACAGTTCATAACAACAACAAAAGCAACAACAACAACAACAGCAACAGCGCGAAGCCGACCAACGAGCGCTACTCCCTGCAGCTGAAACCGGCCACAGCAACAGCACCAACAGTTGCAGCCACAACGGCAACAGTTGCCGATGCAACAGCAGCAGGCGCAACGTCGGAGCCAGGTGCCACGCCCACAAAGCAAGTTGAACGATCCGCAACAGTGGGAGAGTTCAAGGGTATCCACCAGCGGCGGGCAGAGTGGGAGCAGCGAGTGAAAGAGGCGCTCAAGTAGACTCTGTTATTCGAACCTGTTAACTAACATATATTTGAAACAGTGCTGTTAACTAACAGAATTGACATAGTACTGTACCTGCTCTGCTTTCGTAGTGCTTTAGTCTAGTGATGCTCTCTAGTGTAATTGTTCCGAACCCGAAGTAAATAACAAAACCCTAACATAATTGCAAAAAAAGGAGAAAAAAAGAAAACACAAAAAAAATGTATTAATGAGTAAATATATAAATAACTTGTGGGCGTATCTATGGGCTGTTTGAGGCCCATCCAAAGAAACGAGTTGCGTCTTCGATCGATCTTCAAAATGATTAGTTTATGGCTTATCAGTATCATAGTTTGAATTTAATTTGTGTTTGTGCAAGTCAAAATCTTATAAAATAATAAAAACTACAACGCTAAAATAAAACTTTGTAAGGACTGTGAGTAACATTTATTAATAATAATAATAATTGTTTTATGATATTCGACACATTTGATTTGTTGTAAAATTGATATTCTTTCTAATGTAAGCGACCCAATATATATATAGACAAACCTATGCTAGACAACTCTGAGCTTTCAAACAGGAACAGTTTTCATAACTCTAATATATCTTATATATCTATGACAGCATTTAATCAATTATTTTCATAGCAACATTTATTGTAATTGCGAATTGTTGTTGGGATCTGTAAGTGATGAATTGTTCATGTAAACTGTTCAAGTTTGTAAAATTACATATATTTATGACATATTCATCGCATATAACATATATATACTTGTTTACGATACATAATTCTTACTTAAAAGTTTCAGATATATATGTATACAATAAATTTTAATTAACCTGTACGCTCGCGTGGCAATATTCCAACATATACAATAAAAAGAAGAACACTTGAATGTTAACCAAACCGAAACATGATCTGTTTAACTAATTAAGTAAGTATCTTAGAATCGATCGAGGATCTCTTGGGGTTGTCCAGCTTGATTCTATGAAGGACGTGAAGACTACTTTAGCTAATATCTTTTAGCTAACTCTTACTGAATAAGGACACAACGACTTGCTGATCATGAATATGCTATAATGGATCGTGCGCCTTTGTTTGTTTGTTCTTTTTATACCCTAAACCCATTGAAAATGGGTAAAAAGGGTATATTGTATTTGTGCAAAATGCAAATGTATGTAACAGGCAGAAGGAAGCATCTCCGACCCCATAAAGTATATATATTCTTGATCAGCATCAATAGCCGAGTCGATCTAGCCATGTCCGTCTGTCTGTCCGTCCGTCCGTGTGTATGAACGCAAGGATCTCAGAACCTATAAGAGCTAGAGTCTTGAAATTTTAGATGTAGGTGCTCCTAGTTCCTACGCAGATCGAGTTTGTTTCGATATCGACATCCTGTTTTTTGAGCAATTTTGGTAAATAATATAAGCTAGAGTCACCAAACTTGAAATGTAGCTTCTAGAATAGTATATATATCTGCATAAGGTGTTGGAAGAAGTGGGTTCAGGGTATCCCCCAGTCGGGCGCCACCGACTAGAACCTCGTAGTTGTTATACTCTAGAACCTATTCAAAAAATCGATTATTATCGATTTGGTGAAAATTTGAAGTGTGTTCTTATAGATCTTATAGAGATCGAGTAAATAACTTAATTAAATCTTCTCTTGATACTGAACGAGATTATGTATATACTTTACGGGCTTCCTATGCCTGTAACATACATTTAGCCTTTTTTTTACCCATTTTCAATTTCCAAATGTATCTTTTAGTTCGGCTGCTGATTGGTAAAACGTACGAATCACACATTATTACAAACCTGTTTCGAACTGTTATGATAGTTTTCATAATATTTTCGTATGAGTGCATAAAATTTCTTGATGTCTTATCGGATTGCAAAAAGTATTGGACATGGACAACGACGCCAGTTGCAATGATTTTGGCATTCGACTTGGTTGGATTCTGGTTGGTAAAATATTTATTTATTTATTTTCTTTTTTTTTTTGAGAAAGAACGCAAAATATTTCGAGAAAAATTGGAATTCATTAGTGTCAAGCGTTGGATAAATGCGAAAACATTTGTATAAATAACAATTTGTAGTTGCCTTCTATATATTATGTATGTATGTATTATCTATGTATATACTATATGGATGCGTGTATATACAGTATTTACGCATTAGGTTCTGGGAATTATTTAAATAATTTGAAAATGATTCATCGAGACTTGGCTTCAGTTAACAATAATAATTATCTACCATTCGAACCGAACTCGTATACCAGGTGTACCCAGGTTTCTTTTGCCAACTCTCAGGTAACTTGGCTTAATCCGTCTTCTGCTCGTTCGCGGCTAACAAGAACTGACGATGGCCAACATCATTAGGAGATCGGTCATCGGGCTGCCTCTGCCCTGCTCGACGACCAGCTCCACGAGAGTCGTCGCGTCAAAAGACCAGTAACATGGTCGAATGGTGACCTCATGGATGCCGATGTCGTCACTGTGCTCGCTCGTGCACATTGCCGAAACGAGATTCGAGATTCGCGGCGGGCAGAGCGACAATAATGTTGTGAATACGCTTGCCTTAGTTTGAGTCTAAATCAAGAACGAGGCGGACGGAAGCGATCCGCAGCAGAAGCGTACGGCGCCAAAGATCGCGACGCGGCTAAAGTGGACGTGGAGGCAACAACTTGTGCTTATAGAATTAAAAATAATACAAATATGCTAGACACAAGTATATAGAATATTGCCAGAAAAAACTAAATAAATTAAATGCCTACGTGCTTCGTCCAAGAAAAGTGTCCATTTTAACAATCAAAACGGGCTGTCATGAGAAAATAAATAAATAAATGTTCGCAAATTAATCCAATTACTAGACAAAATATAGATCCAGATTCAAAATGCATAACCCAACTCCAACTCCCAGCACGCCGCCGCCTTCGCGTCGTTCGAATAGGCCGCCGCGCATCAATATCCACAACATATACAACAATTACGGCGGCTCGGCGATGGGCGGCTCATCCATGCCGCCCAGTGCACAGCCCCAGCCGCCATTTACCTCTCAGACAAATTACACGGGCACCGGCACGCAGGGTCCCTATTGGCCACCTGTCAACAATCCATTTGGACCGGGCAACTTTATGACAAAGGGCTACGAGGGCTTCCTTGATCTCACCAAGTCGGGCATGAGCTTCGGCGAGAAGTTCACCTATGCCATGTACAACAAGTTCAGCAAGTGGTCCAGACAATGGTTCACCCACATGTTCCTATTGATAGTCCTGGCCCTCTACAGCGTGGGTGGAGCTCTGCTTTTTCGCACTGTCGAAGGTAGGAGGAGGTCGAAAGAAGTAAATGTAGCTTAAGAATTGCAAAAATATTCCAAGATGTTTTATGTGTAGTTAATCCGAATCCAAATTATCCGTGAATGAGGCACGGCACTCGCGCCCGTCCGTATAAACAATCTTGTAGATGATTTGTTTGCTTATCAAGCACTTCGGCAATTGTTTTGGGAGCAGTTTAACCCAACCAAAGGCTAAATACACAAATATATACCTGCACAGCATCATGTTGGCTCGTAAAGCTTTTCCGATCGATCGGATTCGATGTCTTCTGACAATACACAAATAATTTAGTCAAAGCAGCGGATGATCGTGCAGAATAAAACAATGAAATACACACATGAATCACAGCAAATGGCCCCCAGGCATAAACAATCACAAAGGAAGATGATTAATTTTAACAGCAGCAGCTCAGTAATTGCAGCTGATGATTGGAAAATGGAAGCTGCTTTCAGAATAACATTTCATCAATTTGCACTTGGACACCGACCCCCATAAAGAATCTTTTTAGTGTAGATAAGCATCAAGAATCGAGTAGATATAGCCAAGTCCGTCTGTCTGCTTCTATGCATTGAGTAATAAATATATATAAAGATATTTATTTCTCAGTGGTTTCTATGCAAGCTCTGCGAGACTAGCTTCTAGACTTTCAAACTTCTGACATACAAATTCATCAACATCGGGCTTTAATGTATATATACTTAGCTGCCATAGCAATGATCGGTCGAATGGTAGTTTCCTGTATGCCAGCATATTCTGTTTTCCAAGATATTTTCATACAACTCAGCATTTAACAGCTTCATTGTTCTCACATATCTGCAAAGGGCTAATTTCTACAAGGGTATTCAATCTTCGGCATGCTGATATATCCCCCTCTCTCTCTCTCTCTAATATATATTCGTTTCCCTTTGGCTTAACTGATTAGCAGTAGAACCTTTCCGACGACTGCGAAATATTCTGTTCACTGTGTGATTTCCGTTTTAATCAGTCGAAAAGAGTCTTTTATCTGGGCTGGTGACTCTAAGACTGTAATTCCTAAGCAGTGACTTCCAAACTGTATCCTGAAAAGAATTCTAGCTGACTTGAAGATTCTAATGTCAAGTAAGCGAAAAATCTTGAGAGAACTTTAGATCTTTTTGGGCTATACTCTAATCCGCAGTCTGTCAGTCAGACAAACTTTATATACACAGATAGTGTATAGCATCTCTTTTAAATTGTTTAACTTAATGACTATAGAAATTTTAAGCGAATGGTATTTTATTCAAATAAGATACCTGATGATGAATCTGATTTACTTTGTCATAACAATTAATACCCAATTTTCAAAACGATTTAATTCTAGGAGCTGCATTCATTTTATGTGCATTTTATAAAAAAGGCGACAATAATTTTATTCTGAATTCAACAAAACATTTTACAAGGGATCACCGACCCCGTTAAAGTTATATAATATATTCTTGATTAGCATTATCAGCCAGCTCGATATATAATCGATCGATAAACTAATTTTCGTCTATTTAAAACTATCAAACTAGTTGCAGACTAGACTAGACTAAGCCTTACAACAAATTTCATTTAAAATTAGAAATAAATTTTATTTATTACATATTTTTTTATAATTCCATTAAAAAAACATGCATAAAAATCACTTAAGTTTATACGCGAGCAGCCAAAACGTCTATTATTTGATTCAAATTCAAATTTATGTTTTTTTCTTTATTTTGAAACTCGGTCAAAAATAAACAAAAAGTGTTGCAGTCGGATGCGCTCGACTGTGCAATACTCTAGTCGCCGTGTGAAAACAGCTTTAAATAAAGTTTTAAATATTAGCCCTAAGATCTTTGACTAGGTGTTATGTAAATGTATTTTCAATAATTGTTTTGATCTTTAAGGAAATACCGTAAAAATCAATATACCTTATATACGTAATAAAAAAGCAAATCAATCACATGTCACTTAAACCTGATTTTGGAACTTATCACTTCAACAGTTCGGCCCGCTGCCCTAGAAATAAAGAACCTGCAATATCAACAAAAAATGTTCTTCAATGAACTGCGAGAAATGACGAAAAATCCACGTGCACGTACGGTAGGTAAAATAGAAATAAATATATAACCCCAAATGATAATCCATTTATTCGATAGTTGCCAGAATCTGTTTTTGATGGCGATGTGCTTCGGATAATGAATGACCATAAGGATATTATTGAGACTCTGCTGAGATCCGGCCTGACAGAGGAGGAGGATGCGATCAAAAAGAATCCGTGGTCCTTCTGGAATGCCATGGTCTACAGCTGCACCATTTACACGACAATCGGTGAGTTCAGATATTTGCCCTGACCTGAACAAATTGTTCATATAAGAAACGTCAGGCAAATGAAATTATCAATTTGTCACGAATTTTATATTTAGTCGCATATACATATATATACATATATCTGCTGTAAATACTTATTTTAAAGAACTTGTCAACATTTTCTTTAAAAGTATGTGACACAAAAAAATGGAAATAGTTTCCCATGTTTTTCTTTTGCTGGCGAAAGTACCTCGCATATACGTATGTATGTGTGTGTGTGTGTTATTTATATAGAATAGAAAGAAAAAGAAACATTTGCATGCGAGATAATATATGATTGTATATATATATATATATAAATACACTTACGTACACATTTATATATGTGTGTGCGTGCGCAGACAAATATTAAGATGTCTTAAATTTTTGGAAAATTGTCATCATTCTTAATAAAAACTTTCAAAACAAATTTAGAATCAGACAATCAGAAGAAATTCTCACGAAATTGTTTTCACTTAATCAACATTTATTTTGACGTCCGTCTTTTGCTTAATATCTAAAGTCAAGTCCTTACTTGAAGGGTAAACAATTATTGAACGTGCTCAAATATGTATTTGATGCGAGAAGCAATTCCTGAATAAAAAGCCCAAGCAATCAAAATAAACATAGGCAAGCGTTTATTGCGAACCGGACCCGTCATCAACGGGAACGGGAAAGCATTACGCATACGCCGCGTGTGGTTGGTGGAGCACGTCTATCAAGTGTGTGCCAATTAAAACACACAGCTGAAGTATGTGGCCGAATTGGTTGGATATGAAATTCTTGTGGAAATCCACATTCGGAATATGTTTGCTGCTCTGGTGCCAAAATATTTACGAACGCTTCGGCTGGGCTGGCGTCACAAATGTTGATCGCTCGAAAATCGAAAAAGAATTATAATTGAATTTTCATTAGAATTTTCATTCACAGACATAGTCAGGCAATTCAGTTTGCCTTCAGATTGAGTGTGATTTTATTGAATTTAAACAAAACGTTTATGAGAAACAAGTCACGAACAGAGCAGAGAAAGCGGAAGGCGGAAGGAAATATCAGTCGAGAGCGTAAACAAGAATACAAGACTTTTTTTAAAAGGTTCCCAATTAAAATTAAAATAAGTCCATTCATGGCATTATTATCCAAGTCTGTATTTAGCATTAAAAACGAATTTGAAAGTTTTGATCAGCCCTTCAATAATATTCTGTAAAAAGGATAAGAGTTATCCTTGATATTTTGCGCTGATTTGGAGTCGTTATCCTTTTTATATTCTTAAAGAGGGCATTAGGAGACTTCTCCTATTGTAAGTATTCTAGATCAGTGTGAACAGCCAAGACTACATAGTCATGTTTGCATATTTGTTTTGTTTGCTTTTCAAGATATCTTGACCAAAGTTGACATTGACGAGATTTACTATAATCCATTACTACAAACAAGAACTGATCAACATCGGACTCCCATATCAAACAGCTCTATGGGAAGAATCGCTTTTTCCAAGATATGACGACCGAATTCAGCAATTAAAATTTTTCTAACTTATCTGCAGAGGCGTACCCCTATATCATATGAATCCTATTCGGAAAATCGTTCCGAAAAAAGCTTTTGTATAAAATACTTTAAAACCATAAAACCAAGTGTATTTATTCCTCGACGTGTCAAAGTAAGCTGCCTATTCTTGTTTTGGAATCATTGGATAAAAAATGTGTGCCTAAAAACAAAAATTGCTTAAGCTCAAATACATGATGTTCATTTGGCAGTAGAATTCCATTATCCTGCCAAGTGTTTATGCTTTTAAGTTGAACACATCTACCTAAGACTACAGAATTTGTTAAAGAGTATTCCGTTTAAGAAAATAGATACCCGAATACAACCCCTGTTAACTAAAATTAATAGCACTATGGAATGTATGATGGATAAATTATCAGGGAAATATTAACAACTTGGATTGATTTGATATCATCCTTGCCATGTTTTGAACATTTCTAAGCCCTAGGGACTTATATCTGTGGTAATGATTAATTTTGAGTTATGCTAATAAAGCAAGCAATAATTATACAAAAAATATAAATAATAAAATGATTTTTTCTAGGCATACAGCCTGAGTATACCCAAAAAAAACTTAAAAGTACACATTAATTTGCGAAAAACAGTACAAAGAAATTCAAACAATAAGTAATTATGTGTTATTATTATAATAGAGCTTATAATTAATACGGTCGCTGTAAATTATAGATACTTGATGACAACATCGAAACATTTAAAATAATTAAAGTTATTTTCAAAAAACGATTAACTTGTTTTTGCTATTAGTTTGAGTTTGCAATGCAGTCCATTCTGTCTGTTGTCAAAATCTTTGAAATATCTGATACAGACTTGAATGTACATACTGGAAATAATTATCAAAAAATTAATACTTCCAATTAAATAATTGGCAATTTATTCCCAATTTAAATAATTAAAAGTTGCTGAACTAAATAGTTTAACTTCTAAAATTTCACTTGTGATTTTATACTAATTTATATAGATATTACATTTAAATGCGTTCTGTGAAGCACATTTTGACAGCAACAGATGACGAGAGCTTTTAGAGCTTTTCAACAGTCGTGGCATGAATATTGTGCACAGCCTGAATGTAGTTGGGCACAACAGAAATTGCTGTTGCAAATGTTGCTTATGAAAATCTATGTTGCATAAATAATCCAGATAAAATATAATTAAATGAAAAACAAAGATTTTTTATTGAAATTTAAAGTTATATGCAAAATCCAACAGTGGTGGACACGAACATAGAAACCGATGAAGAACTGTGTCGGCGCAGAGGGAAAAACAGCTGTTGCTTTTGATAAGTATTTTTCAAAAAATGTATACAACATTTTTGAATATTTTCGTGCGGAGCAGTTGAAAACCAGACGACGTCGTAGCGAGCAGTGAATACGATAAAGGCGCGACGTGCTCTCGAATAGATTTATTTATTTCAGAATAAATATATCTGAAATATAAATATACTTATGTGTATATGCATATATGTATGTGCATGAATGTGACAGTGGAGTGAACAGAAATACGAAAATCTGCATATGAATATGAATTATGTAGATTGAGAGATATTGGGACTTGAGAGTCAATAGGATCCGCCCCTCTTATTACATTTAACACGCCTGGTCGAGCGCTATAAAAAGAAATTGCACGCGAAAGTGATATAATTACGTATAGAAATAATTTTCCATTTGGGCAATTGAAATAAAAATATGAACGTGTGATAAAAATAGAGCCAATGCGGAGAAGAGAGATAGAGTGAGAGAGCGAGAGAGCGAGAGAGAGAGCGAGAGAGAGAGAAAGAGAAGAACGTTTAAGTAAACTCTGAGAATAAGCACAATTTATGAAAATGGAGAATGCCGGGAATCAGGGATCTGTGTCCAGGCAGATACGACACCGCCGCCGCATGGCCCGCAGTCAGCGCGAGCAGACGCCTGACGCCAGCCGGAGGCACTCAGAGCACCAACGGGAGGATCAGGATGAGGATGAGGAGCTGTCGGCACAACATGTGTCCATGCAGATCCGTCCGCCCGGTGTCATGTCCGCACACGAGAGCAAAATCCTGCGACGACGGGACAAAAGCTTTGCGGGCGTCGCAGCGCGCAGCCAAAGTCAGCCACGTGAGGCCGAGAAGCTGAGCATACCCGATGCCCACCAGCTGATCAAGCACCAGCGCAGCCTGTCGTCGCCGCGGCACAAGGACGAGTCCAGCGAGAGCGAGCTGACGGGCAGCTCGCAGTCACAGTGCACGGCCCAGCAGAGGCGGGACAGCAAGGGGGATACGCTCAGCCGGCTGGAGCAGAATATGCTGCGCTTCGAGGAGGAGCGACGGCGCTTCGAGACGGAAAAGCGGCTGTTCGAGCGCGAGCGGAGGGAACACAAGGTGCGTCATCGCCAGCAGCTGGATCACGAGGAGCGCAAACGGCTGCTGCAAAACTACCGCAAGATCAGCGACGGCTTCCAGCTGCCGCAGGACGAGGAGGAGCGCCGTCGACTGGTGCAGAGCCTGCGCCTGCAGCGCCACGAGGCGCCCTCTGTGCGTCTACGCAATCGCAGCAGCGGCTACGAGGAGTCGTCCACCCAGTTCAGCTCCTCCGATGCGGACACGACTGAGGAGAGGCACTCCAAGGTCAAGAAGGCAACACCACCGCTGCAGGGTTATGTAGCTGTGCCCATTCGTGGAGCGCCACCCCCGCCGCCGCCGGCGACCATCCAGGCAGCACCAAGGCCGCCGGAACGTCACCCGGTCAGTCGGAACAATTCTTTGTCGCCCGTGCGTCCCCAGAGACGCTCGAAGACGCCCGAGCAGCGCGAGGCAAAGGCAGAGCAATCCAGCCGCAAATCGGAATATGTGGAGGTGGGCGAATCTACGGTGGAGCAACCCGTCAGGGTGAAGCTCAGTGAGGAGGAGCAGCGCTCAGAGCTGCGCAGAGCCTATGTGGAGGCAGCCGAAAGAGCCGCAGCTGCGGAGGCGGCGCTGATCAAAAGTCTGGACAAAGTGAGGCGCAGCAACAGCCTAAAGGTGCCGGAGCTGGAAACAACTGCCAAGCCAGAGACCAAGCGCAGCTCCAGCCTAGAGCGACCCGTGAGGGCAAAGCGTACAGCCAGCCTCGAGCGGCCGAAGAAGGAGGAGGAGAAGCCACAGCCCGTTGATGCAGAGCCTCAGACGCGGGAAACCGAAACGGAAGTGTGTAAAATTGAGAAACCCTCACTCCTAAGGCGGCTAGGCAACCTTTTTAGGGGCAAACAGCGTGTCGGGGCAACCAGATCTGTGATCCCAAAGGAAACCTCGGAAACAGATAACTTTATGTCTAGGGCATTTCTGGTGCGGCTGCGCTTGGAGGCGGTGCACGAGTGGCGGCGCCTCAAGCTGGACTATCCCGTGCGCATGGTTGAGATGCGACGGGTGCGGAACGAGTGCGTGGCCCACATCATATTGCTGATCCTGCTGCTGGGCTTTGGCGGACTGCTGTTCCGCTATACGGAGGGCATGTCGGAGAACATCTACAAGTGCGAGGTGCGCAAGGTGAAGCGCGACTTCATCGACAATCTGTGGGCAGTCAGTCACAACATGAGGTAGTTGCTTGTCGGACGAGTTGGGTTTAATTTTTATGTTGAATACTTTCACTCGTTTTGCTAGAGAGGATGACTGGAAGTCCTTGGCCCGCCAGAAGCTGCGCAATTTCGAGGATGAGCTCAACACGCTGGCAGAGCTGGGTCTGCGCCGATATCCAGGGCAAAAGTCATTCAACTTTGTCAACTGTTTCATATATTGCTGGACCGTCATCACAACCATAGGTAAAATCCCAAAGGGAACTCTCGTCCTGAAGGACTCGTAATCAAAGTCTCTTAGACACACACGGAAGTCGATCCATAGAATAATTCGGACAAGCTGTGACTTTAAATCTAGGATTTTCTATGTTTCCTTAGATGTGATGTGTGAAGATTACAATATTTGCGACTATATGTAGCCTTTATGATATACTTCCACCCACAAGTGTGGAAAATTCGTGAATAAATGTTGTATGTTTTTTATGCCTAAAATCCGATCCGGCTTAAAAGAAGATCTTTATGATAAATCAGTTAAAATAAGTTTCACGCTTTTCAAGAAATCTACCTGACTGGGTGGAAAGTTTAAAATGAGCTTAACAATTAAAGCAGTTAACAATTTTAAGCAAATGAAACCCCTCACCAAATTTTTAAGGTATACCCCTTTTTTAAAAAAAACTTTATTTACCAAGTATTGTCGTAAATAGAGTTCTCTGAGTGGAATTTAGGGTTACAGGTAGAACGTGGATATTTACCCATTTGTTCACGTTTTCCATTTAATTGAGAAATCAGGCCGTGCAATGCCGGGTAGTTCCCGCTAGTAATTTTTATTAAGAAATATAATATAATTATATGATACATATTACTAAATAATTGATTGCAATATCACGAGATTAATCGATTTACTGTCTCATCCACTAGGTTACGGACATATAACACCGAAGACAACTGTGGGACGCTCGTTGACTATCATTTATGCCATCATTGGCATTCCAATGTTCCTGATTGTGCTGGCGGATTTGGGTAAACTCTTCACGCGCTGCGTCAAGTTCCTGTGGGCGTATGTGAGGCGCGTCTACTACACTCGCTCGTGTCGCCAAATCCGGAAGCAGCAGCAGGTGCGGGATGCCATGACTGGATTCAATACGGTCTACGACATGGCCATCCGCCGCCCGAGCATGTTCTTCGGCATGTCCGACGCGCCGGCCGATGCGGAATCGCAGCCAGACGGCGATGCTGAAGCTGGCAAGTCGTTGGGCACTTCGCACCCGGAGACACCGACATCTCCGTATCCCGAGACCTTCGAGGTGGACGACGAGTTCAATTTGCCGGTTTCGGTGGCGACCATGTTGCTCATTGCCTACATATTGTTGGGCAGCGTCGGGTACACATTCATTGAGACAAGCTGGTCATTTCTGGACGCCTTCTACTTTGTGTTCATCTCGATGTCCACGATTGGCTTTGGCGACCTGGTGCCGGGCAATCCGTTCTACGTGATGGTCAGCATGATATACCTGATATTCGGCCTGGCCCTGACATCCATGTTCATCAACGTGGTGCAGATAAAGCTTAGCGATCACTTCAAGCGCGCCAGCGCCAAGGTTGGCGCCACCATCGGCATGGGCATGGCCAGCGAGTTTGGCGACGAGCTCGGCTCCCAGATCAAGACCCCGTCGGAGCTGGCCTCGGTGCACGGCTCGCGCCTGGGTCCAATTGAGGAGGATGGACGCGAGACGCCAGCCCACGGAGCAGCTGCACCCAGTGCTAGCCCCGTGCCACCGCTGACATCGATATTGCGAGCACCACGCCCCCTTTCGCCAGCCTTCATCCCAACAAGGGAAAGCCCACCTCCATTGATGCCCAAGCGCCAATTGGATGCCCAACAACAGCCGACGCCGTCCGAGAGCGAAACGAAGAAAAAGTATAGATTCTTCTAAGATATATATTTTCATTCTTCGCCTCACTTTAATCATCGAACTTAAAGCTTAAAGAAATTGGGAGTCTCTACACCTGAAAAATACTTATAGGGAAATTGAAAATGACAAGAAAACTGCAAACGAATTTATGCTTGACAATATTTGTTTATCAAATAAATAATTAAGTTATTCTTACTTGTAATAAAAAAAATACATGAATATACATTTGTTTTTATTTGCTTTTGGTAATTGTAGGCTTTGGAATTCTGTAATATACAGCCAACAATACTTTAACCATATATGGTTAGTTAAAAACAAGAGGCATTATTATTATATTATTATTATACCCTGAACCCATTAAAAATGGGTAAAAAGGGTATATTGTATTTGTGCAAAGTGCAAATGTATGTAACAGGCAGAAGGAAGCATCTCCGACCCCATAAAGTATATATATTCTTGATCAGCATCAATAGCCGAGTCGATCTAGCCATGTCCGTCTGTCTGTCCGTCCGTCCGTCTGTCCGTCCGTCCGTCCGTCCGTCCGTCCGTATGTATGAACGCAAGGATCTCAGAACCTATAAGAGCTAGAGACTTGAAATTTAGATGTAGGTGCTCCTAGTTCCTACGCAGATCGAGTTTGTTTCCGATAAACGATAGCTTGCCCCGTTTCCAAGTAATCGATAAAAATGTATATCGAAATCCTGTTTTTTAAGCAATTTTGGTAAATAATAAGAGCTAGAGTTACCAAACTTGACATGTAGCTTCTAGAATAGTATATATATATCGATTATCTTTCATTTTATACCTATCGCCACCTCCCCGCTACTCTCTATCTATAAGCGCGCGCTGCATTTGGTGTTGGAATATTAGGGTTCAGGGTATCCCCTAGTCGGGAGCTCCCGACCAGAACCTCTTACTTGTTTATTCAACAAATTGGGGACCAATTACAGTTATTGAATCTGTTATAACTGAGCTGTTAGTTTTGCAAATAGATTTTTATTAATTTTTATTCGGTAAAAGTCCGGCTTACAGATTAGCATCTGATTTATAAAGATTCATATTACGCGTTGACTTACGACGAATTGAGTTTTATTACTTGTTTCTCAAGATGTCTTGATCAAATTGGGACATAACTAGTTTTCCAATGCTCCGTACATATGTAAAAAATTAAATCAATATCAATTCGTTATATCAATTAGCTGTCCTAGGAACGTCCATTTTTTAATCCTTCAACAGAATTTTTTCTTACTTTTCCCTCATTTTTTAGGCCGAAATTTCGCTTATTAATGTAGCCAAAAATAATAAGAAATCCGTTTTAACTATTAAAACAATAGTTCGGAAGTACTTAAATCGGTTAAGCTTTAAAACAGCTATGGAATAGGCTCTGTTTGTAAAGGCTTAAAAACTCGCGACACTATAAAAATTCTTTCTAAAAGTTTACATCAATCTACCAAAAAAGTAAAGTTGCAGTCTTCCAGTTCCTTCGCGGTGATACAGTGCTATTATTATTGCCATATATAAGTATATTATTATTTTATAGAAGAAAAAAACGGATATCTTGCGAGTAACTGAGAGTACCTTAAATATATGTAATTTATATATTTCTATTTTATTTTGACCGGAAGTGAAATCTTTCCAAACAGCATACATTCAATTTGGGAATATCAGTATGAAAGTATTCGATAAAAATACATTTTTTGTCCGCATTTTTGTTGGACAAACATAGGATATGGTAGATAGTTAACATATAAAATATACATAGATAGCCATACGCTTATTTTGTGTTAATATACATATATATTCTTATACAAATTCATTCCGGATAGTTATGTATATTGCCGCGAAGTCCCAAAAACATTTTCTTCGATACCCTGTAATATGCAAATACTTTGCAGTTCAAACTCTACGCTTGGGATGCGTAAATGGGTAATCCTGTACGACTCGAAATCTAGACATTTATGATGCGCACACATGCTTAAATGCATTCCAAGTGAAGTAACCAGCTTTTATACTATGAAAGCCAAGATTATATCCATCAGACACTTACTTTACATGCATATATATGTATATGCGAGATGCTATACATATGCACGTACATATTCACACACACACAAATTCCACACTTCCCTCGAACGTTGAATGGGAAGCAATGCACATCTGCCAGGCCGCAGCCAATCTGATGTGGGTAACGGGCAAAGAGTAAAGGAAATGCGAGAACTGGAGTGCTGACTAAGAGAGGAGAGAGCTATTGCACTCTCTTGCTCGACCTCCCTTCAGTGCACGACGGTGGATGTTGTCGCGAAGTCCTGTCGCGGCGCTCGGCTCTGTTGCTAGTTTCATTGCCGGAACATTCCAATCCGCCAGTGCAGCTGGTGTGGCCCGCGACCGCTAGTCCGGTCCGTCAGTTGTTGTTTTGAAACGGTCGCGTGTGGTTAGCTGTCGGAGAATTCGTCGCGTTGCCAAAGCAAAAGACGCGCCAAAAATTATCGCTTCGAATGTGTGCATGCACATACTTACATTCAATACATGCATACTCAGACACACACATAGTATGTATGTACAGCTGTATTTTTGCAACGTCTTGTGAAATAGTGCAAAATGAAGTCCAATTGAACAGTTGCCATAGAAATGTTTAAATATTATGCGACTGGTGCCAAAATCAAATTAAAACTCATTCCGATTCGCCGCGCGACCACAACAAACCGAACATAATTTGATCGCATGCCGAACAACAACTGCCGGTTACTGTTCTTCTGTGTTTGCATTAGTATTAGCTACATACATGCATATATACATATGTACAAAACACATGTAGATTTGTAGTCGCGTGTGCTACATACATATTTACAAAAGAATACAGCCACGACAACGACAACGACAACTATTAAAACTGCAACTATAAACGAAACAACAACAGTAGCCAGACAACCAGGTGTGCAGATGATTGTTTACCCTTTTGAAAATAGCTAGAAAGGGGTATAATGATTTTGTGCAAATGTTCGTAACAGGCAGGAGAGAGCATCAGAAAATCGATAAATCTATATTTTGAAAGTAATCCTTTTTAGCATAACTCTGATTAATGAGAGCTAGACACGCCAACATGTGTATGGCTGTTCTCTACAATATTGCCCTTTAAGGTAACTATCGGGGCATTTTCCACCGAGTCAGACTAAGGTTATTTACGGACAGAAGGAACTTTGTATGTTTGCAATGCCAGCTGTGCGCTGAGTACAGAGTATCCGCTAGTCGGGCACTCCCAACTAGAGCACTCTAACTTGTTGTTGTTGTCCCTCTGCGCCTCGAGCTGGCTTGCGGCATTCATTCACCCAGACGCGCGTTCTGCGCCTTCGTTTTCGGGTTTTGTTTTGCTGCATTCATTTGCTTTCAAATAAATTTCCTTTTCAACAAACATTACACGGCAGCTGTCGCGCGCATACACTCGCACACACACACACACACACACACACACACACATATGGGCATATGCATGCATGCATGTTCAGCACATAACGGAGTATATACACACACAATACGCACATACGTACATACATACATGCGTCACATTCACAAGTACCTTGCACATTTGAGTGCATTGAATATTGTTAAATGCATCTAATTTAATTTTGCCAATCTGATAGAAACTAACTAACTAACTTGCGGTTACGGTGCATATATGCTTTAATAAGGATCGGCTATATCTAGATCTACAACAACAAGAATAACCGCAAATAGCGAAATATTGTCTGAAAAAACAGCAACTCAATCGGTTCAAAAGTGCAGCGAAGCCCAAGTCAATATGTCTGCAATTAGCAGCCGGAATCAGAAAATGGAACAACAGGTAGGTGTCAATGTTAACACAGTTGAGTATTAACTGTTTCTATATAAACGTGCTATATGCCTAAGCATCTAAATATAAACTTATTGAATGCCTTCTGACCTTATGAAATCTTAAAGTACGCTTAGGTTTGTGTAGAACTTTCTTTTGAGAATAAAAATGTTTGCAAATTCACCCGCGGGTGGAAATGGGGCAAAGATTGAAAGAGTGAAAGCTTATGTTCCAAGAAGCTTGAAAGACAATTTTCAAATTTCTGCAAAAAAAATTAACGAGTACGCATTTCCAAGATTGTTAAGGTCAGAAAACTGTTAAGGTCAGAAACAAATATTTCTCAGTATTCATTTAAGTCATGTTTCGCACTTTTCGGAAAAAGCACGGGCGAAAGTCCCAGAAATAAAGATTACATGTTTGGCAAGCCCCATAGACGAAAAATCTGGGAATTACACTTACTGTCAATTCTGTCTCTTTCATTGGATTGCCTTTTTGACGTGGGTGAAAAAGTGGTAAGAACCATCTGAATATAAAAGATTGGTCAGGCAATACCCTCTAAAATATCTAAAACGTAATGTTGCATACTAAATCACACATAATCATAAACTTGTTTTATTTAGCGACAAGCTTAAAAATGGTCATAGGATATACATTTTTTGCACAATAATATTATAGTATTAAAGTCGAATAATCAAAAATTCCAAATGGAAGAAGTTGTCGAACCCCTAGTGTGCACAAGTTATGTTTTCTTTGGTTGGGCTAGCTGCCACACCTGGTGTCTGTCTGCCTCACCTGGTGTCTGCTGCCCCCAGACAACGATGTCAAATTAAATCAAGCTACAAACTCGAACAAATTCATGCTGACGGCTTGCCTTCTACACCAGAGCCCAGTCTTATCTTAATTCGTTAATGTTTGCTTTCAGGCAGTTGTCAGTTGCCAGATATCCTAATCAATTGTCATTGATGATTGGGTGGATCAAAACTTTAAGTAATTTTTCAATTTGTCGAGCAAAGACATTAAATATTACGTGTTGCGTTAGCAGAGTATATTTCTTGAAATCAATCTACAAGAGGCTTGAATTGAATCTGAGTGGAACTTTTCATTGATTATCAAGCGAAAATGTGTCCCTAACATGATATAAGCTACAATCTCTTAGCTAAGTCTAGACTGTTAGTTACGATTCAACTTTGAACGTTTCTTAACACTATTTCTACCAAAAGTGTCAAACGGCACCTCTACAATTTTTAACTTGAAATTATTTACTAAGTTGAATAGTTTTTCTAAATTTACTTTTTGATAATTCATTAATTGATTGTTAAATTAGTTTTGTATCAGCATAATCCTCGACAAACAAAATAAAAAGAGAATAGGTATACACAAAAACTTGCTGGAAAAATGGTTAAACACTAATAAAAACAGAAAAGGAAAAAATGAAAAGAATTTTCCGCTCGCACTTAGCATAAATCAGCAGAATAATTGGGACAGACGATTCGTATAATTCATCGTTAAAAATACACAAAGGATTAATAAAGCCAGAACTAAAATGTCAGGACAAGCGCCGCAAGCCGGAATCCTTAATATGGTAGTTGTTGTTTGGCCCAGCGTAACTAGGGGCAACTATTGTGTACTAAGCAAACAGACACATACACTAACTTATATATATATATACATATATTATGTGCACATATACATAGACAAATGTGGACAAATATTTGGAAGGATTTCTCCTGTCTAGGTGGGCTAATAAAAGCCCCCAATAAAAGCAGAGCAATGAGTAATATCGATTGCATGTGTAATTTAAGCCCGAAACCCAAGCAATAAGTTAACAAATTATTTACCAGGCGCCAACAGCTCGTGACTTATCAAAGATAAAGGGAGAGAGAGAGAGAGAGAGAGGGAGGGAGAGCTCAGGACCTCATCCTTGAGCTGCATCTTCTGTTATATTAAGTGCTACAAAGTCTGTGGGTACTTAATGTGCTGCCAAAAGTCAAACAGTCTGGCAACATTCTAATCCTGGCATGCCATAGGCCGCACCATGGCATTCAACACGTTTGGCAACCTCAACCACCCCCCAATCCCTCCCTCCCCTCGACCGGAAATGACTCATCGCACATACTTTCGTTTTTTTTTGTCTGTGGCTTTTTTCGGACTTTCACTTCAGCCTGGACTGTAATTTGTGGGGTGTTGCTTTGGGGTTCTTGACCCATGGCTTCTGCTGCGACTTAATCCACAAGTATAGTTTATATATCGACATTTTCAATAAGAATCATGGAAGTTGTCCAGTTTCATTGAACAACTGCGTCAACTGAACTAAGCCACAAACCGAAGACCAACCACAGAATTGAAAAGTTTGCTCTATTGCAACAAATATAATATAAAAACGAAAAAGAAGGGCTATCTTCGGCACGCCGAATGTCTTATACCCTTGCAGACCCAACCTTTTCATAATGCTCGTAGTGCTTTGCCCGTACCTAAGAAGCATAGGGAAAATAGTTAATGCCGAGTTTGGTCAAGATATCTTGGAAAACAAAGAAGTTTTCCATACAACCCCTTAGTTTTCGACCGATTGTTCCTATGGTAGCTATATGATATAGAGGTCCGATCCAGCTGGCTCCGACATATGCACTGCGTGCAACAGATGAGGGACTCCTGCAAAGATAGCTTAAAACTGAAAGACTAGTTCGCATACACAGACGGACATGTCTATATCGACTCGGCTGTTGATACTGTCTCCTTCTATGCGTTACACATTTCACGACAAAATTATAATACCCTCTGCAAGGGTATAAAATCTAACTTAGTAATGAGAACTAGGCAAACTTTTTGAGCTTGTGGCTTGTGGCACGAGGTTCTTTTATTTACTGAACAGTTTTGGACTTAAAAATGTTTTTTTGCAAATGTATGTAACAGGCAGGAGGTATATATATTCTTGAGCAGGTTGACAAATTGAGTCGTTTATTTTATTTTCTTTCTTTTTCCATTTCCAAAATATTAATATTGTCACTTGGTTTGTTAAGCATAATTCTAAAGTTACGAAAGGGTTCACCAGATTAGATTAATATTACATTTTTTGGATACCTAAACATACTTTTTAAAGATTGTGCCCTGTTTTTTAGTACTTATACATTTTTATATTGTCTTTCGATTTAACATAGGATAGACTCATTCTTTTGAAATTTCTAATCTTTTACCCTAAGTTTTTTTTATTAAGTATTTTATTTTCTTACACGCCACGCAAACAGGAAATTTGGTTTACTGTCGAGCTAATAATACATTGTAATATTGCCTCAAAACCCAAAAATGTCCATTGAATAAAAAAAAAAAGTTTAACGTTATACTTATGGATCCAACCTCGTTGTCCTCGTAGAGTCGTCCTGCAATTTGTGACTTAAAGCCTCGACAAGCACAGAAACACCCCAGCCAAATCCTTGTTAGCTGACCACGAAGGAGTATCAGCAGCAGCAGAATACTCTGTCGGAAGAAGCGCAAATCATAAAACGCCGACATTTGTCGCAATGTGCAATTTATGCAATGCGAACGCGTCCTGCGCTGAGTCCGCATTGCAATTGCAGATTTGCCATTCGTGAATTGCAATTTGCCAGTGAGAACCAACTGCCGGCGGCTTTTCTGCTCGACTTCATTTAATTTATTGCACCAAAAAGACAAGTCGCAAAAGTTTTTACGGAATGCCCAAGTTCTACCTATGCAACTGGAAAATGTAGCTAGAAAATGGCACTTTATACCAAATTATACAATAAACTTTAAGAAATTATATTTTCCATTTAGGCTCTGTTTAATTTTGAGCTGGGAACTCATTGAAGGGGAAATTCCTGGATTTCCGAATGTTACTCATGAGAATAAATTTATTGAATACATTACTGTAATCCCACATATATTTTCAGCATGTTTTAAGAATTAAATGATCGAAATTTACATTCAAATCGGAACTTTTTATTATTTGTTCGTACTTTGCCACATTTTACAGACAGAATTTTTCACTGATTAAGTGGTTTGTGCATTGTGGTTTGTCCTGCAACCAAATTAAATTTCAATGTGTAATTACAAAATGAAGTTCGAACCCAAACAGTTGACAGTTGAGGTGATTGATTAAGCGAAATTTATATCCTAACAGGCTTAACCTTTATTTGAATGGATCACCCGGCACTAATGTAGTGGAAAATCTCTCTAATGATTTTTACATATTTTCCTATTGAAGGGCCAATACGTTGCACGTCTGTAACTAAATATAAATGAATGTAAATCTAAAATATGACGCTCTGAATAAAAGATGAGTGCCAGTTGAGATAATTTCATTGAATTTTGATTGCAAAATAATTACGCCAGCTGTTAGTAAAAACGATTAAAATGCAGAAGCTCAAACAATTGGTGGCTAATGAAATGGATGAAATGGCTAATGAAATAGAAACGCGCGAATACTAATTGCAAATTATGAACATTGCACAAATAGAATACATTTTAATTATCAAACAAGGTTTAACCAGAGAGCCGAAATAAAGAAAAAATTAATTACAAATTATAATTTGTATAATACTAATATTTGTCTGACTGGATCGGGCTTAAAGCAGGCATTTGCTGTGTAGTTAATAAATGGGAAATATCTCTCTCCTCTCTCTCTCTCTCTCTCTCTCTCTCTCTCTCTCTCTCTCTCTCTCTCTCTCTCTCTCTCTCTCTCTCTCTCTCTCTCTTTGCTATTTTCCATTGATTCAGATTTGCAATTCTCAACAAATTAAAGCTTCGAAAGAAGACATGCCGCTTGCAATTCTAGAGTCGACAGCAAAGTCTCCTGAAGATAAAACCAGCAGGATCTACTCCTTTTTATATACCCTGGGTAAAAAGGGTTTAATGTATTTGTGCAAAGTGCAAATGTATGTAACAGGCAGAAGGAAGCATCTCCGACCCCATAAAGTATATATATTCTTGATCAGCATCAATAGCCGAGTCTATCTAGCCACGTCCGTCTAACCGTCCGTCCGTCTGTCCGTACGTATGCATGCAAGGATCTCAAAACCTATAAGAGCTAGAGACTTGAAATTTAAGCTGTAGGTCCTCCTGGTACTCGCGCAGATCGAGTTTGTTGATATTCGATAACTTTCCGCGTTTTCAAGTAATGGATAGAAATGTATATCGAAATCCTGTTTTTTGAGCAATTTTGGTAAATAATAAGAGCTTGAGTCACCAAACTTGACATGTAACTTCTAGAATAGAATATATATATTTGCATTTGGTGTTGAAAGAAGAGGGTTCAGGGTATCCCCTAGTCGGGAGTTCCCGACTAGAGCCTCTTACTTGTTTGGTGTTGAAACCTTGTTGTTTGTTGGGTATTATGAATATATATAATAAATAACTTATATTTAACGTGAGCCAGCCAGCTTCAGGCAAGTGCTATAATAAGTGCATAGCAAGTGAGTAACCAATTGTATTAAATGGTGTAGCACCAGCCTAATTCCAACACTTAAGTGCATTGTGACTGGCTACTAATTGGGTCAGGGATTCGAAGCGTCTTGCAACAAAAACCCAAATGCGGCAAATCAACGAACGTGGCAAAAACTCTCGGCGCGGCAGGGGACACTCTCGGCGCGGCAGCTTAAGGTTAGCCACAATTAGCTGGCTTGAAAAGGCAACAATCAGACCAGGCCGCAAATAAGGAAAACAGGCTACGGGAAAAGCGGCAATTGCTGGCAAAAGGGTGGCAAAAACCACAAAATAACCACGCGAAAGAGAAAGTCGCACGAGAAGCCTTTTGGAATTTGCGCCATTTCACGCAAATTAATTGTTGCATACTCTGGCTGGCAAGCAAAACAAGTTCATCGGGTAAAATGTTTAAATATACCAAATTACCCAGCATATAAATTATTAAAGGTTTGCATTTCCTTTAAATTCTGCACAATTTAAAGCGGAAACTTGCTGATGGTTACTTAATGGGCATTTAAGAAGAAATTTACATAAATACGGCAAAAAAAAGGGAGTTAACCCTGGCAACATTTGCCAATTGGCCATTACGAACTTTCGTTCTTTTGATGGTAATTGCAAATTTATTCCCTTCTAGAATGTTATTTTCTTTTGTCCTGAAATGTGTAATACATAGAAGAAGACAGTTTCATCTTGTATTAAGAAAAAACTTATTTGTGTGTTCAAGACAATCAAAATTGGCATTTGTTAGTTATTTATTGTGCTTAAATATAGGTATAATACTATCAACATATATATTATATAGCTCCATAGGTAGAGTCCGAAGTAAAATATTTTTATCATGGAAAAGAATTATTGTTTAATAGGTACTTTATATTAAATGGTATATATGATAATATGTATCTACATATGAAATATGTATAAATCTATAAGAATATTGGTTCGACGGCGTGTCCCAGATAATCTTTCTTTCTAGATTTTATTTCATTAAGTTTACATTTGAATTGAATCTTAATTTTAAAATTTCAATTTAAGTTATGCTTTCAATCCATTTAAATTTATTGCTGATAATAAAATTCAACTTAAACCTCAGCCTCTTACTCGATTGTTAAACTTTTCACGTAGGAATTTTTATACTCGTTTTCAAAGTAATAAAGAGTATATACGTTTCAGACATTGCAATTCATTAAATGAAACTTTCTTTGGCGCAATTGAACTTTAAACTTGGATTATAAAAGGATTTCTTTAGTAAAAATGTGTCAATATACAACGCAAATTGAAATTCAATTATAAAACTCTACGCTCTCTGATATACCATTTGCCAGGTTGTTTAATATCGTTGTTTGACTAACTTCTCTATTGCCTTGGGCACCTCTACGTCGAACCTTCTCGATTCCGGGAAGTAAAAAAAAAGTATGTACTCGCTTTATGCGTTTTGGGTGGGATCTCTGTTCCATACAAATGTCTGTCGCAAGCGCCAGAAAGTCGGCAGCAATAAATTGTTTATGGTTATGCTTTTTTTCTTTAGTAGGTCACACGATATTAAAATAACTCAGACGTCTGACTTTAATTGGGGGACAAATTTTGTATTTCTTTTTTAAAATTTTTTTTTTGAGTAAAAAAATTCTCAGAAGCCACAAATTACGCAAACTTACACAGCATTATCCTACCACCTTGCCACATATTGATTGATGATGCGCCAAGACCCAAGTTTATTTTTTTTTAATTCGGATTTGTGGCAAAAAAACTTGTCATAAATCCGTCACTTAGTTTACAATGTACTTAGGAAGTAAACAACCATTTTAATATTATATTTTTTGGAGACCTTTCAGAAAGTTTGTCAAATCGAAAAAAAACTAAGTTGAAGTGCCGTAGTCGGGAATGCCCAATCAGGAGCTACCCTGTATCTATTTGCGTTCAATAGGAACCAAGCCCATTTTCTGTATATAGCTATAATATTATATATATATAATTATCTAAACTTGAAAGTGGTCGAAATAAAGATAATTATAAGCACACTTAATTTACTAATGGCTTGATAAATTTATCATTACTGAGATCTGAGAAAGAGACAGAGAGAATGTGTCTGGGTAAAAGCCTCCGACTGCCTGTTGGGCAAACTTGCACAACTTTAGTATTCTATGTGTAACGTGTACAGGGTATTAAAAAAAAGAGCATGCGACACGAAAAGAGATTTCAAAATGCGACATTAGCAGTGTGACAGGCAGCCACAGGGCGTCCACGCCCCATTCGTACGCCGTTTTTTTTTCAAGCAGACACTCGTCCACTTCAGCACCTGGCGGGCTGAAGGCTCGCAAAAAGACAGTTTGCCGGAGCGGAGTGGAAAGTGAAAAGTGATTTTGTAATAAAGCAAAGTGAGATAAGAGCAGGAAGGCGTGCAAAGAGTGACAGAATAAGCGCAACCGTTGCCGTCACTTCTATGGGGCCAACGTGACGTATGAGCGATATTAAATAATCCGTAATGTTAACGCTTGCTTGCCCTTGGCGTTCGTCTCATTTTGAATGCATTTACCTGAACACCAACAAAACTGAGTTATGATAAGGTGAAGAACTGAAGACAGGCCACGTCGAGGACGACGCAGTAAAAGTAATAGACTGGTACACTGAGAGAAAAACAGGGGTCAAGCTTCCTCAAACTAAATTCCTTAATCAAGCTAAAAGCTCTTGAATCAGATTCCAAATATTCTTCAAATAACCATGAAAACAAGTAGGATTTTTAGACATAAATTAATCTTATATCAATCAAAGTTTTATATTGACTTCAAATAAGATCTTCATGCATAAACTCAAGCTCTATAGCAAGTAAATTTAATTAATACACAGAGAGAAAAACGGCGGTCAAGCTGCCTCATACTGAATTCGTTAATCAAGCTAAAAGCTCTTGCAACAAGCTCTAAATAATCTTTAAATTACTATGAAAATAAATAGGTTTTTTCATAAAACAGACATAAATTAATCTTATATCAATCAAAGTCTTATATTAACTTAAAATAAGAACCTCACGCATAAGCTCAAGCTCTATAGCAAGTAAATTTAATTAATACACAGAGAGAAAAACGGAGGTCAAGCTGCCTCATACTAGTCTAAAAGCTCTTGTAACAAGTTCTAAATAGTTCAAATAACTATGAAAATAAGTACTTAGTTTTAAATAAATCCTTTATCAATCAAAGTCTTATATTGACTTAAAATAAGAACCTCAAGCTCTTGACTTGTTTCTATCTGCGTACGCATGGACAGATTTATAGAGTCCACGCGCCTTAAATCGTGTCGCCACACAACAAGTAAATTTAATCAATAAATTCCTAGAACAAACAGTTGAATAGCCACCCCTTGGGCAGGAAATCAGTAGATGGAGAGGGAGCTAGTCCCCTCGACTTTCACCTTAATTACAAGCGACACACAAAATTCAGTACCAACTATTTTCTATATTCTGCACGCGCAAACGTGTCATGGACTAAGTCACAGCAGGACCTTCGGCAAATGGAAATGGTCAAGTGCGTTGTCGTCTGTCAAAGTACACAAATCGAAGACCCAACGATTCTTAGAGTTTTTTGTTTTTCTCTGGAAATTATTAATGGTGTGACGGGTGGGCGTTGCTGTGAGAACCGTCGCCCTTCGAGACTCTCGGGTCGGGAAGGCTTGACTTTAAGATACCCTGAGTATCAGTACCGTCAATCTTTTGTAGTCATTATGATGAGCTTTTGCAGCTCAAGCATGGCGTTAAAAGCCAATGAACACAGACCAGTATCTAGAATATAAAAGAAAATTCGACCGGACTAAATACCTTTATACTAGCATCAGGCAATAAATCAACTTTTCTGATATTCAAATTGTTAATTAACGCTTTCGACACCAACTTTTTTCATGTGGCTTGACAATTTCGTCTTTACTTTTAATTAATTTATATTTAATTATTCAGACAAAATTTCAGGTAGCCACGCCCATCCGTTTGGGTTGGGCAATGGTGGTATATAATACAAATTTTGTTTATTAAATTCAGAATTTACGAGCCTTATAATGCTCTTAGCACAAAAGAGTCTTTTCAACATCGAACTAATATTTTATTTTAATTCAAATTTTATTTGATCTTTAAGCAATTAGAATATAAAATAGATTTCCAAGATTCCTAGCTCGGACCTGAAAGAGCGCGTACCTGCCGAATGCTTGGTATTTGTTCAAAGGTGATTTAGTTGCTGTAGCGCAAAAATGCATCACACGTGTCCAGGACGAAACGTCAATAGCATTATTTATTTATATATTGATTAATAATATATGATAGTTGGACATTTAGTCAAAAAGTTAGATAAATTATTTGTTCAAGAGAAAGAGGCCGCATTTCCATTTAAAACTATAGATTAACAAAATGGACAATTGTTTCGTCTCCACGAGAAGAGGAGGATAGAAAAGACTCAGCTCAGATTCAACAGACTCTTAAAAGGCACATGCAAACATGTCTTGTAGGACTACCCTTTCGTAGGCCTTGCAAATTTAATAGGTATGATTAACAATGGCATGGACATAGTCGTCATTGTCAACCTCATTCATTCATTCAATCAATGGTCATCAATTTATGCGTGCTAGTCATGTGGTCGCCCTTCTAATCATGACCTGATAAACTGACCCATTGCCACCTGGCATGGTATATTATTGTTAATCAAAGCACACTCCGTTGGCGAAGTCCTTGCACCTGCGCTGCATTCCTTTCGGTTGGCTTTGTTGTGCTTTATCGATTATGTGTCGCGTTTGTTCTACTTATTTGTTTTGAGGATGAAACAACAATACATGCCGTACTGCATTAATATGTATATTCAATGTTTGTTTGCACCTCGAAAGGGCCATTAATCTAAAGCCATATACTTGATTGCAATTAAATTGATTTGCCCTTTTGCCGAACCGCACTGATAGCTGCCATCGTAATTGGATGTGTGATACACACACACTTATGTATTTAATATGCACAGCCATTGTCCTTTTTCCAGGTAAACTACAAAATATCCCAACGATTCTGTATGAGCGACTATTAATTACGGTCACAGTCTTGTCTTCTGACATATCAAATAAAATAAATTTGTATTGTTTGGATTTTCCAAACAATATTTTTTGATTGATCATTATCAATACTATTAAGGTCATTGGGTCACGGTTTGTGAGTACACGCGAATACATAAATATATAAGCAAAAATGAGGACACAGTTATGCAATTATTCATCGTAATTAATATCGATTCCGATAACATTTGTACAGGTTTTAATCCTGTACATAAGTCATTAGAGATTCGTTGAGGTTATATTACCAATGTTGGCATGGTAATAGATTTCGAGTTATACGACTAAATAAAAATATATACATAAATAAAAAATGCACAGACTATTATGTATATGTTTATCGAATTTATATCGACTCCGATAATAATCGTGGATGTTTTAATCCTGGACATTAATCATTAGAGGTTCATTAGAGACTTATTGAGGTTATATTATCAATGAAAGACCCGTTGGCATGGCAATAGATTTCTAGTTATACGACTAAATAAATATGTATACGCATAAATAAAATTTGCACATCCAGCTATGCATTTGCTTGTCGATTTTATATCGAATCCGATAGCATTTGTAGATGTTTTTAATGGATTATTAGAGATTCATTCAGGTTGTTATATCGAAGATAGAACGGTTTGCAAGGCAAAGGACCTTATTACTAAAGAGCTTAAATAGATAAATAAATAATAATATAGACAGACGAATCAAGCATCGATTTCGATAACATTTGTAGCTCGACACAAGTTATATTGATGCTGTTACAATTTGCAAGTTTAAATCAAATTGCTTTATTTGAAAAAGAACTCCATTGTCAAAGCACATAATTAAAAATAAATAATATAGGCAGACAAATCAAATACCTTTTACGATAACATCGGAAGCTCGATAAAAATTGTATTGCGTGCTTTCGGGCGCGAGCAGTTTATTCAAAGGTTGCGCTTCCCCAGATACAATTTGCATGTTTTAATCAAATTGCAATATTTGCTTTCAACACACACACACACACTCGCCCCCCTCTCTGAGTAGAAATAAAAAAAGACTGGGTACCTATTCGTTCAAGGACGCGAATGTCGATTGGAAACAATTCAAAATGTGATATTGGCGTGCCATTCAGCCTGCAACTGCATCACTTTGCAACACATTCGCGGGGGGGTGAGGAGCTATTCGAATTTAGTTCTTACCTTTAAAAAAGCAGCAAATGATATTACTCATTGAATGCAATTGTGGCAAATCAGAAATTTGCTCAACATCAACAAAATGCCATGACGACGACATGGAAATCTATCTACTTTCCCTATACTGAAGGTGAGGACATGCAGCCAGGGACGCCTTTAAATGGAGGAGGGGGAGGAGGAGGAGGGGAGGAGCGTTGCCTGGGCTGCCAGCAAATGCAACAATAGCAAAAAGGGTAACAACAACAACAACAACCACAACACAAACAATTGCATGTTGCTGCAACCACACTTTGAGCTGCTTTTTTTTTTTATTGATAAAACTTTTATTCTGACGGTTGTGGGGCCAAGGCGAGGACGTCATCTGCGCACACACAACATTTGCATACACACACCTCAAACCTGTGTGTGGCAGCGTGTTTAAGAGTGATAAATGCTGCTCTTGGACAGCGTTTGTTTAGACAATTTTTTATGCTCTCCAAGTGTTTAGCAAATAGAACACAAATCCTTATATATCAAGGAGAAAAAATTAAAGGTTTTAACTCAGAACTACATCAAATAGTTTTAAGCACAATTTACAAAACTTATTGACTACAGTTTTGTTGTTAAAGAGAAAATATCTTTGACAAAGGGTAAAGCACGCAATTCTCAACAAGTTCAAGCTCTGAAAATGACAAAAGCTGTACGTTAGACCAAAATTATAATTGGTATAATTTGAAGCATTTACCTCAGTTCTAAATTGTCTTGTTCTAAGCAGTCAAGTTGGCAAAGCCAACTAATTAGGACCTTGATTTGGCCGCCCTTCGAGTCGCGTTTAATCTTCTTATATAGCCAATTGAGTTAATTAAATAAATTGCCGACGGCAAGTGGTTATTTAAAACTGTCGTCAATTGTCACTGGCTGTCGTTTGGGAAGCTGAAAGGACCTTCACGGTTAGGCAGCACGAAGACGACGGCAAGGACAAGGACATCATCAGGATTTTGATGCCAAGAAAAGTTTGCCAACACTCGACGGACCTGTTGGCTGCAACGTGCATAAAAATGAAATGGCCTAAAATATTTATAAAGAATTGTTCAAATTAAGTACACATTTCTTTGGCTTGTCATGTCGCATTTGTATCCAATTTGTGTCCAAGTAAAGCTACCGCTGTATTGTGTTACAATTGGCGTAATTAAATGTTAATTTGGCCAAATCAAATGAATGCGCCAGCGAGCAGCTGGATTGTCCCAGTCCACGTAAATTATGAACATACCCCTGGGCGAGCTTTCCCAGTTGCCGTATCCGGGCCGGGCTGTCATTCGACTTTGATAGCCGGAGGTCTGATGACATACCCGTGCTGCTTTCCCTCGTCCCGGCCTCCGGCGGGAGTGCGTAAATATTAAATCACTTCATATTACCGATGACAGAGAAGATTTCATGGCTTAAAGCATTCGAATCGAACAAACGAACAAACCCCGTGCGCAACTCGGGCTATTTGTTCTGGCATTCATCCATGGCCATAGATGAACAAAAGAGGATTGCGGTTATAAAAAGCAGTCTTTGGCAAAAACTGTATAAGTACATGCCTGGGATACGTTAGCCAGGAAATTGTTTTGAAAGAAAATGCATCAACTCGTTAGCATTAAAAGGCTTTGGCTAAGCGGATTAACTGCGAGGGTTAACATTGTGTCCGGCTATAAAGTGGGGACTAAAGTCCAACTGAGCACACATACCAGGAACTTTAAAATGAAATAAAGTAACATTCAACTGGCTAAGTTACCAAATATGCAAAGTCGGAATGCAAGTTCTCTTAAGTAGCCATAAATAGTGGAACGTGCAAGCGCAAAAATAAAATAAAGCCCAACAAATACATGCACATAATCCTATCAATACCACGATAGAATATGGGATGGCAACGGAAATATGAAATATATGTATACACACACACACACGCACACACACATATGCAAATGTAATCCTGCCTCATAGCTTCCTTTTGGCATTTCATGCGCAATTTCAAAAGAATTTAAAGCTTTTGAGCCAACATCGAAAGGAAATTGCCCCTCAGTCGGCTTCTCAGGTGTATGCGGCAGGGGGGACGAAAGCCATTAGCCTTCAAATAAAATGCAGGTTAAACAACGACTAAAAATGTAGTTTCTCTTACTATATACATATATATCGCGACGCTGCAGCTGCCGAACAGAATATACTTTAAACAAAGTCTCAGCAAAGTTACAACCATTAATTAAAAAATTTTACTACTATCGGACGACCGCAAAACTTTTACGCCTTGCAAGTTTATTTTTCTATTCTTTGCACCTGAGACTTTGTCTGTTGCCCAAAAACCATTGAAACAGAATCAATGCACCAAAAGTTGCTGTTGCTACTCTTTAAATTGCTCGAAATAGAATTAAACTTTATATATATAGCTAGGTGATAGTAATAAAACAATTTAACTTTTAGTCTAAAGGTTTATTGTCTAAGTGTGCCCAGCTTTTTGGGAAAACAGGTTTCTGAAGAACTAGATTTTCAACTAGTTTTCCTTTGAAGCTCCTAATAAAATTTGACCCATAAAATTTCCTGTTAAAATACAGACTTATATATAAAGAATTCATTGATGTTCTATTTATGTTTAAGGAATTAATTAACAATTTATTAACATTTAAATTGAACAACGATGATTGTAACCTTTTGTATTTTATCCGATTAATCTCATAAAATACCTTTTGAGACATGGGGTTACGATAGTACGAATGGATTCAAATTTGACACAGGCAAGAAGCTGGTGCAAATGTGATATTAACAATTACCGAAATTTTTGTCACTTTTTGATCTTTCAAATACTTTTAGTCATATGCATATATGAAGCTTTTTTCATGGCTATACAGAAAGATCTTGACAAAGGTTCTTTACATAAAGTCAAGGATTTTAGCCAAAAACTTGTCCCAAACAAAGACAGACAATGCCAATTAATACTTCTGACAAAAATACCAGCTCCAACGCGTTCCAGCTCTTGGTAACAAAACTTAAATACCCTTTGAAAGGGTATAGAAAACAAATTAATGTTCTTAGACTGGCAATCTTTTTTACGAGCAGCTCTTGTAATTAATTCTCGATGTTACGTGCACATCGTAAAGCTTCTCATTCAAGCAAATGCCAATGGCTGACACCAGGTTAAGCCCAGCATTACCCTACCAGAATAAATATCTGTATACCCTAGACCCATGAAAAACGGCAAAGGGAGTATGATGATTATTTGCAAATTATTGTAACTGGCGGAAGGAAGCATATCCAATCCCATAAAGTATACATATTCCTGATTAGGAAGGTAAGTGAACGCTTTGATCTCGGCAAATACAAAAGCCAAAGACTTGAAATTTACAATATACATATATATTCTCACTTATCATAAAAACAGTAGAACGGGGGTATATATTGCAGATAAATATGAAATATGAATTTCGATACATAAATATGTAATTATAAGATCTAAATACACAAAATATGGTATGTAGGTTCTCAGGCTAAAATAATTAATTATTTCGAAAAAATTTACTGATTAATAAAGCTAGGGCCTTGCACTATGGCATATGCACACACATTCATAAACGTTGGACTATAAACACCGAAGTTAACCAAGAAAGTCTTTCTATAGTGTGGGAAGAAGGGGAGAAGAATGTGTGTTTTATAAAAGGAAGCTCGAAAGTTAGTTACGGCAGCTTTGTTATCAGGTGTGCAGGGCATCTCCTAGTCGGGCACTCCCTACTAAAGCAAACCTGCTTGTTACACACACATCCATTAGACAGAGTACATAAATATTTATGTCATGCCTTTGTTTTTTTGCTGCTCGCCATTCTAATGGTCAACAACAAGCTGTTCCTTCTGTTTGCTCTATAAAAATATATTTGCGACTCCCTACATGGCGAGTTCGGGTCGCCAAGGTGTTGCAGGTTGACTTAACCTTTATTGAACTGCCCAACGAACTGATGAAGCAGTTAAGTCATATTTGACCTCTTGGGTAAACATATTGCCAAGTGCAAACGAGTTGGCGAGTGCAAAAGAGTGAAATTCACAGATCCTTTGTTATTCCGCACACACAGCAGCCCAACCACACACACACACACATACACATGTGTCAACATAACAAAGGCTGCCTCTTGCCCCGGGCTCAGTTACTTTGTGTGCGTGTGTGTGTGTGTGTGTGTGTGTGTGTGTGTGTGTGTGTCACATCAGTTGCCAGTTGCCACTCGCCGCGTTCTGTAGCATACTTTGAAGCCCTTGCCGCAACCGAGTTCGAGCCCACCTTTGTCATTGTTGTTATTCGAAATTTGCATACAAACTGTAAGGGCAATTGTTCCACTTAGGAGGCCACTAAAAACGCTGCTAATTTCTTCCCGAGGGCCCCTCACGCGCCTCTCAAATACTGTGAGGAAATTTCGAGAGCTCAACCGTAAAGTGGCATTCCTTTCAGTTATTTTCTAATCCGGCAGATTTGGGTCTTACTTGGCCACGCCAACAACTCGAGGCAGCTTCATCAGCTTTGCTTTTATGAAAGCAAACGGCACAAAAAATAACCCAATGCCAACCCACAAGAGGCCATGCCACAGCAGTCTCTTGCCCCAAAAAACACACAGAGAAATATTCGTTTATTTAAAACTTTCACATACGTGTTTTCATTTTATGCGTTTTGGCTCTTTTCATTGCCAGTTGTCGTCGTTATCTCTAAAGACTCCGCTTAAGGGGTTAAGCCGGATATTAAACATTTTGCATTAAATGCAGAAATTCTGCAGAAAGTCATAATATTTTAATTGTGCAAATCGTTTACTTTGCTGGAACATATGGAACAGTTTTTGTGAGCTACACAGTCTCTTTGATTCTTACTTCCTTTGCCGCATAATATAAATATATAAAAGGTTTTCTTAGTTTCTTCGGTGCTTATAGTCCGATCTTTATGACATTTTTAGAGCTTAATTATAGCATAGAAAAGTGCAAATCGCAAGGCTATATGGGCTTTTATCTAATTTTGGGGGATAGGAAAAGGTACCCAAATCGTGAAATTATCCTAATCTGTATCTTTATCGATAGCAAAACGAAATTTACAAGTATATATACAGTTTATGGGGCTGCAGATGCTTCCCTCTACCAGTTACAGACATTTTTTATTGTACATAACAATTTTAAGTCCTTATTTAGTTGTCCATGGTTTAGTTCACGCTTCAATCCAATGCCTAGCCTTTAAATTTGTTCATTCAAAAATATTGCTAGAGTAAAAATATAAAAATAAACCTTTTGAAGCAATCTCTTAAGTTTCATTTCATGGAATATTACTTAAAGTTCCGTATTTAAACCCGTTCAGTTGAAAAACAATTTTGAATTTTGCATACGCACACCACATTTGAATTTTTATTTATGTATTGCTTAGATGCAAAACAGAAAATATTTGTTGCTTTGTTTTTTGCATACGAAATTGCACACTGTCAACAAGTTTTCCCATAGTCTAGAAAAGTTATTCAAATTATTTCTTTTCTTGAGTTCGCAAGTTGCAACCACAATTTCATTATTATCATCTGGTTAGGTTTTGAATAAATATTTCTTTGGCACCAAATGAACACGGTTTCAGTGCACTTCTATTTTTCTAAATTGAAAATATATGTAAATATTAATATATATAAAAAACAATCATCCCTATACTTATTAAAACCCCATTTGTATCATTTCGGCTTATTTTTGTATCGCTTCTTATTTTAATTAGTTCTTACCAAAAATGTTAAATTAACAATTTTATCTAAAAGAAAAGAAGTCAGCAAGGCAGGACAAACTGTATAGTCCTGACTGACTGACTGACTTGCCGATTAACTAACTGACTGACTGACTGACTGACTGACTGATTGACTGATTGACTGATTGACTGATTGACGGACTGACTAATTGACTGATTGACTGACTGACTAACTGACTGATTGACTGAGTGGTTGACTGACTGACTGACTGACTGACTGTCTGACTGCCTGACTGGCCGATTAACTAACTGACTGATTGACTGATTGACTGACTGACTGACTGACTGATTGATTGGTGACCAACGCACAGCCCAAAGCTAAGAAGCTGAAATTTTAAGTGAAGCTTCCTCTTGGGTCGAAAGTGAGCACTCAGCACTCAGGAATACAGAAAGTTATTTTTATTAATATTAGAAGAAATGTGCCCTTTAAAAAGTTCAAGGTAAATAGTTTTTGTGCAGTTGAGACGAAATAATTTATATGAAGAAAAACTAATACGAGCTCCTAGAGCAGACATAAGTTTTTAAGCTAGCGTTCACTTAATTTGTTGATTGGGCCGCAACTGTGACAATGAGGCCGTTGAATGTATTAAGACAGCCCAATGCAAATCGAAACCCCAGTTTTGATGCTTACCATTTAATTTGAATTGGAAGGATTGCGTAGACAATGACATTATGGTGACATTAGAGAATTATTAGATTGGATTAGTATATTTAAGAAATTGAGAGAGAATTACACAAGGAGTTTCGCTATCATTTGCATTTTCAACATTATTCAATTGATCCTGGCGACGTTGGGTAATTTCGAGAATGGGGATTTTTAGTTCAATTTGCTGAATAAGTTCACTCGTTCATTTTATGGTCGTGAACTAAATCGGTTATTTAGTTCACTCGTTCAGTTATTCAGTCGGTCATGAACGATGAATTCTGCTCAGCTACTCAGTCGTTCATGAACTATTCGCTTAGTTCAGTTATGCAGTCGAATAATATTATCTGTTTAATTATTTTTCATGATTTCAGTTTGAAAAAATGTTATTATTTTTACTTATTATACTGTACCATTGATAATAGATACTTTCAAGTTGTAACTTACAGCTCAACAAATCAAATGTGAACATCTCAAAAGAATGTATCGTTCATGAACGGCTGAACAGCTGAGTTGCATACATCGTTCATGAATGACTGAACGAGTATGACGAGTGTATCATTCATGACCGACTGAACGAGTACGGAATACATCGTTCATGACCGACTGAATAGCTGAACGAGTGAACTAAATGACCGATTTAGTTCACTGATCACAGAATGAGTTCAGTAGTTCATTTTAGTGACCCGTTTAATCGAACTTCTTCTGAACTAAACGACACAAGTCTAGAAATTACTATTTTCGTATATGTATCTATATCAATATCAATTATTACTCTGTTAATTGAAAAATTGATAAACACAATTTAGGAGATGCCTAATGAAAATTTATCCTGCCTAACCAAAAGTCACATAGGTAAAGTTGCGTATGGTCATGCTATTAAAATATATAAAATAATTATTATTAAAGAAATTGTTATTAAGCCCAGTTCTAAACTCTCCAAGGTTAGACGCTTAAAGCTTAATAGTCTTATTAAACTCACTCATAGTACTTTGTCTATCCAAAAACAAGTTTGTAAATTTATAAAATCTGCATTTAAAAGATTTGTCAGGCACTTTTTGTAATCACATTTTTGTTGCTGTCACTGAGGACATGACAGGACAACGTGTTGTGGATGTTGGCCCAATGAAGCGTCGACTAAATGAACCTCAACATGGCCCCACAAAAAATGGACAGCAGGAGGGCAGGAGGCAATACACGCATGTGGCCATGGGTCGAGGGCGGCTCAAAAGCGAAGCCAAAGTTGGAACGAACAACTCGTAATAGTTTGCGTGTGGCATCCTTTTAGCCCGTTTCCATCAAGCCAAATCTATTTTATGGGCACCTCTTTTTTGTTGAGCTTAATCGTCGGGTCATGTTTGTCGCCGCCCCAACATGGCTTATCGTCCTTTGACCAGCCAAATCGATGAGTACTTTTCCAAGCCATTGGCTATCTGATTTTATGCCACTGGCTGCTCATCAGTCCATTCATTATTTAATAGTTTGGCAACCTCTGGCAGCCTGTTTCACATTATTAGGTGCGCACATTTGCCAGAGAGTTCAGGTTCTGAATGCAAATGTACTTAATATATTCCACCTTCTTGTCCGTCGTCTGCTCAACAAGCGCCCATTGCTCGCTTTAGCTGCCTCTTTGCATTTGGGCCAACCGCAGTTAATCCGGCGTAATACATGAATATAATGTTTAATCCGGAATGGCACAAACAACGGCAAGCAAGAAAAGGGCCTCGGCAGACTGGTTCTCATGTTTGTCATTTTGTAATGCGGTGCGCACATTTATTCACAATAAAACAAGATAAAAGCTCTGGTTGAGATAGCTTGAACAGCAATTACCCTGTAACCAGGCAGCACTTCACTCTGTTTAGAAATCGAGTGGAAAAAAAATATTTTCTGAATCAAAAATCACAAATTTTGTTTACAATTACAACTTTTATAGCTGTCATTGATAGGGCAAGATAAGTAGAAAAATATTAAAAGGTGTATCATAATTAAGAACGACGTAGATTCAAATAATAATAATAATAATATTAATAATAATCATAATAATAATAATAATTATCATAATAATAATAATAATTATAAAATAATAATAATAATAATAATAATAATAATAATAATAATAATAATAATTATAATAATAATAATAATAATAATAAGAATAATAATTTAAAACTAAAAAGTTATAATATTTTTATGATAATAATAAAAATAAATCCAGCTTGTTATGCCAATAGCTTAAGATAGACTTGGATCTACTGTGCTAATAATAATACTAATTTGAATACTAACAGTAAAAGTAATAATAGAAATAATAATAATTCTTACGAATAAAATAAACTCTATAATAATACTTATATAAATTGTAAAAATAAACATAATATTAGCAATAATATTTTTTATTTGTCAAATAAGCTAAATTAATAAATAAGACCTTAATGCTAACCGATAGTGTTATATTTGTTTTAACATGCCCATTTAATGGTTATTTCGCCAAATGCACGCATCCGTCTGGCATTACCTTCATTACACAATTTCGGAGTACAGGGTATGCAACACAGTAGCCTGCATCGTAGTCTTATTTTGTTTGTGTTTTAGTGTTGCTGACTTTATCAATTTCGTTGTTCCACGCTGCGTATGAGTAATCATTTTATTGCACGACCCCAAATGTTAGCTAAGCCAAATATCGTTGGCATACACATACACATACACACACACACACGCATACGCATACGCATACGCACGCACATATATGAGTCGGCTCATTGAGGCATATGCTGTTAGCGTTTGTGTACGTGCTTTTTACGACCCACTGTAACGCCCTTTAATTTTGCGCAAATTTGTCGGCCTAAATTAAAATAAACGCGTTGAGCGAACTCCAGAAGACGACAAAAAAAGCACTGCGATGCATTTTCCATGTGTGGCCATAAATTGTTGTTATTCGCAGGGAAAAAACTTATACGCGGAGCTGTATTTAATAACCCCTATCAAATATGCAGGTACACACGGGACTCCGTTGGCCACAAAAATCTTATCAAGGCCAATTTCGGTTTTAGTTGGAGTCCAAGCCATAATCTTCATGCCTGATTAGTATTGTTTATTTGAAAGCAATGTTAAACCAAAATAACCATTGGCATAAATATTCCAATCAGCAAAATCTAAAGGAACCAAAAAGCTAAAGTTTTTTTTAAATACTTTTCCACGTTTGGACTACACAGTAAAAATATAAGATTCGATTTCAGTTAAGATTTAAATTTAAAAAATAATTACTATAATTCAATTGCGAGTATTGTTTACCTAAAAAAATGTATATGTATATATATTTATATACCTTTTTTTGCAATTGAATTATAGCCTTTAATTTTAAATATATAGAGATAAATATTTAATAACAACTATGTCTTAAATTAATAACAATTTAAATGGACTTTTATGTCCAAGAGTAAATTAATCTTGCATCAAGTTCAATATGGATTTGAATCACATTAAATATATACTTGCTGGAACAAACTGGGATTGTTTTAGCAACAGATTTAAGTTTATTATTAGTTTTATTTGAAGTTGAAAATAAAGATTACTTAGGTATTGCTTATCTTAAATTACGATTTCAGTTTTCAGTTTACAAGACACTTAAACTTGATTCAATGCAGTTGTACTTATTTTTATAATAAGCTCAACAAGGCTGAAAAACATAACAAATAAAAACAGCTTCAAGTATATTTAAATTAAAAATTGCATGCTTGAGTCAAGTATTAATAGCATTATCGCACTTTTAGTCTCGGTTAAACTGGATTCAAGTATGCAATTTTTAATTTTAAATATACCTGAATTTTGCTTTTCTTTGTCTACCCTGATATATATGCTCACTTAAAATGGCTAAAAGGGTATTTTTCTGGTACTTGATTTAAGTACGATACTCTTGATGCCTTATCTCTCTTTATATTATTTATAACATACATTAATATAAACACCATTTTGCTTTTCTCCTTATACTCTGAACTCATTTAAAAAGGTTTAAAGAGTATATTGTTTGTATTATATTCAAGAACAATATTCTTGAAGTTTTATCTCTGTGTATATAGTATATATGTATATATAATATACATATAAACACCATTTTGTTTTTCTCTTTACACTCATATATATACACTCATTCAAAATGTCTTACAGAGTATGTTGTTTTTTCTTCTTAACATAGTATTTTATTCAAATTATCAACCAAATGGAATGGTTCCAAACATTGAAATATTATCAATAAATAACAAAAGTGTTGACTGCAAAATATAAATTCAAATTGAACTGCAATTAATTTCAAAAACCTCGGACACACAGTCCACACTCGTGTGGACGTGCTCGGAAAAATGGTTATAAATTAAAGCTTTTTTTTACTGTGTACCTTTGCACGCTTGCAAATTAGAGCCCGAGCGAATGTTACGAAATATATGTAATTGCAGATAAATTACACGGCCGTTGACAAAAACTTTCGCCATTTAAATAGAACGCGGGGGTTCTAGCCCCCAAATAACATTAGCCGAAAGGCGGCAATTGAGTCCCCACACAAGTGCGTGCCTGTGTGTATGTAGGTGTGTGTGAGTTTGTGTGTGTGTGTGTGTGTGTGTGCTGTATAGGGCGACGGACCCGAGCCCCATCAAGGCGAACACTTTTGCGCAGCACTCAAAAACAAATTCATTAAAATTGCGCTAATACGGCGTTTGGATTTAGACTCGGATTCGGATTTGGGATTGGGGATTGGCTTTGACAGTGCCTCAATTGATGACGTAGGAGGCACAGAGCTTTTGCGGGCGTACATGTAACTAAGACTATAAATATATCGGTAGCTACATGTATCTGCATGTGCAGCTGTATCTGTGAGATACACGAGGCGGAGGCACGTGCGAAACTGGCCGGCGGTGAGCAAGAGTCGAGCTTAACCATTCAGTTGTCAATTGGCGCTCGCGCTGATAGCGTTTGCCGGCGTAAATTACCTGTCGCCTCCGTTTGGCTGCCCCTCCGAAGATGTCGTAAATCTCTCGAGCGCCCGTGTGATATGTGATAAGAGTGTGGGGCGTAGAGAACACCAAAGTACTTAGCAGCAAAAGTGCCGTCTGATCGGGTCATAGTCGCAACGCGTTCGCCGCCGTGCTCAGACCGCACCTGCCATGTCCATGTCCATGTGCAAAACATTCGTGGCGCTAGCCATCGCCTGGCTGAGCGTGCTCTGTCTGCTGTCCGTGGCCGTGCACTGTGACAGCGACTCGTACTACGAGAAATACTATGCCGCGCGTCGCTTTGTGCCGCTCAAGCGCAACTCTCCGCTGACCTTTAATTTCACGCTAACCCTCGCCAAGGAGGACGTGCTGGCATCCCATGAGCAGCCCGCGCTGGTCGGCAATCTGGCGGCGCTGGGCAGCTGGCAAGCGGATCGTGCCGTTCTCCTTAATCGCACGGCCGTGCACAATGTCTGGCTGGGATCGGTCTTGCTGCCTCAGAACAGCAGTGTCGAGTACCGTTACTTTGTGGCGGCCGTATCGCGTTCCGGCGGCGTGCAGGTGCGTCGCTGGGAGTCGCATGTGTTGCCCCATGCATTTAATACGACCAAGCTGCCGGGCAATCGCTCCGACGAGCTGGGCAGCATCGATGGCCAGCGGCAACTGACCCGCGGCTGGCTGCAGAGCTCTGGCTCGATTGTGCAGCTCAAGGTATTCCGTCAAGCGCTGCGCTTGGAGGAGCAGACGGTGCCGGATGCAGCCAGCTTGCGGTTGCGCCTGCAGCCAGTGCATCCGGGCAATCTGTCCCCCATTCTAAGCTCGGCAGCAGCCAACGTGGAGTACGTGCGCATGGTCTATGCCGACAGCATACTCCGGCCGCAGCCAGAGTACGGTGTGCCCTATGCGCAGGACAAAGACTTGCTCATGTTCCATGTGACGGTGGAGCAGCTGCAGCAGGTGGCCTACCAGCTGGAGGTCTATGGCGAGCAGCAGGACCTGGTGCGCTTGCTGGGCTACGCTCAACTGCAGCCAGGCTCTCTGGCGGGCAGCGATGGTAACCTGACCCTGCAGCTAATATCGCCAGTGTGGCAGCGCGTGGTGGGCGAACTGCAGCTTGAGTACCTGGTGGTGCGTCCCATGGCCAATGGCAGCACCGATTTTCGCACCAGCTTCGTCAACTATTGGCGGGCCAACTGGACAGCGCTGGAGATCGGCCATCGTGGGCTGGGCAAAAGCCTGTCGCTGGCCTCGACAACGGCAGCGCCGCTCGTCGAGAATACGCTAGGCTCCATGCTGAAGGCCGGCGAGCTGGGCGCCGATCTGGTCGAGTTCGATGTGCAGCTGACCAGCGACCTGGTGCCTATCATTCATCATGACTACTCCATACGCGTGTGCATTGACTCCAAGACGCCGACTACGCGCAACGACCTGACCGAAGTGCTGATCAAGGACATAACCTATGAGCAGCTGAAGCAGGTGAAGACCTACCAGATCGTTGGCAACAAGATCATCGAGTATCCGGCTCACAGCAACGTTGAACAGGTGGAACAGCGCCTCTTTCCCACGCTGCAGGACTTCTTTGAGCGGGTGAACCTCAGCGTGGGATTCGACATTGAAATCAAATGGCCCCAGCTGCAGTCCAACGGCGCCTACGAGAGCGAGCAGACCATCGACAAGAATCTGTTTGTGGACCGTATTTTGGAGGTTGTGCAGCGTTATGGCTGTGGTCGCCTCAACATCCTCAAGAGCTTCGATGCGGATCTGTGCACGCTGCTGCGCTTCAAGCAGAACATGTATCCGGTCTTGTTCCTCACCAGCAGCAAGGAGAATGTCTATGCCGATCCGCGCACCAGCACCGTGGAGCAGAGCATCAACTTTGCCCAGGCCTTCGACCTGGCCGGCATTGTGCCCAACGCCGTGTGGTTCAAGGCCGACCCCACGCTGGTGCAGCGCGCTAAGTCCCAGCTGCCGCTGCTGTTGCTCTGGGGCTCCGATATCAAGGATCGCGATTCGATCGATTGGTTCATCCAGCAGGGCCCCGATGCTGTCATCTACGATCGCATGGACCTCTGGCTGCCACCCAGCAAGACGGGCGCCTTCGAAGCCGAGCTCGACCTGCCCGACTTCTTCCAGCTTCAGTGTGCGCCCGCCAACAATCAGCGCTCCTCCAATGTCACTCTCGAGAGCATCCTGAGCAATGTAAACGTACTCTAGCTTCTACTTTGTACTTGATATTAACGCCAAGCAATAAACGTACTTTCTCTAAAAAGCTGTCGTTTCTCTTCTTTTACTGCAAGGCGTGCCCATTTCCCGTTTCCCGTCAGCTTCCTGATTGTTGTACGTGTCCGCGAGCTTCTGTTCTTCTGTCCTATTCTGGTTGCAATAAAAGGGAAAGGATTTGAAATTTCCACATAATTGCCTTTTCCTTCTTGAGAAGAAACAAAAACGAAAGAAACTTTTGCGCAAAGCTCGTTGTGCATCAGCGCAGAAATAAATCCTTTTGCAGATAACTTTTTCAACTCAAAGAAGAAGGATGACAAAGTAAAAGGTATTAAAGCGCAGTTGATTAAAAAACCAAATGCTTTTTTTAAATATCAATAAATTAAACAAAAAGAAGGGCTCGTTATTAAAAAAATTACAATCTCTAATTGTAATAATATCAAACATGATTGCGCACCTAACAAACATGTTCGATGTTGGATTAGGGCTTGGTTCGAGTGAATGGTTGCACGCAGACTCGAACCTTAGTTTCCTAAACTATTTCAACATTCAATACAACTATTTGAATAAACATGAATTAAATAATCATATTTACATATTTATATAAATTTGTTATAAGTTCAATTGCAAAAGAAATTATTATCAAAGGGAAAAAGACTGTTAAGCCAAGCCTTTTTTTCGATTCACGTTTAGGTTTCAATTCCTGCTACAAATCGGTTCAACAAAAAAAGCCTTGAAAAAAAAGCTGTATATAAAGATCGCAGTTCGCTAAATTTGTTTGCATTTCTCGCTTTGTTTTTCACGCTGAACTTGAAATTTAAATGTTTAATGAAATCATTGCCATCAACTGCCCCAGTCGCAATCCCAGCTGCTGTCATGTCCGTGACATGTCGCGTCATTCCATTCCATTCCACAAAAAGCGACTGGCCCCAGGCCCCAGGCCCCAAGTGGTCAATCGCCTCTCTCCCAACGAAGGCGTCGCGGTTTGCCCTGCGGTCATTTCTGTGATGCAATTGCATTGTCCTCCCTCCCCCCTGCATTTCCCCACTTGGCATCACAATGCATCCGCAGTTGCATAAGTGTGTAGGTGAGTGTATTAATATGCCAAGGCCCAAAACTCATATTACACCAGAGTTCATTCTCAAAAGGGGCTATCTCTATACACATTCATCCAGCTTTAAATGTGCGCTCGTATTTGTCTAATTATGCGTCTTATTTTTATTTGCGCTTTGCTAATTGACTGGCATCTAAAGTTAGCTCTAATTACATTCGAGCAAATATAAATATAAATTGACTTTGAATACAGATAATTGCGTAGTCGGAAAAATCGGGTTAGCTCCCGTAACCAATCATATGCATCTACTTATATAATAATTGGTGTTCAGCTTATTCGCAAACAGGTCTCCGAATGAACCGATGCATTAATTAGTTTCCCTTCCCCCTTGAATATTTCAATGCTAAACAAACTTGGCTTTTATTATCAGACTAACGCTCTGCAAAAAACTGTTCTATGAAATAAATTATATAAAATTTCTACAAGCCAAGCAAATATTACCTAAAAGGAAAATACTTTGATCGACAATGCCCTACTTGCAAATACCCTGTACAAAGCGTGACCAATTACATATAATCTCTACAAGCCAAGCAAAAATGACCTAAAAGGAAAATATTTTAGTCGACAATGCCCAACTAGCAGATACCCTGGACAAAGCGTGCCCAGTTGCTATAACCATTTATTTCGTTTACGTTACGCAGCAGCTTTTCTTGATTGTTCTTATTATAAATATTTTCCTGATCTATGTATGCTTTTTAGGATTATTTTGGATTTTTGTAGATAAGCACATTTAGCTTTACCTACAGTCTTGAGCAGTATTCTCCCCTGCTATTGTACCGGGTGACCTTTGATCTTTTGATCTATTTCTTAACTATTCAACTTGTTTTTCATAATCAACTTTCAGAGTATTGAAACGATAATCAGAGTAATGTCACAAGCAAAGAGATAAAAATTGTAAAAAATTTTCATCTAACTGATCCAATTAATTCAGTTTAATGTTCGGTTAATGACAAATAAAAAGCGAGTTGCGGGTTCAAATCTAGGATGGCCAAAACTAGTTTGCAATCTTATTTTCCATGTTAAATCTTACTCTAAAATGCCTGCTTGTAGGCATGAATAAAAATGATAGAACTCTCCAACTGGGTATAGGGTAGTTTCTAGTCGAGCACTCTCGATTAACTGAGTAGTTTACATGATTTTCATGGGTAATAAACTTGTTTTTTCGCTTAGATTTTAAAACAAAGCACGGAAATGACAAGCGAACTTTTAAATGAGTGGCAAACATTTATTATTAACAAAATCAGAAATATATATTTACGTACATGCAGTCATAAAGATATTTAAATATTTTATGGTTCTTATCGCTTTAGCTGTTGCAAGTGCTAAAATATGGCCGGTTAAATTTAAAGAAAATAAGATCTTATTGTCTTTCTTATAAATTACAAGTGCCAGCTTTTTGAGCTCTACGAAGGAGTGTTTCACTAGGAAAATCTCTGGTATAAATATATTTTTCTCTTTATGATAACACACACGAACAAAAAGTTTCAGGCTCTGCACTTTTATCAGCTCCCCAGTTGGGAAAAAGTTTTGTGCATTAACTTAAGATTATGTTATCCGATCTTTGAAGGGCCTGTGACCATAGAACATGTTTAAGAAGGGTAAAAGGAGACATGTCTGAACCAATCAATAATAATTATTTGTTCAGCTGTAATAAAGCTTCTATCACGGAGACTACAAACTTTTAAATATTTATTTACCTATGCCATTATCAAAGTTAAGCATTGTTTGCCAATATCTCGTCACACTTCCACAATATCAATAAAAACCGATTTTAAGACTTTTCTTTTTAAGCAGATATCAAAAGCTATAAGAGCAAAATAGCCAAATTTCGATATGTAGTTTAGATATATTTTACTTTTTGGATACCTTTATTCATTACCTTCATTCATTGAAAAAACACCCTTTGAAGCTGGGGATATATGCACACATTTAAGTGCCATATTTATGGTCCTACAATTTCAAGGAGATCGAATAAAAAACATAACAAATATTTAATATTAATATTTATTTTAATATTGACAGACGGATACAGAATATTTTCTGGTCGAGCACACTCAGCTACAACGTTCGAGATACAAATATAAATGTAATAGTATGGATAGAACACAGAATAGAGCTTTACCTTTAATATTCTGTTGCATGTAGATTTGAAACTCTTGCAGAGGGTATAATAATATTGTCACCAAATGGGCGACATACCTCCAAAGGGATCTTATATTTGTATACTACGGTTGTGAAACCAGAATTAAACAAGTTACGCGGCTTAAACCAATGTTCGTTAAATTGAAAATAATATAATATAAGTTTTGTGCAATTTCCGCTCGCGGTTTGTCTGGCCAGCTGTACGTAAAAAAAACCGCTGAGGAGGCTTAGGCTATGTTAGAAGCATTTATCATAGATAAAACATGGTGTAGTGTACCGGGTATATCATGCATACTCGGATTCCTTTTTAATTGCTTAAAACTATCCAAAATGCAAGTAGTTTAATAGGAGTTTAATTATATTATAGTAAATAAATAACTTAAATGAGAGTTTGACATAAAGACCCAAAAAGGAAAGTTAAAGAAATGATATTTATAATTTTGATGTCTATAGTAAACACAATCTTTGAGACAGGAACATTTGTATCGATAATAACGATAATAATCACTTTAAAGTTTTCAAACGACACCTTTTCAATTTTTAACTTGAAATTATTTTCCAAGTTGAATAATTTTTTCTAAACTTACTTTCTGATAATTCATCAATTGATTGTTAAATTACACAGTTACGACAAAAATATAATCATTTAAAAAACTTGTTCCTCTCTTATTAGCTAGGCTGTAAGAATATTCCTTTGGTAAGGTAATTGTAAACTAATTTAAAATTAACAAAAGTAAAAAAAATAATATTAAAATAAAAATTCGAGCTAATAAATTTTTAAAATTAAAATTAATATTTTAAGAAAGATTAACCCCGGGTATCCTGCATGGCCATAAACAGGATTAGATTCAGATTAGATTTCTGAGACACCCAGCATGACCTGCATCAACAAAATTGAATATTATAAAAGCCTTGCTTAAAGTATAATAAATTTTTGTTTACAGCGCCAGCTGATGGATGCTTACATCCGGCAGAAGCGCGCCTCGCCCGGCATGGTGCAGGCCAGCGACCTGCAGATGAGTCGCCCGATGTCCGGAATGCGCGGCAACAGTCGGGAGCTGCACGCCTATGATGGTCCCATGCAGTTCATAGGATCGCCACATAACCCGGATCAGATATTGAGCAACAACAGCTCCAGTGTCCACTTGTCCAGCAGCTTGAACTCGAGTCGCAACAACTCGAACAACTTGCGCAGCCTAAGCACCATCAACCAAGAAGGTGAGTCCCAGCCACGTCCAGGCCAGGAATGGAATCCAGTTTATGCCCTCCATCGAATTGCAGACTTAATCGAAGAGATCTCGTCGCACGACCTGGAGGACGAGGAAAGCAGTCCCGTGACGGTCGTTGAGAATCCGCTGCCGCCGCAAAGTGCCAACTCGGCGCATTCGCAGCGGCTACGCAACGGCCAGCAATCCTTCAACGAGACCCTGGACGAAGAGGACTATGCCAATCGCAACATAGCCGGCGTGGCTCCGGTGCGCCCCGCCGGCATATCATCACCCTACAAAGACGGCGTCGCGCCGGAGGCCAGCAACGGGGTAGCCAACGGCAGCAGCAGCGGCGTTGGCAGCGGCGAATCCGAAGGCGACGTCATCGGCAGCATCGATGTGTTTGTCATGCAGCCGGCGCCGCAAGGTGTGCTCTATAAGTGCCGCATTACGCGAGATCGCAAGGGCATGGACCGCGGCCTGTTCCCCATCTACTATCTGCATCTGGAGCGGGACTACGGCAAAAAGATTTTTCTGCTGGGCGGTAAGTTTGCACCTCCTCTCCTGTCACAGGCAGGCGCTTATTTACTGATCCTTCTTTCAAAGGGCGCAAGCGGAAGAAGAGCAAAACATCCAACTATATTGTTAGCTGCGATCCCACCGATCTGTCGCGCAACGCAGATGGCTTCTGCGGCAAGCTGCGCTCCAATGTGTTCGGCACATCCTTCACGGTATTCGATAGTGGCAACAAGGACAGCACAGAAAGTCCACGACTCGATCTGGCAGTGATCATCTACGTGAGTATCACAATCCAGTATCAACTATTATGATAATTATTTCGCCTTTTCCATGAGTAGGACACCAACATTCTGGGCTTTAAGGGACCGCGCAACATGACTGTGATACTGCCGGGTATGACGGAGGACGACCAGCGCGTCAAGATCAGCTCGGCGGATCCCAAACAGCAGGGCATACTCGATTTGTGGAAGATGAAGGTCAGTCGGAACTTTGCACCCATTTGCTAATGCTCAATCATATCTTTACCTCTGCTCCAGAACTTGGACAACATTGTGGAGTTGCACAATAAGACGCCAGTTTGGAACGACGAGACGCAATCCTATGTGCTCAACTTTCACGGTCGCGTCACGCAAGCGTCTGTCAAGAACTTTCAGTTGGTGCACGACTCCGATCCGGAATACATAGTCATGCAGTTTGGCCGCACATCCGAGGATGTCTTCACCATGGACTATCGGTATCCGCTCTGCGCCATGCAAGCCTTTGCCATTGCGCTCAGCAGCTTCGATGGCAAAATCGCCTGCGAGTGAACCATGTCCTTATCCCTGTTACAGTTACGGATGCCTTATTTCTACGACAAACAGCTCGACTTTGCATACCCTAACTCGTATAGAATGTAAGAAATATCATGAACGCAGAGGCTCGTATCAGGCAAAAATATTTTTAAATAACGAATCGAATTACTTTCAAACAATATCAACTATGGTATTATATGTGCATATGTGTGTTAATAGAGCGGCAGGCAAATTAGTGGAACATAGATTTTTAGAAAATATACTAAACAACCAGCTATAATTAACAAAAACCCTACAAGACCAAAACTATGCCGAAATTAACAGCTCTCATGAGAGAAATACAATATAAATAAATATCATAGCCACAGCAAAATTTTAGGCACTTCAAGTATATCTTCTTCAAGTATATCCTTGAAAAATATTTCTTTCCCTTCAACTAAATACCTTTAAACATTCTGCTGTGTACTCTCGCTAGTTGTTTAGGAGATTAAAGATCAAAAGTCTACCAAAAGAGCAGATAAACATGACACCCATCAAATTGCCTCTCAATAAGTTCTCATAGCTTCAACTGCATCTGGAGTACTCAAGTGTTTCTTGTACAAATATTAACAGCTTCGTGTGTATTTAAGTGTACTTTATTATTACTTTTTTTTTAATATTTAACAAACATAGTCTAAAATTCTAGTCAGTCGAAGTGCTCATCATCGTTATTTGCATGCGGCACGGTAGGCAAAAGAACATAAAAAATATCTAAATGTATTTATTGTAAATTAACAATTCAAAAAATATGCTCACCGATATTCTAAGGAGCCTTACAAAAATATAGCACAACAGCTCTGTATAATTCCCCCCACAAATGCAAATCCATAAACAAATCAAAAGCTAAAAATCAAAAATTACATAACTATATCGATTTTATAATTTGAATACAGCTCGAAACGAATATTATAGGTACATCAATCATAACAAATATTTATAACAATGTATCTATGTCAAAAACAATTACTATTAGTCGATAAGAGAGCAATACTATTTGTGCCGAGCTCTTTTTATAATTAAGCAACAATCTGATTTAACAAATAATTATTTTTCAACATGTATTTATGTATATCAAATCAAATATATAAAAAATGAGCAACATGTACTCCACATTCCATTTGAATTTTTTTAAGCTGAAGCCCGGTTTTGAAGCCAAACTGGAATTAAAATATTGTTTACTGCATCTCAAGCAAGAGATCAAATACCTCACCAAGTAAAAAAAATCCCAGTCATTTTTTTTTATTTTTTATTTTGCGAACCTTTAAATCAAAATAAGTAAGAGGTTATAGTCGGGAGTTCCGAAAAGGGGAAATCCTGAACCCTCTTATTCCAACACCAAATGCAGCGGGTTAGCGGGGAGGTGGTGATAGATATAAATTGAAAGACACTTGATATATATATACTATTCTAGAAGCTACAAGTCAAGTTTGGTGACTCAAGCTCTTATTATTTACCAAAATTGCTCAATAAAAAGGATTTCGATATTGATTTTTATCGATTACTTGGAAACGCGACAAGATATCGAATATTGCAAACAAAGTCGATCTGCGCGGGCACTTGGACCTACAGTTAAAATTTCAAGTCTCTAGCTCTTGTAGGTTCTGAGATCCTTGCGTTCATACATACGGACAGACGGACGGACAGACAGACGGACGGACAGACAAACGGACATGGCCAGATCGACTCGGCTATTGAAGCTGGTCAAGAATATATATACTTTATGGGGTCGGAGATGCTTCCTTCTGCCTGTTACATACATTTGCATTTTGCACAAATACAATATACCCTTTTTACCCATTTTCAATGGTTTCAGGGTATAAAAAGCTAGAACATTTGTTGTCGGGACAATTTTATTAAATTAAGTCATTTATTTTAAGGTTTGGTTAATAGATATGTCTAAATAAGGTGTTTATTTCAATTATTTGCATTGATAGTTAGACTTGACGTACCTTGTTCTTGACCTTCATCAGACCTTCATTGACCTTCAGCAGATCCCAAGCCTATCGGGATTTTCTTTAATTGTGAATAAATACATATATTTTTTCTTTAAATAAATCAGATGTATTTTCCATATCCATATTCCATAGCTGAACTGAAAAAAACCCAGTGCTATGCGCATTTAAGTACAGATAATTTTATTAAGTGCCATTAAGTACAATTTCATTTGTATATAATAAATGCAAGATTTCGGTAGTACATTTTACTTATACAAAGTTTGTTCTATATACAAAACAAGGTCAGGTTGTGATTACGTACTTTGTGTTGAAAACTGTCGTAGCTGTCCTGTATACATTCCATGCTTGTATCAGCTGAACGGCAGTCCAAACGAGATTCAATAAATATCCTTGGGGAATGTACAAATGGGTTGCTTTATAATGTTAACTTAACCTAGACGAAATGCTTCGGAAATGTGGAATAGCCTGAAGATGGGAGCTGCTACAAGCTTAGGACATCATCGGCTGGCCTGAATTCGAGCGGATCGTAGTCCTTGTAAGCTAACTGTCGCTCAGGCGACGTATCAGGTAACTTGTTGATTTTCTGCAGGCGTGAGTTCACAATCTGCAGGTGGCGTCCAATGTAATCCTCGCCGGGCGCGATTTGTTGGGCGAACTGCAGGCAGGCTGCCGCCTTGGCCATCCACTTGCGTTCGACGAAAACCACGCAGAGATTGTGCAGGCCCTGCGTATTGCGCGGGTCGTGCTGCAGTATGCTGCGATAGCACTTCTCTGCTGCATCCAGATCCTTCATGTGGTTGATGTATATGTCGCCCAGCAGTATTAGACCCTTTACATGAGTGGGATGGTGGCGAATCAATTGATTAAGAAACGGCACTGCATCCAGCGGTCGCTTCGAGTCCGCCAATAACAGTGCCAAATTGAAGAGCGCGCTGCGAAAGTCCGACTTCAGGTGGATGGCACGTTTAAAGAATTGCTCGGCTTCGTCAAAGCTCAACTCGTCCATGGCCAGCATGCCCAGATTGAAGTAAACCTTCTCATTGTTCGCATCTCTAGCCAACACCTGGTACAGGCGGGCACGCGACAATTGCCGCGCCTCTGCTCCGCCGAGTTCCTGCAGAAGTATGGCCGAATTGAGCAGTGCCTGCTCGTGCTCCGGATACAGCTCGATGGCTTTGTTGAAGTATACGTGCGCCTGTTGACTCTTGCCTTGTTCCAGGAACACAACGCCCAAATTGTAATAGATATCCGCGTTCTCGCTATCATAAAGGAGCGCCTGCTCATAAACCTCCTGTGCCTGGGCTGTGCGATTGAGCTTCATCAGAATGTCGCCCCGATTGATATAGGCCTGCAACATTAAGCGTAACCTTTAGTATCAATATAACCTACATAACTGTTATTGTTTCAAAATCTCACCTGGACGTAGTCACTGCGCATACTAATTGCCTGTCGATAGAGATGATCGGCCTCCTCCAGCCTTGTTTGATTCTTAGATATCAGATTCGCCAGATTGATGAAAACATTCAAATGATTGGGCGCAATCCGTGCGTGGTAGCTAACGCCGGCTTTGGCCTGCGGGAACAACGCCTTGGCACGCATGTACGCCTGCTCCGCCTCGGCATAGCGCTTGAGGTTGTTGTAGGTGCGACCCACGTTAATGTGGGCGCCAATGTCATCTGTTTGTATTCGGACGGCTTGCTGGAAGTACATCAGAGCCTCGTCGTATCGGCCCTCGTTCTCCAGTGCGTGGCCCACGTTATTGTACAGTTTGGCATTTCGTTGGTTCACATGCAACCCAGACATAAAAAGCGAGTACTCCGTGCGCCAGTCCCAGTTGCGCTGATGCGTCTTCAGACCGTGCGCGAGCAGCAGCCCAATGAGCGCCGTCTGCCCCAAACGACCCCAACGCGAACGCCATCGCCGCTGAAACTGGTGATATCCGTAGGCAACCATTAAGCAGAAGCCCATCGATGGCATGTAAAGGATCCGCTCGGCCACCACGAAGCCCACCGGGAAGAACAGATTCGAGGCGGGCAAAAAGGGAAGCACCATCCAGCCGAGGCACATGAGCAGCGTACGAGACTGCGTTAGATTTCGTGAAAAGCAAGCCTTGGCCGCCAGCGCGCCAAGACCCAGAAAAGTACACAAGGTAGCCAAGTTTCGAGGATCAGCCAATCCCTCTAACAGGGGCACGGTGCCTGCAAGGCAAGATTTCTTTGATTAAGCTTTCGTATGGACAATCTACATTGTGTGCTACTCACCCATTGTCCAGTCGCAGCAGAGTAGCGATGGGTACAGCAACAACCAACAGTTCAGGTAGATGAGGTAGCCATAGGTGAGCTGGCGCACAGGCGTAGCAGCTGCCGAGGCAGGATTATCGAAGCGGGTAAAAACTGGCAGCTGGGAGCCCATCACGTAGACGCGTCCCACCAGCAATGCAACGGTGATGAGCGCAAGAAAGGCGAAACGCTTCCACAGCGTCGACGACCAGCGTCGTCCCATCTTGGCCGGCGGCTGCTCCTCGAACATACGCAGCACAAAATGGCACAGATGCAGTGGCCGCACCTGCTGCACTACGAACAGTTCGTAGACGGCGCAGATGCCAGCTACCGTGATGCCCTGCTCCTTGCACAACATTGAGGCTAGCAGGCAACTGCCAAAGCATAGGCAAAGCGAGGCCCAGTTCGTGCGCCGCGACGAGCCGCCCGTTGCGTGCGCATAGCTGAGAAACGCGCCCAGGTAGCATATTGAAGAGAGCAATTCAGCTCGGCCTACGACGCCAGTAACGGCCTCCGTGTGCACCGGGTGTGTTGCAAACAGGAGCGAGGCGACAAAGGCGCATGTGTTGAGCGACGACGCGGATGCGGCGGACGGCGTCTCATTACTGCCAGCCGCACACTGGCGCAGCAGAAGGCGACAGACACGACGCCACAACAGGCAGACGGCAACATGCAGCAGCAGGTTGACGAGATGATAGCCGAACGGGTCCAGTTCGTGCAGCAAGTAGTTAAAGCGAAACGTCAACACAGTCAGGGGCCTGTAGGACTTGTGTGAGTGCTCCTTGCGCATCGGCGTGCCCCAGAAATCGTTGAGGAACACATTACGCAGCGGCGTGCTCGGCCGCAAATCCTTGTTGTCCCTTATCGCGCTCACATCGTCGAACACCAGGCCGCACTGCGTGCTGTTGTAATAGCACACGATGCATGCCACACAAATGCACAGAAATTCGAGCAAGTTGCGCTGCGAGCTACTGCACCCAGCCCGCTCTCTGTCCCGCTCTGTTCCTGCTGCAGTTGTTGTTGCTGCATGTTGCTGTTGGTTGGGGTTCGTTGACATGGTTGACTTTTGCTTACTTCCTGCCCGTTCCCGCGTTCCCTTCGTTACTTTCCAGTCCGTGCAGAAGCTCAATTCATGTATCCATAATTAGTTTACTACACCAAATGGAATGTTGTATACAGTTTACGTCTATGGATCTATATATTTATATATAAGTATATGTTATAAAAAGCTTGCAGAGAAACTACATTGCCTGCAAAGATAAGAAAAATACAAGGTTACATTCAATTGAAAGACTAAAAAAAAATATATATCACATTATTTAATATTTAATAAATGTATTACTCTAATAAGATATGAATAAAAATAAACTTTTAAATTTGACAAAGATATAGCCTGTTAAATTTTACATATATATCTTATTTAATTTTCACATAAATCTTGTGTAGTTAATAGATTTAAATTTACCTTCAAATAACTAGAAACTTTTTTCTTTGATTCTTTGATAGCGTTTTATTACTTTGGTTTAGAAACAACTTGAAGCCGACAAAAATCAATTAATGCGCAACAAAGTAACTTCGTCCCGGTTACTGTCCTCAATACCGACTGCATACACCAAAGTCCCGAAGTTAACAAAGTTGTAAGCGACGCGTCGTCAGCCCCAATAAAATCAGCGACAGCGGCAGCGACGGCGGCAGCCGGCAAAAGTTGCACGAAGAGAAAATTGCAGTCAGCAAACAGAGTCGAAAGCTAGAGAATGCGACGGCAAGTGGGCGTGTTTTGTGTTTGTGTTGTCAATATTATGAAAGAAAGCACAGCAAGGAAGGCATTACTAGGCAAGTCCAGGCCTGGCACAAGCACAAGCATGCGGATGCAACATTATTGCCTCACATGCGCTGACCGAGAGACAGCAACAAAGTTGCACTCAATGTCATCGGTTTTGTGACGTCAGTCAAAACAAACCACCACCAAGTAAACGGTAAACGTTACGACCGTCCTGGAGAGACAAATGGAAAGAGAGAGAGCGAGTGAGAGTGGGAGAGGGAGAGAATGAGAAGCAGTGAGCGCAACTTTGTTGCGCGACCGACATTTGGCAGCAGGAACGAAGGACAACACACGTGCTGGCAACGCTTGTTGATTTCCCGCCATTAGACGCGCAGGCGCCTCAAAGTCCTTGCACTTTCGTTTTTCGTTAACGAACAACAACAAGCCGCAGACGTACACTCTCAGCGACGCTCTCAGCAGTTTAGTGTTTGTGTTTTTGTAAAATTACTTTGACCGAGATCCGTGCATTGCTGTGTTGTAGCACCAGCGCCCACGCGATGGAGCTAGCATCCACCCCCTGTATGGACGCACGTCCCCTCACACAATACGATTTTTGCGACGCCATTACATTGGCGCCGTGCGTCGTGAACAAAACAGCCAACAACAACACCACAAGCACATACATACATTTGCCAACTTTGTTGCAAATTTCAATTATTACAATGTTGTCAGTGTGTGCAAATGAACTTTGTTTTCATTTTTTTATGTTTTCTTTGGCATTAGCTTACCGCAATTATTGGGTGATTTATGGAGGTAGATGTCTTTAAATCAAATAAAGTTACATTTTAACACAAAACTCAACACAGTTTTTGGCCAACTTGCTCGCAATGTGCCATTCGCGTTGCCACGCGCACCTATCGATAACAATCGATATGCAACGAGCTATCAACAATGTATATAAAATTATCGAAACTAACCACAATGCGCAACCCTGAAGAAAGCCGCAACGTTGTGAGTAAAAGTGTTTGCTGAAGAGATACAATTTATTCATTTATTACAAATTTCAAGAACTATTTGGACAACGCAACTGAAAAAAATGTCAACAGAGGACTTCTACTTGCGTTATTATGTCGGCCACAAAGGCAAGTTCGGACACGAGTTTCTTGAGTTCGAGTTCAGACCAGATGGAAAACTACGGTACGCTAACAATTCCAACTATAAAAACGACACCATGATCCGCAAAGAGGCATTTGTCCACCAATCTGTCATGGAGGAGCTAAAGCGCATCATAATCGACTCAGAAATAATGCAGGAAGATGATCTGCCGTGGCCGCCCCCAGACCGTGTTGGTCGACAGGTGAGTAGGCGGATTGCTTCGTGCAAATGCCGCCAATTTGTATGTACATACAAATATTAACCATTGCATTTCTCCATTTCAAAAGGAACTGGAAATTGTGATTGGCGACGAGCACATTTCCTTCACTACCTCAAAGACAGGCTCATTGGTGGACGTGAATCGCTCCAAGGACCCAGAAGGCTTGCGCTGCTTTTATTACTTGGTGCAGGATCTGAAGTGTTTGGTCTTTTCTCTCATCGGTCTGCACTTTAAAATTAAGCCTATATAAAATGTCGTCGCAATCTTTTCCCAGCTGTATTCAACTCATTTATATATTCTATACATAAGTTTAATTAGCAGACACAATTAATTTTGTAACGATTTACTACAAATGAACAACATATATAAATATAATTTTGTACGATGGTAAATAAAACAAAAGTGTTATGCGGTATTCTGCATGTCAGCCGTTTACCTGAAAATCGTTATAAGCCATTTCAAAAAATAAAAATGTAAAGCATTGAAGGACACAATTTTAATCCCATAAAGTCTACATATATTAATCAGGATCAAAAGCACCCTATCTTTTCTCTGGAATACTATATTATATCCGCGGAACTTATACTTTTCTACGGAGCTTACAATATTGTTAGATTAAACTATTGCAAAGCTCTAATAGAGCTCTATTCAGAAGCTGATCAAGTATTCCCTTATATCTCTTAATAACCGGCATAAATAGTTTTTCCCAAAAAAATGTTTGCAACTAGGCATTCTATTTAAATGGATTTAGTTAACCAAACTGAAAAGGATTTTTATTAAATTTTTAAGGATGCATTAAAATGATGTGCTTACCAAAAAATAGGTTGTAATATCATTTATTGAACAACATATTATTGTTTAAAATAAAAATATTTAGTTGCTATACATTTGTACATATATGTCTAGACTAAATGATTGGTATTTATAGACAAACCGTAAAAAGTACGGGCTTATGCTAATATGTTAAAATTATGCCAGATTTGACAATCAGAATTGTTTATAAATATAGAGAAAAGCTCAAGATTTCAATTATGTCTTAGATCTACGTAAACTACAAGGCGAACCACTTAAACGGATATAAAAATTAAACAGATTCAGATTTAAATGACAATTTTGTGTAGAGCTTCACAAAGCGGTTAGAGATTCGTAAATTGAAATGTTTCATATGTTACTTAATTCAGTCTTTGGGGTAACTTAGCAGCTAATCATAAAACTCTAAAATGCACATTTCAACTAGCTAGAGAAAGCTCTTGTAGAGCCGAATGCGTAAATCTCAGAGTCATAACTGCGGCTGCTGCTGATGCAGGGCGAGCGTAGCCGCAATGTTGGTGCTGGCCCGCTCCAGGTAACTGCCGGGCATGGGGCCTAGCCCTGGCATTTCCAGTTGCTGGTGTTGTTGCAGCTGTTGCTGTTGTTGCTGTTGCGGTGCTTTGAGTAAACTGGGCGATGCCTGCAGCGGAGTGTTTGAGCCGAGGCCTGCACTGCTTCCGCCTGGACTGGGCCCGCCCTCTTTGAGTGGACAGCCGATCGTGAGGCGCACATGTAGTCCAGACTCTTTGATAAGATTGACAACGTCGCCGTGCGACATGCCCGCAATGTCGATGCGGTTAACTGCAATTATCCTGTCGCCTACTTTCAGCTCGCCACACCTATCAGCCGGACTGCCAGGTATCAGTTTGCCTGCGCATAAACGAATTTCATGTAATTTTATAGATTGCATTCGAAGATGTGTGTTCATACCAATTGTCGAGCCGTAGTAATGATTAGACGAGGAGATTATAACAAAGCCAAAGCCCTCGTTTTCGTGGCGACTGACAATCACATCGTAGGGATAGCGTCGGAGCTGCGACAGCGGCGCCTGTTGCAGTAGCGGCGCCCGTCTCCGGCGCAATATCATGGTGACCTGTCCGCGCACGGCTGACTCACCCACCAGCGAGACGACTTTGTGATGCGAAGAGTTAAGCTAACCCAAAGAAATGCAGTTTAGTAGCGAAACATGCTGTGATCCGGCGCAAAGCGACTTACCACATTGATGCCGTCGATGCTTAGGATCTCGTCGCCGGTGGCAATGCGGTGATCATTATCCGCTGCGCCGCCAGGCACAATGTGGCCAACGGTCACCTGAGAACCCTCCTCAGTGCCACCAACAATGCGAAAGCCGAAGCCCATCGCCTGCCGTTCCAAAGTGACTTCGGTCAACTCACACTGATCGGCATCCTCCGATGCATCCAACAACGCCCCATTGCGCCAGCTGGGCGAATGCTGCAGCTGCTGCTGGTGCAGCTGCTGCTGCTGTGGCGGATCCAAATTGGCGAATCCTACACGTCGTCTGTCGCTCAGCAGCTCGTTGACGCGCCGCTGCATGCGCTCATTCTGAATGTGCGCTGCCTGTAAGGGCGAGTATTGGCCGGTTGCCGCTGAGACGGGCGGCTGCTGGACGTAGTAGCCCAGCTGCGTCGACTGCTGGGGCCGTTGGTAGCGCTGGGCCTGGCAGTCGTAGCAGTAGCAGGACTCGTGATGCGCTAGCGGCAGGGGCAGCGGTTGCATGCTTGGCGGCAGGCCGTAAATCGGGTTGTAGCTGCCCCCGTCGCCGACATCGACATCGACGCTGCTCTGCAATGTGGCCTCGGCGAGGCGCTCGCTCAGTCGGCTGACCATCTTGGGATACGGGTCCATAAAGGGTATGTCGTCCAGCTCCTGCAGACTATTATTCGACTTGCCCTGGGCCTGCAGGTGCAGTGATTTGTTTTCAGCCGCCGCCTCCACATCCGGCTGCTGCAGCTCAACGCGGGCACGTCGCGTGTCCACCAACGGCGTCTTGGGCCGCATGGGCAGCACCTCCTTGGGCTGGGTGCTGTACAGGTCGGCGGTGGGCGTTTTGCTGCGAAAGAGTCCGCTGCCAACGAAGTTCTTGCGCAGATTGGCCACATTACCCACGCTGCCTTGGCCGCTAGCCGCTTGCTCGGGCGGCGTGCGTTGTATCTTGAGGGCGGTGGGCGTGGTTTGGCTGCACTCCTTGAGCAGTTCAACCACATAGAAGTGGGGCTTGTTGCGCACATTGATGCCGTTTATCTCGAGCAGCACGTCGCCCTCGAGCAGCTGAGTGCAGCAGTTGCGATCGAGAATCTTTTTCACTATCTGACCGCAGGCAGAGTCTGCGATGGTGAACCCAAAGCCCATGGCTCCCTTCATGATGGAGAACGTGTAGAGCTCCGGCTTTTTCATGAGTATGAAGCCGCTTCCACTTCCAGCTGACGCCTTGCTGACGCCTTCGCCGGACAGATCCAGAAAGTTGTAATTGCCATCCATGTTCAAATCGACATTTAAACGACGCTGCTTCTCTGACTCGGAGGCAAGTCCGTCCACGGCCATGGTGGTCACCACCTCGGTATTGGGATCATTCGGATCGAAGGGCAGTGGGTAACCGCGGCACACCTCCAGTGCAGCTGTCTCTCCGGGCAATATTGACTGAAAGATGTTCACCATGTCGTGGTGGGTGTAGCCCAGGACGCAGGTATCGTTCACATAGACCAGCACATCGCCCGTCTGCAGCTGGCCATCCAACCAGGCGGGCCCATTGGGCACCACGGTCTTGATTTGCAGAAACTCCTCCACATCGCTGCCGTTGCTGCCATCGCTGCCGACGATCGTAAAGCCCAGTCCGCGCGTGGACTTCAGCAGCGTCGTGTTGATGCGCTGGCCCTGCAGCTCCGCCGGATTGCGCGTGAATTTGTATGGCAGCTTGGCTGCAATTGTTGCTGCTGCCATCGGCGTTTGCCTGGCTGCCGCCTCCTGCGCTGCCGTCGGCGTCTTTGAACGTTGCTGCGGCGGCGGCGGCGGAGGATGTTGCTGCTGTTGCTGCTGCTGCTGGAGCTGCATCTGTTCCTGCTGTTGCTGGCGTTGTTCGGCCGCACGTCGTTTGGCTTCTAGTACGGGATTCTCGTACTGGGTGCGACGATTGACGTGATCAATAAAGTACATGCCGTACATAGAGTCTTCGATCTTCTCCCAGCCATAGGGCAGCTCGTCCTCGCAGCAATCCTCCAGCGATTTCTTCTGATACTTGGACAAACGCGGATCCAGCCAATGTGAGGTGCCCGTATTGTGGCTAGACAAGGTGAAATAAATATTATTACACGTGCTTTATAGCTGCTCGATATAACTTACTCTATGAAGTACAGCTCGCCTCGTTCCGTGTATGCGGTCTCCCATTTGGGGGGCAGGGGTCCTAGACCATCGCCGGGATCCTCATGATTAGTCTGATTGATATCTGCTGGTCCACCACATTCGCTGCCCATGCTGCTGTCGCCGCCTTCGCCATTATAATATGTATTCTGCAAAAGGTTCTCTGCAATTAAAAGAAAAACGGGTTAGGTTTGGATTGTAAAAGGGGTACTCGGAACAGAGAAAGTCTGAGGATTCTTCATAGAAGTTATGTAGAGCCTTTACTTTCTGTCGTCTTTCTGTGTCACATCCTGAAGGCAATTTGAATGAGAATCAATGAACCCAGCCGCACACAAGCTGACCTCAAACCGGATATGTGCGCCCCACAATTAGCTCTTGCTTGAATGCCTTGTCACCCTAGTCCATGGCTAGGTCATTTACTGCAGGGCAACCCCCGCTTCTGGATAGGTGTGCAACCAGCCGAAAATAGTTTGGCCCGGCCCCTGATTTGAAATATGTTGCATGGCCCATTGCTAGTGCAACGCTGCTTTTTCTAGCCCCCTGTTGAATGAACCGTAAACTGTTTGATCATCAACAACAAGCAGGTGTGTATTATTAACCACAAAACAAGTCGCAAGAGAGGTGCTTGAAGGGCTAACCTGGACACCTGACCTAGTTTCTGGCTGGGAAAATTGAATCTTAAAGGATGTCATTATGTACACTAATAGCGTGTACTACCCAGCCTTGTGCCGTGTATACATCACTTTATGGAAAATTTAGATTTCTGGAATTTACCTTGACTATCCATTTCCATTTAATTTTCCGGAATCGTTGCATCACGTTACAAATACATATTTATATATTTTAATATTTAAAATAGTCATTTGAAAATGATTTTTAAAGTTGGTCGGATAAATAAATCAAAATTGTAAACATGATTATTTCACCTTTGTGGTATTTACATTTAATCACCAATTAATCAGTCTTTTAGTTAATCAATCTGGAAAAATAGTTTATAAGGAATAGAAGCTTCTTACAGATAGTTTATTTAAATAAACTTCTGACAAATCGAAAAAAGAAAGTTACATGTGTATTAAACTTCTAAGTTCAACATATCTATAATAGTTATTGTAATGTCTTCATTCATTCTCAGTCTCATGCTTTATTAAACATCGATGCTCGTTAAAACAGAATCAAAGCTTTTCATCTAACTGTGCTCGAGCTCCGGTCCGCTCATCGTTAACCCATTTAAAGACTTCTTATACATATATACGAATAGTTTTTATAGGCATACTTTTCATATATCTACATATTCATGTACATGTTCATGATGTAGCTGCGATGTAAACATCACTAAACAAAACGAATTGCAGGCCGGAGCAGACTTTGCTAAAATCAAATTTCAAAACGAATCATTTGCATAGAGAAATATAAATATTTATGTATGGCGGCTGTAAGGGCTGGAGGGACGAGGTGGGGCGGTACGACGCGGGTTTTTATTGCCAGACGGCAAACGGTAAACGAACGCCTCATCTTCGATTCAGTTGGACATGAAGCAAGGCGGACTTCAGGCCCCCGCCCCCTGTTCGCTTTTACCAACTAACGCAAATAGAAGTTCTACCATGTAGCACAGTGTATGTATGTGTGTGTGCATGTGTGTGTGTATGTGAGTGTGGAGGCTGCATAATCCAGAAAGTGTGAACGAACGAACGAGCCCAACTACGGAAGTTGTTGGCGCTGCGAATCTGTGGCACAGTTTGCTTTACTAGGCGCTCCTCCGCCCAGTTCCAAATCCCCCTCTGCTCCCCACCCTTGCCCCGTCAAACGACTTCACTTGTCTGGTTGTGTAAATATTTGTGGAGCGAACGAAGCTATTTGATCACCAGATGTGGCACACAAAAATACAGTTCTTTTCAATGCACAGCACACAATTTTTTTTCAGGGTAAGGGTATTGAAAGTCGACCAAGCTACAGTTAACTCCATTTCATTTACGGCTCTCGTCTCAGTATAATATTCCCTTATCTATGCAAAACATTTCTTATCTAACCGTTTCCTTGAATTAGATAAGACAAGTAATCGAAAACTTCAAGAAAATACTGATTCAGCATGGTTTCGGATGGAATAGACATGAACAAGTCGGGAGTGCTCGACTAGAATACCCTACAAAACACACAAAAACCACACACACACACAAACTTCTGCTTTTCTTACTGAATAGCTTCGGTCTGTTTTGTATACAATTATCGGGGCCTTAATATGGCCGTCAAATGTGCACTATATCTATACCAGAGCACAAGAAACTGGCTTTAAAAATAAAATTTAATTTACAAAAATATCGAAAAGAGAATGTTTACTAATATATATACACCCTAAGCTACATAACAATTTTGGTGTTCCTAGCAGTTATAATCTCCGGGCTACGTACAAAAACCGATGGTTGAGAATCGATATTTATCGATGTTAACGCAAAGGGAAGCTTTCGGTTTGTATGGTATACTTGCAATGTATATATTAAATTTGAAGTCCTTGGCTTTTGTAGGTCTATATCCAAAAGTTCACAGGAAACCAGACTAGTTTATCCCAGCTCTTTCCGCGATCAAGAATATATACTTTATAGGGTCGTAGATTACACACATTTGCACTAAAGCATTTTATTCCTTTTCAATGGGTTCGGGGCATAAATTTGTAGAAATCTACTATAAAACCTATTAAACCGATTGCACTTAGAAATTCCCTTATGCCAAATTTATCCAAAAGGCTGAGATTTGTTTTCATTTGAAAGTCAATGAACTCTTCCTAAATAGAACTCTCCTTGCTTCAATTGTTGTTAAGCCCAGCACGCCCCAACTTCATACTGGGCGGACACATGCTCGGCCAAGATCGCCAAGATGTTTAAATTTAGCTGTGGCCCTCAGAGTTTAGATCTTGAGAATGCATTGTTAATCTAACAATGAGACGATGTTGGGAACAGACTCATATCTCTGCAACTCCATGCGCATTTTATATGCCGCGTCAATCTTTTTTTCAGCAATTAGCCCCCATTTTTGCGTGGTTATCGTTGTCAATCATGAAGAAACTGGAAACGTAACCACTTATTATGAGTAATGGATATGGCTTGATTAACACAAATGCAGAAATGACACTTCTTTTAAGATAGCCGAAGAGTAAATACCCTTTCCCAGATGACAATCAATTCTGCTACAATTTCCCAAAGCAGTTAAATGATTTAGTTCTTCAATGTTAATAGCATTTTATACAAATGTTAAAATCTTTGAAACTCGTTATCTAATCAGTTTATTATCATTAAAACTGAGTTTATTTCTGGATATTTATATCTTCATGAATAAAGAAATATTTCCTTCAATGGATTACATAGTTCGTAAAACAATCGAACTACCCGCAGAAAGGGTATAAAACACGCACGCTTCTGATCATCAGATTGAGGATTGTGAATCGACCAAGTCGGGCAGGAGCATGACTAACTTTCATTCGAGGCATTCAAATATACACGCCAGGTAAGTCTTTATGAGAAGCCCATGAGATATTTCAACAATCAGTCAGGGGTGGATCGTGAAATGCAGCAAAACAAGCTACCAACTCCGGAGTAGGGTCAATGACGCACAAAGCTGAATGCATTTTCAAATTTACCTGCAAATGGAGGCCGAAAAAAAGAAGGATAAAGAGCGTAAAAGGGAAAGAAAACTTCATGTCATAAAATATTTTCACCCTCTTCTGCTTTTTTTGTAGAGGCTACTTTAATTTTGTCGTGCAACATAAGAAGACATTTCCAAACCCATTCTTGAGCAATATCAAAACCCGAGTGGATATATCAAAATTCGTCTAGCTATGAAATGTATGAAATGTTACATAAATGAAATATTACATAAATCCGTCCGTGAAATGTTACATAAATAAAATGTTACATAAAGCCGACCGTGAAATGTTAAATAAATGAAGTATTACATAAATCCGTTCCCGAAATGTTTCAAAAATCTGTCCCTGAGCTGTTACATAAATGAAATGTTACATAAATCCGTCCGTTCTTTTGCAATGTGTCGAAATTAGCCGGAACGAACGATTATATCCTAAATCTTTCAAAAAGTAAGTTTGTGTATTTGAAATTTACAAGTTTTACCTTAGCTTTAATCTTAAAATCGGACTAGAATACTATTAGAGTACTCAATAGGCAGATTTAGTCGAAAAATTTAGGTAAAACCTAAAGCCAAATTTTCTATAAGGGTGTTTTGTATTCGGCGTTCTTTCTTGTTTTTCCTTTCCAAGACAAGAACAAGCTATGTGTCGTGGAAAAATAAAGAGCGCGTCCCACATTTCAATTAACTATTCAAACCATGGAATGTAGAAATAACTAGGCGTATAGCTGAAAAGGCCGAAGCAGACGAAGAGCCCGCCAAGTGGTCAATCTATTGAATTGAGCAGAACTCGAGCCACGCACTCTTCAGCTCTTCAGCTCCTCAGCTCTTCAGCTCCCTTCCATGTGCGCCACACAAGTAATTAATGTCATTGAGTCAAGCAATGTGCCCCACTTCAGGACTGCGGCACCCGCAACCCGCAACCCGCTCCCGTCGAGCTGCACAGTGAAGGCAATGTCTTTGTTCACAGTGGAGCGACCCTACAAATATGAGGAACTGGTGGCACCTTCTGCCCGACGATGGATGGAGCTGCTCTTGGGTTTTCTTGAGGTGCAGCTGATTCATCATCGGCTGGCATTGTGGCTCCTTGCACAGTTGGTTCTTCTTGCCGCATAATGATGGTATCTAATTGGCTTTGCTGCTTCGTTAACTTGGCTTACACGGCACGCCATAAACCAAGAGGCGGCGCCCGCTTCCCTCTCAGCTCTCATATGCAGCCCTCGTCGCAAAGGTGTTTTCCTTTTGCATGTCACAATGTTGTCGTAATCAAGAAATTAATAATCGCAGCGTCGGCGACGCTTCTGCTAATTGCCACTGACATGACGCGTAAATGATAAGGCAACGGCTGAGATGTGTTTCCTCGTGGGTGACCATCGAGTTCATTGCCACCAGACGCCACTCGGGGCACGAATTGCGTCTCAAATCCTCCTCAAGTCGCCCCTGCCACCACCAAGCTCACAATTTTTACCGCATGAAAGAAACGCGCTAATAAATAAGTTTCACATAACAAAGGGATATACAACATGAAACACGCCTGCTTGGAAACTAAGCCAAGCGCGACATTTACCTGCCACAGTTGATTCTGCAATAAGGAATGTCGCTTGGCCAACTTCCGAATGCGATTTGAGTTTTAGTTTTATTTTAGTAGGCCTATTTTGGTCTTGTTTCGGAATTTGGTCTGATTGCCCACTCCTCGTTAAATGAGACTTTAAACTATAAATATTAATTTTCCACATCATGTGCATAAATAGACTAATGCTGGCCACGCCCACACAGCCCACACACACCTGACATGTGGGTCGATTTGGCTTTGGCGTCAACTCGTTTGGGCTGGGATTTCATTAATGAATGAATGAATGTGGTTGTGGCTGTGGTTGTGATTCATACTACAATTTACTACGTAGCCTTCCAAGACGTGAACAGCGAGAGACACAGACATTAATTAGATGACAGGTGTTCGGGCAGGTGCTTCCATTCGCAAGTGGATTAAGCGGCATTTGCTCTCACATTACAGAGCATCAAATGCCACTCGAAGAGTTTCCAATGAAGGACACATGAGTGAGAATGTTATTGAGTGTCGCATGACCACGAGTTACTCAATGCTCAATTACCATACTAGTCGGAGGTCGGGAGTGCCCGACTTGCAGTTAGTATGTAACTTTCGCTATACATCCACAAAAGCACACACAAGCATTGGTTGTGCTTCCCCTTCTCTCAGCTTCACTTGAAAAAATAATGTAGTCAACGAAAAACTCGGTGTGTATGGTCAGATTTTTTTAAAACCTTTTTTAGTTCTCAACTCTTTAAATAAAACTGGGCTTATAAAAAACTGAATTTGTACAATTGTGGGGAAAACAGGGAAAGGTTTCCTTAAGATAAAAATTTGCCAAAGCCAAATGATTTTATGTTTACATTTTTTTAGGTTAGTTAATTTAATGATCCCAAATATTTCGAGTTATGAGAAGTTCGCTTTGCGTATAATCTACGATAACATTTATTTCAAGTTTTTAGCAAGTCAATGCAGTTTAATGTAGTGTGAGCGAATAAAAAGACAGCGATGCCGTTCTACCACACAAATCTCATGTATTTCTTACTCTCTTGCTCGCGATTTTGGACCAGATGTCAGCGTTTTGGTGTGCCCATTTTGGGTTTACTACATGTCCCATTCATATGTTGTTTGGTTAGTGGACCAAGGCATTAACAGACCGGGCAATATGCGAAAGAGAGAGACAGAGGAACAGAAGAACCCTGCTCTGCCCATTTTCAATGGGTATATAATTAGTTCTTAAACATGTTGATGGAATTTATTAGCTCCGAAGTGAACTGCTGTTAAACTTACTCTTGAACCATCAGAGGGAACAAAGCAAACAAACTCAGCCAAGACGATTGAAAGTTAACTAAGTACTCGTAGAGCGAGAAGACCCACAAGCAGAAGAAGTGAGAAATGGGTTCGACTTACAACTGATCCATTGTCTTGAGTTTTTTCCAGCTGAGCATGAGGTGTAAACAATTGGCACGTGTCTGTTTAAACAAAAGTACAAAACACAAGCCGTAAAACAGGCAAATCAATTGAACTCTTTGCCCGCTGTGCAGCAAATGTGTTTCTTCGAACGAACCCCAAAGGCAAAAACAAATTAGTTTGAAGTCTTATTCGTATTTTGTTGATTTTTAACAGCAGCTAATTTCGTCGTATTGCAAGTGCATTTGAAACCGAAACCAAACCCGAAACGGACCCGCAACTGAAGTGGCAGCGCCTCATGCTGGCCATGTGGGCGGAAAGGGCCATCTATAGCTTGGTCTGCATGTGGTTTTTCATGATTAACAGCCAAACTGACCTCAATTTTCTCTAGAACTGTTTGCCCTGCCCCATTTTAATCACTTATTCAAAGCTGCCAGTTCGTAAGTCAACTAATGCTTGAACGAAAAGAGACGAAACATCGACGTGTGTTTAAAAATGAGTAGATGCATCCAGAATTTACTCAACAACTTTTAAGGCTTGCCCTTTGGTAATTTTGAAGATTATTTAATTTAAAATAAATATATAATATACTTAACTTTCATTACTCTGTACCCATGCAAAAGGGGTAAGAAAAGGGTCTAATGTATTAGCTAGCTCTTATGTATTAGGCTGATTCGATTTAGGCATGGACATTTGTCGCTCTGCCCGAACCCGTTAATTCCGGAAATTATAAAAACAAAAGCCTTGAAACTTAAAGTATATACTCGTATATACAATATGTAAGACAATGCTATACTTATTTTAATATCGCCCCAAATTTCCATAATTTCGATAAATATTGATTTTGAATCAAGCGCTTGTAATCATAACTCGGAGACCATAAAGGCTAGCTTTTTATAATAAATAAGGATTAATAATAATTTACATTTTGGATACTCCCTCAAAATCTAAAAATACTCAAATTTTAAAATCGGACTCTAAATACCGATCTTATTCTAGAATAAATTGTCCATTGCGTAAAGAAAGAAACAGCATCATGCCCAATGCCAGAGTATCTTTTAGTCAATCACTCCCGAGCAGAGCATGCTTGTTTTATTTCATAAAAGAAAAACGAAGGCACGCCGAAGATTTAATACCCTTACAGACCCAAACTTTGCATAATGCTCATAGTGCTTTACCCGTATCTAAGAAGCACAGGGAAAATAGTTAATGCCCAGTACGGCTAAGATATCTTGAAAAAAAAAATTTCCAAAGAACAACTTAATTTTCGACCGATCATTCCTATGGCAGCTATATGATATATTAATCCGAACCAGCCGGTTCCGTTCCATGTCGGATATGTCTATATCGACTCGGCTGTTGATACTAATCAAGAATATAAATGCTTTATGGAGTCGAGGATTTCACGATAAAATTATAATAACAGATTTATGGGCATTAAGTGAAGTGTAGTCTCTTACCTTTGCTGCCTTTCAAAATGCTGCTGGGATGGCCTCCAGTGCGTCCGCTTGTGGAGTTGCCGTTGACGCCGCCGCCGCCGTTGCCAATATACTGATGTTGGCCAGAAACTTGGCTATTCAGCGAGGAAGTGCCGCCCAGCGAGGCGACATCTTCCCGCGAGGCGTGCAGCGATGCGGACGTGGACATGGACGTAGACTTCTTGATGGCGGGTGGCGGCAAGCCCAGAGGTGGACCTGCTGTTGCTGCTCCGGGTTTGTGCACCATGGCATAACTGTTGCTGTCACCGTTGCCAGCAGCAGCAGCAGCAGCTAGATCTGCGTCGTTGCAATTGAATTTCTTGGTGTGGCTACTTCCGTTGGCCAGGTTAGAATTTAGACTCGAGTTTCCGTTAAATGTTGCAAAACTGGTTGAAGCAGCAGCTGTTGTTGTTGCCGCCGCTGCTGCTGCTGCTGAGCTGGTAACAGGATGCGAATGCTGGTGGGAAGCATTTAGCACAGCCGACGCTGGCGCCAACTGTTGCTGCTGCTGTTGATAATAATGGCTGTTAAAATGTTGCTGCTGCTGCTGCTGCTGCTGTTGATGTTGTTGCATTAGGTAATCGATCGAGGCTGGCGCTGCCGTCGTCGTGGCTGCGGCCTTTGCCAGCAATGCGCCGCTTTTGGCCGCTGCGCCAGCTGCAGCTGCGCCCGCTCCCGCTGCCGTCCCCACTCCACCCGCTCCCACCCCCGTTGTAGTCGTCGTGATTATTGGCATCTTCTGTTCACGATGTTGTCGAAAAAATAAACTTGTTTGTTCCTCAGCTCTAACTCAATCCGCAATTATGGGATATCTATTTGCCATTGCGCGTATTAAAAGCGTTTCATCTCGGAATAACTTTTGTTGCCATTCGTTTTTTTTTTTTTCATTTAATTCGTATAATTTACGATATGCTTTGTCTAGCTTCTGCTAATTATTATCTCGTGTTCGCTTTGTCATTGGGCATTCATCAAGCACATTTGACATCATCAACATCGCATTTTTTTGCTGTGCATTGTGAAAGCGTTTGTGCCTAAAACCAAATAAAATTTCATATAAATAATTGCAACTGTGACAAAAGACACAATTTCAACAGAACTACATTGCATTAAACAAAATTAAATTCAATATAAAAAAAAAATTATTATAAAAATTTTGTTTTCCTATCTACAGTATATTTCGCTTAACTGGGCTTAGCTGCAAGCGACAAAAAAAAAACGAATATCATTTGCCTTGTGCGATTTATACTACTAAATATTTTATTTTTAATATATTATATTTATTTATATTTATTTGGTTAAATTCACTCAAATTGCATTTGCATTTTGTCTTGAATAAAAAAAACCTCGCACCTCGAGCCAGCCAAATAAATAATTATTTATATTTATATTATATACTAGCGGGTATAGCCCGGCCTTGCCCGTGGCACGTATGTTTTAAAATCAATGTTCTCAAAAAGCTTTCAAAATGATTTTGAAACTGAGCTGACGTTAAACAAACTACTTTCATACTAACGTTTTCCGTCATTTTACCACTGCAGCGAGTGGAATTTCCCAAATCGCTGAAACACGTTATTATTATATTCTTATGTAGAGCTGTGAAATATAAGAAATCTTTAAAATGCACTTTCCACCGAAGGAGTTTAGATTTTGCGAATAATGTAATACACATGTCAAATGATTTTTTATGTAGATCCATGGAAATGAATTTGAGGGCGAAACGCCAACCACCAAATCTTTGACTCTCTTTCCACCAAGGAGGAATGGATTTTTTGAAAAGTGTGAAACACCCTCAAATGAAATTGAGCAAAGGTCTTTGAAAATAAGTCTGAGGCCGATCAGATTGCTAGCAAAAAACTTTCATACAAACGTTTTTTGCTAATTAACCACTGTTGTGGGTGGAACACGTATTTATTAAGTTCTTTTGTAGAGCTCTGAAAATAAGTTTGAAGCAAATCGGACACCAAAAAAACTGCACCAAAAAAAACTTAGAATCGCACTTTTTACCAAGGATTCTTTGATTCTGCGAAAAATGTGAAACACGTCTCAAGTTATTTTTCATAAACATCCTTAAAAATGAATTTGATCGCTAAAGGTCACTCACCAAATCTTTGACCTCTATTTATACCAAGGAGGGATACATTTTTGGAAAATGAATTTGAACAATAAACCTTAAAATTGAGTTTGGGGCCGATCGGATGGTAAAAAAAAAAGTTACATACAAACGTTTTTTGCGATTTTTCCATAATTGCAGGTGGAATTTCCCGAAACCCCGTCGAAACGTGCAGTCAGTTAGTCAGTCAGGACGAACAGTTTTATATATAGAGATTTTATTAATAATTATATACATTATCTGATCTTTTATTTCCCAACTCCTAGACGATACATAAGAACCAACAAGAAAAGATTGCCGAGAGGGAAGGACTCTAATTCCTTTAGTGGAACATGGCCGGTAAGAGCCTAGCCTGTATCTAGCTCCAGGTTGTCTAGGTATATACATATGTTATCCTGCCTGTCTAAGCATTATATTCACACACACACTACCCAAAAACTGCAGAATAGTTTGATTTTCTTTCTATTTAACGGCGGAGCTATGTAACAAGTGAAGTACTGTTATATATTATTATTATCCATACAACAGCCGATATTTCCAATTTCTGCATCTCTATCTCTTAAACGCTCCGAATGTGCCCAAAGAACTATTGATTAATAATCGATTTCTAGCGAACAAAGATAGTTACTTTTGTTGTCCCTATTATATTCATTTCCTTACTTCATTTCACAAAATTTACTTAAGCAGACAATATTTAACTTGATTCCCAATTAAATGTAAATATATATCTGATAAGAAAGACGATTAAATCTATTTTAAATATAGTTATCTGTCTATCTATTTATTTGAAAACTTGTCTCCAAGTTGAAGGGGCGAGAAGCTTTAAGAAGTTGAATATTGATGAAATTTGCCGCAGATCCGTCTAGTTGCTGCATATTAAGTATATATGTATATGAGTAGGCCGAATTGAAAAACTTTATCGTGCATGAAACAAAAGTTTTATAATGCATTCCATATTTAAACGAAATCTAGAACTCAAACAACGCATATATGTACATGTGTCTACATTTTTATAGAAAATTGGCTTTAGGCTCTACGACAAACTCATTTTTCCCCTTTTGCACCTGGAAAACTTAGTCATAAGGTTTTTACCTATTTTAATGGGAGTAGCGTTTGTAACTGCTTTCTTTCCGCTTCGATAGAATGAGTTTGCCCCTCTAAAAATAATATTATAATTCTGAAAAAGACGTCTCGGCTTTATAGAGTACATATCATTATGATCAATATCACGTAAATATATATAGTATATAAAGTTTTGCACAGATCCGTCTTTTTGTAGTAGACAGTGCAATAGTTTTCAAGGGACCACAACTTATAACTTATCATGCGCTCAGAACATAAGTTCTTGTAAGAAAATGTTTTGTCTTTCAAGATATTTATAAGTTTCACTATGCCCCTTACATATAAGAAAAATCTTATCATGAATGCAATACTATATCATAGCTTTAATGGAAGAAACGTTCGAATTTTAGTAACTAAGGAATTATTCCATCCTCCTCCAATTCAAAACCTTTTCAAAAGGTACTATATTATATGGCTTTTAGATATTTAAATGAAATCCAGCGTATGTCTTGCATGAGCCCAACAAATAACCACGTCTAAAATGTTATTTCCCTCGAAAATTCAAAATGTTGACTCATGCAAAAAATTATTAATTCGGATGCGGGTTTGAGTTAAAAAAGGAAAATTAACTGTGCGAAAAAAAGGGGCAGCAAGCACGGCAATAGCATTAAATTCCTCAAGCGAAAAATTTACTCCAATAATAAAAAGAAAAACAAAAACAAAAAAAAAACACTTCAAAAATTAAGAGGCACACACAACAACACAACACAGTCCTCTATATAGGGAGCTGCGGCAACAATCACCAGCAAAGAATGCCAGCGGCAACAACAACAACAAAGAGAACAACAAAGGCAAGAAACGAGTTTTCAGACCATGCCACCAGATCGACCAGTCAGACATGATGCCACAAGCAACAACAATAACAACAGCAAGAAGAACAACAACAACAAGAACAACATCAGAGGCAAAGGTAACACCCCCCCCCCCCCTCACATAAGCATGGACTCAGCCATTTGTACACATACACATACATACATAACATACACATACATACATGCGTGCACTGCATATAGTTAAATGTGTATTGGTATTGTTGGCATCTGCACTTGACGCGGGACGCCGACGCCGACGCAGGATAGCTAACAACAATGCACTGAGAAAACGAGTCGCTGACGCCGCGAGACGCGATGCAACGCGGCCTGCGGTCAAGAGTCGGCACGATCTCTATTTAGATCGCTGGCGTTGCATGTCGCATGTTGCCACCTGTCGCGAAAAGAGCACGTAGCGACTGCAGCGAGTTGCAGAGATGCAGTTGCAGTTACTTTTAAGCGGCAACAATATTTTCACTTCACGGGTGAAATTCACCGTTAACGTTTATAAAAGTCTTTTACTTTTCCCTTGCTAAAAACCACATTTTAGGTTTTTATGTGGACAAACCTGGCCGATGCGCTGAGGTGCCGCTTAATTTATAGAGCAATTAGCGGCGCCCGTCAAGTCAGACTATGAATATGATAAAGTGAGCAGCTAGCTTAAAGCTTTGTATGTATGTAGTTTAAGTTTCCCGCAATTATCGTGTATGTGTGTCTGCATATTAATGAGAAAAACTCAAGTTCATGGTGAAAAGAGCATGGCAGACCAGTCTTCCTTTACATATTTCATCTACTTTCTTTGATACGCTCTCATACGGGGAATGTGGTTAAATCGACACAAGGTAAACAATTTTCAATTTTGCTGTGTTGTGGGCAAACATTGGCAACAACATAAATAAATAAAAGAAACAGCAAAAAAAAAACACTTTCATTTTTCGCACCTCTTTGTTTGCTTCGATTTGTGTGTGTTTATTGATCGGCAATCGCAGCGATCACAACAAACGCAGGAGCTGATGCTGGCAGCCACTTTCCATTTCGGAGCATGAAAAACCGCAAACGCGTTTTCCAAATTGCGCGACACTCACACACTGTCACAGTTACACACACACACACACACACACACGCACGCGCGCGTTGTGTAAGGTGATATTATGGATATGTTTGAACTTGTTATTGCTTTGATACCTCTCGAAAACGCGTTGCACCTGCGCCGCAGTTTGTGGTATTGGGAAAAACTAGTTGCGAGCAACTCGCTTCTGGATAATTTCTTAATAAATGTTAAATGTAATCTAAATAGCTATGCGTATTTTGCATCAGACTGCAAATTATTTTTTCCCGCTGGAAAATTTCGAGAGTAAACACGCGCGGCTCAACCGAATCAAACGAAATCTCAACTACAACTAAGCGATATGTTACTTGATATAATATCGATACTCGTTGAGCGTATACCTGTTGCTCATACAAAACACACACACACACAGGCAATATCACAAAACAAATAACTCAAAGCGCATTTATAGAGTAAACGCCGCAATAAAGATATGCTACACAATTATCGCATCGTTACGTACAATACGTTTTAATAGATTTATTATACCTAAGAAATTTTATTTTTTAAAATTTAAAACAGCCACAGCGGCATTAGCAATTAAGCAAACACTCACGCACGAAATAGATGCATTTGACATTTTTAACATATCGATATAATGGCAGTGAGCGCATTTATCGATGTCTATTCACAACGAATTGGCAATTCACAGCGATACAAATGTTTTGGTTTTAAAATGTACTATCTGTTAGAATAAATTACGACAAACACAGCAAGCATGTATCATTTAAATTTTATTACAATTTTATTACAACAAAATGTATAAGTGCAATAAACTTTCTTTAAAATATTTCTAAAAATTTACTTATGTATATTTCCAAAATTATTTGTTACCATTTTTAATATAAAAACCAAAAAAAAAAAATATTAATTAAACTCAAATTTACGTAATTATGGAAATCGGGTGTAAGTTGCAGTTTCAGTTTGTTATGCCTGGCCGATTAATCAATGGTTGTTGACAGTTCCACTTGTCAATGAGCTTGAGGTTCGAATTTCCGAGGCATTCTGCATTTTCGACCATCACGGCGATAAGTACATCGACACGCGAAATGTGGGAAATGTGCTAAGGTTTTTGGGTTGTGTGCCAACAGAAAAGGAAGTCAATCAAGTTATTACAGCCACTGAGTCTGTAGATAACCCTGGAGAAACGCATTTAGTAAAGTTTATGGCACACGTTTCTCATTTGCTTATGGATCGAAAGTAAACGAATTTATAATCCATTTGAATACGTATATTATTTTAATGGCACATATTTGTAACACTCAGAATGGAACCAGCAAGCCCGGATAAAATTTTGTCTGCATTCGAGGTTTTGGATCCAGAAAACAAACGCTTTCTTACAAAAGAGTGCTTCGGAAAGTTAATGAAGGAGGAAGGAGAACCATTTAACGACGATGAATTGAAGGCTATGTGGCCAGTGGCAATAGACCCGATTACGGGGAATGTACCCTATGTGTTCTACATAAATCAACTAAAGGTATGAAGTGCTAGTTTGTTTCGATTTTTTAATAATATATTTAAAAAAATATAATTTAAACAGCACAAAACCACTATTTATGATGTCGCTGAAGAAATCAAGGAGGAACTCGCTTCTAACGAAAAGGAAAAGAAAAAGGAGCGCAACCCGATGCCACAAGTGTAATCTATGAAGGTATTATGTAAATTATATAAAAATTTTCGTGAAATTATATGAAAAGTATATTTGTATATAAATCTAATTTTTATTTTATACATATTTTTATTTTTGTAACACCTCATTACTTATTCATTTATGTAATCTACTTTGGATTTTCATCTTAAAATTTGTATTTTTGAATAATGCGCATTTTACAAAATTCAAAAAAACGTTATTCACCCACTCTTACGATAGTGACCCAACATTGGAGCTACATACCGCTGGCTGTTAACAACAGCTCAGTGAATGTTAATGTTATGCGCGCTGTTATGTTAAATAACATTTTGTTTGTCATTCTCTTCTTCTTCCATCTTGTTTTTCATGAACATGACCAGTCAGAAAAAGCCACGTCAGCTTTTCGTGCACACCCATTCGGTAAAGTCCACGACATCTTGATTCAGACTGCAGCGCAGAATTACAAGGTGATTGAGGAAATTGCGTGAGATTAGGTTGACTAGGCCTGGGTAAACATCGCAGAGGCAATGAAGAAATCTAAAGCCACAAAGTACATGAAAAACGCAGCAGAAGCAGCAAAAGTGGAAGCAGAGCTTCCAATGGTTTAAGTTAAAGAAAATCAGATAAAATTCAGCGCTCGTGCGTATATCACGGAAGTTAAAAGCTCCCTAAAAATGAAATTTTAATTTTTGCAAAAGTTTTGCACGCTCGATCGTTAATTAATTGCAACAATAACAACACACACACATACACGCGTAAACCAAATGGCACCAGTAAACGGAGTGCTTTTATCCAAGTGTGTGCCTCTTGGCACCAACTTGAATCTGAGTGCGTTGCCCAAGCTGCGACCTGCGCCGCTGTCAGCGACCGCGGTGCTGCTCAAGGGTGGCTCTTCGCCGTCCAGCTCGGGCTACGCATCCTCGTCCAACAGTGTGGCAGACGAGGAGCAGTCAATGTCAATGGCAGCGCCCACGAAGGCCAAAAAGCGGCGCCTGGATCACCTGTCCTGGGAGGAGAAAGTCCAGAGAAAGTAAGTTGGGGCTACCAGTAGGCTAGCTAGCCCTTTACTTATTGTGTTTTTGTGTTTGCTCGATAGGAAACTAAAGAACCGTGTGGCCGCACAAACCAGCCGGGACCGCAAGAAGGCTCGCATGGAGGAAATGGAATATGAAATCAAGGAACTAACTGAGAAAACGGAAATACTGCAAAACAAATGCGAGAGCTTGCAGAGCATCAACGAATCTCTGCTGGCCAAGAATCAGAAGCTCGACTCGGAAATGGAAGTATTGCGACAGGAACTTGCCGAAATGAAAGAGCTTGCCAAAAACCAGAGCAACAGCCACAGCAACACAGTTGGCGCCAATGCAAGCGCTGAGGGCTGTGTGTCCACACTCACTGGATCTGCAGCATCCAATGCTGACCCTCTGCAGCAGGGTACACAAGTGGACACACAGTCGTCAGCGCATGCCTTGACCTCAACGAGGTTGCAACAGCAGCTGAAACAGAGCAACACAACGGCCTCACTCTGGAGAATTGTGGCGCTCTGCCTTTTATACAAGACATGCTGCTCGTCGACGATGAGGAGTTCGATGCGCGACGCCTCGAAGAGCTGGCCGAAAGTCTACTCGCAGATATCACAGCAGACCTGGAAACAGGCAGTGGCACATGCAACGAAGCTGCTCCCAAAGATGCAGGCCAGCCAGAGCGATTGCCTGGACCAATGGTGGGGACCACAGCAGAGTGCCTGGAATCCGACGGGCATAGAGCTGATGGCCTAAGCAATCATCAGACCAAAACGCAACCATCTATAATATGCACACCGACACCTACCAAGAACCTACCAAGCCCGTGTATGCAGGTGTCACAAATAAATGGAAACCCACAAACGAAAGCTACAGCCACAACGACGACAACGATTTCAGCAGCTGCGTTCCTGCAGAGCGCCACACCCGACACGGTCTACGGCACCTACGATGCCAAAACCAACTCCATCACAATTGTCATGGACGGCGATGCGGTCCCTGTCAACGAGGCAGTCGAGGAAATCTACGGCGAGGGCGTCAGTGCTGGCGACGACTCGACGGATGTTATCATGAAGTGCCCGCCGCCAGCAACGTCACCCTCGCAGGTTTATCTCAACGTGATAAACGCCACCGACGACTCGGATGATGAGGCGACCAGCCATCTAAATTTCGAGCCCATCGAGAAATTCCTTAGCCCGCGCATCAAGGCCATCTCGCCGCTGGGCAAATCGCCCGCCAGCTCTATGTATTCGGTCACCTCGGATCATGGCTACGAGTCGGTTATGGGCTCACCAGCATCCACGACGCTGTCCCATTTGGACAACGATGTTGTCCTGCACACCGAAGATGACGATTTCCCCTGGGAGAGCAATTTCGATGAGCTGTTCCCCAGTTTAATATGAGAGGCTTCGTAAATGTTAATTCATTTAATTTTTCAAATTGAAAAACCTGTTGGACCATCCAATTCTCTCTCACTTAACTTAGTTTATGTTTATAATCTGGCCGGCCGCCCTCATTTTAGGTGCTTTAGCTCGTAGTAAACGCAGCTGTAGTTTGTTAAAAATGGGAAAACCAAAGTTTTTCTCATCTCTGTACAGAATTTGTTGTCATCGAAGGCTTTATATGATATTCAACTAAAAAAGTAGTCGCTAAGCTAATTTGTAAGTTTCTATTTATATGTAACACCTGTCATTCACATAGGCTAATATTTTTGTAATTTTAATATTTCAATGTGCTCAAAGAATTATCCAAAAACATGCAGACCACGTACATATGTACATATATGAATATTCAAAATATATAAAGACCACAACGGAAAGAACATTTTACTTATTATTATTTCATTCAATTATTATATATCCTTCTAAATATTGAGATCTGCACATGTGCTCTTTATAATTTTTCCTATTACAACAACTGAACCCTTTCAATATTTAATTTTTCTGGCAAAGGGGACCTTTGAGACGATCATATCAATAAATGAACAAAAAATAAAGATCGGATCATGTTCAAAGATTGTTGGGTTGGGCCAAGCGCAAATATCATGTACATTTCCTCATTCTTATTATTGTGACCTAAATAAAGCTACATGTGCGGTTATTTTGACTCAGGCCTTATTTAATAAAGTGCGCAGTTATGAAATCATACAGTTGGTCGATAATCCGAATCGCGCCACTTTTTCTTGACGTCACGCCAAAGATGTAGACGTACGTGAGCACAGAGCTGTCACCCTTTCGCAATGACAGTGTTGCATCTAGCATCAAGCAATATTTTCTTAAATTAAATAGTCGCTGTGCAGCCCTGTTATTAACAGCTGATGTATAACAGATTTTTTGTATAACATAAGAAAAACATTAAACATCTGTTGGAAGGGGAAGGCAGGCCGATTAATGTTTTTTATTTAATGCACAAAATATAACTATTTAAAGCCGCCCATAAAGAGAGGGCAAGCCTTTTATAACTATTTGCTGTAATTGAAATAATCAGACAAGAAAATTATTTCAAAAATTTATGAGCCAACGGATTTAATCAAAGGTGCAAATTGAAGTAATCGATAAAACATAAACAAATGCAAATTGAAGGCGCAGCAACTTGAAAGAAACGCAGTCCAGATACACCTAAAAAACTTATTTTTATAATATTGTGGCACAAGTATGGATAACAAACAGGAAAGCAAAAGCGTTGAGGTAGCAGCAAACGAAAGCGCGGACGCCCCGGTTGAGCCTCCGGCTGCAGCCAAGTCCGTAAACGCAGACGAGGAAAACGATGTGAATCCCCCAACCGGCGGCAAGGTGACGAAAAAAAAGAATAAACCAAAAGGACGGAGTCCAGTTGCCGGCACTGATCTGGATACGGAGCTGAAGAAGCTAACGCAGCGCAGAATCAATGTGGCTGGAGCGCCAAAAATGCCGCTGAATTCCTATGTGAGGTTTATGAATGACCGCAGGGAGCAGCTGCGTCGCGAGCATCCAAATCGCACCGCACTGGAGCACACCAAAATGATTGGCGAGGAGTGGCACCAGCTGACCGAAGATCGCAAGGCGCCGTACATGGAAGCGGCTGCCAAGGACAAGGCGCTGTAGGTGGAGCGGGGGCAACTGTGCTTCGATATTCTCATTCCACATCCAACACTCATAAATTGTTTTGTCAAAATTTACAGATACCAGGAACAAATGCACAAGTTCCTTAAGGAGCACCCCGAAATTGTGGCAAATGAATTGGCCAAGGCGAAGAAGGCGTTTGACACCAAAAATGCCAGCACATCGAAGGAGAAGGCATCGAACCACAGCAGCAACAGCAGCAGCGGCATGGATGCAGCTGCTCCAAAGAAATCGCTTGTGAAGAGCACCGTGAACAAACAGCAGAGCACACCAACACCACCAGATCCGGACGATATACCCCTGGCCCAAGTGAAACGGACACCAACACCTCCCCCACCACCAGCACCGCCGGCATTTGGCTCCTGCGGACCGCCGCGGCCATGTGCGGCGGGCGAGATACCCATCTATACGAACGAGTTCATTGAGCACAATCGGAGCACCGAGAATGAGCTTCGTCTGTTGCGCAAGGCCAAAACGGATCTGGAGCAGCAAAATGCTGTGCTGGAGCAGCATGTGGACAACACCAAGGCCGGACACGCCAAGGTCATGGGCGAGGTGTCCGAGCTGAAGGAGGAGAACGTGCGTTTGGCGGCATACATTAAGAATCTGCGACAAAAGATTGTGGCCACCTTGGGTGGCATCACGCTGCCACCGGTGCAGCCCGGCGGACTCAACGTGGACAATGTGGACAAGTACATACATCACTTGGCTGGCATGATCAGCAGCAGCAGCAGCAGCAGCTCGCCCGCCCAGAACAATGCCATGCTGCTCAAGGTGGGAGATCTGCTATCCAAAATGGACACCTCATCCTTGCAAAGACCATAAACACAAAGAAAAAAACAACATCGTCTGGGAGAGATGTCTCGGTATTAGTTTAAGTACAATCGTATACATAAATGTTCGTATAGTTTGTGTCTGCATTTGAGAGAGAGAGTAGTAAATGCTGCGAATCAAACCAAGTTACACAAATACTTAATTAATTTAAAACAAAAAACATGAATCGATTAAATAGTTAAGAGCACTGCAATCTGCGCACCTCATCGTCCTCGTAATCGCAGCTATCAGTGCTGCGTGCCGAAAGGCTGCCCATGCTGCGATACGAGCCGATGCGCGGAGTACGGCTCAGACTGCGCAGCCCCGGAACGGAATCGCCATCGACGGGCTGTCGACGTCGCAGCCAGACCTTCCGAACCACATAATAGCTGCCCGCCATCATTGGGACTAGCATCAGCGGATGGCAGGCGATGCGCAGCACAAACAGAAAGCTGGACATCATCAGATTGATCAGAGTCTCTGCGGGAGGCGACGTCGTCAAATTGGAAATCTGTCTATGGACACGGACTTACCTTCGATCTGCCAAATGGTGGCCACTGTGCTAAAAATAGCAGTCGAAACTGCCTGCAGCAAATAATAGATCATTGTGAATATTGGATATGGATTCCCTTGTCGACTGGACTTGTACTGGGTCTGGGTTTGGGTTTGGGATTGGTTTGAATCCACAACACACAGCGTGTGGGCTACTAAGTTATTTCGACTGACTGACTGAATGGGGATCACTTAATAATGTAGCTACCTTTTGTAGCTGGGAACGTATTACACTCCTGGCTAGAAAAAAGTGGTCTAAAAATGGATCTTGTATCCGTCCCTATCAACTAATTGGAATGACTATGAATAAAGAAAATAAAATTCCTTAATATTCCAATCTCGCTAACATAAACCAGATATACTACAAAATCTTCTTATCTTATCAAACTTCTTGTAAAACAGTATACAATCGAACAATAATTAATTTGTGAGCTATTTGATACATAACAAATAACCGCCAAAGAAGTTTTGCGTACCAAATTCCCCTGGTATTGATAAATATCTGCATTTTCGTAGATCCTACGATAATCGTAGAAAGCTCTATGAAGCTTACGATATCCGGCATTAGTTACAAACAGATTGAAAGAAATAAATGAATGCATTCAATAACATAAAAAGAAAAAAGGAATACAAATAAGTACTAGGCTTCACGCAGTGAAATGGTTTTTTATTAAACAAAATAGTCGTCGTTTTTCGTTTTCTTCGCAATTAAATTCAAGCATTTTCAACTTGCTTATTTTTTGTTTAAAGGAAGAGCAACAAATAAATTAAAACTTAAAAAGAAACTTGGTTGGTACTTTTGTTTGTTGTTTTTCAAAATAGTTAAGTCTACATAATAGGCGTACAATTAAAGTTTATAACAAAAATAATTTAATGAGATAATAAATCAAGGGCGCAGACTTCAAAAATTCCATTGAAAAGGGGGGCAGAAAATTTGGCAAAAACATAAATTACGCCAAATTCAAAGGCCATCACTAAAAAGTTGATCATCTCTCACAGCGTTTTATAAATAAGTAGTAAACAGATCTTTTAATCTTCTTCTCATCATTTCGCTTCTTTTGCATTTCAAATTAAAAATACAAATTGCCATTTGCGTTTTTTCATTCTTATTATTTTTAAAATGTTTCAAATCAATCAAAAAACTCGCGCAACGAGTTCTGCTAAATGTGTATTGTTTATGTGATTCCATGAGCGGATCTTGGGTGGATTTAAAGTTGACAAACCGGATACCGATAACGAAATTCTTAGTGGGGATTTGATGATGAAAACGATTTTCATTGATTTGTATCAAGTTTTGATAACGTTTTCAGGAGGTGAAATGACATTTAAAGGCATATTAGTTGGAGTCTATAGCAAAACTCCAATTGATTGCGTATTCGGGAGAAAAGAAATTTTTGGAAAACAATCAACTAACTGCTGTTGTTAAAGGTATCTCGATTTGAAGTGTTTTGCGACAGATTCAAAGGTGTTTATGGAAATTGAAAATCGTGTAGTACTGTGTGATACTGTTGTGTAGTTGTGGGTGGGTGGGGGGTGTAAAAGGAAACTGCTTATGCTTAGTACGGACATTCATTATATCATATGCAAACTGATCCATTCGCCTACTGTTCGACTATTGTAGTCTAAATCAATCGGTTGCCGTTTGCCGTTGCTTTTCATCATATAAAGTATAATAATCTCAAACTTGTCGTCTCATTAGCTGATGCGAGGATGACGCAGATGACTGCTGTTGGTGCTGCTGGCGTCAGGCATCCGAGCCATTGGGATTCATGCCAACGGGCGGCACCACCATCATGTTGCCTGTCTTGGGCGTATAGACGCTAGCGTTTGGATCCAGCGTGGAGAGTCCGCCGCCGCCTCCGCCGCCGTTAACCACATTACCGGCTACGACATGTAGCGCGGCGGCCACACTTACGGGCACCTGCATCTGCTGTTGAGAAACGGGCACAACCTGTTGCTGCTGCTGGTGTTGGTGCTGTTGGTGTTGTTGGTGCTGCTGTTGCTGGTGTTGGTGCTGCTGTTGCTGGTGTTGGTGCTGTTGATGTTGCTGGTGCTGTTGATGTTGCTGATGCTGCTGATGCTGTTGATACTCCTGCGCAACGCTCAGGCTGAGCATGGGGGAGGACGGGCCAGGTCCCCCCGATTGTAGCGGAGGTGTGTCGTTCATGCGCAGCATGCTTCCGCCGGGGCCATGTGCGCCCGTGTTCAGGCACAGTGTATCCGGCATAACAGCCAGCAGCTGTGCTATCTTGGCCTTGAGATCAATGACCTCATCCTCCTTGGACCGACGATGACCTGGAAGCAACAAAATATTTGTTTATTACAATCTTTCTGAGTCTATTGCCAAGACAACATACTGTCAGATATTTCTAGCTGGCGCTTGGCCGCGCCCAGAGCCGAGAATAAGTCCAGCTTAACTCTCGTCTCTGCAGATAGATTCTTTTCCAGCGTGGAGTTTTTCTCTTGCATGGAAGCCAGTGCATTCATTAGCATTTCAGCATCCGCCTGCGTGGACTCGCGATTATGCACCTTAACTTCCAACATACGATACTGTAAGGAAAATTGAGTTTTATTAAGGCAGTCGAGGAAACGAAATGCTGCTCCAACTAACCTCTTGCTCGAACTTCCGGCCATGATCGACGGCCATTTGCTTAGCTTCCTCGGTCTGTTTGAGATCGCTGCGCACACGCTTCAGCTCCTCGTCCATTTGCTGGCGGCGCTGCTTGCATTGGACGCTGCACTCGGGACGTGCAGCCTTCTCTTCGGCGGCCTTGCGTGCCTTTTTCTCGTTGGCCAGCTGAGCGTCAAGAGATTGCTTCTGGCGGCGCTCCTCGTTGAGACGCCGCTCCACAGTCTGCAGACTGAGCATATCGGCATGGCGTGCATTGTTAAGCTCCTGTATGCGCTTCTCCAGCTCATCGCACTCCTTTTGCTTGGCCTGCAAACTGGACTTGCTGGTCAGATTCACGTCAAGCTTTTGGCGCAGTTCATTCTCGATTTGCTTCATATGGCTGATTTCGGCACGATATTTCTTAACGTCGGCCTCTAGTTTGAGACACGTTTCACATATCTTGGATACCACTTTGCTGGCTATGTGCGAGATGGCGGCAGCGGTTGCATTGCTCGACGTTGAGCTGGCCGACGACGATACGGAGCTAGCATCATTATTGTTGTTGTTATTATTGTTATTACTGGTATTAGTTACTGCAGCAGTTGCGGCAGTAGCTGCAGCCTCTTTATGCTGCGACTGCTGCTGGCTATGATTGTCTTTGGCTGAGTTGTCCTTCTTACCGCGATTGCGGCGACCTGCAAGACACGAGAGAGTTTAATCTAAAATCGCCCAATCAGTATATTCCAGGCACTTACCTTTCGGCGCCTTCTCTACCTGAGGCACTGATTCCACGGCGACCGCTGCCTCATCTGTCTCGAACTGAAGGACGTTTCCGTTGCCGACAGCATTGTGCGTCTTTTTGTCTGCAAGCAAGGGGGCGATATCAATTTCCTTCGAATAAATCGTTTTCTTTTTGTTCAATGCACCCTGTTTGTCCTTAGCCCCCTGTTGCTGCTGTTGCTGTTGTTGCTGCTGCTGTGGTTGCTGTTGTTGTTGATAGTTGCTATTGCTACTATCCCAGTCTGACTTCTCCTTATTACTTGTTGTGGCTGCATTGCCATCCACTTGCTGATAGCTGTTACTGTTGCTATTGCTATTTTTTCCGCCATGCCGCGTGCTATTGTTGTGCTCATTGTCGGCTGCATCGGCTTTGTTGCGATGCTTTTCCTTGTCCATGCTACGCCGATGATTCCTTGAGCCACCGCCAACATGACCATTTGAGGTTGCTGCAAAAAACATTGATTTATAAATAGATTATTATTGATTATCAACGAATTCTGCCTGTGCCTATACTTATACGAAAATAGGCACCATGTCCATGTGGTTGCCAGGAGTTTTGTTATCGTTGATAACACGGCATAAATACATATACATAAATGTATTCATACACGATTATAAGCAAGTTTGGAATATTTTAAGCGAATATTATGAGCGTTAAGCTATTGAAAGTAATGCTAATAAATGCTGCACCTGTTGTTGTCGCTGCTGCTAATGTTGCTGCATTTGATTGCCTGGCCGTAACCGAGGTGGATGAGTTCGTGGACGATGACGGCGATGCGGGCGATGATGAGGAAGCTGCTGTAGCAGCGGCTATTCCTGATGCTGTTGCCGCAGTCATTGTGCTGCTGCTTTCGCTGGTATTGTTATCCTTGGTGTGATGACTGTTGCTATTGCTGCTACTGTTGTTATTGTTGTTGTTGTTATGGTGATGATGATGATGATGATTATTATTGCTGCCACTGCTGCCGGCGCCGCCGCCATGATGATGATCGTGATGATTTTGTGCTTGTGCTGCAGTTGCCAAAATACCATTCGCCTGGGATGTGGATGGGGTCAGCGCTGCCGGCGCCCCTCCGGTGCCATTGGGCACAACAACTGCACTGTTGGCTGCAGCGCTCACCACAGTGGCACCTACAATCTGTGTCTCTTCGGTAGCCTCCTCGGCAGGCAGTGCCTGCTGCAGTAGCTGCATATAGAACTCATTCTCTTTAGCCACTTCGCGCTGCTTGCGCTGGCGCATACGATAGCCTACGTAGCTTTTAAAGCCAAATCCGAGTGTAACCACCGGATATCCAATGCTAAAGAGAAGACAGGCGTTCAGCTTAAGTATATAGGACACTTATAACTCGATCGGTACTCACCAATGCGCTGCAAAAGGTCGGCATAGATCCAAATGCGGCATATGCCGACTGTCTTTCCATCGAATGCCCACCTCCAGGTAGACAAACAACATCCAGAGTATTATGGTCGGCAAGCAAATGCCCTTATCTGCAACAATTTATTTATTTAAACAATAACAAAAACAATCATATCAATTATTATTATTTAACGCACCTGTATGCCAAACGTACTGCACCCAGACGTATGTGCTGGCCGCAAAAAGCAGCCAATGAACGGGTATGAAGAACAAACACACCAGATCCGATGTTATTGCAATGCACACAAAAAGCACTGAAAATGCCTGCAGCAGCATGTCAATGTTAAATAAAATAAAGTTAAAAAAAACGTTCGCACAGCCGCATAAGCAATTCATTTACCAGTCCCTTGTACTTGAAGGAATCATGCACGGAGCGGAGCAGCAGCCAGAAAGGCCACAGGAATTCAAATCGGAACATGAACATAAAATCGGCCACCATCACAATGGCCCAAAGTATTAGAAATTTCATGTATAGAACAGTTGTGCTGCAAAAGATTCAGAAAAATTCGATTATTAGACAATATTCTAGCAAAAACACAAAGTTATGCGTTCGAAAAACTCAAAGCTAGAAAAGCTCAGGGAAAAATAAATACACAGATATTTTGATTATTACTTGATTAATCCATCAATAACTTTTAAATCAAAGCTCAGGAAGACAAAATACACAGGTATTTTGATTGTTACTTAAATAATCCATCGTAAACTTTTTAATCAAAGACCAGGAAGACAAAATACACAGGTATTTTTTGATTATTACTTGATTAATCCATCAATTACTTGATTAATCCATCAATAACATTTTAATCAAAGGTCAGGAAGACAAAATACACAGGTATTTTGATAATTACTTGATTAATCCATCAATTACTTGATTAATCCATCAATATCTTTTTAATCAAAGCCCAGGAACACAAAATACATTACATTATTACTTGATTAATCCATCAATAACATTTTAATCAAAGGTCAGGAAGACAAAATACACAGGTATTTTGATAATTACTTGATGAGTCCATCAATAACTTTTTAATCAAAGCTCAGAAAAACAAAATACACTAATATTTTGATTATCACTTGATTAATCCATCAATTACTTGATTAATCCATCAATTACTTGATTAATCCATCAATATCTTTTTAATCAAAGCCCAGGAACACAAAATACATTACATTATTACTTGATTAATCCATCAATTACTGGATTAATCCATCAATAACTTTCTGAATCAAAGCCCAGAAACACAAAATACACACGAATTTTTTGATTATTACTTGATAAATCCATTAATAACTTTTTAATCAAAGCACAGGGAAAAAAATACACAGATATTTTGATTATATAACTTTTTAATCAAAGCTCAGGAAGACAAGATACACATGTATTTTTTTATTATTACTTGATTAATCCAACAATAACTTTTAAATCAAAAGCTCAGGAAAACAAAATACACAAATATTTGGTTATCACTTCATTAATCCATCAATTACTTGATTAATCCATCAATAACTTTTTAATCAAAGCTCAAGAAGACACAATACGCAGGTATTTATATTATTACTTGATTAATTCATCAATAAATTTTTAACCAAACCTCAGAAAGACAAAATACACAGGTATTTTCTGATTATTACTTGATTAATCCATCAATAAATTTTTGATTAAAGCTCAGGCAGACAAAATACACAAATATTTTGATTATCACTTGATTAATCCATCAATTACTTGATTAATCCATCAATAACTTCATCAAACCAAATTTTCACGCTCAATTAAGACTTTCAAACACATTTGAGATCGACATCAGGCAAATCACTGAATAAATTATCTAACTCAATTGGCTCGCGGCAACAAACAGCATCTCACACACACATATATATATATATATATATATATATATATATATATACTCGATGCTGTATAGCATTGCATGCATGCATAATGAAATAACGAAACATGCAAAATCAAAATGTAAACAAACAAATAAATGCGTAATAAAACCAGAAGCAAAGCGACAATTTGCTGAGCAGAGGAATACCCCGAAGAATCCATTAACCAAATAAATAAATAAAATGTGATAAGTAAAATATGAGTTTTAACTGAATTCGGACAGTCTAAACCCTTTAATTTTCTTATTCCTGAAATTTTTTAGTAATATTTTTTAAAGATATTAAATTTCAAGCTCGGCCTCTTAAATAAATAAAATGTTTTTATATCCCACTTTTTTTTTGTAATCCAATTGGGGTTTTCAGTTAATATTTTATGTATAAAATTCATTAAGCTCTTATATTTTTAAACAACCGTAAGTTTACAGGGTATTTGCTAGTCGATTCGGTAACAACAATGTTCCTATCAGAGCCAATTTTTTGATTTTTTAGAATGTTGATAAACCAAAATAAACTTGACTTTACGTAGCTTAATACAAGTTTGCTGTGAACCAACCAAATCTAGAATAATATATTACGCGATGAGTGTGGTATGCGTAACAGCGCGATAAACTGGATAGATTTGTACACGTATGTTGTACATATGCATGTGTGTGTAGTTTCATGTGTACAAATGCGAAAATGTTCGTATCAGAGTTGGGCGCGTGTCGTAATTTTTCTTCGTGACAAGCTCAAATCAACACGACAGTGCTTGTTAGTATATCCATTTACATTAGCTGCACTTCAATTAAAATATGTTTTTCCAGTGTTGGTGAAATCTTCGGAACACGCGCCTATCTCTTATACGAAGTTCTCAATATCGTTGTGTCGTGTTGGAAATATGCAATACGCACTCATCTCTAATACGCACGTACATTAGATCTTGTTAATATTTTAACACTTACCTGCCATACATGCCCTCTGTGATTTTGTTCCGCTTCATTGGGCGACGTAATTTGCCACAATCCGCATTGCGTCGCTTCATTTTTGCTGCACGCTTTATTTAACTTTCAATTTAAGAAGAACTTTTGTTTATTATGTTTGTTACCGTTTGTCGTTCGGTGTGTAACTTTAGCCTGATTATTTTTATTGATTAAATGTTCGGACGCTTTTCGCACTGCGCTCACTTTAAACTTATTTTATCAGATGGAGGATCTGCTGGCAATTGTTTAATTATGCTGGGGGTCGCGATACTTTTTGTTTTAGTTGTTGCTTCTGCTGTTGCTGTTTCTGCTGCTGTTGGCGTTGACGTTGTCGACATCGATATGGCTGCTGCCGGCGCGGCATTTCCTCACATCTCACGCGTACGCAAAATTTACCTCCCGCTGAGCCGGCTTTCAGTTCTTAACTGCAAATACACACACACACATACGTGAACATAAGCGGGGCGAAAAAAAAGGAACGTGATAACATTGTAATTCTTTTCAAGTGTGAGCATGATTTAACATTTGTTCATACACATGTATGTACATATGATGTATATGTATTGTGCATATATAGTATGATTGCATTTTAGGCTACAAACTGTCAACGACGAAGGCATGCGACGCTTTTATTTATTTATTTGAAGACTATTTTTAAGCAAACTTTTTTCTTTCGTGTTGTTGTGCGTTGATCGCTGATTGTACTATAGTTATTGTTGTTGTTGTTGTTATTGATGCTGCTTGAGTGAGTGCAAGTGTGGGCGTTGCAGTTGGTGTTGAAATGCGGTCAAGCTATTTAGTATACGAAAATAATCACATTTAGCTATGCCCGAATTACAACATTTAACATTTAGCGTCGCTGCAATAAAAAAAACAACTAATGCGAACTGTTCTAATAGAGATCAGCTGCAGCACTTGCGTGAGAGAAAGAGAGATAGTAGAAGTTAACTGTTAAATAGCCCGCAATCGTATATCGATTTTTATTGCATTGTGTGCATTCTGCACAGCTGCTCCTCACTGCTGCTCCTCCACATTTAACAGAACAAGTGACATTCAACTTGAAAGCGCAACGGGCGAAACAACTGATCATATAAATAAATATAAAATGCAACAAAAAAGCAACCAAAACATGTGCTGCTGCTTATGCAAATGTATAAACAATACTTGTGTATTCGTTTTCTAGTATTTTCGCGTAAAAGGTTGCCAAGCAAAACAATAACAGCACTAAAACGCCAGATTCACACGTTGACTCGAGCACGCCAGCAAAAAGTTGTATGTGGGCCCTTTCTAATAGCTGCTAGGGTCATAAAAGGCGCGCATTAGCCAAGTTTTTTTTAATTCTATTTCGAAAGGCGAACATTGGATTGGCGGACTGTCAAATATTATTATTATTGTACATATTAATTGTATTATTGTAGAATACAATTTATGCGCTAGAGTGACCAAATTCCAAAAAAGGAATATCTAAAAGTATAGAAAACAAGATTAATTTTTGTAGAATAACGTATTGACTTTCAAAAATGATTATTCTAGTATTTTCCATTCCCATATCTATGACAAAACTGAACTGACTTTTTGGTTTGGTTTATCGCTTTAATTTTAATTGAAGTGTTTAGTTATATTTATTTTCAATTCCTATTTTTAATCTTGCGAAATTCGAAAATAATTAAAGTAGCTTCCCGTTACCAGTTGATAAGATAACTATTGAAAGCAACTTTTATACTGATATACATACATACATTTTCCAACTCAGCAAATTTTTCGAATGTATTTAATGCTGTCTTTTTTAAACAATTCATGGAGGGATGCTTGAATTTGGATGCGACCTCTAGTTCATTCGGGATTTTGCATATGTATGTAAGTGTGTACAGACATATGTATGTATGTAGAAAGTGGAGAAGGAAAGAAGCGGCAACTGCACGCGCCTCAACATGTGGATGCTGCCCGGTGACTTGAATGATTATGTTACTCTCACACAGGCACAGACGCAAACGCACATACTCACACCTTCAATCCTTTTTATAATGTCGACACACTGCGCCTGCGCTGAAAACACTCACACATTACTCAATTGAACGGAAGCGGAACTACATACATACATATGTATGCAGATTTAAAGGAAACAGCTTCACAGCCAGAGAAACATCCTTGCGCATGTGTATGCTTGTGTGCGTTTGTGGCTGTATGGGATTCTATACATACATATAAGGTAAAACGTTTATAAATAGCATCCAAAAGTGGAGCGCATTATGCGAGTGTCCGAAACTGACACGAATAGCAACGGTAACGGAAACTGAGCTTACTGATGACGTCTGGTTTCATCCAAATATACATACATACATACGCACACGAGTATATATACGCGCATAGATGTGCTAACACATCTGTACATATGCAAATAGAGATGGTAAATCTATTGGCGGAAGGCAGCAAAGAAACTGCACTTTAAATAATTTTATATGGATGCCATTAGAGAAGATTTTCGTTGCTTAAAAATAACTTTGTAACAAATGTACGAAAGCGTGTTTTTTATATGTTTTTACGTTTACGAAATAGTTATGTACAAATGTCATGGTAACCCCATCACTTGATTAACATTTTAAGCAGAAAATGTGTTTGCTGTCGCTTATTGACGAACATTTTAAACCAAATACACGCACTCGTACATATAGAGAAACAAGCTTAACATTCTGTTATTGCACTGTAAAGTCCTGCTTAAGTAATTAGGATGTCTGCACTTTCTAGCTGCAAACATACACAACTGCACACACACGCATGCAAGAATTGTAGCGATAAAATTGTCACTGATCATAATTGTACAGCTGCTTTAGGCGACATAAGAGAGACCAAAACACACGCTAAAGAACTTTTATGCATACAAACATAAGTATATGTAAAGTGTCTTTGATATTATTTTGCCTTAGCTGAGCGCAATGCGATTATTTCATATTTATTTTCGTTAATATTTTTGTAGATTGTTTTTCAGTATGTATGTTGGCACTTGAGTGCAATAGTCTTTATTAATTTCACATTCATTAAGTGCCGCCGGTGTCGATTTGATAATAGTCGAGCTAGCAGTGTAATCACCTTGATTGAATAATATATGCATAAACAAAATATCAACTTGTAGTTTGCATTAAATATATACACAATACCAATTGTAGGCAGGTAACAGCAACAATAACAACGACCGCGAAGGCAGCACTAAGCGAAAAGTTGTTCAAAATACACAGCGGACTGTGTGGACAGCGATTGTCGCGGTTCGAACTGAGTCTGCGGCTGCTTCAGTGGGATGGGGATTGGGGTGGCTGTTGAACAGCATCCACATCTGCAGACAGAAAGCAACAAGAGAGCGCGCTTACAGGAAAAGAAATGAGGATGCTGCTCCTGGATGTCGCAGCCAGCTGCCGACGTCGTCAGCGCGGTTACGTTGCTTTTTCGCATTACATTCATGCACACGCATACAAAACAGCCTGAATGCGTGTATGAGTATGTATGTGTGGTTTGTTGGCGGCGGTTCCTATGTATGCACATACATATATATCAATGTACATTTTTCACACTCTGAACACACGCGCGCACTCCTTTATGTATGTATGCATGCCTATATTCAAATACACACATTCATGCATGTTTGTACATGCAAAGAAATGTTTTTTTTTTTATTATAGCATACAATTTCACAAGATTTGTGTATTTACTCTGCTCTGCTCTCTCTCACTATTGCAGCATCCACTGTATTATCGACAATTAAATAGAGTGGCTAACGCGTTCCGCAATGACTTTTAACACTCTTTGTACATGGATGTTTTATAAAATTTTGCACATTTCTTACAAACAGCCACACATCTACACACATATATGTACATGTGTATCCACGTACGTATATGTATGCGTATACTCGTGTGGGTAAATTCTTTGGCACAGAGAAACCAAATTTTTCTTTTGCACGTCGCTCAGCGTTGTTTGGAGTTTAATACATACAGTTAGAGAGTTTAATCGTATATCAGTAGTCTTATTTGCAGTCCATTAATTTTTTAAAACATTCATAGATATTATTGATTAGCTTTTTTACGTTTTTTACCGAATCGAAACTTCACGCTCTAAAATGACGCGCACACACACATCTATGTGCAAAGACTTTTTTATTTATGAAAAATACCAAACAGAAATGTTAATTAACATAACAGATATATTAACATTAACATTTGGCGAATTGCTTTTAACAGCAACAGATTTTGTTCGAGGAAAAATTGTCGTTTTTATGCACGAACCAGATCAATAGTTATTTTAAATATAAAACTGTAAATTGGTGAAAATTAAATAAAAGATATTCAATTCAAATTGATGCACTTAAGGCAAAACCGTGCTACCCACCAAATTTGAATCAAACTATCGCTACTATATCTATCGATAGATAGAGGATATTAAACCAAAAGCTTAAAAAAGCTGGTATGATAATCATGCAAAATATCGTAACCGTTTTATAACATTGCAAGTGTTGTAAATCACAAAATTGAACGGCAACTTCTGTCAACGGAAACGATAATATGGTTGTTGGCCTAACCTCAAATTTAAGTTTAAATAAATAAAATATCAACTTACTCTTATGCTGATTTTATAATGATCTCGAATAGTCTTTTATTAATTAGAGATGCCAAAAAAAACCTACCCTAATTTAAGTTTTTATAAAAAGTGTTTTATGTTAAACGGACATGTCTATGAAGTGAAGCGCAAAAGAAACTTCATTGCCAAATTTTTAGCTGCACAACGGAGATTTCCTAGAAAACCTCGGGTTGCGTATAATCGTTGGGAGCTATATGAGGACGAGTTTTAAAGAAGGTTTTATGGTAATGTTTCGGATTTAATTGTACGCATACAAACACACGTATTTAAGTCAACTGTCTGTTTTGTTTTTTTTTTATTAATAGTATTGATAATATTTTCATATTTAAATTGTACATTATTATACCTGTACTTATAAACTGCATATAAGAAACGATTTGTGTTAAATACCTGCTTAAAATTATATACATAACAAAATAATAAACATTTCAAGCGTGGCTGTTTTCTCTGTCTATCAATTTCGTCCATACATTTTATTTTCTAATTATTTGCTACAGTTTGTTCCATTGCGCCTTTAACTGTATCTGATGTTGGGAGTTTTTTTTTTAAGTTTATATTTTTCTTTTATTTTGTTTACAAACAGAACTGTATGGAAAATTAAAAGTTTTAGCATCCGACATCCCGACAGGGATCAGATTGTTGTTTAGTTTGTGGTTTGGCGGCAGCTAAGCCTTGAATTGAAAACTTTAATAATATAATAAAATAAAGCGCCTTAGCCTAGCAAGAATGGGGTGCAGACTCGTCGCGTCTCAACAAATGCGTAATCTCAAGCTAAAATTTTAATAATATTATATAAATGTTTGCATGCATGTTGTTGTGCGACACACACACAGATACATGTATAAATCATATTGTAAGGAAATTATAAATTACACATTTTTTCCGACTAACCATCGAAAGTTCTTTTTGTTGCTTCTAATGAACTATTTAGGCAGCATTCTATGTGTCCGTCTCGACTTCTGGCTGTGCACTGGCAACTGGCTCAGCTTCCGTTAACTCTTTCGTTGACTCAATCTCGGCGGCGGGCGCTGCCTCCGGCTGTGCTGTTGCAGGCGATGGCGCAATTTCTATCAGTAATCCGCTGTTCGATCTTTGGATGCGGCTCCTCCTCCGGCTGCTCATCTTGCTGGGGCGGCGGCGGCGCTGTTGCTGTAGCTGTAGCTGCTGACAACGGTGGCGGCAACTCGTCATAGAGGGGCGTGCAGACGGGTGATGGCGCCTTTGGCTTAGACGCCTCGCTGCTCTCCTGCACAACTGGTCGGGCAAACGCCTCCGTCTCGGTCATTGTTTCCGCTTTCTGGCTATCGTCAGCAACCGCAGCACCACCAGCAGCAGCAGCAGCGGCGGCAGCGGCGGCAGCGCTTTCTGCAGCTTGCTGCGCCTCCATTCTCGCGTCGTATTCCTGCAGCTCTCGATCCCAATCCTCCTCGGTATCGACTACGGCTGATTTCGCTACATTATTAACGGATGGCGCTGCCACCGGCTTATTTTTAAAATCATCTGCCTCTATCGAAGATTGTTTGCCTTGCAATTGGTTCTCATCCGTGGAGCTTATTGAGTGACGATTACTGTCATCGCGCGAACCGCGTCTGTTATTGTTGTTGGGTCCACGTTCACGCTCTTCGCTACGCGGCCCGCCTCGTCCGCCACGTGCATTGCCGCCGCGACGTTCGTCGCTATCGCGATCGCCACGGAATCGATTGCCAGGGCCACCTGGGCCACCGCCTACACGACGCTTAAAGTTGCTGTTGTTGTTGTTTATGCCGTTATCATCCTCCTCATCACTCCAGCGGCCACCGCGAGCTCCACCCATGCCACGACCTCCGCCAGCGCCGCTGCCGCCGCCGCCGCCGCCGCGACCCCGCTGGTTATCATTAAACGGATTGCGTGGATTGAAGAAGCCTTCAAGTAAAATTCCTGTTAGTATTGGGTCAATTATTGCAGCTGGTAAATGCTCACCTGGTCCTTGCTGTCTGCCACCTGGCCCGCCTTGACCTTGATTACGCATAAACATGGGCCCAACTCCATTGCCCGTTCCCGGTCCACCCATGCGCTGATTAAACGCCGCTGGCGGCAGTATGCGCATCTGCATCAGACTCGTTGGCTGATTGAAGCGATTCGGATTCATATTGGGCTGGAAGAAGTCACCGCCGCCGTTGCCGCCATTATGGTTGCCACCGCGAGGTCCTGGTCCCATGCCACGTGGTCCACCGCCAGAACGATTATCGAAGTCTGAATTGATTCAAACGAAATGTAGTCGAAGAATTTATAACTCTACTCTGCCTGGAACTTACCCAAGCCAGCCATAAATTCTGGACGTGGCATGCCACCATGTTCCATGCTGTTTAGGTTAAGCCGCGCTCGAGCCTCATTGAAAGCTCCGCTAAGCGGAGGTGGTCCACCTGCGCCGTTCTCATTCCGCCAGCGATCCGATGTCTCGCCAATGTCGTCGCGGCCACCCCAACGTGAGCCGCCGCCTGGACCACGTGTCCGATCCCGCTGAAACAACTCATTGGCTGCGACCGCTGCAGCCACTTCGGCACTGTTGGGCGGCGCTGAGCCACCCGTAAAAATGGGTGGCGGCTGGCTAAAGTTCGGTGGTTGTTGCTGTTGCTGCTGCTGCTGTGACGGCGGCGGGACGGATTGCGGCGCATCCTCAAGCTCCATTTCGATGTCCATTTGATCGTCACTCACATTGCCAGCCCCAGAGACCGCAGGTGTTGGAATTGTGGCCATGGGTGGCGGCACGGCACCGGGCGGTGGGAACTGTGCGCCTGGCGGCAGTCCCAGCGGATGTGGCGGCGGACCGCCCATGCTCGGAAAGCCGGGAGGCATCATGTTTGGCGGCATCATCATAGGCGGTGGCATACCGGGCACCATATTTGGAGGCATGGGCATACCACCCAATGGATGATTCATCGGTCCCATGGGGCCCATCATGCGCTGTGGTGGCGGTCCCGCCAAAGGCGGCGCCATCTGGAACTGACCGGGCACCATACCCATCAGTGCAGGCGGAGGGGCCCCAGGCCCGCCATGCTGTGGCGGCGCCACCGGCGGTGGCTGTGTTGTGTCAATGCCGAAGAGCAAATTGGGCGGCGCCACAGGCGGTGCCGTGGTGAGGTCAGCTGTGGGGACAGTCGCCTTGTTTTCTTTGACATTTTTCGCCTGATTTATTTTCTGCTTCATCCAGCTGGGCATGGTGTCCTCGTCAAACATGCCACCTTCCTCCAGACTGTCAAAGTCGGTATCGGGACTCAGCTTGCTCCACGGCACATATGTGACGCCGAGCTCGAGATCCCAGAAGTCCTTCCACTCCTTACTCTTGACACCCTTGCCGGCTGCCCAAGATATGGTAATGGCACGCCCTTGCAGCTTGTGATTCTTTAGCGCCTGCATGGCCTTGTGCGCATCTTGGCGGCGATTCATTACGATGAAGGCGCAACCTCTTGGCACAATCTGGTCGATGCTCACGATATCGCCATATTCGCCAAAAGTGTCCGACAATTCCTCCTGATATACCAGCTTTGAGAGGTGGCCCACCCACAACGTGGTGCTGCACACTGCAAAAAAAAAAAAAAAAAAATTTATTCAATTAGGATAAGAATTTTATTTTTTAACTCGTTTTCAGTTACTTTAAGGATTATACCAAGATTATTTAAATGCGTCCAAAACGGATACTTGGGATAATAAGTTAAAGAGTTGATGTTGTATGCTCTTTTTTTATAGCCTAATGATTTCAATGTTTTTTCATATAATGTCTAAAGGATTGAATGTGACATCTCCGACCACATTAAGGCATAGAGAAAAAGTTTATTTTCGTCTGTTTTCCTTTATGTAAGCGAATCTCCCGAACTAAAACTATCGTGATGAAACTCGACTTAGCATGGATGGACTATCCTGTCAGTTAATCAGATAACTTTAAGTTAGATAGAGATATTGATATTTACTCAACTTGCCGAGCAGGATTTTCATTATACCCTTTGCCAATATTTGGACTACTATAAATAACATATAATATATCTCGGCTGATATCTCGGAAACCAAATCCATTTGGAAACTGAATAAAATGATTTGGTTAACAATAATAGCCTTTATATAACCATGTTTAACGTTTGAATTTGGAATATATGTAAACCAAAACCTGGGCTCATGGATGCGGTTTGTACCGTGAACTGAATTAGTGACATACTTTTATTTATTATGCAGGATGCCCAAAAAAAAAACTGTTTTGTTATTAAAACGAATCTTTGCATTGTTTAAAATATTTATCTATAGGGAATATCTCTTAATGTTACCCCAGTTGGTAAGTCGCTACCAAAAATGGATTTATCATAAAAAAAAACTCTCCTTATACATAACGAGAAAGTAGGGATATCTTCGGCGGGCCGACGATTTAATACCCTTGCAGACATTTCCCTTTTTTAGTTACATAAAAAAAGTGCCTGTCAAAATGCGAGGTTTATGGAAACATCTTTGAAAACTGAATATTTAGCCCAATGAGATCATACTATTCCACCAATCTTTCCTACAGCGGCTATATGAGTATCATAATGGAACTAAATAATCCCGAGTTTGATCAAATTATATTAATATAAAAATGTTTTCAATACAATAACTCAATTATCGTTGTTGTCCGCTCTAGCCAGTTCCGACATATGTACTGCGTGGAGGGCAGCTTTTTAACTGAGAAACTAGTTCGCATGAAAACAGACATTCCGACAGACGATATGGCTATATCGACTCGGCTGTTGATGCTGATCAAGAACATATATGCTTTATGAGGTCGGAGATGACTCCATTTCGTTACAAAATAATAATTCCAAATGCAAGGGTATAAAAATATATATGCATGCTTGTAAATCTAGACTCCCCCTAGGCTCTCTGCGTGGAGTTGTAGCTTTAGTATGTACACGTTGGAAATTAATGTGAGCGTTAAGGTGTCGTATGAATGAGTTACTTGGATGCCAAGATTGATTCACAGGACATCTTGAACTGAATGCACAGTTAGATTTGTTTTGGGTGCCAAGTGCTTAAAATAAGGTTACATTAAATATGCTTATTATCTGAATTGATTGCCAAAAACTTTGCTCAGAAACGCGTCAGGGGCATTTGAGGATATTATGTGGGTTAAATATAATGCCAGATAGTAAGATTTGATCATGTTTTAAGTACAAGAATCACTAAAGCTAAAACACACACACACACACGTCAACCGAGCCAAGGAGCTGCAGGATAAAAAAAGATTTCAGTTTTAGCATTAATTAAAAAAAGAAAAAGGATGTGGTAAATGTGGCATAAAAAGGTTTGCGCAGAAACTGAGAGCTTCTTGATCCTGCAAAGCCTTTGGCATGCGACGAATACCAATTCCGTAATGGCTTACGGCTTACGTGATGTTACGTTACGCTATGGTTATGCATGGATAGTTACCACTTAGATGATCCTTCTTAATATCTGGCAGACCCTTCTTGCGACGCTCACGTTCATGCTCCCGATCGCGCTCCTTGTCGCGCGTGCTGCGCTCCATACGGTCACGATCGCGCGATCCACGCCTACGGCTGGAACGTGGCGACCGGCTACGGGAGCGGGAACCGCGCCGGCGACTTCCGCGGTCACGATCATTGGTATTGCCACCGCCACCGCCGCCGCCACCACGGTTGCGGGGTGACCGACTGCGGCTGCTCCGTCGACTTCGCTTGTATCGGTCTCGGTCGGGTGTGGGACTACGGGAATCGGCGCCATCCAGATTGATAACCTGAGCGTTTGAAGTTTGGCAAGAAATTTGAGAGAAAGTGATGTGATATAAACGTTAACATTTTAAGCATAAAACAAATAATGGCGGAATGGAAGAGTGGGAATTGGAATTGGGTGTTTTTTTTTTTGTTAGTATTTGGTTAGTTGGGAAAACATATTGGTTGGATTTTGTAGAACTACAAATTATAGAAATACGTATTGTTTTTTTTTTTTTTTTTTTTTAATAATAATATATTGTTTAAACTGCATTCTTGGCGTGTTGACGTGTGTTTTGGCCTTTTAATTGGTCGGCGGTTCTTTACTATTTCATTGGCATTTTTTAATCGATGCGTTTTCGAGCAAGTTTTTGTTTACTTTTTGATGGGCAATTGAATTTGAATCGACTTGGAATTTCGGTTACATATTAAGGAACTTACCAAACGTTGTTATACGGGGCTTCTAGCATCGGGTTTCGCATCCGTCATTATTTATATAAATAAACCTTACCTTTGGGTTTTTATTAACATTTTAAATAAATATGCAAATTTCAAGTTTAAATTTAAGTATGGCCCTTTAGAGAGTTATTTCTTGGCCAAAACCATAAAATCAGACTTAATAGCAAGGCAATTCAAGTCGGGCTTTAAATTAATTTTTCCATAATTATTAACATTAATAAGTGAACACTTTATAATTATTCCCCATTCTTTGCGTTTCCTTTTTGATTTTTGTTTTCTTTTTACTCTGCTCGAGTTAATCAATCGGAACATTAAATCCTCCGCCCGGTATAACAACAGTTTGGGCCCGTCAGCAGCACTTGGCACCCGATGAATCCGGAACTATTTAAATTGTTTGCAAATTCATTTTTCAATTTCTCAATAGTTCCAATTTTCATTTTGCATTTTGAATTTTATCATATATCAACATATTTAACAAGAACTACTAAATTGCAGCTTTGTTTGCAGTTTTGATTGATTTGAGTTTTTGGGATCAATCAAAAATGCACACATTAGCCTGCTTGATGAAACTATAAAATTGAAGGAATGTGAGCGTACCTCAATAGGTTGCTGTTCCGATATGAATTCCACGTCCTTGTTCATATCCGTCACATCGTTATGACCGCCCATTCCCATTGCTACGCCCGGCGGCATGCCAGCTGTGCCCTAAAATTATAAATATGTGTATTATAGCATTAAAGAGGGAATTGCCTGGGTAAATAAAATCGAACGCGCACCTTGAGAACATTCTGCAAATGCTGCTGCAGTGCATCATCCTGGTAGCGATGTTTTTGGTTCTCCTCTTGCTGCTTAAATTTTTGAAAGTTTTGCAGCGTCTGCAGCTGGCGCAGCACATTGGGATCATTAAGCAGTTGCTTCAAATTGTTGTTCTGCAAAGTAAGGCGTATATTATTATATAAATGGGAGAAATGCACTAAGATTCCAAATAACAAACTAAAACTAAACAAAAAATGTAACATATATATATATATAAAAAAAAGATCCCTGGCATACATCAAGCAAATTCGAGGAGCCAGGCGGTGAGTCGTCGCCCATACAATGATGATCTTCGCCCATCAGCATGTCCGCATCCTCATCGTCAATTATCTCACGCACATCATAGTCCAGCTCGTGCGAGCTGCTGCTTTTGCCGTACTTGTGGTGATGCGACTTGCCGTGGGCCCCAACGCTGTCAAAGCGGCTCTTCGATCCGGCGGAAACGCTAGACGACATGCTATGCTGCTGATGCTGGCGTTTCATATAATGCTGCTCCATGTGACGTCGGCTCGAACTGGAGCACTTCTCATGGCTTAGCTGTGTATTTGCAAGCATTAGGCAAGACATGAATATAGTGGAATGTTAGGAGTAACAAAAAATAATGGCAATTGGGTTAGTTAGTAATCCAATTACAACGCACACATAGACTTATAATACTACGCCGGAGCCAGGCAATGAGTATAGCTAGTCATTATGCGATATTAATTGCCAGTCTCTCGATCATCCGGAGCCCACTCACCGACAGATCCGGCATAGCACCACCCAATTTGTCGTCGCTGGCAGCACTTAGGTCCATGTTGCTCATCCCGGAGGTATTAAGGCCGTTGGCAGCATTGTTACTGGAAATATCCGCCAGATTTAGGGGACCGCTGCTACCGCTGGGCCCTGGACCTGTGTTGAGGTTGCCGGGTCCGACAATTGGTGGCATTTGGTGATAAATGGGATGATTCGGGTCGGCCAAGTCGAATATCGGCTGTATAACGTCCGATTTGAAGACATTGTTCTTTTGCCAAAGGTTTAGCACGCGTATGATGCGACTCTTATCCTCAGGCGCGCAACGGAAGAGATTGGCAAAGGTTTCGGTCAGATTGCGCTGAAAGCGTGGCGCAAATACGTCCTTTTCGGTACCGTACTGATGCCGCGATTGTCGCACAATCGAGTCTATCACATACAAGCCCGGCACTTTGTACTCCGGCTTGCATTTGAGTATAAACTTTTCGACACTCTGCACAACATGCTTATAGAATTTGATTGCTCGCATTGCCGACTTTGTGATGGCGGCCATTTTAGCCTTTGATATGGGCGGCCGGCTATCATAGAGCCCGGAAAGCTGAAAAACACATGTACATGTCAAGATGGGTTCAGTATGTGGACCAAGGCAGGACACGAGGTTTTATTGTTGCCAACATTTAACATTTAGATGTGTAAGTTTGGCGTGATTACAATTGTGTACGGTCCAAATTATACAACTACACAACTATATGGCGCATACAGACATGTATGTAAATACCGAGGTATGTATGGGCAGATATAGATATGTATGTATGTATGTACATGTCTGTGGCAGCGGCCTTAACTTACCTCATTATTGAAAGCGACGACCGTCTCCATGTTCATTTCGATGCTCACCACTACACGCGCGCACAGTATTCAAATTCGCATACTATTTTAGTATAAAAGTATATTTATAAATTACTTTAACGCTTGTTTTACAACTTTTTACTTGAATTTTCACAATTTTTTCGCATGAAAGCGTGAAAAAATGGCTGCCGATAGTAGGGGTGCTTATTTCTTAAATCAACTTATCGACTATATCGATATAAAACACACATATTTTGATATATATGGAATTGCCAAGCAACGCTATCGAATACTTTCTTTAATTGTTAATCGATTACACTTAAAAATTGTCACAATTTTTTCTTATGATTAGATTGAGATTATCTAAACATATTCTAATTGAAGTTTCCACCCATTATAATAAAGATGCACCAGCTGCAAGATATTAGCGTTGCCAGACGATATAAAATGCAGCAATATATAGGGGCTACCCCATATTATAATGGGTATCGTTGCGTTTTCTTTTATGCAGACAATGGTCACACTGGAAAGAAAGCAAAACGAAAACATTAGCTACTCAATTTTAACAAAATTAATGCTCAATAGTAATTAACAAATTATGAGCGCCCACCACAGGCCCCTCGACGAGTCAGATGTTGTGCTAATACGTACGATACGTTCTACACCATCGCTATACGACCACAGACATGGAGACTTTCGCCTTTCGCAAAGAAAGGAAGAGGATTGGGCAAAAGTGGCCGAGACCCTAAACATTTCATCGCCCGATGCACGACGCAGATGGACTTGTCTGCGAGACCGATATTCGCGAGAGCTCAAACAAATGCGTTTGCATCCGAACTCTGAATTTGGACACAATGACTTTTTTAGGCAAATGGACTTTTTGCGCGAGTTCGTGCGAAAACGTCGCGAGCGAAGCCGTCGTGACGATACGCCAACAAGTTGGCTGAAAACGGAGGTGAGAGCACCCAAACTGAAAGCACGTCCCGAGCCAGATACACTTATTGAACAGGACCTGGATGAGTCACAAGTGTACGATGAGTGTGATCACAACTACGATGCCGATGCCAAGCTGGAAGTGCAGACTACGCAATCGGAAAGTTATTCAGTGCTAGTTGAAGCGGACGATGGAGACGGACATGATTCGTATGAGGAGTACATGGCCGATTCCGAATCAGCCGATCAGAAAGTCTTGCCCACAATGCAACCATCTCCAACTCTGGTCACAGTCCATGCTGAGGCACCGACAACAGGTACGGTGTGCACTGCCGGGGTCGCCTCGCCTTCTGATGCTGGCCATTCTCAGGCGGACATTGACTATATGGTCTGTGTGCCGAATGTGCGAGTAGAGCGGGAGCATTTGCCGCCAATTAAGCCAGAAGCATCCCCCGGATTCGAGGCAGTCAACGCACCAACTGCCACGAGCGCGTCCAACGAGACTGAGGATGACTTCTTCTGTAAATCGGTGGCAGCCTATTTGCGACAACTGTCGCGACGGCATAAAATCAAGGCGAAAGTGGAAATGTTCCAGGTCTTGGAGAAGTACATATTGCTTGAGGAGTCCGCAACAGCGCCTGGGACGAGTCACAATGGTTAGGCAGGTTACATAGCGACATATGTACATATAGTTTTTAAATAGATTTTTATGGAGTACAAATATACAACTGACAAAAATCAATGATTCTCTCTTAAGCTTACTCTAATAATTCTGATGAAGACCCGGCTCAGCAAAAGTCTTCATTGATGATATCCGCATTGACCGCCAAGCCGCGTTCCTTGAGTGCTTTGGACACGAGTCGATGCTTCTCCTGGCGCTGTTCTTGCTCACGACGCTGTGCATCGAGTATCTCATCAACGGAAATCTCTTTCAGGGGCAACTTTTGTTCTTTGTCACGATCCTGGAATATATACAAAGTAGGGTTATGTTATTGAAGCTATTCGCATTTCTACTCACAATCTCGCCAAGCAGCACCACGTTCTCGCCGCGTATTATAAAAACTCCGCGCGGAATATCTCCGTACTGGTTGCCAACGTGTATCCGTTCGATTGTCCGCTGCAAAACTAAATTGGCAAACTGATCAACGGATCGCAGGTAGCCAATCAGTGTACGGCCGTCCCGAAGTAGAACCATAAGTTTCTCTGCGAATTCGAATTGTTAAAATATTCTGAACAGTACATTATGCCGGTTATGTATAAAACATACTGTCCACTTCCTCCAGCAGATGTGCTGTTCCAGCCAAGGGGTTGAGGTCGTCCATAGGGCGTGGGTTTAGTGTTATTTACCAAATGTTAGTAGAAAATTCTTTTACACCTAAATTATATTAAAAATACTTTGGAAAAACATCTACTCAGCCTTAAATGCAATAGTACTACTGAAAACTTGTTTTGCGACTGGTACGCTGACAACATTTTGCTGCAAGCATTTTGCTATGATCAATTGCTTACTTTGCTTGGCTGTGCGATATTCGAAAACAACGATGCATTTGTATCAGTATTCAAGCCGTCGTTGGCGGTTCATTAAAATTTTAAATTAGTAGCGACAAACAAATTTATTAAATTTCGATTTTACCACTCATATATTTTGTGGTTGAATTTTTGCTTAAAAAAACAGCGTACTTTTAAGCACGATACATATTGGGTTTGCAAAACATACTCTTATCGATTGTTATCAATAGGTGCCGGCATGAACGTCGATTAAGCAGCCAGAATTAAAAAACTGCGAAGTTAAACAAAATAACGTTATCTCAAAACAAAGATATTCGCAAACAAAGACACATTTGTATAAATATTCCAGCCGTTGTTGGCGGTTCATTAAAATTTAAATTAGTAGCGACAAACAAATTTATTATATTTCGATTTGACCTCTCATATATTTTGTGTTTGACTTTTTGCTTGAGAAACAGCGTACTTTCTGCACGATACGTTTTACTCTCTCATCGATTGTTATCGACAGGTGCCGGCATGGACGTCGATTTAGCAGCCAGAATTAAACAACTGCGAAGTTAAACAAAATAACGTTATCTAAAAAAACAAACAATAGTTCAAGCAGCTGGTCCTAAATCTTGTTTAAAGGCACATTGGAGCAAAATGAAGTAATTTTAGTAATTATTGTGCAAGGAATAGAGTTACTTCTTCTTTTACTTTCCTAGGCTCAGCGTTGACGGGCTCCTCGTCTATTTTCCCTATGAATACATTTATCCGGAGCAATATGCATACATGCTGGAGCTTAAGAGAAGTCTGGACGCTAAGGGGCATTGTCTGCTGGAAATGCCTTCAGGAACGGGAAAAACAGCGACATTGCTCTCCCTGATTGTAGCCTACATGATTGAGCATCCGGAGACAGTGCGCAAGCTAATTTACTGTTCCCGAACGGTCCCAGAGATTGAGAAGGTTATTGCCGAATTGCAGAACCTAATGGTCTACTATGATCGGCATTGCCCCGTTCCGCCGGGCTTTACCGGTCTGGTTCTTAGTTCACGTAAAAACATGTGCATACACCCGGAGGTGAGTAAGGAGCGTGAGGGCAAGGCGGTGGATGGCAAATGCTATGGTCTTACTGCCAGCTACATACGCGAACATCACGAGTTGGATGCAGAAGTTCCAATCTGTAAGTAGAGGCAGTGCCTGTCAATCCGACCAAAGCTTTATATCTATCTACTCTGCTCGTAGGTCAGTATTTTGAAGGCTTTACGTTAGAGGGCAAGGAGTCGACGCTGCCTGTGGGCATTTACAGCCTCGATGATTTAAAAGAATATGGACGTTCAAGGAATTGGTGTCCCTATTTTCTGGCACGCTATGCTGTGCGTAAAACATTAAATTAAAAAATATATGTTCCAATTGATTGTTCTTTTCCTGCCAGATTGCACACGCGCACATTGTGGTCTACAGCTACCATTATCTTCTGGATCCGAAAATTGCGCAGGTCGTGTCGAAGGAGATAACGCGCGAGGCCTGCGTGGTATTTGATGAGGCTCACAATATTGACAATGTGTGCATTGACTCGATGAGCGTGAAAATCAATCGTCGAATTGTGGAGCGAAGCACCAACGCTTTGAATCAGCTCACAAAATTGGTGCAGGAGTAAGTTCAACACCTTAAAAAAATAGAAAAACTCATTAATTAAGTTTTTTGTAGCATGCGGGAAGAGGACACAAACCGATTGAATGAGGAATACCAGCGAATGGTGCAGGGCCTCAAGGATGCCAGCGTACAGCGGGACACGGATATGATACTGGCAAACCCGGTGCTGCCCAGCGATGTGCTCAAGGAGGTCGTTCCGGGCAATATACGCAATGCGGATCACTTTCTCAGCTTCTTGCGTCGTTTCGTAGAATACATAAAAACTCGACTTCGTGTGCATCACGTGGTCCAAGAATCACCTGCCGGATTTCTCAAAGATGTCTCATCTAAGATATGCATTGAGCGCAAACCCCTGCGCTTCTGTGCCGAGCGTTTGTCCAGCTTGTTGCGCACGCTTGAAATCACCGACTTGACTGAATATGGCGCGCTTACGCTGGTTTGTGATAGCCTGCGATCTTTTACTGAATTCGTTGTAATTGTCCATTTACTGCCCACAGATAACACACTTTGCCACCCTCGTTTCGACATACACGAAGGGCTTTACAATCATTATCGAGCCTTTCGATGACAAGACGCCGACTGTTTCAAATCCCATCATGCATTTTAGTTGCTTGGACTCATCCATTGCCATGGCGCCGGTATTCTCACGCTTTCAAACAGTTGTAATCACCTCGGGCACGCTGTCCCCGATGGATATGTATCCCAAGATTCTTGACTTTGATCCAGTTGTGATGAGCAGCTTTACAATGACATTGGCTCGTCCTTGTCTGCTGCCCATGGTAAATGTTAAAATTACACTATTTATATTAGATTTTAATTTTGTTTATTTTTTTGAACAGATTGTATCGAAGGGCAACGATCAGGTGGCCATTTCGTCAAAGTTTGAAACGCGCGAGGACACAGCTGTCATCAGGAATTATGGCCAGCTTTTGGTGGAAGTGGCCAAAACAGTGCCCGACGGCATTGTTTGCTTCTTTACGTCATACTTGTACTTGGAGTCGGTTGTGGCATCCTGGTACGACCAGGGGATTGTCGACACTCTGTTGCGCTATAAGCTGCTGTTCATTGAGACCCAGGACAATGCCGAGACCAGCTATGCGCTCATGAACTATGTTAAGGTGAGCCGCATCAACTGTCAGCAGCAGAAGCACATAGCTCCAATTGCTATGGCTTCCACTATGTGCTTGACACACATTTACCTCGATCTTCGTTGAATCTCCGTTTAGGCTTGCGATTGCGGTCGAGGCGCTGTTCTGCTGGCTGTGGCTCGTGGCAAGGTCTCCGAGGGTGTGGATTTCGACCATCACTATGGTCGCGCGGTGCTCATGTTCGGCATACCCTACGTTTACACGCAGTCGCGCATTCTCAAGGCGCGTCTGGACTATCTGCGCGATCAGTTTCAGATACGAGAGAACGACTTTCTGACCTTTGATGCCATGCGGCATGCGGCACAGTGCGTGGGCCGAGCGTTGCGTGGCAAGACGGACTATGGCATCATGATATTTGCAGACAAACGTTTCTCACGACAGGACAAGCGGTCGCGTCTGCCCAAGTGGATACAGGAGCATCTGGTGGACAGCTTCTGTAATTTGAGCACCGAGGAGGCTGTACAATTGGCTCGCCGCTGGCTGAGACGCATGGCGCAGCCGTTTTCGCGTGAAGATCAGCTGGGCATATCGTTGCTGACTTTGGCCCAACTGGAGAGCATGGAGCAGGAGAAACTGGAGCGACAGGCGCAGGGAAAACAAGGAGTGGGTGGCGAGGTGCAGGAGCTGTAATCCGAATGAACGTCGCGTGGTACTGGAAACCGGCTCATCAATTGACTGTCGCCGGCTTCCTTCCGCAATGTATTTGATTTTCGACTGGGCATGCTTGTGTCTGTACGATAATAATTATAATAAATGTTGAATTTGTTGCCAGCTAATGGCATTCAATGCCATTAAACGGAGCAGCAAAAACAAAAATGAAAAGTCAAAAGTTTTGGTTGGCTGGGGCGGGTTTTTTTTTATCATTCGACTTTGCCAGGCTAAACCGACGTAAATGCCTTATTAACTGATAATTAATATTATTAATTTAGCGGTTGCTCATTCCCCCAGATGAATGACTCAATGCCCAAACGCCCAAACTGCGGCTGTCGCTCAAGGCGGCGGCCAGCCAATGTTGTTGTTATCGATTATGTCAAATCGATGACGATAGTTTGGGTAGCCAAATCGAAATTTTAATTGCTATCGGTGATGGCTGCATTTGGCCCTCGGCTTTGAAATGGTTCCTGAAAAGTTGATTGGACTCAGGCATCAGCGGCTTAATTGTGTGATAATCCGCATTGACCGAAAACGATTTTATTCAAAGCTATCTATTCATAACTGTCAATGACTTGTAATGATGCACAGCCAGGTTATCAAGACAATACATAGTAAATATGTGCCATGCGCTAGAATAAAATGTACGAATAAGTATTTCCAAATGTACGTATTATATTTATTAAGTTCCTATCGCTAGCGAAAACGGTTTCTTAATGATTTTGTTTGTGCAAATAATTGCCCGCAAACATTTTTGCTAAACAATTAAGAAAATTATATTCGATTCTGAGATTTCAGACTTTCAGCCAAGATTCTTAACAACGACGAACATTTTATCTACCAATTTCCTGTAGTCCTCGTGTGAGCTCGAGAGTGCGCTAAACCCGAAACACTCAGAGAGAGAGAGAGAGAGAGAGGGAGAGAGAGTGGGTAGCGCAAAAGCTTTGCAATAATACATATACAATTACATTCGTATATATGCACATAACTAACGGCCACGGCCAGCACTCAGAGAGCAACAAGTAAGCGAAAAGTAACCGAATACAATTACAGTGCACCTACGCTAAAAGGAATTCCCACAATAAAATTTGTTGATGTAAGAAAAATTACTATATATTTTTTAACTTGCATAGGCATACACATTAAACAAAATTTGAGGGGATGTCGAGTTTGGGCACAAACTTTGTCGAGTTTCGAATTACATATAATTGTTGCAAAAAGTGTTGTGTTTAACTTATCGTAAGTTTACTGTATTAGCAACAACAACGGCAACAAAAGGCAAGCGACCGCAAAAGCGACGCTGGCAGCGCCGTCGACAGTTGTATCTCTCGTTGAACAAGAACTTTCGATTTTTCATAATAAAAAGGTTACAACTAAATCTCTGGCCGTTTAGTCGGGTGTAGCAAATAAAAGCGGAGCGCGCGCGCATTAACGTCAACAAATAAAAATTCAATAAATTAACAATCAGTAACAACCAAATTGATATCTAACCAAAAGCCCATAACGGTTCATCTGAAGCCACGCGTTATTTAGTTTTTTAATTTAGTATCGATTGTACGCGCTAGTAAACCAAACCAAAACTACCAATCTAGAACTTACGCATATCCTTTTAAAATTTAATTTCAAAACACCCACAAACAATTGAACCCGAATTTCAACAACAAAATGAAACCCCAAGTTAACGAACAAAATGGTAGCACTCAAAATGGCGACATTGCTACAGATGCTGCCAGCGTCGCCATGGACGCTGCCGCGATCGTGCCAGCAGCAGTTGCCGCCAGCGCGGGCTCCGTTGTTCCTGCCAAAAGCAGTCAGCAGCTGAAACTGGAAATGCTTAACATAGGCAACGGAAATGGTGAGTGTGACCAAAGACGATGTAAATACACTGTGTGTGACCGACTAGAAAGGATTGCAGTCGCTTCCTAGTACAGTTAGCTTGTTGTTTCCTGCTTTCAGATAGCTTTTATAGCGTGAACAGTAATTAGCTGCTGTAATGGCTGTCTGTTAACTTACAGATATCTTGAAATACTCCATTTTAATTAACAGTATTATTAAGTTGTTTCATAGTCAACTCCTTGTGGATTTCAATTCAAACTTTGCTTTGTTACGTTCTTGAAATCCAATTGAAACAATTCAATTCTTTGCTTATTGTTACCTGTTACAGCTACAGGTAAATATAGTTCGAAGTAACATAAGAGCCAGACTAGTTTCCGAGTAATACGGCCTTAACATTTCATCACGCAGCTTAAAGTAGATGGGGATCAAGTTAGTTCAAATGCAGCTCAGATTCGCGCAATGACCCTCTATGCTTAGCTCTGATTTCCGGCGATGCTGGCACATAAAAACCCCAATTGCACATAAGCCGCAAATGGGAAACTCAAATTTCTGTCAAACCAAAATTCCTCAAGTCCGCACACACATACACAGGTATCTATATATATGGAAACCACACAATGGCAGATCAAAAAACATTTAACAAAAAAAGACACACGAATAGTTAATCGTAATAGATTTATTGACATTGACATTGAAAGTTTCGCCTCTGGCCGTTTAATGCAGATCGGCAGATTCAACGAGAGCTTTATGGCTTATGAGCTGGTACATAAGCATAAAACTCCTCGTCGTAATCCGGTATTTGGCCGAAAGCCCGTGGCGGAGCGGGGCTAGAGACCTGTACTACTTTTTGAAGGTTAAAAGCATTTAATTGGACGCGAGTACCAAGCACACGAGCTGCCGTTTAAAACGGTTTAGATTTGTCGGTTTTATACAAATACATATATATATATCTATATTTTTTTTTTTTTTGATTTTTTGTCTTTTGGTTTTTTGCTGTTTCTTTCATATCGCATGAGTAATAAAGTCGCCGTGCTTCACATTTGAGCGATCGCGGTCAATAAAAAAAATAATCCACGGTATTTGGCTTGTAATTGCAGCATATAAGGAATGCCAAGAATCCTATCTGATTCGATAAAATTAAATATATTCTCAATTATCCATCAAATGTTCAAAAACCCCCTTCGCCCCGCCCCCCTGCACAAGCGTAGCATTGCGGCTCGCCTCTTCGTAGAATTCCGTAATGCGTAATTGTTAACTATGACAAAAAGTGAAAAAACACCTGCCCTGTGGAAAATGTTAATGATGACTTACCTTACTTACTTACTTAATTGCCAACAGGTTGGCCGTACACTTGTCTCACGCTGTAAAGGCATTGATTTGTAGCATTTATTCGATCAATTCGTGCTATCTGACTTTTCACATCCACTTTGCCAATGTTAAATCAATTCTTGAAGATTAGCTGTAAATAAAAGAATTTTAACACAAAACAAACAAAAATCTACTCAGCAAGCATCCCGATCTAGTTTATTCGCATCAGTTATTCGCAGGTTCGATGGGAACATTATAAAATCCATTACAGAGATTTTACTGTCATTTTTCCAAGCCCAATTTATTTAATCGATTTTTCACAATTTCAAGGGACCTGATAAAATCCATCGTGAAATTTTGGTACTTATTTTGAGCCCAACTTATTCCATGATCCAGTTTCAAGTTACAAGGGACCTTATTAAATCCATTGCAGAGTCTTAACTGTGCTTTTTCTGAGCTCAGAGGAATATGTACATATGTATATGCCATCAGTTATTTGAAATTGCAATGGGACCTTAAAAATTCCATTGCACAGATTTTAGTGTACTTTTTCTGAACTTCCAGCATAGCTCAATGGAATGTGTATCATTGTGAGTTACAAGGGGAACTTATAGATTCAATGGCAGAGTCTTAAGTGTACTTTTTCTAAAGTTAACTTATCTCAGTGGCATATGTATTTATCATAAGCTATTGCAGAGATTTTACTGTATTTTTTTCTGAATTGAACTTATTTCATCCAATTTCACAGTTTCATGGGACCTGATAACATAAATCGCGAAATTGTAGGGTACTTTTTCGGTACCCAACTTATTTCATTAATTATTATCACATTTTCAAGGGAGCTTATAAAATCAATGGCAGAGACTTAATTGTGCTTTTTCTGAACTCAACATATCTAAACTTATCTCATATATTTGCCATCAGCTATTCACAGTTTTAAGGGGACCTTATAAAAAGCCATTTTACAAATTTAACTGTACTTTATTCTAAATCGATCTTCATTCATCAGTTGTCACAGTTTTAAGTGGACCTAATAAAACGCATTACATCGATTGAGCTGTACTTTATTCTGAATCGAACTTCTTTCATCCATTATCACAGTTTCTAGGGGACCTTATAAAATGTATCACAGTGATTTTACTGTACTTTTACTGAAGCCAACTTATGTCATCCGTTATCACAGTTTCCAGGGGACCTTCTAAAATGTTCACAGAGATACAACTGTACTTTATTCTGAATCGAACTTCTTTCATCTGTTCTCACAGTTTCGAGGGTACCTTATAAAATGTATCACATCGATTTTACTGTACTTTTACTTTTTGTGAGCTCCACTTATCTGACTGGAATATGTATAGGATATATTCAGCTGACTCTTAACTAGATGTGCATATATGTTAAGTTACCCAATTCGTGTTATTCCGCAGTTCAAAAAGTGTACACAATCCTATCTCTAAAAAAAATCCACTAATCTTAAATCCAATTCAAAAACCACAACAATTAGCATTCTCAGACAGTCGGAATGCATAAATTGTTTTTCTCGAGATGCTGCGCGTTCATTGACTTCTGGGGTTTCGGGGACACTTTCTATATAGCTATATACTGGTCCGTATGATATATATATATACATAATTATGCCCGTACTCGACTTTCGCATAAGCCATACAAATCTCGTCTGCACTTTTGGTCCTTTTGCTGGCTTCCCCTATAAAAAAAAATGGGTTTCTTTCATCTCTCCGTTTAATTGGGTTTGGCAAATTTTATTCTATTCATCTATGGCTGACAAAAAACTGTTGCTCTAATTAATGTTACTCGAAAAACTTTTTTAAAATTCCAAATTTTCGTCTACATGATTGTCTCCTCCTCCAACATGTATTCCGTGAGATCTCCAGGTCCTGACAATAGGGTCACGGGCACACGATTCATTTGTGCCACCTTCTGACTGGGCCAGACCATAATATCGTTGCAATTAGTTAAGACCATAACGTTTGTGTTGTCCGTGGGAGTGCAGGGTAGCGTCGATATCTTCTCGGTGTCGCAGCTATTTGCCTTCCGGCGGAAACGAAACCTTATGGGCTGTGAGTTGTCCATTACGGTCTCCTCATCAAAATAGGGCGGTGCGGGCAGCTTATAGACCGGATTGGTAATAGCGGGTTTTGTTAGCTGCAAAACACGAATTAATCGAAATAAAGAAGGGAAAGGAATATTCCGTGCTCCTTAATCCTTACCTCTTCTATTACCACCGATGTTTTTTTCCGCCGACATGGATCACAATAGTTTTGGCCATTGGCATCCGGCGGCGAGCCGCTGGCGCATGGATCTGGAGGTGGCTGCTCTGGTTGAATGGCTCCAATTTCTTGTTGGAACTTCTGCCTTTTCTTCATCTTCGACTCCTCGGACTCTGCGGCGTTCTGTTCCATGCAACGCTTCAGAAAGTTCTCTTCAATATCTATCAGTCGCTTTACGGCACAGTCCCGTTTAAGAAAGTTCTTTATCACGGAAAGGTCACGTGGAACAGCGCCAATGACATCGAAGTCATCGCAGCGGAGCTTAATTCGATGAGCCATGCTGCAGAGAATTTGGAATTTTGTCAGAGCAGGATTCTTCTCTTTGTCTTTGTCTTTGTCTCTGTCTTTTATGTGTGTGTGTGCGTGTGTAACTGACGTTGAAGTTTTGACGGCTGCCGCTTGGGTAAACACACAAAAAAAAAGTTCAAACAAATTGTATTAACAGGAACCTTGGCCGATTCGAGTGGGCGCCAACCCAGCCCAACCCAACCCAACCCAACCCACCGCCGCCTCAAAAGCAACAAGTTTGAAAGTCAACAGTTTGGCCAGCACTGGCCACCAAACTGTAGGCGTGCGCTGTGCGCAAATCGCAAAGCTCGCTCGCCGCTCGCCGCACGCCGCACGCCACACGCCACACGCCGAAGCTTTTGTCGCTCAAAGCTCTGCTTGAAGTTCTTATTAGCATTCGCCGAGCCCAACGGGCAGCCAGTTGCCCAAAGCACTTCACAACGTTAACACGCAGTAGAGTTTTAGCCAAAAGCCCGTTCCGAGCCTCTCTCGACTCCGTTTTTAATCCAAAGTCTAAATTTTGTGTATTTATATTTTTTGGCAATTTATATTTGCGCGCGCCCATTTTTTGTTGTTGTTGTGCACGGACAAACATTGGAGCCACACATCATGAGCTTCACACGCCAGCTATCCGAGATGAGCGCCAGCGAGCTGAACGATGCCATCGATGATACCAATTTTCCGCAGGCCCATATACTGTCGCGTGGTCGCAACAACAGCGTCTGCTCAACAAGTAGCACCTCGGGCACCTCCTCGCTGGTGGACCGCGCGACTAACCAGCCGGAGGATCCGGCCAATGTGCCGGCGGCGACAGCAGCGAGCGAGGAGACTGTCATTCGACCTCGCCTGATACTGAAGAGCAGCAACAGCATCCCGGAAAACGATGGTACACAACCGTTAACACCAATGACACCGCGTACATCGACAACGCCAGGTAGTGGGATGCGTAGGATGCATTGTTGTTGTCGCGACACGTGTCCCCACACTTTGATTAGTCAATTATTAACCCGGGTTAATGCCCAACCCCATTTGTAACCCCATTTTAATTAATATATTTAATGTGCTAGGAACACACAGATCAGCAATTATATTGCCAAGTGGCGCCTGACAATTAAATTGCCAAGTCTCGCCTAACGGCCAATAACCGTTAACCGTTAACCGATTGGTGATTGCTGATTGGTGATAACAGCTGCAAGCCCCGTTGTTTGTTACACTGATATGAATGCCCGAGCATTAATTCTGTCAAAAGTTCAATTGTGCTTCGATCTGATCTGTTTTTTTTTTTTCACCCCAGCCCCAAATAGAGCGCTGTGTTTGATGCAGTCGGGGTTGCTGGGTTATCTTGCGGGGATTGTCGAGTCGATAATATATTGTCGCTGTTTTTTGATGTTTTCTGTGTTTTCGTTTATGTAGGCCATGAGAACTGCACTTTCCATCACGATCTGGAGCTGGACCACAAGCCGCCGACGCGCGAGGCCCTGCTGCCCGATATGGCGCGCTCCTATCGCCTATTGCTGGGCGGCCTCGGCGAGAATCCCGATCGTCAGGGCCTGATCAAGACACCGGAGCGTGCGGCCAAGGCCATGCTGTACTTCACCAAGGGCTACGATCAGAATCTGGAGGGTAAGTACTAGTCGGGCTCATGCATAAACATAAGACCAATTAGCACTCGTCAGTTTTTTTGTGTGTCCAATTAGCATTGGGTCAGTGATCCGATCCTGGGCACAGTGTGCCTCCCATGAATCAGCGCCAAGCGGGCATTTCCACCAAAATAGCTAAACTAGTTTCTTTCGCAGTGTGATTCAGCACGTCAGGTCTACGTCCACGCACTCGCATGTCGCTCACCTTTATCAGGTGCATTACCTAATTGCCACTATCTGACTGGTCCGTTATGCAGTTGTTCTGCAGTGCAGTTGGGTCTGCCCAATTCCTGGAAACCGCAAACTATTTGCCCTTTTTTTTAGTTTTCCTGGCCAATATCTGATTAGATATGTTGTATAATTCACGTGTTCAATTTTTCAGCGGTGTTGTTTCTAATGTGAATTGCAAGTATGCAGACCGGTTTTAAAAAAAATAGTCATTTCGAAAAGCAGGTTCTACACTTTATTAAATACAATCGCACAAAGTCAGAGTCACATTCAAATTGGCCGCAACAACAACAATGCCAGACATTAACGAAAGTAAATCGCCTCGAGCCTGATATATCTATATCAAAAGCGCTTTTATCTCACTTCAATTTACATTTAACTAATTGATAAGCTTATTACTAAATACGGCTTGCCAAAATTAGGCAAAATTTAGCGAAACTATTGCCGTTAAAGGCTTGACGTGTGCTGTGAAAGGTTGGGTGGAGAGAGGGCAAGTGGAGAACAGTTACTGTGAATTGACAGGAAACGCACTTAAGCTTTTAAAATTGTAACGGCAGGAGGGAGAGAAGGAAAAGTATGAGAGAGAGAGAGAGAGAGAGTGAGCGTGAGCGTGAGAGCGCGTGGCCTGCTGTGGGCGTCAAGTGGGCGTCAAGCACTTAAGGCAAGCCGAGGAGAAGTGTGCAAAAAAAAAAATCACAAGAGTGGGCAGCATTTAAAGCTGAAGTAGTGAAAGCTCAAGCTCCCAAAGAATGGCCAACAAGTGGCGCCAACAGCCATACACATGCACACTAACACACGCGCACGCACTAACACACATGCATACAGTAGCACACACACGCACATGCACTTACGCACTGCGCACAGTCAAGTGGAAAAGTTGAACTTAAGATTCAGTTATGCCATTGCCACACATTTTATTGAGCAAATAAATCTAGCATAAAATATGCCAAACGTCAACATCAACATAAATCAACTTGGAGATAAATAATACTTACAATTTCCTTCTTCTTTTATATGCTGTGTGGCTCAGACGTGCTGAACGGCGCTGTCTTCGACGAGGACCATGATGAAATGGTTGTTGTCAAGGACATTGAAATGTTTTCAATGTGCGAACACCATTTGGTGCCGTTTTATGGCAAAGTGTCCATTGGTTATTTGCCATGCAATAAGATTCTAGGACTTAGCAAGCTGGCTCGGTAAGTTTAACAGTAAAAAATCCCCTAAGCACAGGCAAACTTAACATTTATGTTTTCTTTTTTGTATATTTTAGCATTGTAGAAATATTCTCGCGTCGTCTTCAAGTCCAGGAGCGTTTAACCAAGCAAATTGCCGTTGCTGTGACTCAAGCGGTGCAGCCCGCAGGAGTTGCTGTTGTTGTAGAGGGCGTGTAAGTACACAACAAAATAAAATATAAGTGCTAATTTGTTCGTTCTCTGAGTTCAAAACAAACAAAAAATCGTGATTTTTTTATATAAAAAGCAAAAAATTCGTATTGCATCGGCCGGGAATCGAACCCGGGCCGCCCGCGTGGCAGGCGAGCATTCTACCACTGAACCACCGATGCTTTTGACTATCATGGCGCTAAAATTAAACAAACCACACAAAGAAGTTATTAGTCAATTGAAAGGGATTCATCTATCTTATCTATTGCCACATTTAGATAATTTATTTAACCGAATTGTATGCTTTCTCTTTCAGACACATGTGCATGGTTATGCGGGGTGTGCAGAAAATCAATAGCAAAACTGTTACCTCGACTATGCTTGGTGTATTCCGCGATGATCCAAAGACGCGCGAGGAGTTCCTAAATCTAGTCAATAGCAAATAAAAATATTACAATTTTTTGACTTGTGTACAAATTTGTTGAAATTTTTGTTTCGGTTAGCTAAATTTGAAAAAAAATATATGTACGAAAGCATCGCGAATTTTTGGTGTTGGTAGTTTTACACACAATACGTTTGTTCATTTTAAACGCAAATTATGGCACATAAATAAATACTATTTTTTATATACACATACATACATTGTATGCAATAAGGGAACAACTAATGAGACATCATTGCAAACCGTTTAGGGAATTTACAATTAAGCTAAAATTCGTAAAAATAATCTACACATATAAATTCGAATATATATATATATATATATATTTACATATACGAACATAAACATACGTACTTATATGTACTCATACGAATTAGAAAGAAAAAAATGGAATCGTTCGAATTGCTTGTTATTTATATGAAAACCTATGCATTTTTTTTAAACAAATATGTATATTAATTATGGAGTTTTTAAAAAGAAAACGAAATTCAACTTATAAATTTAAAATAGATAAATGAATGCTCATTTTGCAATTGTTGTTCTTGCACTAAACAGAATCTGCTTAAAGTATTTAATAAAATATATATTTGAACATTGTTAAAATTATACGCATTTTTAAATATTTCATTAAAGGAATATCAAACAATACTACCTACTCATAAAATAATCAAATATGCTTGAATTGACGCTTTAATTAAAAATAAAAATGTTAAAATATAGTTCAATACTGTTTTTCATTTTATAAACAAGGATGAAAAAGTTAATCCTGTTGTGACCCCGACGTGAATCGAACACGCAACCTTCTGATCTGGAGTCAGACGCGCTACCGTTGCGCCACGGAGTCCTTGTTGGCAGTTCTACCAAATGCCTTATAAATGACAAACACAATATGCCATGTGCTTATCCTAGTTGGAACATGTAAATAAATCTCATATATACATACTTTATATGTATTTACGAAATATAGAATGAATATTGAGTCTGAGGACTTTAATACAAGGACAAATCTCCAGCATAGATAATCCGCCTTCTTGTTTAAGCATTTTTTCAGAAAAATAAGGATAATTTTATAAAAATGCAGTTTATTTCCTAATTTAAATAGCAAGGCAGCAGACTTGAAAACAATTTTAAGGACATTGCAAGAATTAAAAATCGGATTTTAAACCGTTCATTGTATGAAATTACAACTACTTATTTATTTGGTTTGTACAATTAAACTTAGTTGGTATACAGAACGAATAGATTGTGATTTTTACTTTGGCGTACCCTAAAATCAACAAATGCATATATTTTTGTACAAAAAAATTTAAAAATAAGACATTATTGCAATCCGCGGTAGATGAGTTTAGATTAAACAATACGGATCCAGTTTCGAATCCCAAGCTAGTCTATAAACGGAAGTATTGTCCTATCCGCTGCCAATGCTGTTTAAAAAAATCAAAGTTAGGTCGATAGTTTTGAACTTTATACTATTCTTATATTAATAAAACTAGACATAAGCAGAATGAAATCTAAACGAATATACATATATATACTATCTGCATTTATTTTACAAATTTTAGGGCAGTAAGGCTTCATATCTTTTATCTCTTAGTTATCCGTCCAACGGTGTTCCCAAATAGACCATTGACACCTCCGTGTTGCCATAAACAGCAGATACCGTGGGATAAAGCTTTTTATCTGGCAGACCTGCAATAAAATCAGCGTATTATTTGTAAAAGAATATTACACATTTACATTAAATGAATAACTCACCCCTAAACGCTACGCCCAGAAACTCATAGTTTTTCTCAAATGATAGAGTATTATCATCGCAGTCGAGTATAACGCGAATACGTTCGCCAACCTGATATTTGGGTGCATTGTTTAACAGCGGGTAATTGCCCTGCATATCACCATTGTGTAGAAGATGATTCTCGACCAGGTTCCAGCCCCAGCTTTGATCATCGGAGCCAAGTAGCGCCACATAGCCATGGCACTGCAGTGCCGCTTCCTTTGTGGATATGCCAATGACGGCTACTGTGCCCAATGGTCCCTCCCAGATAACCTCCCATGCATGACGACCTTGACGGAAACCTATTTTAGCTCGTGCTGCATCTGTACTTTGTGCTACCGGATTGCTACAATGGAAAAGATTAAGAAGGTATATAAACAGACAACATCAATTACAAACCGATGGAGAGTAAATCCATTTGGCTTTATGTAGACGTTCCGTGAGCAGTCGTTGGGACTCCAGGCATGAAGGTACGCCCGCAGCTTTGTCTTGTATGTGGAGACGGAGGCCAGCAGGTCGGATTTGACTGCCTCTTTGGGTAGCTTGCGCAGGCAGTGCCAACGCCAAACATCGCTGTTCTCGTCGTTCAGGAAATGATACCAGCTTTTGCAAACTTGCGAACATCGATATAAATCGTTGAGCTCCAAATATGAAAATATTGCCTCCAATACATTGTAATTACACAGCGGATCGACCATTTTGTTGTTGTCTAGTCGTGTTCCACTGATCTCAGTTGGCAGTGAGCTTTGGTGGATTTACGATTGGCTTGTGATTTGGGAGCAGTTATTGTTATTATGTAGATTTTAACTTTTCACTTAACGTATAACCAAATTGATGTTTTGTCATTTTATAATATCAATAATATGTTTATGATACTATTTGGCAAAATCAGCCGTGCGAATGCAGAGTTGCGTCAAATGGTTCGGAACAAGTTCATTTGTACGACTGAATTCGATGAACATAGTTGTTAGGTTCATCTAATTCTTGTATCCTTTGTTTCGTTCGCTTAGATGTGCTATTAATAAGCACTTTATTCATCATATTTATAAAATTAAAAATGCTTAACATACTTGAATCTGAGGCTCGATATTTGAATTCAGCAGAAAACATTTCTAGTTTGGGTTTAAGAAACTATCGATATGCAAAAGCAGCAGCAATCGAAATGTTAAGATGGCCTCAGAACTGTTGTCGATTTTAAGCGATATGGCGATAACAACATTGTTTACATTTTACACAGTGTTGTATAACGTTAATAAATAAACAATTTTATCAAATATATGCGATAGTTTATACTTACAATTTACCAATATTATTAATAAAAAGGTTAAACGAATCAACAAATTTTTAGTATTGTTATCAATATAATTGGGGTCTGTAATTATGTAGAATACCTTGTCAGCATTGACACTTTGAGCTGTTGTTCCTTATATGAGCAGCATGCTGGCGGCGATTGAGTACATGTGAGCATTATAATATATTGTAATGCAATAATTAAAGCGAAAAACTACCTAATTTTGTTATATTGTTTTGTATGAGTGCCGCTATCCTGACGTACGTTACACAACACTGAGTTCGATTGATGCGTAAATTTGGCGCGCCGAGCCAATCAGCTGTTCAACGCGGTGTCTGCCATTTCGCTCGCACTCGCACGTTGGTCGTTTTCGTAGTCGTTGTCGTCGTCGTTGAAAAAGCAACGACTTGATGGAAATTTTGTGCGTGTCGCGCTGCTATATAAACGAAATATAATATAATTCTAAATAGTGCACAAGAAACATCACAATTTGTCGATCCTTTTGCAAAAAAGTGCTCAAAAATCAAAACCCCCGAAGTGTTCGAAAAACGCCTTTGAAAACCCGCATTGAAACCAATTTGTGTGTGACAAGAAAAAAATGCGCTGCTGCTGGAAACAAAAAATGCGCTCGCCATTTTGACTCGAGCGACAACCAAATTTTCACTTGCTGCTATCAAAATAATCGCTCTGAAGTGTGCCACGGTGAAGGCAATTACGCCCAAATATAAGAACATCTGTGAAGTGTTGTGCAAAGAATATTTAATACACGTGTTACAATTGTGCACCTAAAAAATACGGATTTCATCGCAGGCCGCGCCACACAAACACACACAATCACTTGCATACTCAGGCTCTCACATACACGTTGCGGCTATTTGCTTGTATTGATATCTTTTGGCGGCGTGTTGGTCGGTCCCCCTGAAGAAGTGCAAGTGGAGGATAGTCGTTGCCGCAGGTAACCAGCGACAGCATTTCAGCAGTTAAAGGTGCTGGGCACCATACAGCAGGAATACCGACGTTACTACACCTGTCTCTGCCTACACCTGAAAATGGCGCATTCCTCGGCTGCTAATCAAACGAGTGGCGCGGTGAAGACGGATGAAGTTAACTATTTCTTTCAGGATGAGCACGGTAAGCATGGCTAAGCGGTTTAGTGGTTAAATAAATTATTGGCCTGTTTACCATTTGCTGCATTTAATTTAGAACTGCTCCCACTACCTAGTTTGTAATAAATTTACCATGTTAAAGCTTAATTTTGCTTTAATGAATGCGAAATATACAAATGTACATACATATGTTCTGACGTACTTGTACGCACGTACACACACGCATACAATTGCAGAGACTTGCGTATTCACGATAGTAGTAGCGGGGGAGCTACTACTAACTTGCATGCTCGCACACTGGCGCGTAAACGCCATCTTTTTCTTTTTCGGTTTCCTTTTACATACAATATTTATCGCTTAATACGCTTTAAGCGCATACACAACGCCGCACCGCGGCGAGGCAAGCCAACAGCAAGAGCAACAGCAACAACTACTACTACTATAACTGCACGGCAACACGTCAAAATAAAAAAAAAAAAAAAAAAACAAATAATAAAAAATAAAATCAAGTAAAAATCGGTTGGTTTTGTCTGCTGCTGCCAATATACATACACATTTACAAATGTATGTGCAAGCTCACACATATATGTATGTCAAGCTGTATATGAATATACGTGTGCATGTGTTCATTGCCGGGCAGCAACAACAACCGCGCTTCGCCCAGTTGGCGCTCAGTCAAACACACACTCAAATACATTCTATACCCTATTCGCTGACAACAGCTACAAGATATACAAGATACTTCTTCGGGATTTTTTTCAACTCGAACAGCTGATAGCAGCGCAGCAGCTGCCGGCAGCGCTGTCGGCGTCAAAGCTTCCTGCGAGAGTGTTTTTTTCTTAATTCCTTAACGTAATGAATCTTACAATTGAAGATTATAAATAAAAATAGGCAGGTGAAACAAAATGAATAAAACTGCGTGACATTCTGCCTTGTGTTACAAAAAGCTATCAACACAAATACGCTTTCACATGAACACACATATAAACAAACATCTACATATATGTACGTGTAGATAGGAAAATAGTTAAAGCCCAAAATGGGCAAACACCAAACATGTGTAGTAGCGGCTGCGCAGCGACGTCGCGGCGTTGACGCCAGCAGCAATAATTGTTGTTATTGCCGCTCTGTTGACCATCTTACGTACATCCCTAAGTGAGTGTGTGTGTGTGTGTGTGTGGGCGCGCGTGTATATGTGAGCGCATGTGCTGTTTGTATGAATGAGTGAGCAGCGTCGACCGCACGCCGGCTAACCGGCCTACTGCAAGGCTGCTGCTGCTGAAGACCGATGGTTGTCGGCAGTTAAGCTGTGACTCATGTATAGGTGTGTGTGTGTGCAGATTGTTATTTATAGTTTGGGCCCTTCATGAGGTTTTGATGTTGATTCATAAATATGTTTAAATTTTTGACATGCATGTTTTATGTATGTATGTTTTTTGTGCTCGGCTTACGTTAGTATTAACATTTTGTAAATGTTATCGCAGCAGGTGAATAATTAACATATCTGACAGATCCAGATGTAAATTGTTAAGAGACTATAAATATCCAGGGCTGTACAAACATCACGATCACGACACAAACATATCAATATGAATTTAGTTGTGCTTATGTGTTGAATATACATATATGTGATCACGTGCTCCATGCACACATACATGTTTATATGTATGTCGGTTTACTGCTCTTGTTGTGAGTTGGGCTATGTGCTGTGTGTATCCTTGCCAGACGAGCGCATTTTGGCCATCCCCGGCACCCCATGTCAAGAAGTGAGAATTCTTTTTCGTTTTCATTTGTTCTCTACTCTATACATTACACTCGTGGATGTCGATGGTATTGTTGTTGTTGTGTGGTTGACATTGTCGCCTTTTGCTGTGTTGATATTGGTTTTTGCACTTCGCTTTCATTCTCTACATTCGCAGTATATAAAATTTCAAAGAACGACAGAAATGGAGACAGAAACGGAGGTGGTTGCATTTAAAAACATATGTATGTAGACTTACATTATATACATATGCATTTTACGTAGCAGCCATTTGAACTTTCGAGCTTGTTAAAATTGCGTATAAAATCCTAAATTTTCCATGTGACAGACTAGTTTACAAGCCGTTTATTTACACATGATAAAGGAAAAGTGACCTAGTCGAGATTTATTTCATTTACTATAATCATACATTATAGAAAATATAAACTCTTCAGGAGCAGATCTGCCGGTCATGAGAAAATTTTAAGAGTAGACCTTTAAAAAGAGTCAAACCGACAGCTCTAGGAACATGTGCCGCAATTTTGAGTAGAGTAGGGGGGTGTATCTAATGCCAAGCTTGGCATTCACTTATCGATAACAGTTCGATGAGATGCGTTTATCGATAGACTCCGTTGCAGATATTTACACAAGTTGAATGGGCCCTTACACATTTTATTGGTATATGGCACACTTAACACGTGTTTCTATTTACAGAGTTAAAAAATACTTTTTATATTATTTCATAATAAGTTAATCTTTAATGTGCATTGCTTGATAAGGTATTCACATTACAGGACAAATTGCGAAAATGTTGAAGCCAGTGCAAGTGAAGCAAACACACTCCATGGACAATTCGAAGTCTATTTTGGTCTTTCCTAGCAGCTCGTCACGCAACGGAGGCAGCGGCGGCGGCATCGGCAATGTGGGCCGAGTAGGCGCCTTAAGTCAAATGGTAAGATCACTTGATCAAACGCAGGTGTAATTAATTAACTGAATTTGATTGCTTGCAGAGCACAACGAATCAGGGACAATTCATTCGTCTTCAAGATAGTTGTATTACTATTCCAAAAACCGAAAGTAAGGCGACAAAATCAACTTAACATTCGCGATGTTAAAACAATAACTTTTATTCTGTTTTCAAACGTTAAAAAACACACAGATACTTCATATACACCTGTGTCAGCGCAAAAAGGCAGCGGTGCTGGCGGTATGGGAGGCGGCATTCACGAACTGGTAAGTAATCCCGATTCCGATTCTCCATTATATTATATATACATTATATTTTATAGATGAAGAACGAGCGATATGTCAAATATACGCCAAATAATGCCATGAAATTGAAATCGAAATTGTAAGTCAGTTGGCAAACCGACAAAGTCCATAAACATTGTATTGATCTTTTTTGTGTGCTCGCTTCTTTTAGGCACGCCATACAGAGCAGTTCAATGCACACAATGCCCGCCTCCTCATCGTCAGTGCAAAGGAAACGGAAGCCGGACAAGGCTGGCAAGGGACTGCGTCACTTCTCGATGAAGGTGTGCGAGAAGGTGCAGGAAAAGGGCAAGACCACATACAATGAGGTGGCTGACGACTTGGTTAATGAAGAGATGAAGAACAATTCATATGATAATAACTGTGATCAAAAGAATATCCGGCGTCGTGTCTACGATGCGCTTAACGTACTGATGGCAATCAATGTTATTTCTAAGGACAAAAAGGAGATACGCTGGATTGGCTTGCCCGCCAACTCTGCTGAGGTAGAGTTAATAATCTATAATAATAAATATGTGGCTAAGCCTTGTATTAACCGATTTGATTATTTCTTTTAGCAATTTCTGGCCTTAGAGGAACAGAACAATGCGTGCCGTGAACGAATAAAGCAAAAAAATGAAACGTTGCGCGAATTAATCATGCAGCACGTGGCATTCAAGGGTCTGGTCGAGCGCAACAAACGGGCAGAAAGCCAGGGCATGGTGCCATCGCCAAACTCATCCATTCAGTTGCCGTTCATTATTGTGAATACGCACAAATCGACTAAGATCAATTGCAGTGTAACCAACGACAAGTATGTCCTTTTCAAGATTTGATTCTTTTGCCTTAATACTAATACTTATGTACCGACTCCTCCACAGATCCGAATACATATTCAAGTTCGACAACACATTCGAAATGCACGATGACATCGAGGTGTTGAAACGCATGGGCCTCCTGGTGGGTAAGTGTACACCTCCATTGGCTTCTGTCAAAGAATATTGAATAACCTTGTGTCACTTGACAGGTTTGGACAAAGGTGATTGCACGGGGGAGAATATAGAACGTGTCAAGGGTTGGGTCCCACCAAATCTATCCAAATATGTGGAAGGTATGAACAACAGACAATTTGTAGACATTGGGCAGTGAAATAATTGAGTATAATTTGTATACAGCTTATGGCACTGGTAAAGTGGGGGATCCGATGTACGATTCGGATGACGAGTTCAATTCGTACCTCGAATTACCCAATGAGTCTCAAAGCTTTGCACAGCATACCACCGATGTCGAGTTTAAGTTGGAGCTAGACGATGATGAGCAGGAGGATGACATCGATTGAGCTGACGATGACGCGGACGTGTCCTGGGCGATGGGGTCCACTGCGGATGCTTGCGATGTTAGCAGCGGCTATTCAGAGGATACATTTAGTTTTACGTTTATTAACGCTTTGTTGGGATTGCCACGCCCGTTCGTTTAGGCAGCCCATTTCTCACATTTGTCTTTCTTTACATATACAGAAGCATTAAACAGCTTCGATTTCGTTTATTTCTCAATGAGACTTGATTAAACTATAAATAAGTTAAAAAGAAAGAAACAAACATTTAATAATTATAAATATTACTTGGCGTTCAGTTTGTATTTGTATTTTTGAAGTTTATTTTTAAGCGCAAAACTTTTAAATTAATGTTCTTAAGCAAAAACACACAAAAAAAAAAAACAATATATTTTAGTGAAAATATACAAAAAACATTTCTGTCTTCTTTTAGTTGTTAAATAATTGCTGCTTGGAGAAATTGTTAAGCAGCAAGCGAAAAGGGTTTTTAAAAGTTCATCTTCAATGTTGTAGAGCAACTTTTTAAAACTATTGTACACCAAAACTTGAAAAAAACAAAAATGACAGCAATTAAATATAATGAAAATATTTTTAGAGCTACAAATTGCAGTGCAAACTGTAGACAAAAGCATATGAAATATGTTTATTTGCCTCACATTAACATTTTAAGACAGCTGTTGAATATTTTCAAAATTTCTCAAGAACCGTTCAGCTAAAAATAAAACTTAAAAATATGTTTATAAATACAAACATATACACATATATATATATATATATATAAAGCTATATAATACATATACATTAAAAGTAAATGCAAATAATCAATCTACCTAATTAGTTATAACAACTATTAATGCATCGATATAAATTTCTAGAATTTATATTTAACTTCAAATGAATACAAATGCATACAAATTAGTAGAAAGTGAAATATGTACATTTAAGAGTCGAGCCGTAGTTGTGTAATAAATTTAAAACATTTCATTTTGAAAATGAGAAATCGACAAAGAGCAAATACAAAATGCATAAACAAACAAAAGAAAGAATAAAAAAAAAGCAAACATAGGTAATAAAATCAATACATAATGTAATATATGATTAAAAACAGAACTTTTTATCCACTTTGAGAGGGAATTGAGTGCCAGGTAAATTATATCATAGTCAGGTTTTTAAAGATATTAATTATGTATTTATTCTTTCGTTATTTCTTAGGTTAATATTTGTGTGTTAAAAAATACGACTGTTTAAGGATCTGTGTATAGGAATGCTGTTCAATAACTGGGTAAAGTGAGAGTAGACATTTTCGATATAAATAACCCGACAAAATAACAGCTGACCTCGTTATTGTTCAGTTGGAATCTAGAACACAAATTTAATTGGCTTAAAGCTAAGTGTTGAAGGCTTCTACTTTGTTCAAGCAAATCCTTCATCGAACACTGCCCCAGTCGTGGATGGTGGACCAAGCGGTTGCTGCTGCTGAGCAGCTAAATTAAATTCGTAGTTCATTTGTTGATCAAAGGGCAGGGTGGGGAATGCATTTGCAGACAGATTCATCAGCTCGGGCTGCGGTTTCAGTGGCTGAAATGGTTCCTGTCGCTCTTGGCGCAATTGCTGCGGTGATTTCACATAATTAGCTGGTATTAAACCCGAGCTTTGGCCATTTGTTGAGGCCAGGATCCAGCCAGTATTCAACAGTTGGAGGGTCTGTTGGATCTCACGGGGAGCCACAAGGACGGACTGGCCGGCACGCAATGACAATTCGCTTTCGCTGCGCGCATGAAAATCATACAAGGCCTGCGTCTGAATCGGTGCGGTCCACTTGGAGGGATTGCGGGCTAAATAAAAATAAAAAATGAAGCGTGATATTAATAACAAGTGGAATTTGCGTGCAAAGCCAATGCCCAGCTTTATCTGAATGAGCTGGTTCAGAGCAAAGTGCTGAGATTAGATAAACGGCATGTGCAATGTCCATACCTTCCACTTGCGCCGTATTCGTCACAGTGCCCAACAACTTCATCATCAGATATGGTGCGGTAAAGATGAAACTAATGAAGGCCAACACCGGCCACGGGGACGTGCCTTTCTGGGGTATATCTGGCGCACTGCCATTCTGTACATTATAATCATTGAGAGCTTCGGCGAAAGCTTTTCTGAAAGCTGTCGACGAAGGATCCAAGTTCGAAAGGCGTAGCCAGAACAGTATCCTAAATGTCACAATATACCATTAATTTTAACCTTTCAGGCGAACTGCAATGCACTTACTTTCTATAAATCCATTTTAGGCAGCGGAAGATAGCAAACGATGTCCAGAACTGAGCAAAAACACTGCGCAGGCGTCCAAAATTTGCGGCCACGCCAAGAATGGCACGAAACGAGCTTGTCAACGCAAAGAACGTGGAATCCAACATGGATGCAATGTTCCCAATAGCCGACACCAGTGATTCGATGCTTTGGAATGCGGGGCGCGAGCTCGCCTCGGCCATTTGTATAAAACGCTGCTCCGGATCGTTGGCATTCATGCTATCAAACCTGTTGTACACCCCATAGCCGCCACCGTAGTTACCCATGCCACCCATGCCACCCATACCGAAACCACCGAAGCCGTATCCGCCAGCATTATAGCCTCCTGCATTGTAACCGCCTAGGCCAAGTCCATAGCCCCCAACGTTGCCGTAGCCTCCGCCGTAACCATATGAGCTCTGATGCAAGGGAGACTGTGGAAATGGTGGTGGGGCTGCAAGTGACCTCACGTTGCCGTATGGGGTGGCCAGCATTGGCGAATCGTTTATAACTGCGCTTCGCAGGTTGTTGTTGTCGCCCATGTTGCTGTAGACTGATTAACTATTATTTCATGAACTTTGGTCCGAAGTATGAACATTGATTATCCACTTACCTGTGTCCGTATGTATTTATTTCTACTTTGCCAGATGCTTGCTAACTTACTCTTTTGTGTTTAGATAAAATTAGATGAAATTATATTATTCTTTCGCGCACGATATCTGTGTAGATTACTATTATTTAAAATAAAGCAATGTTATTATAAATAATTTTTTCTTTACTTTTGTTAAATAATCGATTGCCAGCGATATATTATAACTTCGATATATTTACAAAGCGCGATATTTTGTGAAACAATATGCTTAGCTATCGATTTTATAAAGTTTGGTTTAAATCAAATTTTTAAGCATATGCTGGAATGAACGACAAAAATAATATGAAAGCGGCTTATACACTTATCATTCTGATCAATGTTTTTCTGTATTTTTAATACTCACTCGATAATAATTTGAAAATGTGGCAGCTCAGGCACTCAATATTAAGCTGTCAAAATATATCGAATATAAACAAACTGAGTGTAAATTGTTGTTGTGAACAGTGGCTGGAAGAGGAAGGACATTTTTAATATAATTTCTGTAAGAACATTAATAGAGCCATTATGGCCAGCCGCAATGAATTTTGCTTGCGTGAATGGGCGCCGCTTACGGAGATAATGGAGCTTATTCCAGCAGCCCGGCGCGGTTTCTTCCCGTCAAATCTAAACGTAACTTGCGTCGATGCCGTTGAAGATTTCCTGGCGCTGGGCAGTGACGCGGGCATTGTCTTTTGGTATAATCGACGTTCGGGGGAAATGCAGAAACTCAAAGCTGAGGTAAGTATATGAATGACCATGACTCACATGGGACATTGCGTGCTATTTACCCATTATGTTTTGTGTGCTTCCCCTTCCAAAAAATCCAACAACAATGATAACGGCGTAGGTTTCCACACGCATAACTTGCGTTAAGATAGTTAGTTCAGTGGAATATATGGTGGCAGCTGGTAGCGCTAATGGCCAGGTAAGCGTTTTTCAAATACAAAAAGAGTTACCGCCGGACCTGGATCTGGTAGCGCCATGCACCCGGAACAAGCCCATCGAACGCTACACCATACGTGACCTGCATCGCTGCGTGGTCAGCTGCTGTGAGTGGTCCAAGAATGGCATGAAGCTATACTCGGGTGATCGACAGGGCGTTGTGGTGCTCACCGAATTTGACTATCAAGCGGTACGTAGAGCACAGTATTAATTCCATAAGCTTGGCATTTATTTATTCCCTAAATCTGGCCCACAGCACCTGAGCAAATCGCTGGAAGTACTAAGCGAAGCCTATGAGATTGTACAGCTGAGCGTGCATCAGAGTTATTTGCTCGTGGCAACGCTTTATCGCTGCATAGTTTGCCGGCGCGATGCCAAGACCCACGTGTGGCAAATCACCCAAGTGGGTAAGAAGGATCGAAAGCAGCTGATTGACTGCGGCGGCGTATTCCTCAAGCAAACAACAAAGGATAATTTGCCACAAATCATTTGCGGACGACCGGGCCTGCGCTTCTGGACTGCCGATGCTCTTGGTAATGTATCTAAGACCATAATCTTCAACGAAGCTGTGCTGCGCAGTCCCACTTGGGAGATACCTCTACTAAATCCAAAGCAAGGCAGCCAAACATCAACTGGAACAAGCGCTCTCTCCGGCAGCAGTGATGCATATGTAGCCAGCAAAAACTTTCGCGAGCTGGAGCTGTACGATGGACAGGACTCACTAGTTGTCACCCATGATGATGCTACTTTATACATTCTGAATCTGGAGCGCCTTAAGGTTGAGGCAGTGGCACGCGGTTTCCGAAAAATCATCGATTTTTGTGTTTGCGGCAAGGAGATATTTGTGCTCGAAGGAGAGCGTTCGCTGCTGCGTCTGGCACCCCTTCCCGAGCCTCCAAACAAAACAACAAAGGTTATTTTCAATCCCCTGCTACCGCCTCCGCTGCCCATGCTGGGAGCTTCTCAATATTCCAAACTGGAGCTAGAGTCCCCCATAGAGCCGGAGGCTACGATAACCAGCGCCGAGGAATGCTTTGAGTTGCCATCCATAGAAAAGCTTGATTTAAATGTTCCCATCGAGTTGGCCGTGGAGTCACCCCTGGTGCAACAAAATCGACGCTTAGAAATCTTTCGGCGCATCGGCGAAATGGACTTTGAGCAGTCCATTGTGCACACCAGCGGCACGCTAACCCATAAGAAGCGCAAAACATCGGCAGGCAAGCAGAGCTCTGCTCCCGGGGGAATTGTTGAAATCGGACAGGAGACGCACGAGCGCAAGTTGCCTCTGACCAATGCAGCTACTCTGATGGACGCTAGTTACTGTCAAATGGAAAAGTAAGTAGAGAATCCTTCCTACTCTCCACATGCAATAAAATAGATCCTTTAACCTTGCTTCTGTATTTTTAATGTAGTTAAGTCTGTTGATTTATAATGTCTTCTTATTGCAGCAACGGTCTGGTCTCACCTGTGGATATCAGAGCCGCTTTTATACAGCACCTGCCCGATGCAATGACTCCCACAACGTTGCAAAAGACCATAGCGGAAAAGGCCAAAACATTGGCTGTCGAGCTGGACCTGCCGGAGGTGCATCTTGGACCAGTTAGCGCAGAGGAGCTGCGGGCCACACAGATACCAGAGCTCAGTGCGCCTTTAATCAGCTGCTATCCTGCCAGACTGGAGGAGGTCAGTGTCCAGACAACGCCATGCAAGAAGCTGACATTGAACAATAGCCCCGATTACAGTGCCGGACAACCTGTTGATGGCATTTGTGCGGGTCCATCAAAGGCGCCCTTAAAATTTGTAGAAACTCAACCAAAGTCCACATCATCGTTAGAAATTGAGTATAACAGCTTTCTGCCTGATTTTCGATGCGCAGGCGATCCCCTTAGAAAGCAGGAAACACCTGTGTCAGGTGATTCCAACACATCTAGCGAATGGGAGTTTTTGGATAACTAAAATGATTGCAGCCCAGTATTATTGATATTTTTAAAATTAGTTGAGTTTGATTTTTTAGTTGCGTAAGTTTCATGCAGCTTTTTGTTTGTTTTCTTATTTTTCTGAATATATTTTTTTGTTCAAGCAAGTTGTGTGCTTAAATTGTGATTATCATGTTAAAATGTTATTAAAAAATTTCGTTAACTGTAAATAGTGCTAAGCGTAAATAAGTTAAGATTATTGTTTTATATTCGCTTTAAAAGTGCAATTTAATACATTAATGTCAGCTAATGGTTTTCTCAAAACATTTGTAAAATGCACCACAACAGCTTTTTGTAATTTATTATAATTAATAATATTTTATTAGCCCAAGCAAAGATTATACTTAGTATGAAAGCACAAGGTCGATATGCATAAATAGAAACGTACACTAAATTGTGTTTTTTTTTTTTTCGAAAACAACAACTCGTTGCTCTCGTATTATTCAATAGAGCATACCAGATTCAGCCGCAGGAAATGGAGACCCTCTGATAAACACATGACTTGGCTAAATTAAACATGTGCATAATATATATATATATATATATATATATTTTTCCGATATTGATATTGCCGCATATGAGGGAAACAAGACGCCCACAAACGCAACGCAAGGCATATGTCTACTTATGATAGCTTAGGCAGATATCACAAACTTGTACAAAGTATATATTTAAAAAAAAGTTGGCTTCACAATTTTTTTTTTTAATGTCTAAAGCTTTAAAATAAGTCAATTATCCCAAAAATTTTCAATTTTTTCAAACATAGCTGGAATTCCTCCCAACTTAAATAATTTTTAGTCGATTTTCGGTTCGAGCCAATTTCAAGATCTTTTTAATATGTACAATTTAATTTTATATTGTTTTTATATTTTTATTTATCAAAATGCATCTTATTCTACAAATTTTACAATATCAAATAAAAAAAAAAAAAGATTTTGAAAAAAAACTGAAACGTATTGGAACAATAATTTTTAAAAAATATTTGGCTCGTTTAAAGAATATTTTATTTTGAGATTAGGTGGACTCTCCATGCAAGCTGGTCTGAGATTCGATAAATATTTGAAATCCGCGTTCGGTTAATGTCTGCATCGATTTGAATTGCAGACAGGCTCCAATGGAAAAGTTTTCATGGAAACTTTTCAAAGCTGGAGAGCTAGCCAATACGTAGTTATGCAATTTCCAGAAGAATCCCACGCCTCGCTTGAGAGCCCAACCCGTTTATATTGATAAACAAATTGTAATTTGAGCGCAGCTTGCATTCAATTGACTGCAACAGTGGAAAGTTCCAGTAAGCCACAACAACTGAGCATCTAGAAAATGCTTCGAGCTAAATTTGTATAATAACAAATTTCTTGTATGTACGCAGTACAATATGATTTAAAACCTTGAAAGCATCCAAATCATAACAAAAAAATTTGCGTGCAAATTTTCCACAACCTAGCATGGCCTTTGATTGAAATTGAGATACAAGCATGAATCTTAGTCCCCATACCCCATAGGCATGGACGGAGAGCTCCGCTCTCGAGGCTGCAGAAGCGTCACGGAAATAAGTTAATTAGATGTTCTGTTCACTTGTTGTCTGATTTGTTGTTTTGATGCGCAAACAGTCCGAGCAGCTCTGCCCTTTTCAAGCGTTAACAGGTCTATGCCAAATATGATAGATAGTTTTACCTTCACTGGAAGTCGGGGCAATATGTATTGTATTGTCTTATTATATGAATGAGTATGTTATTTGACAATTAAACTCTCAGATCCAAACAGATAATAATGCCTATAATGATTCGGTCTAGATAAACTGACAGGTGAAACTGTGAACTGAACCATTTTGAGCCCCGTATTCCAATTTGATCTTGACTATGAACCGAACCAAATTTGTTCATAAAAATGTTCAAATACTAAATAATAATAAAATAAAATCAACATTTTTCAAATGAATTTCAAATTAATTGTTGAGGTAGGACCCAGCCCCAAAGCATTTTGGCTTGAGCATTTATTGAATTGAAATATTATTTAAATATATTTTGTATGAAAATATGTTCGCTTGCAATGTTTTCGTCCAAAAATATATGAATTCCTGAAGTATAACACAAAAATATAAGGGACATACCAAGATTTGAACCAAAACCTTCACTAATGGATGAATTGGTTCGAATTGTAAGTCGAACTTCCGATAATTTTGTTGATTGTGGTTGGGCTAGCAGCTTTTTAAGCCCCGAACCAATTGAAAATGGGAACAAACCTTAAATGTGGTTCACGTTTTTCAATATTTCCAACATACTCTTAATTTCGAAAAAGTTCGATTTTAAAAGATGGTATTTAAAGCATAACTTGGAGATTAAAATAGCTACATATATCAAACTTGATATATGACTTTTCATATAGTTTATTAAGCATTAGAATACATACATATGTTGGTTTTTGGATACCTTTCCTTCTTTCGCTAAAACATAATCAAAATTATATAATTATAGTCCTATAAGGGTGCCAAATTTAAGTTATTAAAAGTTCATATCGATCGGACTATAAGCACCAAAGTTATTCAGGAACGCATTTCCCATACTGCGGGGCCAAGGAAAAGGGAAACTCAGCCACGGCGTAAGCTGGGCGGCAAGCGTTGTGAGTCTGTGTATGTGCGTATTTGTGTACGTATTGTTACATATGTATATGCATATATGCATATGTATATATTATTGTGACAGCAGCTCCGTCATGGTCAAGGTATTCTGCAGTTGAGCACCAGTTGATTTTGTACCATTAATTAGCCATTGTTTTGCACACCCTAATGCGGTGATCTAAAGCGACTTAGACTTACACACACACAAACACATACGCAAACACATGCACATAGAGCACAAAATGCACATAAAACACACACATTACAGCACACATACACTTGTATCGCCCTCCGCAGGCTCTCTTCGGCTTGTGCCTCTCTCTGTGCTAGCGACGAAGCCGGCAAATTGCGGTTCTCTTGTCAGAATTAAGAGTCAATAGAGAGAAAAAAAAAAAAAGAAAAAAGCGCCGCTGCGGTAAATAAAAGCGGGCCGCATCTCCCACTTATGCTCATTAAGCAGCGAACTCTTGCTTTGACCAGACCTAAGCCCAGACCTTTGACCAGAACTCGCGTCCGAAACAGCAAAAAGTGTGCAGCAAGTTTCTTGTAACAAAACAAACCACACGCTAAATTATAAACAAAAGTGTGAACGATAAACAAGTAACAAGTGCGAAATAAACGAATAAACATTCCACAAAAAATACGCATATCGAAAATGAAGCCAACCAAAAACTCAACACTCGAAGTCATCTCGCCCAAGGTGCACGTGGACGATAAATATATTGAGACGGACTACGAATACCAAACGTCGCATGTGAATCGCACTGCCTCGGGCACACTGCAGGTGAGTTTCCGCCGTACTGGACAAACCTCCATTCCGCAAAAAAAAAAAATACCTGTTATTGATTTAAGCCATAGCGAACTCTTCCAAAAATAGAATGCAACAGTTGCATAAGAACTTAAAGGGCTTAACGGAAGTGTTGACTAGCTGAGAAGGATGAGGCGGGACAGGGTTAAAAAAGTGTTGAATAAAACTTAAATTTCAAAAGTTTTTTTATACTCACGTTCACAAAATGTAAGAAGTATATTTCATCTATTCGTATGAACGAAAGATTTCGAACCTATTGAGGTTAGAAGCTTTCCATATATCATTAAGTATAGGTATATATTCCTAATCAGTATCAGCTACCGAGTCGATATAGCCAGGACCTTTTGTTAGAGGCAGTTCCTATATCAGATTGGATAACTATATCATATCGCTGCCAGAGTGATGATCGGACAAAAAATGTAATTCAACTTTTATCTTCAAAGATTTCTTGACTAATTCTAACATTTACCGAGTTGTAAGTTGTAAAATTGGTCATGAAAAACTTATTGTTTCTTCAGGCTGCTATAGGAACAATCGGTCGGAAGTAAAGCTCTTGTATAAGACTACCTCTCAGCTTTATGCCTAGGGCTTTAATCTTCAACATATTGAAGATTTTCGTACTTTTTCCTTTGGGTTTTACCCAAGTTTATTACCGGCATCTGCTAGGCAATACAATTATTTTAGTAGAGAATGCGGAAAAAGTAAATTTTTATATCAGCACCCAAATAGCAGATGTTCTCGAATTCTCTCCAGCTGTGGTTTATTTATGGAAACACTTGCATTAATTAAATTCAACGCTTGCTAACCCGGCAATTCCTAGGAAAACTTTCCATTGGTTCAGCAATCCGAACAGTGTTTTACACTTATTAATAATACGAACAAATATAGTATTGTTAACGAATGATAATGGGCCGATGTTGACATGGACACAGGCCCACAAATCGTGCAGTCAGAAATTTGTGTGGGTGCTGGAGTCAATTTATTGATTCTCGCACATTTTCTAAAACAGCTGAGAGAGCAAAGTCGAATGTTGATAACTGCCCATTCCCATTCCCAGTCTCATTCCCGACTTTGGTGGCGTGTTTCCCTCCAGCAATGCGCAGGCGCCGTACGCACTTGACTACTATATGAAATAAAGTCCAAGTATTATCGTATTTGGATTGTGAACTTGATTTGATATGTTACCTTATCGGCTAAGTATAAAAATACACAAACCGGGCTCGAAAGAAAACAAAGTTTTGTTTAACTTTGGTCGAACGCCTTCTCTGGCCACACGCTGGGTCCAACAGCGACCAGGAATAGCCACTTGCTGCACTCTTCTTGCTCAAGGTCAATGTTATGGACGGGAGTGCAGCTGATAAGGCCAAGAGCGGTGAATGCTAAGAGCGAGAGCAAGAGCTTTGCGCTCTTACCAGACCAGACTCTAAGAGAGAATCTATTTAGCACATAAAAAAAATCAATCTATGAATATTCATTTTGATACCCTTTTCCCATTGAGATGGTTAAAAAGGTTATATTGTTTTCGGCAAATGTATGTATGTAACAGGCCGAAAAAAACATCACTGAGCTAATTCATGACGACATTTCGATATCGTCTCTAATTCAGATCGATACATTTTCATGTCCCCAATTAATTTCAATAAATATCGATAAGTATCGAATATTAAAATACAGTTAAGGGCTGTGGTATAAACATCATAAAGAAGGCTTGAAAATATCATAAAAATCGGGCTTTTAAAACAGAGTAACGAGTATCTCCTAGTCGGGCACACTCGACTCGACAACACCCTTACCTGTTTTTGCTCAGTTTACTGCTACTTTTTCCTTTCTGTGGCTCGAATGAGGCTTCATCTTGTTTATGTGTTTCCAGTGTGATGAAATTCTCAAATGTGTCTATTAATAAGCCGGCCGGCAAATAGACAACAACAAGTTTGTTGTGGCACAACACGTTTATAAATTATTTATATGACTTACTCGATTATCGTTATACATAATACATACATATTTATAAGCACTTGCCTGCTAACGAACACACGTCGACAGCACTGCCAAGAATCAGGTGCCAAGTGAAAACAAACAACAACAAAAAACAAACCGACGATTCAATACCCTTTCCGAGCCGCTGGCGGGTAAAACAAGTCGTAGTTAGAAAATTATTGTAGATAAATTTTTGTGTCTGAGTCATACAAACCATATTTACATGCCATATAATATAATTATTTATTTGTTTAGTTTTACGTGCACAACAAGTTTTCTTATAGAGCATACTGATTGGGTTAGTTAGTTGGGAGAAGTTAATAAAAATCACGCGTTCACCAAAGTTGATTAGCAATTTTACGTTGCCCTAATCAAGCCACGTCTGGCTTATTGGCCCGATAAGGTTGCTGGCCAGGAGAAGTGCTATTTTGGCTTAGTTCTTGGTATAGGCCAGGAATTAATTACTGATACCATCGTGCCACTTGTTATTTGCAGGTGCACCCGAAGACAACGGCGATAAAGATCCGAACAGCTCGTCATGTGCCCAAGCTGGGTGTCATGCTGGTCGGCTGGGGCGGCAACAACGGCTCGACGCTGACGGCCGCCTTGGAGGCGAATCGCCAGCAGATGCAATGGCGCCGCAAGGAGGGCATGCAGCGGGCCAATTGGTATGGTTCCATTACCCAGGCTTCAACGATCTACATTGGCTCGGACGAGACCGGCAAGGATGTGTTCTTGCCCATGAAGGAGCTGTTGCCAATGGTGGAGCCAGCCGATATTGTTCTGGATGGCTGGGACATCAGTGGCCATCACTTGGGCGACGCGATGCGACGTGCCGAGGTATTGGATGTGGCCCTGCAGGATCAGCTATATGATTATCTATCGGCAATGAAGCCGCGACCGTCCATTTACGATCCAGATTTTATTGCTGCCAATCAGTTGGATCGTGCTGATAATCTCATCAAGGGCACCAAGCTGGAGCAGTACGAGCAGGTGCGTCGAGACATACGGGACTTCAAGAAGCGCAGCGGCGTCGATACCGTCGTTATCCTCTGGACAGCAAATACCGAACGCTTTAGCCTTGTGCAGCCGGGTTTGAATACCACCAGTCAGGAGCTGCAGGCATCTCTTAAGGCCAACAAAGCGGAAATCTCGCCGTCAACCATCTTTGCAATGGCCAGCATAGCCGAAGGCGTAAGTAGCTTATACGTATATACTCGTTTAGTGGAATAACTGGAATTCTGATTTCTCGCAGTGCACGTACATTAATGGCTCGCCCCAGAACACATTTGTGCCCGGTCTGCTGGAACTGGCCGAGGAGAAGCAGGTCTTCATTGCTGGCGATGATTTTAAATCGGGCCAGACAAAGATTAAATCCGTTTTGGTTGACTTTTTGGTGGGAGCCGGCATTAAGCCAGTCTCCATTGTCAGCTACAACCATCTGGGCAACAACGATGGCAAGAATCTCTCTGCTCCCAAGCAGTTCCGCTCCAAGGAGGTTTGTTTTAGCTCTACCTGGCTACAAAATGATTTATTTATTCCTGATGACTCTTACAGATATCCAAGAGCAATGTGGTCGATGACATGGTCGCCTCGAACAGCGTGCTTTATAAGCCCAACGAACATCCCGATCATGTGGTGGTCATCAAGTATGTACCCTATGTGGGCGACAGCAAGCGCGCCATGGACGAGTACACTTCCGAGATCATGATGGGCGGCCACAACACATTGGTTATACACAATACGTGCGAGGATTCCCTTCTGGCCACACCACTTATACTGGACTTGGTCATTCTGGCCGAGCTTAGTGCGCGCATTCAACTACGCAGCGCTGAGAAGGAGAAGGCTCCTTGGGTGCCCTTCAAGCCGGTGCTGTCATTGCTCAGCTATCTCACCAAGGCGCCTCTGGTGCCCAGCGGATCACAGGTGGTCAACTCGCTCTTCAGCCAGCGTGCTGCCATTGAGAACATCTTGCGCGGTTGCATTGGGCTGCCGCCCATATCGCATCTGTCTTTGGAGCAACGGGTACGATATATCATAATGTTAATAGGCTTTGTCGCTAATCTCGTCTTTTCTTTATTGCAGTTTGACTTTACCACCATTACAAATGAGCCACCACTTAAGAAGGCCAAGATTCTAGGCCATCCCTGCGGTGTGGAGTCCAATACCAAGCTGCACGCTCATGGACACAGCAATGGCACCAAGCTGGCCGCCAATGGAAACGGTTATGGCGGACTTTAAGGCGCCGTCATCTGTCTGAAGGGTGCTGCTAGTGTAATACATATAAATCAGCATATAAATGTATATATTATTATATATACGCGTAAACATGTGTACTTGCTAAATTACAAAGTAGCTGTAAGTTATGAATATCAAATAAACTTCGAAACACCTAAAACGCAAGCTTACAGTTTATTTAACGAAAACAGTTTGAAAGACATTGGGTATATAGCGGAAATCTTTAAATATATCAAATAAGCTTTGGATGCCATTGCTTGTTTGTCTCAATCCAGACCATAAACTTATACCCTTTCTGGGCCATGATTACATGCATAGATTCCACCGGAGGACTGGAGAAACATAGAAAAATCGAGTAAAGAGTTTTTCAATTCCCAAAAAAATCAATCATATAGTTATCTCCCATAAAGACAAATGATCAACAATTGATGATGATGATGATAATGATAATTTGTAGAATTTGGCCATGCATCTGCTGTGCCTTTAAGAGCATTCAATCTTTGCCATTTTTGAAGACAACCTATGCCCCTCGCGGAGCTCCTCGTTTCGACCATTTGGTGCTTATTCGTAGAACTAATTTTAGAGCCAAACGGAATTGCACGGGTCGTAATTGACGTAGTCGACGATGACTAGGATGCTGCAGGTTGGAGATTTTCAAATAATATACATATTTCATAAATAATTAAATACTTTGTTTATATCCTGTATTCATTGGACACGGGTAATAAGAGTATATTGGTTTTGTTAACAGACAGAACATCCGAAAAGCGACACCCGGTATTTATAGTCTCAGTCCGCATTATCAGGAAAGTCGTTGGAGATTTCAAATTTAATAGGTTGGCTTTCAATGACTCGCTCAGATCGGACTTTAAATTATCGATAGTTTCCCTCAGCAGCGATAACAACTTTCAGTAGTTTGAAATTGTTACGATATACGATACGATATACGATCAGTTATACCATAACATCATTTGTGAAGTCAGCCTGAAGGTATGCTTTAAAAAGCCGAACTCAATTCCCTAAGCGACAAATGTAATAAAAAAAATATAAATAAAGAGTCCCTACGGAGATTTTTTAATATCTCACACATTCAAGCAATGTAACTTGTAACAAATTTAAATAGATTGTAACAAATTTAAATAGATGCAAACAACAAAGAATATTCGGTTTGCTTTGTGTGCTGGTTGTTTTCGATCATTCTGCAGGGTATCTTATGGTCGACTCTTATCTAATTGATCTTCCGTTTTGGAATATTTCGCGCTCATTTGGCAAAACAAATTCATGTTATTTTTAAATGCCGAACAATGAATAGCCTGATAGTTATTTTAATTCGATTTCTTGATAGACAGATGTATAAAAAAATAATCAGATTTTGCTTATAATTTCCCGGATATGAAATTGATTGGTGTTCTACTTACATTTAAAAGTGTACAATTAAATTAACCTTTCGGTGTAGACTATCGGATACCCTAGAAACATTATTACATTTATATGATAGTATAAATAAGATTATTTAACTATCTATTACAAACAACATTATACTGAGATCTCTTCAGGGATATTCACCTTGAGCGTTTCTGACTCTAAAAAGAAGAGCACGGATAAAACTGGAAAGGGAACGATATCTGTCAAATACCTGAATATCGCACCAAATCTCACCTATCTACAGCTGTCAATTTAAAAACAATTAAAGTGATAAATAAAATGTCAAATCCAAAAATGTAGAATCTGCCCGTCTCAAAAATAAATTATACAAAAGTGTAGTATGTTTTTTTGGGTGCCAGGCTGGGCTATTTAAAAAATTATCCGTGCTGGCCCTGCTTTTTTCAAGTGCAACTCTAGCCAGGAAAACTCTTATACTAAATGCATATACTCTTATACAAATACACATACATGTTATTTGCAGTTTCTCAGCAGTCGAATGCAGCTCACTTAAGAGCTGACCGATAAATAACTTTTCATTTCAGTTCCTGACCTACAATTGTCGCTTATCAGTTTCAGAAATGGTTGGGGACCCGAGCTTTCAATTGTTTTTCAAATTTCAGCCTATTTTCGTGAGTGTGGCATTTCAGTTGCATTATCACAGTGCAAACAAAATGAAATAGCTTGTGCTCTTTGTGTAAGCCGAATGCTGCTCATGGGCACAAAGTACAGGTCCGGGAAAATGAGCCGGATAATATATTTCGAATAAAAGAAACTTTTATTAGTCTTAAAATTCATCTAGAAAGGTAGATTAGCACGTGGGATCATTATTTACAGTAATTGAAAAGGTATATAAAGAAATAGTAAGAATATCTTCGGTAAGCATATCTTATTCCATTTTCAGATATGTGAGAATATTGAAGCTGAGTCCGATAAAATATCCTGGAAAACATAATATATTGCAATACAAGATGCTATTATGCGACGAACAGCTCTTTAGCAGCTATTTTATATAGTGGTCCGATCTGACCGATTCCTACATATTTATCAAATCTATGCAAGGTCTAAGGACGATAGCAATAAAACTGAGTGACAAGTTCGCATAGAAACAGACAGATGGCCAAGGCTATATCAAATCGGCTGTTGATGCTTTTCTAGAATATACACCTAATTCTGTTTTTACTCGGATTTGATTGAATACGGTTTAAAATAAAACAAAATTTATTTCTTTTACACGATTTTAAACCATTTAGCACGATGCAAACTCTATTTGGCTTTAATTTTGCTTTTCAATTTTAATTTTTGAGCAATATGTTCATAACACAAATTTAGTGGAGTTCCTTCCCTTTTTGTGCATACAAAGCAATTGTCATACATTTAATTTACAGTAGTTTAAGCTTAGAGGGCATATCTCCAAGTAATCGATAAAAATGTATATGGAAATCCCGTTTTTTAAGCAATTTTTGTAAATAATAAGAGCTAGAGTTACCAAACTTGACATGTAGCTTCTAGAATAGTATATATATATCGATTATCTTTTATTTTTTACCTATCGCCACCTCCCCGTTACTCTCTATCTATTAGCGCGCGCTGCATTTGGTGTTGGAATAAGAGCTCTTACTTGTTTGTATTTAATTAAAACGCTTATGGATTTGCACTAAGTAATTAAAAATTATCAACATCAAGTCAGCCAGTACAATAAATAAAAGATATAGGGTATCAGAAATTACCCGGCGTCGCCCTGGTCAAATTTAAGTAGTAAAGAAATTGTTTGTTTAATTCGCGACTACTTCAGACTCGTATCTATTTAAATATCTCTTTGCACAAATAATGAAATCCTTTTTAAAATAAAGTAGAAGAAAATGTTGAATAAAAAGCTGTTTAGCAGCTAAAAAGTGAAAGTATTAAAACAAAAATAAAATTTACAATGTCCAAACAAATCACTCTCTGCATAGATATGTGGGTTATGTTAGTGCATAAATTAGAAAGAGTATTTGCCTATTTCATGCGTTTAACTTTGTACTCTCGAGTGTGGGTTGGTTAAACGCGCGTTCTTATCAGGTTCTTTCGATAATCTGGTTGCGAAGTCTAATCAGAGATTCGAAATAACTAATTTGGTGTGTACCAATGCAATATGAATCAGCCAATTTATTGGGGGCTTTTGTTGTGGTCTCTCATCAGCTAATGGAACATTACTCATACGAAGGAATTCCTGCGCCCGATCAGTCATTTCATTTGATTGATAAGTCTATCGTCTGTAACATTGGACATAATTAGTGTCTTTTTACTAATCATTTACAGGCCCAGACACTCCAACAACAAACTCTTTTCGCCCGGTTACAATTAATTCAAGCACAATGGGAATTCAGGCCCAATGGCAATCGAACAAATTTGAAGGCGTCTAATTGAATGCTCCGAGGCATTTAAGTACGGACTCGGTTCGATATACACGGATACGGGTTGTTATAAGTCGTATATATATATATGTATTTACTTAAGGCCTGCACCGACATATATGTTGTATGTAATTAATGGGGCTTCGACTTGGACTCTGGCTACGCAAAGGCTTGGCGTGTCAATGTCAAATAGTTCGACTGACAGCTCCCGAGAGTGTGTATCTGTGTGTCCCGCCATGTGTGTGCGTGTGTGTGTGCGGGTGTGTGTTGGGTAGCGCATAAATTTCGTACAACACTCAAAGGTGTGTCCCTAGTCAGGAACTGGCTTTGCAGGATTTGCTATAATTTAAAAGCATGGCAACCCACACGGCTCAGATACTTGCCTCGCGTGCAAAAATGTCAAAGGACACATGGGATATATATGATTGCGAATCGGTGTTCACACACGTGTTGACCCCCGCCACCGCCCCGCCCCTTTCCTCCCTTCACCTCCTTCCGCGGCCTTGAAGGGTTATTTAGGCAAAGGCCATCACGTCTCTTGCCCAGGCATAATGTTGTTTTTAATTATTAATTAATTTAAATTGCCGACACATTAAGTTTGGTAACCAGAGATCAGCATTGAAATTAAATACCTTGTAATAAGAAAATAGTTGTTAAATCTAGGTAGCAGGCATATTAGGCGTAACTCCTACTCTATAAAGTAGGAGTCCCTCTCAGGCAGAGAATCTTCTCATATCGTAAGACTCTCAAGAGATTACTAAGATTAAATAAGATTTAAAATTTAAATAATTAAGTAAATAATAATAATTCAATTAAAATAATTACAGTATTTATATATAGTATAATAATAATGTAAATTAATATTTAAATAATAAAATATAATAATTTTGATTTATAAAAATGGAAGTTAACTTTTAAACATAGTGCAGAGTAGAGGGAACAACGTGTGTTGAATATATAACATTTCTTTTGATTGACTTCAGACTTGAAGTTACGAGGTATCTCCTAGTCGAGCCTTTTCCACTGGGGCACTGTTACTTGCTTCACCGGTCTTTTTGTGGTTTGCCAGCACTGAAACTTAAGATCTCTTGGATGTCGGATGCCTTAGAAGTGAGTCCATCGACATGGTGACCCATTGGCGGCAAATCAGTTTTATTTTCATAGGTTAAGATTTCATTAACTCCATAAAACTGATTTGCCCGATCCAAGAAAATGAAAACCGCTTATCGGTTATCAAAATTATTGGGCTACTGCGCTGGTTGTCCAAAATATCATCAAACAAATATGAACACAAATTAACACGAACAACACGATGTCAAAATAAACATAAAATCAATAGATAAGCATATTGATATTGACAAGTGCATAATATTTGCTTGACAATAGAGAGAATTTTAATAGTCTGACATGAGACTCGACATGACTGTTCAGAAATTAAATGTCTGTTGGCAGAATCTAACATTTTTACAAGCTAATAAAATGATGGAACCAAAAAAAATATATTACTACTAAGTACTAAGTACTAAGCTAGATATTCTATTAAAGCAAGAATAAAGATCTTTTATATTATGGAGCAATGTATGAATATTTAAAAATTATAAAGCATAATTTGGAGAAATTTATGACCCTGAATGTTAATATAATATTAAAAATTTACGTCTACAAAGCTGCAAATCGAACCGATTTATTCCCGGAATTTCAATTTTTTATTTAACATTTATCGCAACTTTAATCAGATTGGCCAAATAAGTTTTCCACCAGAAGATATTTGGATTTTTGAAAATAATACAGCTTCATTAATTGGTTTTTAGTACTGTGAGAATATAACAAAATTAAATCTCGAATAATCTGAAAATGGTAAAAAAATATAATCATAGACTTGCAATATAGGAACTAGGAACCTTTTTCGTCTACTTTGGCACGTGACAATCTTTTTCTGAGTCATTCGAAATAATCAAAACTATACAAGAATCTCCATGGGACTAATCAGTAATCAAACGATTTAATAAAACATAGTACATAGTTCTTATCAGACAAGGAATCTTGATAATTGTGACTCAACTCTGTGCAGCTCCAGAGTACGTTTACCAAGAATCTCTAGGAGCCTTATTTTCTGTGTAAATATCACAATGTAAACCGCATTCCCTGTTGAACCCGATACACTTTCTCTAAAGGGTTTATTATTGAGTTTATGCCGTTAAGTAATAATAGAATATAGCCATATCGGGCACTTGAGCAAGAAAAGATTGTACAGCTGATAAGACTCAGTACAATAGTTGGACGCATGTGAAAGCGTGTTCCATGTGATAAACGGTTAATCTTATTTTCGGCGCGGCCTTCTACTGTGTTCAGCTGCTGAGGCAGCGCCGTCAGCGTCGCAGTCGCTGTTGCAGTCACCGTCGCCGTCGCAGTCGACGCTGTTCCTTCCAACCGTTAGGCGCTCGTTTTCAATTTCAGTTGCGAGTTGCTTTGCGTTGCGTGCGGTCGGCTTCGTCGTTCGTTCGTGTTCGGGTTTGAGAAAAAATTACGTATACGACGCGGCTGCAATTTGAAGAGCCGAAAGACGCGCTTGATTCGCGTGGAAATCGCACCTCCTTTCGGTCTTTGCTTAATAACTAATTGTAATTAGTTGTTAATTAATTGTGAAGCAATTCGTCTTGATCCCATATACGCTTTGATTTCCCCTTCGATTAGTCAACGGCGTGACAAAGGTTTGTCCATTCGTGTTTACCTGCAATATTCTCTACAATTCTCCCAGTTTGCGCGGTTTTTTTAAAAACTTTTTCTAATTTTAACTAGTACGATTCATGTGCTGTATTTTAAATATTATTAACTAGTGGATGTTACCCGGCTTTTCTTGGCCAAGTTTTTTACTTTAACTATTCTCCACGCGCAGCCAAATGTTCTAAATTAAATTTAAAATGGATACATGAAAATGTGTTAAGGTTCATTATGAGTTCCACTTTTAATCATTCTATCATAGAGAGAATACAAATATTATTATTAATATTAAAAAAAAAAAGAGTGCAATAGTAAATATTAGTTATAATATAATATCTAACCTTGTCATAAATGTAGAAATTTATTTTAACACTTACGCGATATAATAAAAAAAAAAAACGCCCTATATCGCAGATAAACAAATTGTTACAACTCTAACTCGAAGAGATAACGTTCATCGATAAGAGCAGAGATGTAAAACATTGCGATTCCATAAAATTGGAACAAACACGTCACAAAGTAACAGCATGTCAAAGCGGACGTCAAATAGACCTGGCGGGCGGGTCTGTAGCCAGAGCCAAAGCCAAAGAACAGATATGACAAAAAATGAAAACCCAAAATAAAGCCATAAATACCGAAGATAAGCATTCATATAAGGTATATAAATACAAGTAAATAGATAGTTCCTGGTTGCCTATCGTTCAATATTACGGAAAAGAATACAATCGCGTGAGTCAGAGTACGGCTATATCGGGTCCCATCCTATCTGAGCGGTACACCTTGCCCATGTTTAGTATGGGGCTTATCACGGACTTTGACAAACGACCGACAGAGAGGCCTCTGCCCGGGACCCGGCATTAACATGCCACTATCAGCGATATAGCGATAACTGATAAGTTGCAAGTCTCTTTACTTAACACAAATACCAACTATATGTATTATGCATAGTCGTTGTTTTTTTTTTCTTTTATGAAAGAGGTAACTTGTTTGGCGTTACGTTCCAATTGTCGCGTACGCATAGCTTAAATCAAAGCTAACCGAATGAATGGAAATACATCTCAATGCATTTCTATATTCATATTGATATTGATGTTAAGGTCAATATCGTCTGAAAACAACATCTGTTATAGATATAGATATATTCAGAGGAATGCGATATGCATATGAAGCATACGTGGACTGACCTGCAGGCCTTTGGCATATTCCGTATACACTCTGTGGGAACGAGCACATCGAAATTAGCAACAGCTTGCAAAATTTCTCATGCTCCATTAACAGTAATTACTAATCAAATTGAACCTATTATTACCTAGAGCAATTACGTACATTGAACGGATTTAATACTTGCGAATGCAAGGACTATCCGGAATATAGTATATACAAGTGTATACAGTATAGTAATGTATGTAGAAGACCTGTATGTAGGAATGATTTATTTTTTAATGAATGTGCGATTCAATCAAGGGTTGAACTGCCATATTATAATCTAGACTTTTTTTCTTTACATGTAGAAATTACTTTCCTAGTACGACCAAAATTCAACTTTTGACCAAATAAATAAGAATAAAAAATGTGATCGATTCGAATCGGATGAAAAACATAGGATATTCATAAATGAGTTTTTCGAGAGTATATATAATGGTTTCAGACCCTTGAATATGAGTTTTAACCTGATCGGAAGGAACTTGAAACTTCCCCAGACAACCTTTGATCCCCATTTTCCGCACAGGGTGGCAATTATTCTTAAGGTGTGCCTTAAACATGTCTTAAATGCATATTTTAAACCTCTTTTCAAATAAGTTTAGGCCCGATCGGTTGGTAATTTAATTTAATTTATTTATTGCTTAAATTTTTTTTTATTTTTATTAGTTTAAGGAGTAAAGTAAAGCTCGTAAATGCATTTCCTTTAGGAATTCTTTCAACATTTTTAAAGTTTCCTAGAATTTTTTCTATTCATTAATTTTGAACTCTTCAGTCCTGTTCTGGCTATATGATAGAGTGAAATTGAGAGTTTTTACTGATCAAGAATATTTATACTTTATGATGTTGCAGATTTCGTTAAAAATGACCAAGCCGTCCCCCCTTTCCCCCTCTCCGTTGTAGAAAAGGGTATAACCAAAATAAGAGTCCAGGAAATATCCAGAAAAATATTTAAACGCAAACTCGACAATTTTCTGATCTCAGATTGCAGAATTCTTTTCGCCAGAACAGCCAGATGCTGTTATCATTGCACCCACTCCCCCCCCCCCCCTTCCCTTCACCCTCCCCCGCTTCCAACACAGCTTTCCACAATCCATGCAAGCATTTTGCTGACTCGGACGAAATTCGAGTTCAGCCTGAAAACCCAGTTGCAGTCGTATTGTAGATTCCACTCGTATCCATCTAAATTTGCCAAAGTTGACCATTTGCCGGACTCTTCGTGGGTGGGCTCTTAATTGCTGAGTTAGCAAGTCAAGAAAAGAAAAAAAACAATTTTGTTTGGTGCATATCTGCATAAAGCAATAAGATAAACGCAAATTAGACGACCGATTCTTTCTATATAGAGCCAATTGATATGGTGGTAAGCTTTTTTCACAGTGTAGTTGAAATTTCATAGGTCCTCACATACATTGCACAATATTGACCGAAATGCTCATAAACCGATTGCTATTGATAGCATTTTATGTATCAGAATTCATTATTGGCAATAGTTGAATAAAATCATGGCACAATAAAATAACCACGCGATTAAAAGAGACCCATTATGTTTGCCTTTATCTTATCTTCAAGTTACGCTTTCATCGACTTTTTATGCTTGCCTCACATTTACAATCTAACTATTATAACTATATAAACTTAGAGCAGAAGGAACATTGTCTGCAGTTAAAATTGAGTAAAAATGCAGCAAAAAGACTATTAATAAATTGGAATTAATTTACACAGTAAAGGTTCCAAAGCCAATAAAAATAATGCATTTTGGGTAGCACTACATAATTTAGCTATCGACTACAGTTGCCAATTACAGATGATCAGAAAATAAATTACAACTGTTGCATTAGTTACAAGTACATATTCAATTAAAAAGTTAAGAATCTACTACAATAAATATGGCTATGTACAAATACTAATAATTGTTTTATGAACTTTTTGCGTTACAGTCGAAAATTGGCAGCTCATCAAAATGGATGCCCTCAGCCAGACGGAGCAAAATAATAAGTTCATAGTGAAATATCGGCAGCAGTATTATGATCTGTCCGACTTTATGCACAAGCATCCGGGCGGAATAAACAGCCTGAAGGGACTCAGCCAGACAGATATGACATCTCGTTTTATGAAGGCACCGCCGCATTCCGATGCGGCCATGTACTTGATGCGAGAGTACAAGGTAAGCGCACAGGATAACGCAAGTGATAAAAGGACAACTGAGAGGCGTACGGATAAGTCGGCAGAGAATGGAGTTGAACTGCTCGAACAACAACAACAAAAATCGGAGGACAGCAACAACAATCAATTGGATGAGAGCATGGAGGTGAGATAGTTAATCATGTTTTGTGGTTAGTCTTCAGTTTTCTCTCCATCTCGAAAATCCGAATTTCTCCTTCACTCTTGCTTTTATTAATTTTTTTTATATTTTTTAATTTAGTGTCTGGGATTGACATGCTAGTTATTTCATTATTTTTTTTACATTTTTCTTGATGCTCATTTAAAAAATATAAATACTATAAACACATAAAAGACTAGGTTTGCTCCAAATGCTCCAATAGTCATATGGTTGGGAATATTGTTCCAAGCGATATTTCCGTTCGATTTTCTATTTTCATGAGTGGGAGATTCTTTTTGTTTCATTTAACATTAACGAAATTTTGCGTGCATTAGAGATTTCGCGATTTGGCTGCTCTCACATACACCTTGGACTTAGAGTAAATGCGTATTTCGTCCTCGACAACGGTCAGCTCCTTATCAATCTCAGCCTTACGAGAACGCACGCGTAGTGTCTGAGCGGTCATGGGCATATGGTTTAGCTCATTAATGAGCATGTCAAAGCCTACAAGTTAAACATGAAAATGTATAATAAATCCAGGTGTAAAATTGATTGCAACTCACGCTGCTTGGCGGTGGCTAGCGCAGCAAGGCGGTCCGGCTCACTCATCAATACATGACCGCGTGGGCAGTCCGGATCGCGTGAATCTATAAGCTCTTTAGCCTCGGCTTTTTCGCGCTTCTCCTTTTCCAAATAGCGCGGTAGGCGTAGATCATCGCGTGCTGTAAAAGCATCACGGCAGTTAGCCAACTAGATGCGCAGATTATTTACTTGTTATACTCACAGCCCAGCTTGTATTCGCGACGCTTTGATTTGCTCGTAGCATTTGAGCCCACGGTAGCAATTGTTTCACGACTGCGTGCACTCAGCGGTGCTTCTTCATCAGTAATATCGGGACCTGCGTGCTCCATCTCTGGCATGGGCATTGTTTCGACGTCATCTATATCAAGAAGGCTGCGCTTGGAGCGCGCCGACAGCGGCTGCTCATCGTCATGGTATTGACTGTAGCTTCCATAGTTGTCATCGTAGTCGAGGTCAGGATCAATGCATAACTTGCGTTCCTCACTTAAAACTGTCTTGCCATCGATGTTGCACCTGCACACATAGATGTGTTCGGAAAGTTAGTTCAGTTCGATTGCTTTTAAATGAGCAGGTACTAACTTTTTAAGTGCATTGGTAAGGTAAAGCTCATCCCTTATGTCCTCTGTCTGTATGCCAATGCTTGTGGAGCTGCGTTCGGCATTACATGACTGACAGCGGATCGATGATGTCTGAACCGGCTGTGGTTTTGGGCGAACCTTTTTCTCCTTTTGAACTTCACGTTTTTCTGGGGGTGCGCAAGACTCGTCCTCGTCCGGCTGTGGTTTGTCCAGGCACTGCTGCGAACGCGAGTTGCTGTGGCTGCGCAATAAACACACCTCTTCATCAACATTCCTTGAAGACAATCTTTCAGTTTCGCACTTCTTCGACTCACGTTCACGTGCCTCGGACGGAGTGCGAAGCTGTGGCGGCATCCATTTGGGACGCACTGGTTCCTTGGCAGCAAGCTTCTCTGTAGTTGCCTTTTCTAGGGAACGTAGGCTCTTCTTGTTTTCCTTTAGAAAATTACGTCCCGGTGTGACGCCTACAAGAAAACGAATGCCAATCGTGTAAACATTTCAATTTGGTTGCCATGGCTGTTTGAAAAAAATTATACTTACGCGGCACTGAAAACATGCCCTTCAATGTGGGTATTGGGCGTATTGTGGTGTTTGACATTTTTTTTGCTGAATGTGGCTTAACCACAATGCGTCTAATTTGTGTTGTAGAATTTAAAAGGTATTTAAATATTGCCGTGTTCTGCAGCTTACGAAAACGGAATGAAATCAGCCAACCTGTTCAAATGTCAGCTTTGAAGTAAAACCAACCAGCTGCTCTAGACGCCAACGTTTGATAGTTTTGAATATATCGATAGGCCGATGATAGATTCAAAATGAGCGCTGCCACTGTGCAAAAGTATCGACAAATTGATGATATCGTAAAAACGGTTTTTTTTTTAATTTTCAGCACCTCGTGGACTGGTCGAAAGCTATGCTGCCCCAAATTTCAAAAATAACAAAATATTACGACGAATGGGTACATAAACCAGTAGACAGACCCCTGCGCTTGTTCGGTCCTTGGTATTTGGAAATGTGCACGAAAACCCCATGGTGGGTTGTACCAATGTTCTGGATCCCAACGATTATTGCTTGCGGTTGGCCAGAGTTCCAAGCGAACTCTCACAATATGAAAGAAGTAAGTTTAAACAACGCGTAATGACTACAACAGATATTAACTTAACGGTATCCTTACATTTAGATTGCAACCTTCTTTGGCCATCTGCTCTTTGGTGTGATATTTTGGACGCTGCTGGAGTATACATTGCACCGATGGGTCTTTCATGTAAAGTTGACAAGCAACAGTGGTCCTTGGCTTTGCACCCTTCACTTTATGATACACGGACTGCATCACAAGGTACCATTTGATCCGATGCGGCTTGTTTTTCCTCCATTGCCTGGAGTTGTGCTTGCTACTATTATTTATACACCACTGAGTTTTCTTCTGCAAAATCACCATCCGCGTTTGGTACTAACGGGTGCTTTAATGGGTTATTTATGCTATGACATGATACATTATTATTTGCATTACGGTAATCCATCGGCGGGTCATCATTTATATCATATGAAGAGGTATCATTATCAGCATCACTTTGCTCATCAAGATCTCGGATATGGTATTAGCAGTCCCATTTGGGATATTGTTTTTAAGACACGTATAAATTTACGAAAATTAAGATACCAATTACGATGGTCGTAGTAGCCAATTCACTTTTTGCTACGTATATAAGAACAAATTTGTAATGTAGGTTAAGAAAAAGTAAGATGACAATTTTGTAAAACTTTAAGAAAAAATATATATTTAAATAATACCCATATATTGTGTATAATAATAAATTCACTCTGAGTACAATAGATGATGTTAAATACACATATTTAATTGCCGATGCGCAGCCAAAATATATTGGTTAAACACAAATTAAAGCAAAATTTTGTTTATATTTGTTTTGAATAAGACCCCAAACCTTGATCCTGCTTAACAAATATTTATTTTATTTTTTTTTAAATATATTGGTGAAATCAATAACATTAAAGTTAAATCAAATAGATTCTTTTACCGCCTCGATCAGCACAGACATGCAATTAATTTTTATATCGATAGGTGGGCTATCGATACGCAGAAAATCTAAGTATTGAGAATGGTGGCAACGCCAATTGCTGATTGAGAAAGTGAAGTCAACACCAATTTATGTACTTTATTGTTTTAATTTATAAAAATGCTTAATGCAAAAATTGGCAAGGTTGGCAAGGTGTTGGTGTGTGGCATGAAAAATGTGGGAAAAACAGCACTCATCGAGCAGTTGGTATATGGAAATATCAACGCTGATACTGTAAGTTGGTCAGAACTATTCTGTATTTGTTCCTAGTTACCAATACAAACAACAAATTTAATTACTCTAAGGAACTGCATCCAACAATTGAGGATATATATGTAGCAAGCGTGGACACAGGACGTGGTGGCGCACGGGAAACACTGCGCATCTACGATACAGCTGGTTTGCAAGGTGAACAAGCGGCTCAGCTGCCGCGTCATTATCTGCAATTTCCAGATGCCTTTGTGCTAGTGTATGATCCCACGGATCCACGCAGCTTGGATATGTTGGCGGACATCAAGACAGATATAGACAAGCATAAGGAGAAGAAAGAAGTGCCTGTAATTGTATTAGCCAATGTCCGAGCGCGCAGCAAAAAGGACACGCCACCCGCCACGCCAAATCCCGTGGAATCGATAATGGATCGGGCCAACAATTGGTGTCAACGCGAACGCATTAAGCATTACACAGTTAATGTTATGGAACGCCCCTCGCTGTACGAGCCCTTCACAATGCTGTGTGCCCGTCTTCATCCGCCACAGACGAAGAGCACCTTCCCACAGCTGCGCCAGGTGATGCAGAATCGACAGAAAAGCGAGGTTTAGCAAGTGCAATCTACTTAGTTCCATATGTGTATTTAAAGAGTATATACACATATGGAACGAAATTTTATTTAAGAATAGAACTGACGAAGGAAATGACTAATGTGGAAGTCTGCGAGAATTACCCGCCCCATTGGGTCTATTACTCTTAATAATAGGCTGAGCAATGCCGTTGCCCATGCAAATGTATAAAGTGTACTAGGTATAGATTACTGTGAATTATCTATAAAATTCATCACATTTAGCAATTAAGCCTAATCAGCATTCAAGATACGTCAGAGACAACCTTTTTGAACTTTAGAGCAACAGCGGCTGTTATTTTTCAATTAAAATTCGGCGAGCTGCGAAAGCTTACAGAATTCCCCCCTTAGATCAGTATAGACTTGACCCTCGGAAAGAACATGCGCGCCAAGATTTTCGTTGTTGCCTTGGCGGCGATGCTAGCCAGCGCGCATGGTCTGGGCATAACAGTGCCCGGTACGAAATGGTGTGGCCCCGGCAATACGGCTGACAACTATAACGATCTGGGCAGTGAAATGGAGCTAGACATGTGCTGTCGGCAACATGACCACTGTGAGGAGAAGATTTCGCCCGACACCCAAAAATACGGTCTGACCAATGACGGTTTCTTCCCCATGTGAGTGCGTAGTGCATGAAAAGCGCTCATAGATGCTAACTGTTAGCTACCCACAGCTTCTCCTGTGGCTGTGAATTAGCTTTTCGCCTGTGCCTCAACAAGCTGCACAGCATGGAGTCCGCCGCTTTGGGTCGTATATATTTCAGCACAACAAATGTGTGCTTCGCTTATGGGCCGCCCGTCATCTCCTGTCAGGAGCAGCAGTGGGATCACTTCATGAAGCGTTGCCTAACTTACAGCGAGGATGCGTCTCAGCCCGGACGCTGGCAGTTTTATGACCTGGCATTCTACACGCACCCAAGCGAGGAGGAGAAGTAGCAGCCGGAGAGGTTGCGCGATAAGCTTATATATTAACAGACATACGAGCAGACTCGCATAATATAAAATAAAACATCATTAATTATTAAAGCTCTCAGGGTCAAGATTTCGTTGTCGTCGCAATCGTATAGAATGGCATGTCGTAAAATTGCCACAGCTTGGCCGCCCGCTTGTTCACAGTATACCGAATGCATCGCCTGCGTATTGTGCCCAGCTGGTACTCCTTGCAGCCAGTAGTAGGATAGCCTTGGGCGAAACACTTGCTCCGCGTGGTATAGTAAATGCGACCCAAGGTGTTCGATGTCATGCTGTTGACGGCCTGCAGGCAGTTTATGAACTGCTGTTCGCAGCTGCACTTTAGTCTGGAAAAAACAAAATCTGTCACAGACGGGCGGGAATATTGATTTTTCCGCGGCACTTACATGGGAAACCAGTCGGTGTTGTTGGCTAGGCCATGCAGCGAGCTATGCGATTCGATAATCTCCTCGCAGTGATCATGAGCACGACAACATTTGTCCGTTTCACGCTCCCGGCCTAGATCATCGTAGTTGGCCGCCGTATTGCCCGGTCCACACCACTTGGTGCCGGGCGCTGTAATGCCTGTGTGCGCGACCGGAGGCAGAGCCTGATTGTAAATGTCTTCATCCTCAAAAATAGCCTCATCTCCAAACGCAAACGAGGCTCCAATAAAGCAGAAGAACAGCAGCAAATGCACCGCTCGCATGATGATGAAACGTTGCCTTTGAATTCAAAAGTGAAACTGAGCTACCAGCTGCTTTGGGATTGACTCGGCCAGCCGCTCAGCTGATTACGAGTCGCTGAGATAAGAATTCGTTTACAATACGCTTTGAATAATATTTCATGAAGGTCCTTATGCCTAGAACATATTATACAATGCTTAGTTAATTAAAATGGATTTATTACGTACATACTAAGAAGTATATATATTTGTTTTGCTGTGGATCTGACACATTAGCTAAGTATATCCTTAAATAACTCGGTGGCTGTCTTTGCAGGTCGTTTTTTTGTCTGCGCTGGCTTCTCCGGCTCCTGCTGCTGACCCAGACTGGCCAGCCACTGACTGGGCGACAGTTTGTAGGTCTCCAAACGATATTTGGAGTGGATAAGGCTGCCATATGGAGAGCCTTTTAACATGTTGGTCTTAGAGCTCAATTCCTTAGCCATACGCAGCTTTTGCGCCTCTTGTGCAGCCTTGAAGCATTGCTCCATGACGCGTGACCCATGCCGGGTGATAGCCAGGTCCACATAGAAGCCATCTAGCTGGCGGATAAGACGCTCGCGTGATTTCTCTCCAATGTATTTGCTCTGCAAGAAGGCATCGACAATGTGCGAACCATTGGGTGTGTTGAGGATTTGCGCCAGCTGCACAGCAGGCAGCTCCAGAATGCAGTTGACTAGGAAGATGGGCTTATTGAACTGAAGCACATGTTGTACTATCAGCGATCCATGTAGATGCACAAAGGCGGACTGATCGTCGGCAATAAGCTCATGGGGCTTCAGTTTAACAAGACAGTTGAAGAACATCTTGGATTTCTCCTTGTCGCCAGCCACATGTAGGGCGGCCTGAAGTGCTCCTATCATCTGAGCCTGCTTGGCGCCCAAGCGCAGGCAGGCAGCGCTTAGGGCAGACACCACGCCTGTTAGACCCTGTTTCATCAGCTGCTCAATCTGCGGCTGCAACTCATCGAAGACCGACTCAAAGTCGGGCACCTCTTTCAAGTGCTGCAGCAGACGCTGCACGGCAAAGTTGGTTTGTTGCTCTAGGGCCAGGTGAGCTATGCGACCGCTAAAAAGCATGGCATAAAGTTGAGTCAGCAGCTTGCCACCTGCCACAGTCAAGAGAGTCTCAAGCAGTATAACAGCGCACTGGTAATGGAAGACTTTGGGCAGCACCAGCTTAACTTTAGTATTGTCGTCTTCGGTTGCTGGTGCCTTTCCAGCCTTTTCATTAGTGGCGGGATCGTCAACCTCGTCATCTATTTCAATTTTAATATCCTTCGGCTTTTCTTCGTCGTCAGCATTTGTCGCATCGTCCGGTTTCAGCAAGCTTTCCATTAATATTTTTTTGCCAAAATGCTTCAACATGTTCTTATCGACCACACTAAGCGATAAGCATATAACACCCAGGAGTGCAGAGGAGTGCTCCTGGTAAGGAAAGTCCACGAACTGGGGCCACATTTCCAGGCGCTGTGGATACTCCTTCATGACCTCAGGCCATTCATCGGGCACCTTGTATAGTTTGCGATGCTTGGCAAGCTCAGCGCCGCCCTTCACGAATGCAATTTTGGGCACATGGATGCCGACAAGGCAGAGTATAGCAGTTCGCATGATGTGTGTGGCGCATGCATCCCACACAAAATCCTCCAGATTGTTAAGCATGAATTTCGATATGCGTAGAACAAATTGGCGGCACTGTTCACGATGCTCCTCGCTAAATTCTGTCTCCAAATTGTACTGCTCCTCGACCTGCGCGGCATCGGGCTTGGCTTTCTTGGCTGGGTCGGAAACATCGTCTTCTGACGGTTCCCGAGCTGCTGTCTGACCCAATCCTCGTAGAAATGCTATTTCCACCATTTTTTGCAGCACATGCGATGCAAAAGGGTCGGAGCACATGGGACGCAGGCTGTCGCCGAATTTGGCAAAAAACCGTTCAAGCTGTGGAGCGTCCACAAATCCAATTAGAGACTCAAGAGCCTTGGAGACAACTTGATTGGCGGCCAAGTCCAATTCGTGGTCCTTTGTCTGCTCGAACACGTTATTGGCCATATTGACTATGGAAACAAAAAAAAGACTACTAAAGATTTTCACAGCATTCAAGCATTTGCCACCTACCTCGCTCTTCCACATCCTCGAGACCTGCCTTCATTGCATCCAAGATGTTTATAAAATAGTTGAATTGATCACCATCAATGTGGGAGCCGCGTCCAAAAATACCCTGTTTGGCAAACCCTTTTGCATTGCGCATAAATTTCTTTCCCTTCTTCTTGGGCCTTTTACGTTTGCCACTGTTTTCAGTTTGCATGATCGTCTATTATGCTTATATTTAGTATAAAACCAAAACTCAACTTACAACGTGCGCCGCACAACACGCGTTCCGATAGGTCGATTAGATATGCAGCCGATTGTCATCGCTGCGCGGCGTTGCCAGACCGTAAACGTTTGTTTCTAGCAGGCGTCCATCGCTAATAACTACAACAACAAGCGTCGCTTTTCAAGCAAACGGTTTTAAAATGGAAGAAACGCACGATTTTCAGTTTATTTTACCAATAAAAAACAACGATTTACTTAATTCACGCGGCGATCAGTACTATGTACAACAGATATACACGGCCAGCGAAATACCAGAGCAATTACTTGGTAAGCGGACTGTTACTTTTTGTATGCGCAGCAGCGCGCCTGTAATTCAAACAATTACGTACAGTAAAACAAACGCTAACTCCAATCCGTTTATTTGCAGCATGTAAAAATAAAGTGCATCAGCGTGATCCATTCTATATATTCGAGCACTTTGATACATACTACTCGATAATAGAAAACACTGCCAACGATGCCGCCGCCATACGCAATCTTATGCGTGCCTTTGACTTATTGTACCTTACTGTGGACAGATTGGGCGGGCAGCTGATGCCGCTGCTAACGAGCAGCGAGCCGCCGTCATCGCAGGATCGTGTGCGCTATCTGAATCTCACGAAAATGACCCTCTACTTATTTGTCAACGTAGTGAAGCGCATTGATCTCGTTGTCCAACAGGTGCTGCGGGACCAGCAGTTGAACCAGCAGAAAAAGCGCGCCAAACAGGGCGAGGTGCTGGAACAGTATCCCGATTGGGATGTTAAACGCGGCAAGTTTCTGGTGCAGCTTTATAATATCCTGCAGTGTCCGCTAGAGAAGCTCTGGAATCCTCCTGTAGCCGAGGAAAGCTTTGTAACGTAAGTATAAGATATCGCCCAGTTAAATGATGAGGTTTTTTTAAACAGCATGTTGAAATGTCCCTTAACAGCATGTTGTGTGATATTTGTTATCGTACTTTGGAGTTGGTGCCTCCTCGGCCGGACAACCGGCATATCATTGACACGCTCTTTCAAATCTTTGGCATCGCCATCAAACGCTATAATCATGCCATAACCTTTCCGGCTCGTATACTGCAAATTCTGCGGAGTACTGAGCATGCTGCAACCGCCGTAGCGAGCGGCATTTTATTGCTTCACGAAGAATACGGCATTTCCACAGTCTTCTCGATACTGATGAAGGATATTGTCGAGGCCCTCACCCTGGACACTTCTGATACTGCGATCTCGCGTAACTTTTCGAATTTTCTTGCCGAGTTCTCGGGCATTGCACCCAAGCTGATGATACCACATCTTTCTAAGCTGGGCGATGAAATGCTCGACTGCGAGTCTCATGTGCTGCGCAACTGTGTACTGCAGATCATGGGCGATGCAGTTGTCGGTGAACTTACCTCCGAAGAGCTCGACGATGATATGAAGGAGGCGCGCAACGAGTTTCTCGACAATCTGCTATCCCATGTCAACGACATATCCGCTCATGTGCGCTCCAAGGTGTTGCATATTTGGCATCATCTGAAGGAGCAGCATGCAATTCCGTTGAGTTTTTTAATTAAAGTGCTGCGCGAGGCCGTGTGTCGGCTAGAGGATAAAAGTTCCTTGGTGCGTAAGTCAGCCATACAGCTGATAAAGGCTTTTCTCGAAAACAATCCGTATTCGGGCAAATTAACGCTAGAAGAGCTAATTAAGAAACACGAAAAGGAAGTTGAAGTTATGGAACAGTTGGACGAAGTGTTGGCTGAAGAGCGCAATCAATTAAAAAAGCTCGACGAGCAATGGGAAGCCATAACGCCGGAGTTGTTGCCCATAATTGAGGAAAACTTGCGTGTGGGTAAGTACGCTTTTTGAACCTCAATTGCATTTATATCCATTTCACTGACTTTATTCTTAATTCTTAGCTCCAGAGATGCAGTTCGACAAGGAGGAAGAGTACGAGCAGCTGGTGCAAAAGATATTGCCGCTTCTTTTGGAAAAAAACTACAAGGAGGCTACAGTGCTAGTGCGAAAAGCAGACTATGCAGCGGGCAATCAGGATATAAGGTCGGCATTTAATATCACCTTATTAAATACATCTAAAGTCTGTTATTATCTTTATGCACAGCCAACTGCTGAAGCCAGAGGAACGTTGTGTTTATATTTTAGCGCTATTTAAAACCTTTCTCACCCTTGCCAATGGCTGCAAAGACAGCGTAAGTGCCAAAGCTCTTCTAAAAAAAACATCTAATACCTGTCTTTTGTTTATCTAGAGCGAGGAAATGCAGAAGCAAATAAAAACTGTTGGGTTCCTCAAGGATAGCATCGAGTTCTCGCATGTGGCGACCTCCGCTATGCCAAAAATACTTGAAATGCTGCTGTCTAAGACGAACACAGACGTTTTCGAGGCAGTCGATCTTTTCACTACAGGCTACCTCTTTGGTATACACGGCACCCAGACGGGCATGCAGCGCATGTTGAATCTGGTGTGGTCCTCGGATAAGGAGAAGCGGGATGCAGTATCCAATGCGTATCGCAAGGTGCTCTTCACCACAGATAAGACAGAACGCGCGCATGCCATTAAGGTGGTGCAAAATCTATCCAAGTTCCTCTCCGAGGTGGAGTACGGGCACTACACGGCCATGGAAACGCTGATGGGCGAGTGGGTGGCCAGCGAGGATATTGATGCGCTCATCATTCAGGTGCTATTCGAACGATTTACGCTCAAGCTGGAGGGCACCACAAAAGATGAGGCCCGGCTGGCTCTGCAGCTGCTTATTATGGCCTCACAGGCTAAATCCACTATAGCCTCAGCGAATCGTGCTCTCATCGAGGATATTGCGACAGGAGATCGTGTGAGACAGGATCCTCGCATCTATACCAGCTGCCTACAACTTCTGGTCAACAGCATCGATGCAAACAACAACAGCAAATACTATAAACGTTGCGCCAGCGATGCCAAATTCGTGCAGCAAATTACGCGCCTGTTTCTGGACTTCTTCTTTCATCCCCAACTGCCGGACTTTGATGCGTTGGCCATGAGCCTGTTTGAGTACTATTATCGCATGTGCCAGGCGCCGGATGAGCTGGCTCAGAATATTGTAAGCGAGCTAATTGGACGCTTCAATGACCACTGGCTGGTCGTAGCAGAGGCTGAGGAGCCACCACAAACACAGACTACAGACATTCCATACTCACAGCCGCTGCCCTTGTCTCAGACTCTATCACAGACCCAGACGCAAGCAAAAGCTGTTGAAGAACAACAGGCCCGAATACCCGTTTATTTGGTTTCAAGGTTTGTATTTTGTGTTGGCTACATGACCATCAAGGAGATGATATTTCTGGACATGGATGTCTACAACAACATGAAGTACCGTGAAGAGCTGACCGCCCTCGAAGAGAAGAAGAACAAAAAGGACGCTGTGAACGCACTCCGTCGCCAGACCATGAATGTTTCCGCAATGGAGGTGCGGAAGCGTTTGTCGGGCGTAGCCGCGGAGCCCCAGCAGGAGCCCGACGACGATTTAGTGGGTGCTACAGCAGAGGATAACATTGCCGAGGAAATAAATGCCATCTGTGAGGACATGCTGTTGTATGAGCCGAATGCGCTCATGTCCAAGATCTACCCAATTATAATTGATATATGCAAGCGGCCTGGCGAGTATCGGGATCAGCAGCTGCAGCAGGCAGCCACCCTAACACTGGCGCGCCTGATGACGGTCTCGTCCAAGTTCTGCGAATCGAACATGTCCTTTCTCATGAATATCCTTAATATGACTAAAAACTTGAAGATCAAGTGTAACACAGTCGTGGGTCTCTCGGATCTGACATTCCGTTTTCCGAACATAATCGAGCCCTGGACAGGCCACTTTTACTCGCAGCTGCATGAGGAGGACACCGAGCTCCGCCTGACCGCCGTCAAGATGCTTTCTCATCTAATCCTGCATGAAATGATACGCGTCAAGGGACAGATAGCCGACCTTGCACTGTGCATTGTCGACGAAAGCGACGAGATCAGGAATATCACCCAACAGTTCTTCAAGGAGATTGCCAACAAGTCGAATATACTGTACAACGTTCTGCCCGACATTATCTCGAAGTTGGGGGACATAAATCTTCACCTGGAGGAGGATAAATATCGCACAATTATGCGCTATATACTGGGGCTTATTCAAAAGGATCGCCAGATCGAGACGCTGGTTGAGAAGCTGTGCCTGCGGTTCCCGGTCACTCGCGTGGAGCGTCAGTGGCGCGACATTGCCTACTGCCTGGGCTTGCTGAGCTACAACGAGAGATCGATTAAGAAGCTAATCGACAACGTGCAGCATTTCCGTGACAAGGTGCAGGTGGATGAGGTCTACCAGTCCTTCAAGCTCATTATCAGCAATACTTCCAAGTTGGCCAAACCGGAGCTCAAAGCCGTTGTCACGGAGTTTGAGACGCGCCTGAATGAATGCCTGCAGGTCGTCGAACCGGGCACGGGTTCCCAGTCCGAAAAAGGTCCCAACGAAACGCGGGCCAACAAGACCAAGACCGCGAAATCGAGTACCAAACAACGCGGCCGCGGAACACGCGCGCCAGGTAGCAACAGGCGTGGACGGAATGCGCGGCAGGAGAGCAGCTCCGAGCAGGACAGTTCCGAGGAGGACGGCTCCGAAAGTGATGAGGCGCCCCCTGCGCCTCGCCAGCAAGCGCAGAAAAAACAACAACAGCGTGGAAAGAATACAGCTCCCTCGTCCGGCTCCAGCGAAGAGTCCGAGCAGGAAATAAGCCAGCGCAGCAGAAATCAGAGCTCTCGGCGAGCGCGTAAATGATATCATCTGCATAAAGTTGTGCAAATATTTTATACTTACATTATATTTTTAGACCTTACTGTTAACATGTCCATAAATTGGCCACTTGGAGCTCTCAAATACATGCCTTTGCATTTACCTTCGGATTTAATATACTTTTTGTCAAGATCAAAATTTGACAGGCGCTGACAGATTAGGAGACAGGAATGGACACCCCCATACTCACATACACACATACACACATACACACAAACACACAAACACACACACACACACACACACTAATCTGCTTTGTAGCAATTCACAAATGTACATTGAGTCCCGTTGGCTCTATTCTCTATTCTCTGTTCGGAACATCGTTTAATTGTAATCCCCTTTTATTGTCACCTTCGTGGAAGCAGCTCAGCAGCCGTCGAGGTGCATGTTTTGCCCTGGATGTGGTCCAGCGTGTGTGTGTTAGAAGGCGTAGCGCATTCTCTGGCATTTAAGAGGAAAGTGATTTGTGCGCCCATAAAGAGGATTTAAACGTATTGTTCACAACTATTATTGAAGTCAATATTTAGAAAATCAACCAATAGAATGGCGAACTTGACCTTAATCGACAAATGGGCCTGATGCCTATAAAGCTTGTCGAAATAATTTTCTTTTGTATATTGTATCGCATGCTAAAAATGATTCGTTATTTTAAACTTATAGCTAAATTATTGTTGAACACTAAAAAAAACAAGGAACAATTTAATTCTAATTATCATTCTCTTAACTTAGTCCAAAGACTGAAAATGCTATCTTTATTAACTTTTGGTGCTTATTGTTCGATCCTTATGACATTTTTAGGACTTCAATTTTGCGTCTCAAACTGTGTATATAACAAATTCCATAACTATACCTTTAAAAATAAGTTGTTTTTTTTTAATGACAGGGGAAGGTATATTCAAGTTGAAACTGGATTAATATTCGAAGTTTGATTTATAGCTTCTATCTCTATATATAAAACTATTTGTCCTGACTGACTGACTGACTGATTGGTAATCAACGTACGTACGCATTTTATGTCTTTGGACTAAGTACATATGTATAAAAGTACAAAGTTACATTAAAAAAAAAAAATTAAAATAAAAAACAACAAAAACAAAAAAAAGTAAAAAAAAAAACGAAAAAAAAAGGAAAAAACAAAAAAATAATCACTTTACTACATGAAAAACTGGACGGCCCACTTGAATTTTTGAGAATCGAGGAGAAGAGCACTTAGTAGTATTTCGTTCAATTTAAATTTGCAGCAGAGCGACAAATAAACTTGGTATTAGATAACCAACATGTATGCATGCATATACATATACATTAATGCATACATACATGCATGCATACACTATTACACACACACATACATACACAAATACACAGCCAGGCGTCTTGAATGTGCACAGGGTATAAATATAATTATGCGTGCAATATATGTCAATAATTGCGAGTGGGCGAGTGTATCTGGCGTATTATATTTTATTTGCGAATTTAATGCCGCAGACTATTTTAAATTGTACACAAAAAGATAACAATTTAAGGCCGTTAATTAAATTATGCACAATGTGGCCCGCAAGATAAAAGAAGTCAAAATATTTTGTAACCGGATACTCGATATTCTCAGCCTCAATCAGAGTCAGACACGTGTGTGTTGCTGTCCGGGCAACGGGGGTGGCTGGGCGATGGCAACGGAGTCTGCACCAGTCAATCGAGAGAGAGCAGCCAAGTCAGCCAGCCAGCCAGCCAGTCAGGCGACAGCCACCCCCAAATGGCCATCCATCCGGGGTAGAGGCAACCTGGCTCCGGCCGTAATAACATTGCGTCGGCTGCCAGTTTGCCAGTTGCCAAGCGCCGCCCTCCAGTCGAGACCGTTGCCAGGTGGCGTGGAAGGGTCACCGGCACATGCAGACGTTGGTGCCATTAACATGCTCATTACATGTGTCGCGACTTCGCTGCGGAGGATGGGCAAGAGGCGCGTGTGGGACGTGCGCGAGACGCACGCGCGCCCCGCAGACGCCGACGACAGCCCATTATCCATGGCTATTAGCATTAGCGGGCTTACCTGTCGGCGCGGATTAGCGCTGTCTGTGGTCAGATTTTCCTAAATGTCGACAGAGAGTGTCTTCATCCAGGCTGCAAAGCCAACAACAATCTTCGTGAGCCTCGTTTTCTACAACTATTAACACAGGGTTAGGTTCGAATCATTGTACTTAAAAAATAATGATTCATTTGGATCAAATCATTTTTGGACAAAATATGATTCGTTTCAGGTTTATTCTCGGGTACTCTTTAGTCAATCGGTTTATTTTCGAGTTAGTTTCATGATCGGTTCGGTTCAGCCTCGGTTTCTATCATTTGATATTTGAAGGATATATATTTAAAGATTAATTCGTTGAATGCAATTATTTATATTTTTCATATATTTAAAAAATAATAATTATAAATACATTGAAAATAATTTAATAGAATTTATGTATAATTTTTGCACATTTCAATTTGATTTGCATTTGCAGATGGGCTGAGAACGGCCAATCAATCGTACATCTTTACATCTATCTATGGCCATACCAGGACAACAGATGCTCTGTTCCGTTCCCAAGCCCGCCCACTCTAAAACTAAAGCCTAGCTATTTACACAGATCAATGAAGTTTAAGTAATCCATTCTTTTGCTAAACGAGGATAAGCAACAGATTATATGCTGCACTCCCCTCTACCCCCCTCTCGGTCTGTTTATCTGTCTGGTGTCTTGGTGATATTGAAAATGCCATATTATTTATGCGCAAGTGCTACTATTTCATGATTAATTAAAATTTGTTGCTGCTGCTAAATTGATCTTGATATACACGAATTATCTTCGAGGATGTGATTTCAATTATTGCTGCTTCAGAAGTAAAAGCTTTCCGGATGCTGCTGCTGCAGCTGGCTGCGCTGCTGGCGTTGACGCAGCATAGCTGGCCATTCGTTGCCGTTGTTGTTGTTGGTGCTGCTGCTGCTGTTGTTGCTGCTGCTGGCAGCAGCAGCAGCCTCCAACTAGAATCATAAGTGCTGATACTCGCCCATATCGTACATGGGCATGGCGCCCATGACGCTGTGCAGATGCGAGTAGGCGACGGCGGCGGAGAGCGGCGGCATTTGGGAGGCGGCCACAGCAACAGCTGCTGCTGCAGCGCTGCTTTTGCTCGCTGCCGCTGCACTGGCGGCAGCATGCTGCTGATGCTGATGGTGTTGCAGGCTCTGCTCGGCAGCAACATGTTGCAGTTGCTGCTGATGCTGATGCAAGCTGTTGCTGTTGTTGCCGTTGCTGTTATTGTTATTGATATTATTGCTGTTACCGCTGCTCGGCGACTGCTGCTGCTGCTGCTGCGCGTGATGCGAGTGGTGCGCGGCGGCTGCGTGTTGCTGTTGTGCGCTCTGACTGGACAGCATGTTGCCCTCCATTTCGGAATCGCTGGACGAGTCCAAGTGTTGTTTGTCCGTAGAGCCGCTGCAAAGATAAGAGTTAGAATTTGATATTAAACAGTTAATGGGCTACTTTTGGGGTTATTATTTATTGATTTAGACAATTACTATTTTCAAGGACAATTTTTTATTTCTGTTCCTAATTCAGTTATTTTCTAGGAAACAGTAGACATTTTAAGCGGATTTTGCTATTTTGTGGCGATTGAATGACAAGCCTTTTTATTGCTTATTTGTGCTCAGAAACTAATTCGGTTATTTATAGCTTTTTTTAGTTAACATTGGATTCAGTATTTATACCCTGAACCCATTAAAAATGGGTAAAAGGGGTATTATGTTTTTGTGCAAAGTGCAAATGTATGTAACAGGCAGAAGGAAGCATCTCCGACCCCATAAAGTATATATATTCTTGATCAGTATTAATAGCCGAGTCGATCTAGCCATGTCCGTCTGTCTCTATAAGAGCTAGAGACTTGAAATTTTAGATGTAGGTGCTCCTAGTTCCTACGCAGATCGAGTTTGTTTCCGATAATCGATAACTTGCCCCGTTTCCAAGTAATCGATAAAAATGTATATCGAAATCCAGTTTTTTAAGCAATTTTGGTAAATAATAAGAGCTATAGTCACCAAACTTGACATGTAGCTTCTAGAAAAGTATATATATATTGATTATCTTTCATTTTATACCTATCGCCACCTCCCCGCTACTCTTTATCTATAAGCGCGCGCTGCATTTGGTGTTGGAATATGAGGGTTCAGGGTATCCCCTAGTCGGGAGCTCCCGACTAGAACCTCTTACTTGTTTTACTTTGGCTTAGCAGTTGGCAGCACGTGTAGCTGTATATTAAAAAAATAAAGGGAAGAGTAGCCAGATTAACTGCTTTATGTGTGACCAGATTGGCAAAAGTGAAATACATGTTTGCAATTTTCATTAATATAATTTGAAATGAGTGCTTTCACAACTCAACGACAGAAATGACAAAATGTTGCATAATCCTTACATTTCCCCTCCCCCTATAGAAAGGCTGCTGAACATTGCCTTCAAAACAGATGTCAGCAATCGTTTAAATTAAAATGTGTCAATTGCTGTAACTAATTTACTGCCTTCAGCAGCAACAGCAACAATTACAACACACACTAGCATATACATCAGTTAAGTGTGTATATTTATAAACAAATGACAAATGACAGGGCGGGCAATTGAAAATAAAACCGGAAGGAAATTGTCTGCTTGAATATTTTTACTCTGCACGCCAGCATTTCTATAAATGGTTTCAGTTTCACATTCGGGCAGCAGCAGCCGTGAGCCAGAGCAGCACAGCACGTACGAAAGGTGTCGCGGGGCTCACACACACACACACAAACACACACACACCAACACGCCCACACATTCATATAAACAAACACGAGAGGGGCGGCTCAGTGCATTCCCCCATAGAGCGCCGCCGCATCTGATTTCAGTTATTTGAGCTGCGCCTTGTCTCTCTGTTGTGTGTATTGTGTGTGTGTGTGTGTGTGTGTGTGTGTGAGCGTGTCTGTAGTTTATATATCGTTCTCGCTCACACCTTTGATCAAAAGTTAAGCAGCTTGACTTTTATTATTTGCGGCTGATTCTGTAAATGACTTTCAAGTGTCGTTTTTATCGCCACCGTTTGCCAGGGTGGAAGCGAGACACTCATTTGCTGGCCCAATTCCAGACACCGCTGGGAATTGAAAACACACACACACACACACACTCGCATGCACTTACACACTTCTGGGGGCTGTTATGTTGATGTGTTGTTCGTGTTGTTCAATTTGTTAGTGCTAAACTGTCCTGACATTTTAATGGCTAATTCACTGCCAGAGCGATAACAAGGCGCATTTGAAATTCGAGCAACTGACATTATCGGCCCAGTGCCGAGTGCCGGGTGTGTTAATCTTAATCTTGTCGCGAATCCCAATTGCAAACGCAACCAGAACCAGTTTCAAAAATTGATGACAACAAACATCGACAAGCTACGGCAACGGCAACGGCGACGGCGACTGAGGCGGAGGCGGAGGAGGAGAGGCGACAAGGGTCCAGGGCCATGCAAAACATTTAAGCGCACACTCGACAAATTTGTGGCCGGAGATCATTGGGAACAATCTGCCCGATCAGCTACAGCCTGCAACCATTCCTCTCCCCTGCTCCCTTTTTCCCCCCCTCCGCCTGGCACAATCCATGCAAGTTATTTGCTGACTCGCGCGCAATTCGAGCCGAGCCTGAAAACCCAGTTGCAGACCTGGAGCTGCGCCGACGCGGCGGCCACATACGGCGCAGTCGCAGACGCAGACTAGCTGGCATCTCGAATGGGCAGCCAGCTGTTGGCTGTTCGGTGTAATTGTAGATTCTACTCGCATCCATCTACATTTGCAGGCAGCCACTTGCAGCGCCTGATAATTGCCAAGCTGTCCGTTTTGCATCTTTCCCAGCCTGACGCGCGGATCGGGTAGCTGGGGAACACTTGCCAGATTCGTTGGGGGTGGCCTTGTTATTGTACAATTGGGCATCGAATACTTGATTATGTTGCAGTTAAGAAGTGACAAATGATTTTCATAAGGCCCTGTTATGCCCACACATAAGGGTATATACTCAGTCATATTCTAAATTATTCGATTTCTTTCGATCTGGCTCTTCGAATACTACACAATTCGATTGTTTTTCATTAGATTATTTTAATAAGCATTTTTATCTCGTTTTCCTAATTAGTTACTTTTTTTATTTTTGATATTCTTTATTCCTTTATGTTTCCTTATAGTACAGATCAGATAGTTCAGCTTGAACAAATCAGATTTTACGTTTTTTGATACCTTCAAATGCATTTTTCAAAGTTGCTAAACTTGCATTCTGTGGGGAACATCCTGCTATATACATGATGTCAATTTCACAAATTTCAAACATTTCTTACTTCAATTTCCACCTGTATTGCACGGACCTAGGCGGATTTTATAAAATGTAAGCCACCCACAAACTATTTAATATATTAAGAACGCACAGTTTCTTATTTTTTTTTTAACAGGCGATCAATTACATAAATGGAAGTAAAGACGACTTTCCCCAGGCTCCTTTCGCATGCTATTTAAAAATTTAGGAATATTTCTTAATAGTCAATTGCCTGCTTGAGATTCAGTTTCGTCCTTGTCAAGCCCTGGAGTATCCTTAGTTATAGGCTACAAAGTACCAACTTACTTAATGAATTTGCAACATTAAAGTGAACTTTAGCAAAAAATGTAAAGGCCAGAAAATTGTGTTTGCCTACTTCTGAAGAAAATCGATTGTGGCAGGGTGGGGAGCGAACCCACCCGAAAAGTACAAACACAGATCTACACGCAAACAAGCTGAGCAAACATAAAGCTAACCTCAAAATGAGAAATGGCTAAAATGTTGCCCATCCCTGGCCCCAGCCAGTCCGCCATCCAGTCCGCCAGTCAACCAGTCAGCCGAGCAAAAGTGGGGAGCAAACAAAGGGCAGCAGCATATAAACAATGATATCAAATTTCCAGAATTTCATAGTTGTTGGCCCTGCTCGCTGCTGCAACACTTATTAACACGGCCAGGGATGGGAGATAGAGAGAGAGGGATGGAGAGCGAGAGAAAGAGAGGCGTTTGAGGCAGCGCCTACTTTCGAGTATTTTCAACTGATTGCATTATCAAATAAATACACACACACATCCAAGTCTTATAAGTCAGCAGCCCTCGCGGTAGCTGCGTCCCAAGGACAATCCCTCAATACATGATTGTCACATAGAGCTTATATAAAATATATAACAACAACAACAACAACAAAATGCGAGAGAAGCAAAGCCTGGTCAAGAGTTTGGGGCAACGTGTGTGTGGTCCCGACTGAAAGTTCTTGAACTTCTTTCTTGGCGCTGCTCAGTGATGAGGAATTAATTTTTACTTGTTTTGCTCAATTGGGTTTTCTGTAGTTTTAAGCCACTTTTGGAGCTGCATTAAGCAGATTCATTAGCTCGGCAATAATGGATGATCGGATTATGGGGGGCTTGGCCAACTCTGTTACCCGAACTGCGAAAAAGAGTGCGAGCACGAATGCAAGGCTACGGAATAGTGGGATGGATTGAACCGAACCGGTTCGGAATTGGAATTTAAAGGTGACAGAAAAACGAACCAGCTGAGAACCGAACCGAACTAAATTTGATCGATAAATGGTTTGGTTATGAAAGTCCCCAAAGCATAAATAAATAAGGTACCAATCGTTGCATATATATAAACTATAATTGTCAGTTAACATTTTTACATAGAGATAAAGCTTAGTAGAATTTTTTCCGAATTTTAGTTTTGTCGTTTTTTTTTTTTTACTTTTTGGTTTTGATTTTTGTTGTTTCTGTGGCTTATATCTATAAGGAATACTTAGAATAATAATTAAATGCGTAAGCAAAATTTTAGAAAAATTAGTTTAAGTCGGTAAAATAAAAGCAAAGAATTACTTGATAAGCTGTATGTAACTAAAATTGTAAGTTGACATTTTTAAATAGAGCTAAAGCTTAGAAGAATGGAAAATTTGAATTTGAAGTGTTTTATCCACATTTTGAAAAAATGCGACGACACAAGTTTTAATAAACGTGGAAAATCAGATTCACGAACTGAAATCAAACACATGGAACTAGTTCGAACCGTTAACCGAACCAGGGCTGCATTCCTCCTTAGGATTCTCATGGAGGGTTAGCTCCTTCTACTCATTATTAACATTATTCAGATGCCTAACACTTTACACAGATGACAATCGGGAGACTGCAATCTTATCGGGCAACCATCTGGTGTGGCATGCAATTAAAAAGCAACAAAATTATTAAAAAACTGTCAAAATAAAGCGCAGCCAGCATAAAATGCGCCACACGCCAACCGAACGGAATGGGCCAGGCCATAAGATAAAATACTTTATAACGATGACTTTTTGGTTAATCGCTAAGATCTACACGAAACTCATACATACTGGCATATGGAGGGAGACCGACAACCGAAACTGAAACTGAAACTAAAGCTGAAAGCGAAACATAGTTGTAGACAATGGGACAATGCTTGGGTACAACTCGACTACTAGATCGAGTCGAAGCTCAGGGCCCAGACTCGAGCTGTCCCAACTCCAACTCCAACTCCAACAACAACAACAACAACACGCCACACACATGCGTAAATTAAATGATAATTTATGATCAACACCTTTTCAGATTCTTCTTATGGCTCTCTTGCTCTCCGGCCCGGGCCGGGCACCGTTTAGTTGGGTGTCCTGCTGCGCACACGTCTCGGGATTTGTGTACCGATCTCGCAATGCGATAACTCAACCTGTTCGTTGATTCCCTGGCTTGCACTTCGATCGATCGTGATCCCCAGCTCTTCTTCCACTGGGGGCTTCACTTTATGAAACAGCGTTTCATTTTTCCCAACTGCCTCGCTGTGTATATATGAATATATATATGTGTGTGTGTGCCTGTTTATTTGTTTTTACGATTTATTGGCTTATAATTTTTATTAGCAATGGAATTTCTTGGAAATCCTGCAACGATCTACCATATGATGTGTCGTTCTGACTACCCCTCCCCCTACCCGACTAGAGCCCCCCTCCCCCCCTATGCCCCTATGCTGGCTACCGTCTGTTTTTCTGCTTTTGATTTGTTTTGACTCTTGTTCTTGTGTAAATTCGATTAAGATAACTGAACAGCTGATAACTGGATCCCGTTCGATTTTGAACTTGGGGCGCAGCCTGGATAAGTATGCTAAAGATCAGTGGACGATAGTCATGGCAGGAAGATAATAAGGATCTTTGTAGTTGTGTTAAGTGATTGATCCCCAACCTAAATAATAATTATATGGAAAATAAATGCGAACAAGTAAGACACTAGGAGCACCTACATCTAAAATTGCAAGCTAGCTCTTATAGGTTCTGGGATCCTTGCGTTCATACATATGGACAGACGGACATGGCTAGATCGACTCGGCTATTGATGCAGATCAAGAATATAATATACTTTATGGGGTCGGAGATGCTTCCTTTTGCCTGTTGCACAAATACAATATACCCTTTTACCCATTTTTAATGAGTTCAGGGTATAAAAATTAGATAGAAAACGGGAATATTAATAAGTAAATAATTCCCCCTATCGGTACCGGATCCTAGGCACCGTAGGCTCCGTAATATTAATGGACTTCACACACAAGCATAGTTAAATCTTGGAATAGTTTCCAATTTCCCTTGATTATCACATAAGATTTCCAGGGTGCCACTTGACCAATGAACTTCTCCACTTTTGTGTAAGCCCCAACACTTTTTAAGACCTTAAGCAGCTTACGGCATTTATGCGGTAGGGCGAACTTCAACTTGTTTTCATGGGCGCAAAAGGAAAAGCGAATGAAGCCCTAGAAATTGAAAAATTGCCATTGAAAAATGTGTCAGGCCAGAAGACCTCTAGAGAAGAGCCAGGCTGGAAGGGCGGTCAATCAAATGAGAATCTTTGTGCCGCATTCGCAGCGAAAAGGTGTGCTCAGCTTTCTAATTATAGTTGGGTAAATCACTTGACACAGGCGCCCACCCGATGAGTACCCGCCACATGTTCCTTCCTCCATGCCCTCCAAATGCAGAGCTGAGCTGTGCGGGATTCTGTGGACAGCCGTTGGCAAGCGCCCTCGGTTGAGGTCTCAGTTCCATACCGGTCCATCATCACCAACGACATCATTATCAACGCCATCAGTGGCGGCAAAACTCAACTGCCAAATGCGTCACGGAACTCCAGAGACGGGAATGGGAACGTAAACGGGAACGGGAAGGGACGAACAGACCCATATAAGAATGTATGCATATACATATGCACATGTATGTTCGCATGTATGTATATGTGTGTGTGTAGAGGGATGGAGCTGAAGAGGCAGTAACGCAAACAAACACAATCACAAAAGAAAGAGAGAGAGAGAGAGAGAGAGAGAGACGGGCAAAAGCGCAAAATACATAATAATAAAAACAGAATGTACAATAAAACGAATAAAAATGAATAACGCGCTGCGACGACGTCAACGTCAACGTCGGCGACGGCAACAGCAACAGCAACGGCGACGGCGCTGAGGCGAACGAATAAAGAACACACGCACATTTTGTGGTAACTTGATACTCTTTCCAGCTACCCTCCAGCCAACCGTGGCATTCGACGAACGCAAACGCAAAACGATGAGCCCTGAGCTGCCCGAGTTCGACATACAAACACATACACATACATACAAACTCACACTAATGCACACAGTTACAAACACACACAGTTGGAAAAATGAACATCAAGACAACGGGCCGAGTCTGGGACTGGGGCTCTGGTACTGGAACTGGAACTGGAACTCTTCTCACATTTGAAGTAGTATTAAGGTTTTTTATGTGTTTTTGTTTTTTTCTGCGCGCGGTTGCTGCTGGTGCTGCTCGTCTTATTGTTGTTGTGGATGTGGAGCGTGTGCATTGTAAACAATTTAAAAAGGTCCTACGAATCGGAGCATAATCAAAGCATGACGAAGGTGAAGGCTAGCGAAGAAGCCTGAATTGAAATCCTTAAATCGTGGCCTTCCTCAACTGTCGATAGTTAACATTATGTATCACAGAAAAACTAAAAATTGTGCATATACTTTCATATGAATTTGTACATATGTATGTATATCTATTACATTTTATCATAATGATGTATTTTCTAGACATTCCAACAGTAAATTTCTCTTGGACACACGGCCAGAATATTGGGATATTTTGCTCAATAAGTCCTTCTGCAGGGATTTGGAAATAAGTTTGAAACCGTTCGGACGGAGCTTGGAATTTTACACATAATTTCCATTACAACCATTTTCCACCCAAAAGAGTTGGAATTTAAAAATATTAGTGCATGTCTTAAAATCAATATTTTGGCAACGGGAATAAATATTGAAAAAAAGGATAAACTTCTTCCAATAAACCTACTTTTATTGGGTTCAAACAACAACATCTACGTGCCATCCGATTGCCTTATGGATATGTGATATGTAGTAGGCATTAAAAATACAAAAAGTTCGACTAACTAAATTTTTGCTTGATGTAATAGAAAAGAAAATAAAATAAAAACAAAATTGCCAGTTGAAATGCACAAGACCTGGAAGAAGCCACTGCACAAGCGCAAAGTCGTAAGCCTTACACACACACACAGGCACACTCTTCCAGTCTTCCACTCCCGCACTCCCCCACTCCCCTACTCTGTCACTCCCCCAAATGTTTGCATTCATGCGTTTCGCTTCCAGTGGGCGAAAATAACATGGCCGGGTCGCTTGGTCTATTACATGCAGCCTCTGGTGGAGCACCTGTTTGATATTTGGCTGCAGCAGCTGCCCTTTCCGACGCTGCTGAAATGCGTTTATACGTGCGGCATGCTCTTCTTCATCTTGCTACCCGTTCTGTACCCATTGATGGTTCTGGGCCTCTATTATGCCGTGTTCCAGTACGTCGGGGAAAAGCATTTGGATGTTGTCTTCCCGCCAAATTGGGATCTACTTGGCGCCGCATCGAATCTGTGGTACTTCCAGGTCACCAACAAGAAGTACATGCTGTTCGTAACGATGTACATTGATCGATATCGGGTCATTATAACGGCTATATCCTCCACTGTGGACTATATGCGAATGGCATTGTGCTTTGTATTTGGTTAACACGGATCTCAGTTCTTCCACAATTCCCCGTTCGTTCGTTCGTTGCAGATAAACTTTTGGAACAATAAATTCTTTAGTCGTATTTTACGTTTACTGCTACACAAAAGTTATAATCTACATTTTAACTATCAACCATTTTTTTTACTCATTTTCGTACCGCATCATATAAGAGATGTATGTATAATTTTGTTAATAAAATGTAAGGGTATTGTCGACTTTTAAATCACAATACAATAATAGAGGAAAGAGAAAATGCACTTGGGGTATTAGGAAAGGTTCAAGATTTGCATGATCCAAATGATCAAATCTTTTTATTTTAAGGAAGTTTTAATTAAAGTTTTAAAAGTTTTTTAAAAGATTAAATCTAACATTGATTAATGATTCTTTTACGCTTAAAGAGGATTTTTTAATATAGTTACGGAATTTGTAATGCATTTGAAGGGATAGATCCATTTGCAAGATCCAAATGTTTTAACCATTTTATTTTAAAGATAGTTTATTTCACGTTTTTCAAAAAATAAATATACATTTTTGAAAGTTTTTTAAAGGATGAAACCTAACATTGGTTTATGATTCAGAGAGAATTTCCTAATATAGTTGCGAAATTGGTAAAGCATTGAAGGGATATAACCGACCCCAAAATATCTACATTCCTGACCAATATCAACAGCTGAGTCGATCTAGCTACGCCCATATCTGTCTTTATATTTCCATGCTGGATTGGAGTTTATCTCATGCAAAGAATCGTTTAGAAAATTAGAAAATATGCAATAGTGTTGTTTTTAAGATACCTTAGCCAAAGTTGGCATTAACTAACTTACTTATCAATATCTAAAACTGAAATTAATTTCGACAAGCAATTGAATTAAAGTAATTTTCAGGTGTAAATGAAGTATGTAAAGTTTCCGATCTTATCAGCAATTATGTTAAATTACGACAGTTGCCGGAGAAACACTCGACAGCTCGTAGAATTGTGGGCTTTGGCGTCGTTATGCTTGGTGGACCGTTTGGGAAACACATTAAACTACAACTACAATGGAGCACACAAATTTGTAAATGTGTGTGTGTGTGTGTGTGTGTGTGTGGAGTGTGTGTGTACCTTTAGACGAGTCTTCGGTGCACACTCAAAACAAAAACTATATATGAAAAGTTAAAGTAGCAGCGCCGAGTTGCCGTTGCCGTTGCTGCTGCTGCTGCTGCTGCCCGACGCGGCACAGCCATAAACATATATCAGGTTACCACTAACAACAACAAAAACAACAACAACAAAAACAACAACAACAGCAGCAGCAACAACAAAAAGAATAATAAAATAAAAAGCCATGAGGACGCTACGTAGTGCAAACTACCGTAGGCATTGCCCGCCTATATGCAAAAGTATCTGTGAGATACTTTTGTCAGCTGCATATACATATGTATCTGACCGTTTGTGTGTGTGTGTGTGTGTACATTGCGGTTGCTACGGCGGCCAATTTTTATTTTTATTGCGACAATTTTTCGCTGTTGTTATTATTGTTTTAATATATGTGTGTGCTTTTTTTTTTTGGAAATTGCGAATTGAAGATCTTTTGTGCAGTTTGAGTAACTGATATGCCGTTTAGTTAAATGTATTTAAATATATGTTTTAGGCACAGATGCGAAACGAACTTAATGTTAGTTCAACATTGTTGCGGCCACTTTAAAATCCATTTTCAATTTCCATTTCACATTTCGCTGCTTATTCATGTTTGCGCTTCACATGACTTCTAACGAGCGAGCGGGAGAGAGGGCAGGCAAACAAAAGGATGCCCGAAAGGATGTTCAATATTTGAAAAGTTGCCTATCGGCGGCCAAGCATCTGAAACAAGCCGAAAAACAGCCGGTGAAGAGTTTCCGAAATGTTTGCCTATTTGCTTAAGCGGAAATGCAGATGTTTTTGTGGAAAGCATCCAAATGTCCTTTTTGCAGCAAGGACTCGTCAGCGGCCGTGTCTGCCACGCATATGACAATGCGCCTATGAAAACAAAGATCCACACACAAATATCGAATATGTGGAACGGCATGTTCATGAGTTTGTCAGCCACATTTCCACATTTACCATATAAATAAATGCTCATATTTTCGGTATGCCATGTAGTTTATATTAACGGCCGTGTCCTTGACACTAATTAGCCCGGCCCCGCCCCACCCCACCCACAGATAAAAGCCTCAAATTGACCTTGTTATCAGCATGTAAAAGCCAAGTTAACGGACGCGTCGTCAGCTTTTGTAATTGAAATTTAAATGCTCATTCATTTCGCACGCGTTGACACTTAACCAACAAATTATTTATAACAAATGCATGCATATACATATATTATTATTATTATTTGTTGCATATTTATGTGTGAGAGAGAGAACTTACTCTTTGTGCTCGGCAGCGCGATCTCGTTGTCGTCGATTCTTGAACCAATTGGAAACCTGTAAAGGTGTAAACAAAGGTGAATGCTTAAAAATAGATAAATACTTGTGATTTATGAAATTTATGACAAATAACAAATGCAATTTGTCAACAATTTTCCTATCACATCTTTTCTTTTCTTTTTTTTTGTTTTTGGCACTCACCTGCGTCGTGGTCAGTCCTGTGGCCTCGGCCAGGTCGCGCTTCTCGCGCGGCGATGGATACGGATTGTGCGCATACCAGTCTCTTAATACCGAGCGGGATTTCTCCTGAACGAGGTAAAAGGACAATAGTTATTAGATTATTTATAGATATCATTCATACTTGGTTTGCACTGTGGAGCAACAAGAAATTGTCAGCTGTTTAGACCTAAATTATCGGAGCATCTGCACTTGTCCGGCTTTCAATATGCAAATAAAAATATTACCTAAAAGCCCCCTTCTTAACTAATAAATTCTTACCATCAACAATTTCTCCTACCAGAGATTTGGAAGGTGGAACAGATTTTAGATTCCATTAGCTCTAAGCTGCTTACCAATCTACATTAAGTGCTGCACCTAACTAAAACAAGAAAGTGAGGATATACTCGCCGATATTTAATACTCTTTCCCTTTTGCTGAAATGTGAGAATTCGTAAGCTCGAAAATGCTGAGTCTGATCTTTAGAAACAGAATATTTTGTCTTATAAGATCCTACTATTCGACATATCTCATATGTGTATGCCTTATACATATATATGTATTGTTACCTTAACACAAATCAAAATACTCTCTACAAGGGTATAAAAAGGTGGCATGTTTCATGATTCAAGCCAACTTCCTAGCGTCAGATTCGGTTCGTCCACTTGGTTTTCACTATGAAATCTTGTTTTGTCATTATCGAATCTAATTTTTAGTTTATAATTTTCCACTCAAAAGTAAATACCGCATTTAATATTCAATTTGTGTGCTAAATACAATGATTGGAACCCAAGTATTTCTGCTTTAAGAGCTGAACTCCCTTAAAAGTTAATCCTTTTAAGCTAAACTAGATTTCGAAATGAAAATAGTTTGGTTCAGTTACCGTCTCGTTTTTTTTTTGGCAATTGGAGAGGTTTTAATTTCAGAAAATATAAAAATTGGAATTCCGGGAACCGATTCTGTCCAAAACGGAATGATTGCGATTTATTTTATACACCTGTTTCATAAAAAGTTCATTTCTTTGTGGTAAGTGATATTTATAAACATTTTTTATTATTTCCAGTTTATTTATTTCAAATTCATTTGAAAGTTTTGAAAAATATTTTATAGATTTTTCACTTTAACTAAGAGTAGGTGCAAAACTGCACTTGTGTTTTTCCCCCTTTTGCCTGTGCCTCCCAAATTTTGTAATACCCTTAAATAGTTAACATGAATGCAAATGTTTTTAATCAATTGAAAGCCCGCATAGATAAAGCCCAAGTGCAAACAGTGTCCGTCAGGAAACGACGGCGAGCCCACAAGGAGCACAGCGAAAGGAGGCGTTGCCCGGACGTCGAGGGCAGGGCAGGGCAGGGGAGGGACGGGCTGGGACGAGGCGGACATTTCTACGATTTCATTTTGTGCCCTTTGTTGCCGCAATTAATGTGGCAAGCAAAAGCAAGATGGCAAGGCAAAAAAGGAGCGCGGCAGGGGCAGGGAAAGGGACAGGGGCGACTGCTGGGGAAAGGTGTCTGCGGTACTCACCTTAAAACAGTAGCTCGTCTCCTCGCCATCCCAAATGGTGCGGGGCAGTGGAAATTTACGGCGAACACGATATTTGCCCACAGCACCCAAAGGTCTTCCGCGCAGTTTTTCGGCTTCCACGTAATGCGCTACAGTAAAAGAATTTCGGGTTAGCACTTGGAGAAGAAAGAGTGACTCGGAGAGAGAGGGAGAGGAAAAACGTGATCGAAGAGGGAGAGAGGCAGAGAGGGAGAGAGAGAGGGTTGTCGTGTCACCTTTCAACCAGAGGGCCTGAAGCTTCGCGTGATTCTGGGCCGAGAAGTGATGATGCTCGAGCAGCCGGTACAGCTCCTTGTACTGACCACGATGGAATGCGACGACCGCCTTGGCCTTCAGCACAGACTCGTTCAGTTGCAGTTTATCACATTGTGGCAGCGACCAAAGGAAGCGGCCCAGTCTTTCGATGTTGCCCGCCTGTTGCAGTACCTAAAACACAGAATCAAATAACTTAATGCTAGTAGCTGAGCAGGCCGTAATCCTCGCCAGCAGCGGCTCACCTCGCACACGCAGGCCACCTGCTCCTGCGTAAAGCCGAAGCTGGGCAGGGTTTCACGTCCGGCTGTGGCTGCACTGCCGCCGCCCGCGGCACCTGGGCCGCCATTGCTACCGCCGCCGCTCAGGTGCAGTCCAGTGGCAGACACGCCCCCGCCCAGACCGACGCCCACGCCGACTCCGTTGTGCGTGAGCATGTCGAGATTATTGTTGTTATTATTGCTTGTGCTATTATTGTTATTATTGTGCAGGGCGACCACCGACCCGCTCAGCCCCGTCGGGCTGTAGGGGGGCGTGTGCCGGGCGGTGAGCACAGCAGCCGCATTGGCCGCGGCCAAGTCGTAGAAATCGGTGGCGGGATGTTGCAGCATAATCTGTGAGTGGCACGCGCACTCCGAACCGGGCAGCTGGGCCCTCTGAATCGAACCTCTGCGAATCGATGCGTGTGAATCCCCGCCAACAGCTTACTTTATCAATAGCCTACTTAGGGCTAAGCTTAATTTGTCTTTGGTTTCTTGAGCGCTGCAGGAAGAAAGAGAAGTTTGTGAAAAAAGATTAATAAGAGTCGATCTTAAAGCAAGCTTTAGTTCAAATATCTACAATCAAACTTCTTTAATGTGAACTCAAAGCGGATCACATTTGTGATTAACTAAAACATATGTATTCTGTTTTGCGTCTCTTCCTAACTTATTTGCATGTAACTTCGGCGCGCCGAACATTAAATTCCCTTGCAGACATGCGATATCGATTGATAGATATATTTTGGTTATATGTTAGCGTAAAAGTGAATAAGTATAGATATCATGTAAAGCAAAAACATATTGAGTAATATGGTTTTAATGTCAACTTGTTAATGAGTCTGGTGTCTGTTAAAACTTATAAATGCAAGGTTTGGTTAGGAAACTAGTTCATGCAAATTATTCTCTGAGCTTTTCTTCCAATCTTTTTATTGCAGTCAGTTAAAATCGCCCAGATTAAGTCATTATTTCCTATAGGCTTATTATTTCATCAATAATCTATTCTATTGTGTCATCCGTAGCTTCCTTCAGAAGCATCTAGCAAAGAATAACTTTGAAAAAGATCTCTTTAGGAAACGTATTTACGTATCTCATTAGCTTCGTTTGACCGTAAATTTTATTCAAGCTCTTTTTGTTGATTTGGGTGTTATAAATTGGTTACTCCTGGGACAACCTTTTTATACCCTGAACCCATTAAGAATGGGTAAAAAGGGTATAATGTATTTGTGCAAAATGTAAATGTATGTAACAGGCAGAAGGAAGCATCTCCGACCACATAAAGTATATATATTCCTGATCAGCATCAACCGCCGAATCTATCTAGCCATGTCCGTCTGTCTGTCCGTCCGTCCGTCCGTATGTATGAACACAAGGATCTCAGAACCTGTAAGAGCTAAAGACTTGAAATTTTAACTGTATGTCCTCCTAGTGCCTACGCAGATCGAGTTTGTTTCCGATAATCGATAACTTACTCTGTTTCCAAGCAATCGATTAAAATCGATGGGTGGATCCTGCGAAGTCCCCGTCGACTATTTCTGCGAAGCCTTCGTGCCAGTAAATAAGGTTCACCAGAGAGGCGGATCGCGTAGCTAGTGGACTGCTGTCCATCAAGGGAACCGTAAGTTCACTCAGGATTAAGTATTTTGGAATGTGTTTGGGTTACAGTTTGAGAACAATTAACCCAAAACTAGTTACAAAAAGTAACAGGTTCTAGTCGGGAGCTATCGACTAGGGGATACCCTGAACCCTCTTTTTCCAACACCAAATGCAGATATATATACTATTCTAGAAGCTACATGTCTAGTTTGGTGACTCGTATTATTTACCAAAATTGCTCAAAGAACAGGATGTCGATATCGATTTTGATCGATTACATGGAAACGGGGCAAGTTATCGAATATCGGAAACAAACTCCAGTTGCGCAGGCACTAGGAGGACCCACAGCTATTTCAAGTCTCTAGCGTATAGGTTCTAAGATCCTTGCGTTCATACATACGGAGGGACGGACGGACGGACAGACGGACGGACAGACAGACGGACATGGCTAGATCGACTCGGCTATTGATGCTGATCAAGAATATATATACTTTATGGGGTCGGAGATGCTTCCTTCTAGAAGCTACATGTTACCTGTTACATACATTTGCATTTTGCACAAATACATTATACCCCTTTTACCCATTTTTAATGGGTTCAGGGTATAAAAAGGGGAACAAACGAAATAGATTTATTTTTAATTATTTGTGATTGTGGCGGGAAAATGCCTCGGCGCGCTCCTTAAGGGAACGAACCTGCTGAATTGGATTTATAAAATGTTTACATACGTTCATGACTAGTTCAACTGATGATATTGATTGGGAATATGTATACAAATCAATACAGTCGAGATAGTCGCTGCCTCAGACTTTTATTAAATAAAACACAGATCCCAGCATGTTTATGAAGCCCCTTGATTTGCGACTCTGCGTTATGCGCATTAATCAATCTATGCAAGGCGAATTCGTAGGATCCAATAATTACCATGCTAATTGGCGGCAATTTTTCATATTTTTATTGCCAACATTTGGGATGTTTTGTTTAAGATTGTAAAAACGATAATTGAGACACATTAAACTGTTGAAAGTGGCATTAGGAAAATGTGAATAATTTCACATTTTCCACATTTATGTTAAACAAAACAAGTTATGAAATATGCCCAGAACTCTTTTAGTCCAATGAGAAAGCAAACAAATGAACTGGGACCCCATGTTGTCAAAGTCGATTAGTCGATCGGTTAGATTAGCTAATGGCTGTGGGGCAGGTGCGCACGTGTAGTGCCAATGCTTCCATTATCAAAGTATGGTTTTCTATATGCACCCCCCGCCTGGCGACGACGACGACGACGACGACGACGGCGACGGCGACGTCAGCTCGGCGAACAGCCTCAAATAAACGAAAATAAACTTTTACACAATATTATTAAATGGGGCGCATGGTTTTCAGTGTTGTGTTATTGCTTATGTAGAAAATTTTCTAAAATTACCACGTCGCTGCCTGGCCACATCTCTGCTTACAGGCAGGAGAAGAAGAAGAAGAAGAAGCAGATACATTTTCAGATACAGCTACAGATTCAGATGCAAGTGTATCCGTCAGATAGAATATCTGCAAAGGTCGCTCTGCAATCGATCGCGCTGGCCCACGCATCGTCTGTCTGTTGTACATACGTGAATTTTAAATTGAGATGCGCCAAGATTTCCGATCTCTGATGGCATTCCCCCCGTAAACCCCGCAGTCCCCCCTTCCCTAGCTACGGGTTAAAGTCTAAGCAGCTCGCACCTCGTATATGTTTTCAAATTGAGGCAACTGCGCCGCAGCGATTCGAGATATTCTTGGATCTGTTTTCAATTTTCAGCTTGCATGTCTCTCTCTCTCTCGCACTCTGTGTGTGAGGCAGATTATATATACAAAGCATTTCATTTGGCTGCTGTAACGAAAATACCAACGCCAAGTTGGTTGCCTGCTCTTGAGTCATCGGCCTAGGCCAGCCGATCCGCTGGCGATCGTCCGATCCCGCCCGATCCGATCCCCATTTGGCCAAGCGTCAGATATTTTGTTGGCTTGTTTTATGTTTGACGCAAGTAAACAAGCAAAACGCGTGAAACGAAATACGCTATATAAGTAGGTACTATATATGTACAATCCGCTCGTGTGCTGGCCATAATTTATAGCTGAAATTGTGTACAACACAGTCATACGATATACACAAGCGTTCGACTATTCGCCAAGAAACATTTTCCTTAGCTATCCAAAATATTAAAATTATATTTATTTTCTTGTTTTCTTAGATTTTATCATTTCCCTGGGTATAATATTTTTTGTTCCATTCACGTATTCTGTAAAGGCTGAACCTGACATTCAGGCAGCTGAACTTTAAGGGTTCAGTTCGAGTTCCAGGTTCAGATGCAGCCAGATCTATCTTTGAGCTAGATATAAAATCAAGAACTGCAAACCGAAGAGATCTTTTAATTTTTCGGTTACTGGTTCAAATCAACTAGTTGTGTTTTAGGTTTGGCTTGTGGACCTGGTTTTCCACATCTATTGCTGGTTCAAACTTTTGTTTGTCATATATTTTCTAAATCTAAATGAAGCCCTTCAAATATTTATAATAATAATTTAATAATTAGATTTAAGATTCGGTGCAATGTAAAAAATCCTTAAAACGATATAATAAAATTGTTAAATGATATTTGCACGAAAAAGTCTCAAATTTCACAAATGGTTCAATTATGCAGCATTATTATTGCATATATTTATTATGATATATTTTATTATATTTTATTAATTTATATTATATATATTTGGTTTGCAATTAGCGTATAAAACAATATTCGCATTTTAATTAATTTTATCGTGGTTTAATTTGATTAGAAAAGTATCTTTTGAATGTTTCCTCTTGACCCGATTACAATTTTAGATTCAAGTAGCACATTATGATGCATACGATGCTCAGTTAATAGCACTCCGATATGATCTGTGGCCATGAAGAAGGGGCCAGCATCTACTATAGATGCCCCACACGGCACCAAATCTTTGCGAGCATTCGCTCAGCTGCGACTAGCTGCAGCAACCTCAAAGATACTTTATCTGATGGGAAACGGCTGCCGTTGCCGTTGCTTAGGCGATAGATGTTTTATCTGGGCCTGGCTGCCTCTTGTGGCAGGCATTCGAATAAAAACTAAATGAAATTAATTTATTTTCAGCTCGACTTACACATTTTTAATTTACTTTACAAACGCGTCCATTCGAACGTGTTATCTGTCAGATTTCCGATTTCTACTGTTTGCCTTTTGTTGTGCGTGTGTGTGTGTGTGTGTGTGTGTGTGTGTGCTTGACTTTTATAAGCTTTTAATTTGAGTGTTATTGTTATTGTCTTCGCTTGTTTGGTCGCCTGTCAATTTAACTGCATGCGGGAGCGTCTCGCAGCCAGCCCCCAAAGCTGAAAGCGGACACCTTGGACGCCGATGTCTTGGTTATGTGTCTTGGATCTATTTCTGTTGGATCTGTTGTGCGTTTCAGTTTTTATAGAGTTGTATGCTGTTTTGTTAACCAAATCGCAGCCAAACGACTCTATTGTTGCCAGCGCCTAATTAGTTTCTAATTAAAGTTGAATCTAATAAAACGTTTTTAATGTTTTTATACCCTTAACACATAGTAAATGCATAAAAAGGGGATAATGCCTTTGTGCAAATAAAGTATTATATTATCTCATCTGTTTGCTCGCCTGTCCGATCTCCGAGAGTTTAAAAGCTATAGACTTGAAATTTTAAACGTGGTTCTTTCTAGCGCATGAACAGATCGAGATTATTCCAAGTTATCGATAGTTGGCCTTGTTTGAACGAAATCGATGAAAAACAAAATCGATTTTTCAGTTATTAAAGCATATCTCGAAGACTATGAGAGCTATAGGCACCAAATTTGGTATAAAGGCTTGCTTAATGTACACAAATCCCGATTCTTTCAATTTCTTTAGATACCACCCTTCCCTCTACCTAATAAAAGATAAATGAAGCTCATTTTTTGGTAAAACAGCATTGAACTTTGGTATATACACATATTTGTATTCCATACATGAAGTCCTGAAAACTTGAAGAAGATCGGACTATAAACACCGAAGTTCCTCAAGGAAGTATATTTCATATCTAGCTAAGACGGAAAGCGGCAAGCGTGCTTGTGGGTGTATTTGGGTATGTAACTCGGCAGCTCGGCTCTAGATGCAGGGTATCTCCTAGTCGGGCATTCTTTCTGGCTTTTATTAAGTTACATAGTTGCTGTGATTTATGGACTTGCCGAAATGCTTGATGAAATGTTGAAATAGATAATAAAATGCCTTCAAACTTTTATTTGGAATGTGGTTTTATACCTGTTGCTCGGCCAAGTTGCAGTTTTATCATTTATGGGAATTCCTGAAAGTTGAACCTGCTCGAATTGAGCAGAATTTGGCCGAAGAACTGTTAATATAAAAAAAAAAGCACTGCGACACGTTCGAGCTTTGAAACTAAACTGCCCAAGGAACAGATGCGGATTCCAGGGCAGGGCCCCCGATAAAAAGTAGACGCCATCGTTACAGTTACCAAGTGCACTCTGGTTCCGGTACCATCCGAATCCAGAGACGAGGACTGTTTTGCGCTGAATGCGAATTATCTGCAATGGCGTCTGTGTTTATACAATGTAATCGACAAATTCAACAAATTCGAAGCTGTTATTGCACATTTCCCCCGTGTTTCCGTGGAAGTAAACAAAAGAAAACTTCAACTGGCTGGCTAACGGGCTAACGATCTAACGGCCTAACGGTCTAACGGGCCGGGCCGGGCCATTGTATCTGTGAGATAAAACTCGGCATTTAGCTCACGTTTATATAGCATTTGCTATTTAATTGCCAGCTGTACTCGCCCGGACGAGATTAGACGCGAATATGCAATGAATGAAATTTGTCAATTTAATGTGCTGCTCGCTGGGGCGTGGCCAGACCCTAATGTATCTCTCGCTGTGCGCTTGGCATATACATTTTCGCGCTACATTTGCACAACTCTTGAGACTGAATGGACTCGCCGCCGACTCGGCCGCATCCCAGTCTCTAAATTGGCCAGACTACCGGCCAACGCATCTTCGCATCTTTTTCAATGAAAAACTTGTACGCAAATTAAAACAAAATTTCTACGCAAATGCGTAAAATCATCAAAGCCCCCGAATCCTATGCAATTGCATCGCGAATTATTCTCATGTTGCTAGAAAAAATAACCAAACAAAATTACAACTTCATGCCAGGTCAATTTGCGCATCTATGAAGTATTGTATCTTTAGGCTTAATATTTGACATAATAGATATTACATTATTTCCCTAAAGTACTGAATATAATAAATACAATATTATATAAGTAATGTTAAGGTACTGAAATCTAAAAGTGAAGACAGTATTAAATTTCCTTTAAAATAACAAATCAATTTAGTTTCCACTGCGAAATCTAAAGATAGAAACTAAGTCATCTAGAATAAAATCTAAAGATTAACGATAAATGCCTTAAGCATAAAGATAATATTTAACTATAATAAATAATATACCTACAATATTATATATATTGTATCCAAGGCTTTGATCCGAACCGGAATTAAATAATTCGATTTTGATTTACTTTCAACCGATCTTTGACTCTAAACCGATTTATGGTTCTATTGCCTACAATATTTTATTGTAGGACTTCCATTTATTAATTACAAATGGAATTGTATCGTTTTAATCTGGAAAATATTAATTTATGTATTTGACAAAGCCTTAAAACAAGACCTGGGTTATTGGATTTGGGAAATCAAGTGCACGAAACGAACCTTAACGCTAAAATTTCTGCGAGGTTAGCCGTGAATTAATATTTTATTGCAACCATGTTTTTAAAAAGACTATGTTTGATAATACTAAAATAAGTAGGAAAGTTCTAGTCAAGGGAGCTCCGCAAACTATAGGATAGCAACGCACGACTTAAAGATAGATAGTAGCGAGAAGTTGAAGCCGAACCCTAGGATATCAAGAATGTGAAAGATATTCGACTATATATATAACTATATACTAGAAGCTACGTGTCAAGTTATAGTTAATCTGCTAAATTCTGGGATTATTTACCAAAATTGCTTAAATAATCAGATGATTTTGATTCTAATACATGCTATTAAATTAGCAGAAGCGAGATCAAGTTATCGATTATTTTATAACAAACTCGATTTGCGAAATTCAGAAGCACCTACATCTAACAACTTCTGTTTTTAGCTCTGATAGAGTTCTGAGATCCTTGTGTTCATTTGACATATGTATCAGACAGTGCGGACAGGAGATAGATTATGACTAAATCGATATACGAATATTGATGTTGATCCACGCAAATATTCATATACTTTATGTAGGAATATAGGGATATGTATTTTTTCTACCCTGATACCCATTTACAATGGGCACAAAGGGCATAATGCTTTTGTGCAAAATGTTAATGTATGTAACAGGCAGAAGGAAGCATCTCTGACCCCATAAAGTATATATATTCTTGATCACCATTAATAGCCGAAAATCGATCTAGCCATTGTCCGTCCGTCCGTCACATATGAACTACGAAACAGTACGAAATCTCAGATAAAGTTGCTAGCTGTACGGTCCTCATAGGATGCCTGAACGACAAGATTCAAACTTGTTTCCGGTAATCGATAACATACTCCGTTTTCAAACAATCGTTACAAATTCCATATAGACATCCTATTATATGAGAAAATAGGTTAAATAATAAGAGCTAGAGTCTGCTAAACTTGATAGGCATTGGTTAAGAATATTATATATATGTCAAGTGTCTTTGAATTTTATACCTATCGTCATCTCCCGCAATCATCTCAGAGATAGTAAATTAAGTTTATAACCCAACTTTTAATCTTACTAATTTCAGACAGAAATAAAATGCAATTGACATTTTGACGAATACACTAATTTATCTATGGTACAATAAGATATACTGTAGAAATTATTATTTAGAGAATTCAGGGTATTCCCTAGTCGGGAGCTCCCGACTAGAAACTCTGTATTGTTTTATATATATTATAATAAATATATAAGATGTCTTATGTTTTTTTCCACATAAGAACATACATGATGGTAATCATATAGAAATTTGAAATATAAATATGTAGATATGTCTTTTTATTTTATATTTATTATTATAAATATATATTTAATTTTTCTTCAAATATCTTCAAAGAAGAATATATGATTTAAATAATATATAATACTTAATATTTACGTTAGAAAAACAAGATATTCTCATTGATGGGCATATTATCTTTTGGATATTATATCATTTTTTTGTATCATGCACAGATTTTCAATATTATATATGTGATGGACAAAAAGGAAACTAAATCTAAAGGCGACAACTGTTGTGTGCTTCCCACTTCATTAATCAAAATATGACGACATGCACGCGCTGGCAAATAAATTGGGGGCTGTTTAAACGTTCTCGATTTAAATGCTAAATCGAAAATCGAGAAACAAGAACCAAAAACTACATATTAATAAACTATTCATTCGCATGCAAACGAGACAAGACGACATCGGACATCTGCTCGACGCCCACCCGCAAAACTTTCCCCCAGAAAATGGAGGCTGTGGACAGTTAATAATTCGCGCATTTCCATAGAGAATTTGCATGATAAAACCCATATGAGTTGCCTAAAAGTTTTTTTTATAAATAAACAAAGCCAAGCGAAAAGTATCTCACGGATACCACAAGCTCTCAGCTGAGATGTGATGAATGAATGACAACTGGAATGGCTGCGTGTTTTTGTTGTGTCGCTGGAAACAAACTCGAGTCCGAATGGGAGACTAATCAGATCCCCACAACCCAGAGAGTGGGAGGGGGGGTTGCAATTTTCCAGCTTTGCATTGTTATTGTTTATTGCATTTGAAATGTGCAATTTCCAAATGTACATTGCGTGCCCTTCATTGGCTCCAAAAATAGACGAGCAGATCGCCAGAGTTGCCACAATGGGGCGGACTCTCGACTCTCAGGTTGCAGCTTGTGAATCACAGATCCCCTCCTCCACCCATGGATATGTGAGCATTAGTCATGCAATCGGTAAATAAACGATAGAATATCATAATATTAGAGACATACGCCTATATCTATGTACGGATCGCTCGGCTTTGTAAGCAAATGGCAATTTCTTGATGTGCCCGATAAACATTTCTTTGTTGGTGTTTACTTTGCGAGCATTGCAAGGAAGTATTACAAGTTGCATGGATACTATATATAAGATTATATAATTCGTAATTGACTGTATAAATGTAAATGCATAAATACTACTCAGTCTTTGGACTGAATATTTACAGCCCAGCCTGGGATTGGAACTCGGAACTCAGCTCACTCTATTAACTAGAAACGAGTGTATGTAATGGAATATTAGTTAATTCTAATTTACAATAACTAATTAGAATATACACTGTTGAGATTTATAAAGAGCTGTTTCTCTTTTCATAACCTTTCAGGAAATCTTATAATTTTGTCATAAAACGTGTAACGAGCAAAGGCAAAGCTCTCTAATCTCATAAAGTATACATATGTATATATTCTCAATCAATAGCAACAGACAAGCCATATAGTCTATATATAATAGGGATGTTTTTTTTCATGTGTGTAAAATATGCCCTCAGTTTAGATAGGATACGGAACTACCTGAAATGGATCACAATAACATATAGCATCCATAAGAACGATCGGTCAAAAATAAAGCTAGTATGCAAAAACTATTTTAAATCTCAAAATAACTTGACATATAAGAAAATTCTGTCAACATCGGCCTGCCACATCTTATACCTCTATAGGAAGCTGATCTGAAGATCTATTAAGAAAGCTGAGATCTTGTGTGGAAAGATTATGTGTTTTTCGAGATATCAGATATATCATCTCAGAACTCTGCCAGACCTATAAAGGGTCTTTAGCCTTAGGTATATTAAAGATAGTTTTTCTAGTCTTGTTTCGAGTCAAGCTCAAGCTTCAGCTTCACCGTCGGCATTTGGCAAGAAGCAGCAGCTGTAACTCACCTGTATCTATTATGAATATGTATCACTGTCGCAGATGCGTATCCGTGTTGTTGTTGTTTTATATGTTGTTGCTCTTTTGGTTGTTTTGTACATTTGCTTTGCTTTCCGCCAGCAGCAGCAATTTCTTTTTGTTTGTTTTGTTGGTTTTACCCCTCGATTGGCGCAGCTTTTCAGCAAATTTTAAGACATGTGCCTTGTGGCACACACAAACACACGCACACACGCACACACACGCTCATGCACATTCACTCACACGCACACGCACTCTATGTTGGGGTTGTGTGTGTGTGTGTGTTTTGTTGTGTGGGGCATTAACGAAAATAACTGCGACCGCGCAGACAAGCAACAAATTTTCATACGCACTGTTAGCAGAAACACGTGTTGCAATTCCTAGAAAAATTTTCCGCTTTCGCGACTTTTATTAATTGCGAACAAGCCTTAAAAACACAACAACAAACACTAGAGCTAAATTTGAACAATTGATATAAACTTTTCTTTAACTTTATTTTTCTGATGATGTGTGCGCACGTTTTCGATTTATGTGAGTATTTTAGCGTTCGCCTTGTTTCTACTTGCTATTTTCTATTTTCTAATGCAAAATGCAAAATACTGTGTGCGCGTTGCCTTTTGATTTATGCATCGGACATTTGTTTATTGCCGTTGAATTAAGATCGGTGCCGGCGGGGCCGTCGTTCAACGCACGAGCGACATCGACAATGGGCAGCGAAAATCGAGATGCGAACTGCGAACTGTACGAACCGCACGCGAGCAACGCAAGAGAGAGACTGAACATTGGAATGAAAAGAAAGGCCGCTTAGTCCAAACGCAATGGCCAACCAGCCAAGCGAGCGCTCTGCTTGTGTTGGTGTGTATGTGCATGCTTGCATGTATGTGTGCGTGAGCTTGTTAGTGGTTGCTGCCGCTAGGCGGTGACGGGAGAGAGAAGGCAATTGCCTGAGACGTTGCCACAGTGAATGTCAAACTGTTGATGTTATTCTCTGCAAACAAAGCGAATCACCCAAATTGCTCAATTAGAGAGCGGCACCTAAAGTGATGGCCCCAAATAACTTGCACACGCACAAACATGAAATACATTTAAATAAAATATTATCTAATTTGTTTAACTAAGTAAACATCATGGCCAAATGCAACACAATTTGATGATGGTTTGGTTCACGTTTCGAGACTAGGCCTGTATTAACCCCAATGTTGGGTTCGTCCACATCAATGGTCCGAAACTTGATTCTTCGCCTTTTTTCCAATTTTAAATAAATTTTGAATAAAACAATACACATTAATTTATTTATTTATTGAAATTTGTTTATTTTTGTATTCACAGTAAAACAGGTTTAAAACCTTGATAAAAATATATGTAAATAAACGCATTGCATTATATTCTGCTAAAAGGTTTAATAATCATTCAGTATACCATGACAGCTGCAGCATGGCACGTTTTTTTATCCGTGACTGTTAATTTTATTCAGTTTACGCGACATTAGCATCTGTTGCTCTTAACAGTTTGAGGTCCACTGTAAACTCAATGCTAAAGAGCCAGCTGTGTGCGACAGAGACGGTAAGCAAACAGGTTATATTTTGTAACATACTCATTGTTATTGCTTGGCCCGCCTACTCCAAGCTACCTGTTTACACACATACACACACAAACGCACAAGAGCTCGCAATAACAAAGCGCTGATTGGTCAGCGGCCGCGTTGCTGGCATTCGTCATGCGCAATGGCCGCCATATTGATATTGATAAATGGGAGAATTTATGTGCAAATGCATATAAATGTACTCGTATATGCAAGTACATACATATATGTGTGTGTGTATGTGGGTTGTATGTAATTGCAGTGCGTCCGTAGGCTTGAATGCCACCTTGCCTCTCCTGCGGCAAGGATGCTACTGAAATTATGCTGCGGCTGAAATTCCCTTTTAATTATGGCCCGTCCTTGTATTTCATTTCAATTGCTGCTCGCATTGCCATAATTGCATCTGCATTCCGTTGTTCTTGTTGTTCTTGTTGTTGTCATTTCAAAAGGATTTTTTAGGATTACTTTTGTAGCCCTGCCTTTAAATTTTTTCTTATTTTTTTTTTTGCTTTGCTTCATCTCTTTAATTTGCCCAGATTGCGATTGTGAGCCGGAAAAATCTCATGCCTTGTGCTTTGTCTTTCCTTAAGATATCGTTTTTTTGTTTTCTTGTTTTAATTTGCATTATTTGTTGGAGCGTGGTGAGGTCTTATTCGGGAATCTACCTACCAATTGAACTATCTTATACTACCAAATATAAGCACGCCTTTAAACCCTATAGAACTTCTTAGAAATATTTAAGGTACATATAATTATGGATGACAGTTCTTCCAAGGTAACAAAAGTAGATTCAAGTACTTGACATGTATTGGAGCTAATTGCAACAGCTGAAAGTTATATGCACTTGGTTTTCTTTGAGCATCTATTTAGACTTTGCTGCTTTGGTAATTTTAAACAGGTGATTAGATAGACAAACTTATATTTAACTTGCTGTTATTTATTTTAGTATCTATCTATTTATCTATTAAGTATTCATTTTAAATTTAGGACCAACTAAGCATCCTGTGAAATAAAAGTGAGCAGTAAGACGTTGGAAAAGTTTTTGAAATTGGAATTGGAAGTGGGGAAACAATATAAAAGAGTGTATGGAAAGCATCAAAAATAAGGGTGTCATTTGCAGGGGTAACCTCATGTGCAAAACCATCGGATCAACAGGCAAGAGGTCGATGGTTCAACCTCAGTAGCAAATGTCAATTGATAAGGAGGCGCGGGAGAGGTGGGTTGGTGGAGCGGGAAGAGATTCCTGGGTGAGAGTTAATAATAAATCGTGTCGGGAAATGCAAGTCTCTTAAATCTTAAAATATTTGTTTAAAAAACCTTTGTAAGATGATTATTGGTTTATGAAAAACAGGGGGGAGCACAACAAGCTGGGAGGAGGGAAGAAAAGACGACCAAGCTAGACTTTTGACGGTCGTCGAGACTATGTTTAGTTTGTTATGCCTATTGCCTAAATTTTCACAAATTTATTATACTCTAACTTATTCAGTTGTTCCCTGGATGATAGTAATAAATCTACTGTATTCAAAACAGAAAAATATTTGAAAATTTCCGGCAATATCTTTCATTATTTGTCTTTAATCAAAAGGAAATCTACCCTGAACCCTCTTCTTTCAACACCAAATGCAAATATATATACTATTCTAGAAGGTACATGTCAAGTTTTGTGACTCCAGCTCGTATTATTTACAAAAATTGCTCAAAGAACAGGATTTCGATATACATTTTTATCGATTACTTTGAAACGGGGCAAGTTATCGAATATCGGAAACAAACTCGATCTGCGTATGCACTAGGAGGACCTACAGCTAAAATTCAAGTCTCTAGCTCTTATAGGTTCTGAGATCCATGCGTTCATATATACGGACAGACGGACGGACGGACGGACAGACGGACAGACGGACGGAGAGACAGACGGACATGGCTTGATCGACTCGGCTATTGATGCTGATCAAGAATAAATATACTTTATGTGGTCGGAGATGCTTCCTTCTGCCTGTTACATACATTTGCACTTTGCACAAATACAATATACCCTTTTTACCCATTTTCAATGGGTTCAGGGTATAAAAAATAATTTAAATAGAATTTAAGTTATATATACCCCAAATAATGTCTATAATCAAACGGATAAACTTGTATATATTTCAATCGTTTTTGTAAAACTTATTTTATATGAATTTGATGATCATCCAAATAGATGGAACCCGACATTTATAGATCATTATGGACCACCCATGCAATAAAAGGAATCAACAAATTCTGAAGAACGAATGAAATTACTGAGGAAAGAAAATAGTTGATTGGATTTACGGATGGGCGACCGGCGCCAGGTTGATCGGCGACAAGTTTTACGTATGTGGGAGGCGATCTTGGAGATCTTCAAGACTTGACCACAACAAATTGCATATCGATTACAGGGCCAGAGATTTGGATAGTGGAAAATATATGAAATTGGCCCATTCAACAAATTTTTGGCGCCAGTCGCTGTGGCAACAATGCCCAAAATAAGTGTTAGGGCATTAGGGAATCATCAAATTTACATAATAACAGATCGTGTTTCAATGCCTCAGACGGGCAACTGGCAACTGGCAACTGGCATTTGGGAACCAATAAAACGAGCAGCGACAACAGTTGGAAATGTCAAAATAGCCAAGGGGACATTAAAAACAACAACGTTAAATAAAAAACGATCCCGCAATATGTTAATGAAAACAGCGCGATAAAAATCTTGTACAACATGAATGAGAAAATGAGAAAACGAGATGCAGCAGCGATCAACACCACATTCTGTGGTTAACCTGCAGTCCGGCGAGCAGATGCGGAAAGAAAGTGCCGGACAGTATCGTCGTCATCTGGCTGATGGGGGGCCCCTCTCCCTGCCCCAGCCCCTGCCCCTACAACCATACCATACCATTCCCAGCCTAAATCGCTGGGTGTTAAAAATGAAGATAATAACGAGTGTGGCGCACGCGCCTGCCAAACTCTAGGAAAGTCACCTGCTGTGCCGCTCGAGAGTCCGGCGTCCAAGCTGTTGGGTAAACAAAACCTCTCCCTCCCCTCTCTTTCACTCCTCCTCTAATGAAGCAGCGCCCCCACAACGAGTCAAGAAATTATTAGAAATGATAAACAAACTCAAGAGTTTCATAAATTTTAATAGACTTGATTTCTTCTAGCAGCCATTTCAAAATATATACGCACATTGTAAATCATTTGGAACTGTGCAGTCGGGCATCGAGTTATTAATTTAGTTGAAATGATTATTAATTTTACGTCATAAATCTCGGCCAGCCAGACGCTGCTTGAGGCCCTATAGAGAGAGAGAGAGAGAGAGAGAAAGAGAGAGAGAGAGAGGGAGAGAGAATCGAACTCTGCGTGATTTTGGGGTACGTGTGGGTAATTAGCTTTGAATACCTGAGCTGCCTCTTGACCAAATTGCGTGTATTGTTGTACCTGTAGGGAAATGGGCCATCAAAGATATTAAAATAGTTGTTGATAAAGATCAAGCACACTTTAAGGCCCGTATAAAAAGACAGATGTCAATTTTGGACTCGAATTATGATGGGGTTTATCTTACAATATTACGATTCCTTTTGCGATCGTAAGGTACGAATAGAGTTGATTATTTGGGCAAGCTTTTAATATATATTTATATTAAAGGCAGCAGTTAAGAGGATCCTGTTAATTAACATATATCTACCTTCGTTCTATAGATAAGTTAACCGATATACTCACGCACACACAGATAGAGACGAGCTGTCGACTCCTTACTCTGTGTTATGAATCTCATCAATTAATTAAGCATAACATTATTGTAAAGTTGTTTTATGTCACAACGATCAGGGAGCCAGAGTTATTATCCTTATTTTGTAGCCGAACTATTGAAAATTATCTCCCTTTTATTTAATATTATTAAAAAAAAACTATGGTGGTAGCACTTTTTAAGCTAGATCGAGTAGACAATAGTCGGATACACCCGACTGCCTTTTTGTAAGGGTATTTGAAATATAGCAACCAGGTGATCAAACTTCTCTCTTCTTAACACATGTAGTTCCAAAGGGTTCAGTAATGACATTTTCTTCTTGTTAAAACTTGCATTATGTTTCTCGAAAGGATTTTCTTTGACTCTGTAAAGAGAAGGAGACACGTTTTTTACTCTAACCAACCCCAAGACCAGCACGATGTCCTCAGTGCCTGCACCGATACGACGCCGGAAACCTAAAAGTTCACTGACACGCCTCCTCCTAAGATGTGGTCCGGCCAATTCAATTAGCGGACCGCGAGAGGGGCTGGCGAGGTGTTCGGGGACGGGTGATTATGCAATTGCCATGTAATTTGCCACAATTATTCATATTAAAAATGAGTTAGGCTCTTCAGTTGGGGAGGGGAGCACGCGGGGCAGGTGGCAGGGTGGCAGGGTGGGTAAGAAAATTCACGCGCAGGTAACTTTAAACGGAGACGGGCTCGGAATAATAATCGCCGGCACATAAATATTACACACATCTGACAACTGAAAATTATCTGCTTCACTCACGAGCCATTTAAATCAATTTTACACTTCGGATTTCACAGGCGGCCAGAGCTAGGCCAAAGGATACAAAGCGACGGGGTCGGGAAATTGAAATTTATTGAAAAAATGATGACAAACGAACGAAAATAAGCGCATGCCCCATGCCGCATGCGGCAGCTGCAAGGTGGTCCCGGAGGTGTGACGTGAGAAGTTGAAATTTAAGGCCAGCACATGAATATACGATCGAGATAGGTACTGATTAGGGTTGTCAGGGTTGCCGCACTACGTCGAACAATTCCTTACATTGAAACTTACCCCAAGACAAGGTTTAAAATTGCCTTCAATTCAATTTGTATACGCTGTCATATCAGATATTCCGGATTAAAGATTCTTATAGTATAGTATAAACGATAGTATAGTATTTATATATATATATAGTATATAGGATAGTTTATTTCAAACTTAGCTATAGCTTAAAAGAAAGAACCAGCCTTGGCTTTTGAGGTCTTTGGCTATCTATAATTTGGGTGTATATGTTCATTTTAATAATTTTGATATATTTTTGAAAACTAACATTTGCACACTCATTTATATAATTTGGATTTTCCAGCCTATTGCAATGGGAAGACATCAAAGACAACAATTAAACTTTTATGTCTATCCGTATCTGAACAAGTCATAATCCGCTCCACGATCAAGTATAATGTTAGCAAAGCTTTCAAGATTTACTTTTCGATTCAAATAAAATTTAAATATGGATAAAAAGTAATTTAAATAAATAAATAACACGCTGAACAAGACACTTTGCGCGTGCTTGGCAACTCTGGACTTGCCTCACATTTTGTTGGTTGGTGTCATAAACGTTGCCTGCCAGTTGCCGCCGCCGTCGCCGTCCGCGTCGCAGTCCGCGTCGCGGCTGGGCCCCCCAACTTGGACACTTTGCGAAACGTTTAAACCAACAATTACGCGAGCATAAATCAAACAGTCGAGTAGAGTGAGAGCCGGGCCAAGACGGGCGGTCCAGGCGAGAGTCGCGTGCAGCTACGAGCCGAGCGACGTGACGTGCAGCCTGTGGACGCAGAAGACGCAGGAGACGCCAGGAGTCGACACCGGGACTGACTGGCAATGTTGTTGCTGATGATGCTGCTGCCGTTGCTGCTGCTGCTGCTGCTGCTGCTGTTGCACGCCGCGCCTACTGCCGATGACGATCTGAGAAGGTGCCTGGAATGTTACACCGGCAGCCGGACTGCCAGCTCTCCGACACCGACACCATCTGCTGTCACAGAGGCAACGCCTCAGCTCCAGTCTGGCGATAGCAGCTCCAGCGTCAGCTTCAGCTCTTTCCTTATTGGTTTCAGGTGTCAATAAATAATGGCGCTGGGCGAGCAGCACCGTGTAGACGCAGGCGGCGCGGCACTTGCTGATCTCGTTGCGATTAGATTGTGCTCGGTGTCAGGCCCGTCGCTGCGCTCAGCGACATTTAAATAATTTTCAAATTAATTAAACACTTTAAAAACAATTTGCACTGCCGCCTAATTGAACGCCGAACATGCCAAGGCTGAAGTGTAGCTGGCGAATGTGCCTCGGGCGAATGTCCACTTTGACCAGACTTTGCAGCCATTTCTGGACGTGTTAGTCGCACCTTGGACTTCGACATCTTGGACTTCTTATGGTTCGAGCAAAGGCTTCATCTTAAGGTTCGGTTCGTCATCCTTGGTTCATTTCCTAGATTTGCAATGGAAGATTTATTCATATTTTTCATTATCATTTATAATAAGCTAATTTTTCGTTTTAAGAATTATATCTTTTTTTAAACTAAGAGGTTTTAGTCGGGAGCTCCCGACTTGGAGATACCCGGAACCCTCTTCTTCCAACACCAAATGCAAATATATATACTATTCTAGAAGCTACATGTCAAGTTTGGTGACGCCAGCTTTTATTATTTACCAAAATTGCTCAAAGAACAGGATGTCGATATCGATTATTTCATCGATTACTTGAAAACGGGACAAGTTATCGTTTATCGGAAACAAACTCGATCTGCGCGGGCACCAGGAGGACCTACAGCTAAAATTCAAGTCTCTAGCTCTTATAGGTTCTGCGATCCTTGCGTTCATACATACCCATTTACGGACAGACGGACGGACAGACAGACGGACATGGCTAGATCGACTCGGCTACTGATGCTGATCAAGAATATATATACTTTATGGGGTCGGAGATGCTTCTGCCTGTTACATACATTTGCATTTTGCACAAAAATATAATACCCCTTTTACCCATTTTTAATGGGTTCAGGGTTTAAAAATTGTTTCATATAGTTTCGGGCTTAGTTTTGAATCTTCCTTATGCGCCTTACGAAGCGCTTAACTAGATTCAGTTCGAATCTGGCTTGTAGCATTTACTATAATATGGTTTATATAACTATATATATTAAACTCGTTGTCCTGAATAAGCGATTGACTGACTGACTGACTGACTGATAGTGTTCAACGTGCAGCTCAAACTGTTAAAGGTAGGAGTTTTGGAAAATTCCACCCGCATGTGTAGAAAAACCGATAAGAACGTTTCTATGAAAGTTTTTTTGTAATCCAAACGGACGCAAAATCATTCGAAAAGATTTGTGAGAAAATTCATTTGAGACCTATATCACGCCTTTTAGAATACCCACCTCTATTGGATGGAAAATTCGGATTAAAGGGTTCTATGCTTGGATGGAAAATGTTTTATGAAAGAAAGTTTTAAATTTTCGACTTCAAGTGGGAAACCGACGTTTCGATATTTTTCGGTGGACCTTAAACTCATATTCAAATATTTAAGTAAAATATAACGGCAGAAAAAGGGGTAAAACATTATGTCTAAAATTCGAAACAAAAATCGGGTAAGACTGGGAAGTTTTAATAAGTGCTACATCATTTTTATACCCTGAACCCATTAAAAATGGGTAAAAGGGGTATTATGTTTTTGTGCAAAATCCAAATGTATGTAACAGGCAGAAGGAAGCATCTCCGACCCCATAATGTATATATATTCTTGATCAGCATTAATAGCCGAGTCGATCTAGCCATGTCCGTCTGTCTGTCCGTCGTCCGTCCGTCCGTCCGTCCGTCCGTCCGTCCGTCCGTATGTATGAACGCAAGGATCTCAGAACCTATAAAAGCTAGAGACTTGAAATTTTAGATGTAGGTGCTCCTAGTTCCTACGCAGATCGAGTTTGTTTCCGATAATCGATAACTTGCCCCGTTTCCAAGTAATCGATAAAAATGTATATCGAAATCCTGTTTTTTAAGCAATTTTGGTAAATAATAAGAGCTAGAGTCACCAAACTTGACATGTAGCTTCTTGAAAAGTATATATATATCGATTATCTTTCAATTTATACCTATCGCCACCTCCCCGCTACTCTCTATCTATAAGCGCGCGCTGCATTTGGTGTTGGAATATGAGGGTTCAGGGTATCCTCTAGTCGGGAGCTCCCGACTAGAACCTCTTACTTGTTTGTTTTGGGGAGAGTAACTGGATCTATGCTGAGATATAAAAATCAATTTTACAACCCACAGAGCCGCCTCCAACATCAATCGAATGTTTTTTTTTTTTTGGATTGAGGATATATGTTCATATCTCTTGGATTCCAGCTAGGATAGGGAACGACTTTTTATACCCTGAACCCATTAAAAATGGGTAAAAGGGGTATATTGTATTTGTGCAAAGTGCAAATGTATGTAACAGGCAGAAGGAAGCATCTCCGACCCCATAAAGTATATATATTCTTGATCAGCATCAATAGCCGAGTCGATCTAGCCATGTCCGTCTGTCTGTCCGTCCGTCCGTCCGTATGTATGAACGCAAGGATCTCAGAACCTATAAGAGCTAGACACTTGAAATTTTAGATGTAGGTGCTCCTAGGTCCCGCCCAGATCGAGTTTGTTTCCGATAAGCGATAACTTGCCCCGTTTCCAAGTAATCGATAAAAATGTATATCGAAATCCCGTTTTTAAGCAATTTTGGTAAATAATAAGAGCTAGAGTCACCAAACTTGACATGTAGCTTCTAGAATAGTATATATATATCAAGCATCTTTCATTTTATACCTATCGCCACCTCCCCGCTATTCTCTATCTAAGTTAACACGCGCAAGCCGTCCGTCCGTCCGTCCGTCCGTATGTATGAACGCAAGGATCTCAGAACCTATAAGAGCTAGACACTTGAAATTTTAGATGTAGGTGCTCCTAGGTCCCGCGCAGATCGAGTTTGTTTCCGATAAACGATAACTTGCCCCGTTTCCAAGTAATCGATAAAAATGTTTATCGAAATCCCGTTTTTTAAGCAATTTTGGTAAATAATAATAGCTAGTCATCAAACTTGACATGTAGCTTCTAGAATAGTATATATATATATCGATTATCTTTCATTTTATATCTATCGCCAACTCCCCGCTACTCTCTATCTATAAGCGCGCGCTGCATTTGGTGTTGGAATAAGAGGGTTCAGGGTATCCCCTAGTCGGGAGCTCCCGACTAGAACCTCTTACTTGTTTTATGTAGTTTCTCTACGTAGGCCCGTTGCATTTATCCAAATGTTGACCTCCTTTATGCCGACGTATCCTAGTATCTTGCGTCTTTCTGTGTCAGCAATACGAAACTCCTCCCTCTGGTTGATGCCCATCTCGGGTCAAGTCAAGTCAAGGAAAGCAATTGCTTTTATTTTGCGCCTGCACACAGCTCACATGACTTTCCCGGTGTTCAATTTAATAAACATTTTGGCAGTTATAAATAACCAATTTCCTTTGCTGAATCCTTCGATTGGCTACCCGAATTGGTGCTACACGCAAAACCCACACACAAACCCAGTTGCCCCGTCGAGGGGCATTCAAATCGAAGCCGTTGAATAAATCAACGCCACAAATACACAAAAATTGAATTGTGGCCATGGCTCGCGGCGCTTGACCGGCTGCCCCCGGAACGCTGTGAGCCGGATCGAACAAGCCGGCTGCCAAAGGTGTTAATATTCAATTAAAATTCTAGGGAAACAGCTCGAATGCCTAATAAATTAGCGCTCAACAAGCGACTTGCCAATTTCAATTTGTTTTCGTATCACTTTTCTGCGTCTGTGCGGCTCTCTGGCTGGCCCCGACAGCTCCGACTGGAAGGAGGAGGTGGAGGATGCCTGAGACCGGCTGCATTATTTATTGAGCTGCGCAGGTGGCAAGGGTTTGCAGCTTGAAGAAGGCAAAGTTGAGATTTCCGATGGACTTGCGAGCTGTTGCTGGACTTTAGGAAAGTGGTGTGGTTTTTTCACACATTCACACAAAAATTGTTGTGAACTGAACCGGTTCAAGTCCGGAACAGCATTTAAATTTTGACAATGAACTCCTTTCCTTAAACCTAACCAGTTGCCCAAAAATCAGGCGAGCTGAAACCGAGCGAAGTTACATTTTACACATTTATCTTTTAAACAAGTAAGAGGTTCTAGCCGGGAGCTCCCGACTAGGAGATACCCTGAACCCTCTTCTTCCCACACCAAAATTGCTCAAAAAACAGGATGTCGATATCGATTTGTATCGATTGCTTGGAAACGGAGTTAGGTTATCGACTATTGGAAACAAGCTAGAAGGACCTACAGCTAAAATTTCAAGTCTCTAGCTCTTATAGCTTCTGAGAGCCTTGCGTTCATACATACGGACGGACGGACGGACAGAGAGACGGACATGGCTAGATCGACTCGGCTATTGATGCTGATCAAGAATATATATACTTTATGGGGTCGGAGATGCTTCCTTCTGCCTGTTACATACATTTACATTTTGCACAGAAACATTATACTCCTTTTACCCATAAAAAAAACTAAGTTACATTAATTAATAAATAATCTTAATTACAATTATAATCAATTATGAAATAGTTGAATTCTCTATGAATATTTAAAAGGCTGCAATATAGTTTTTAAGCGAACCGGTTCGCTTCACAAATTCATTTAATTTTCTACTGTGAATCGAACGCTAGCTCGACTAAAAATCGAACCTAACAACACTTTATTTATTAACATTTTTTTAAAATATAACGAAGCTACATTTATAAATAGTAAACCTTATTAGAATATTAAATTCTGAAATTTATGTGCCATGATTAAAATAAGGGATGCAATCTAGCGGTGCACTGAACCTGTTCCAATCAATGAACCGAATATAAAGGCTACAATCTAGTTGTGGCCAATAATTTTTTTTTTTTAATGAATCGAGCCTTAAGCCAAACAAAACCCGAATCGACGCCCAATCCACACTATATTATTAAGAGAAAAATCTTAAAGAAGGCCCAGCTCCAAGTCATGAATAACTTAGGCACTAAACATTGCATTTATCTAACCATATTTGGAACTTTTGAGACTTTCAGTAGAAGGGGCAAATAAAAAGAGGAAAAATATAAATGCTTTGGTTGAATTTTGAAAATATATGAGAAACCAAATTTTGATCCAAAACCTGCTTCACGAACCAAAACTGAAAGCACGGAGTTGGTTCCGCTCGTAAACCGAACCAGCTTATAATTAGGTTTCCAGCCCTGGTTCGTGTGCGCATGTCAGAGATTGAAGATCGAAGCGCTAATAAGCCAAGATGTCAAATGTAAACAAATCTACTTCAATCCGAACGCGAACATTAGCCGTTTACATTTCGCCGCTGCGATTGGTCGAGTGCCTCGTGCCACAGTTGGCCCGCACTGCGTGTGATCTTGTAATCGATGTTGTACTTAGTCGGACAGTTGTACTTACACCACGGCACGGCACGTTACGGCACGGCACGATATCGATTTAATGGACCCACAGCCACAAACGAAAACGATTGACGGCACACACCATGTTCCACGCGAGGAGAGGAGACAGGCGACGTCTCTCAGCGGAGCCGAGTTGGAGTTGGAGATGGAGAGGCTTTTGGCTGCAACAGCGCGATATTTATCGCCGATATTGTGATTGAGACCCGTGGGGTCGACTACGCCTTGTTCGGATTGTGCTCAGTGCTGAGGCCTCGCACAGTGGGCCAGTTTTATGTTTTCGCGTTAAAAAAAACTATGACTGGAGAGTGCAAATCATTAAAATAAAGATTACATTTTAAAGTAAAGTTCAAGTAATGAGACAGGATCTTAATTTTTATAAATATAAACAAGTGTTCTAATCAGAAAAGTCTGACTAATAGATACCCTGTGTTGGTCAGGAGTGGCTGGTAACAAACTCTTTAACAAAATGAAGAAAGGTTGCTCAGCGACAGGAACTTCGTTTTCTGATGATGCATATAAAAATACATTGATACTTAAACTAAATAAGCACGCACATTAATATTATATTCGATCCTTGTTGTCATTTCCATAAGTTTGATTTAGGCTAATTTCATTAGCTAGCTCTTTTTAAGGAATATATGTAATTTTTATTTAAACAAAATTCTATTTAAATAAATGTAATACTGCAATTTATTCTGTTGGTATATTCCTTATCTCTCTCTCTCTCTCTCTGTCCGACTATGAGTTCATACATTAAGTCCAATCGAGTTTTATTTAGTCAGTTAAAAAACTGATTTTTAAAAAAGTAACAGTATGGATCATAACATTTTCTTAACACTTCAAACTGAATATAATTTTCGAGTGTTTCGACTCCACAGTGCGTTGACCGCCCGCCGCATGAGGTCCACATTCACGTCTGATTTTCTGAGCTGGAAACATAATGTTGCTCGTAGACACATACTCGATACACGCACACTGTGCGAATCATCATTGTTGGGGGTATTCCGCTAACAATTGGCTGCGGGTTGGGGGTGGTGCGAGCCTGAAGACATACGATCACTGATTGAGCTTAAGCCGTGATTAGTTTTAATTGTTGAAGACCTTTTATAGATAATTAACAAAAATAAATGAATATTTTAATAAAAAACTTTAAGCATGGGGTTGAAGAGAAAATCAAGGGAAAATTAGAATAGATATTTTTGTAATGACAATTAAATCGAAAAGTTTTTAGAGATCAATGAATAAAATCTATTTATTGGCACAGGAAAGCCCAAAAGGATGAAAACGATTCAATCTGTTTTGACTGAATGATTTACAATCACAACATAGATAATTACAAGCTACAAGAACGAACTGCGCAAAGTAGTTGCTTTTTGTAATGTATGTAAACACTTGGATGGGACTCTTGGGTAATTTCACTCCCAAGGTACAAATTCTTGCTCATCTTTTATACCCATACAATGTGAATGGCCCTCATATTTCCAAAGGATATTCCGAAAGGTACGAAACACGTATGCACTGAGTATTTGCGAAGATCTTTCAAAATAAGTTTGGAGCCGGAAACAATAGTTTCTTACAGCCATTTTCACCAATTTACCACACTTTGACGTGATTTCTTTTATTACCAATCAGCCAGGCAATCTGTTTGTCGGCCAGTTAAATGTATATAGAATATTCAATTTAATTTATATATTTTCAAATTACTTTAATTTTTTAAGTCCAAGGGAATAATTTTTGTACTATCCCCGCCCGAGATATCAAAGTGACAATGTCAGAAGGAAATTAAACGCGAGTACTCGAGCCTCAGGACACTCTATAGATGTTTATATATACTAATTAAAGCAACAATAGTAAACTCTGCTTATAAATTAGATTGTATGTATACTAATTCTAATAATTAATCTCTAGATGTTCATATAAATTGTATTTTGGCGGAAGCTTTAACTCATTGCGAATTATAAAGAGCCAGAGATTGAAACACAAAAAAAATTCTTCAATCTTTTCAATTTCCAATTTTCAACAAATGTATACGAAATTCTTTTAAGTTAGGAGATTCTCCGCTTTCATATTAAGAATGTAAAAGCTGAAGTAGTAAAGCCGAAAACTATTTATTCAATAAAAATTTAGTAATGGAAAGTGCGCACTTACCTTTCTTATAGACGCATAAAATGACTGCAACTTATTTAATACATCTATTTGCCTTCACTCACGCCGAAATGATGGCAAACTTTTATGCATTTAACATACTCATTATTTATGGCCGCCGACTTTGTGGCGGGTCTGTCGCCGGTCAAAGGAAAGTCTGGCAAGGAAAAGTCACATTAGAAACATTAAAATAATTTCAAAACACATAAATTTTGAATTATTGCCACAGAACCGACTCGCACCGGGACCGTGCACGTCGTAGGCGAGTTTTAAAATCAATTTAGTTGCCCGCCTGTTGGATGGCAACTGTGAGCAGGAGAGCCAGGGTGGGGGGATTGGGGATGCAACACGGCGCAGTCTGCTGGTGTTTGCACCATAATTAGAGGCAATTTCAAACGATCGTGCGAATGAGCTGCCTGGTGGGCCAGCGTTGCCACCTCGCCGGCGCACTCCCCGCCCCGTACGTACGTTCCAGTCGAGAGGAGCCTCCACTTAAATTGATTTATGTGCGCCTGATCGGACGCATTTGTCAGGCCGTCGGCAGTTGGGAGTCGGACTTGGTGCTGGCTAGTTGCTTTCCAGTTGCTGCTTATTAAATTTGCATAGGTGGGCGCACTTTTGACAGTGGGCGTGGTCGTGTATTACAGCTGCTTGCTACTGATCTCAGGTAGTACTTGGAATTGTGCACCCTTGTGCGTGACCTTGGCCCAATTCTTGTCTACCCCTAACAAGGCGAAGGGTCAAGGGGCCACTTAAGACAATGCGGCGTTTAATGAAGGCCTCACATCCTGGCATTTGTCAACGGTCTGCTCCTGCATTCCGATAGTTTCTCAGGCTTTTCCCGCAATTTGTAATTTAATCAGCGCAACATTGTCTATGTCGTGAATCTGTGGGTAAGAATTAGTATTTTGACATTTGCAGTTTTTCTGACCATTTTTTTTATTGCTTTCAATTGAATTTCTAGAAATATACACGTAATACTCAAAGTGGGCCAACTAACAAGCAACCTAACCTTAAAATGAGGGTAACTAACTGTGAAGCCAATTACAAGCGGCAAACAAAAAGCAATAACAAAATCAAATTCAAACATGCACACGTATGCATGTGTGTGTGTGTTTTTGCAAGTATGTGTGTGTGTGTTTTTGACAATGCAATAAATGAGCAACTTTTCAAAACGAAAGTGTCGATAGGCGGCGGCTCGTACATCCAAACAACAACAAGACGACAACGAAGGAGAGACAGAGAGGCAGAAACCAACCAAACGGTAGCTGAAAAGGAAGTGCCATAAAAATGCAATTTTAGATTTCATCAACTGATAAGAAAAGTTTTCAAATTAGCCACAAAATGGAATATGAAATGTGAATATTGCGAATGAAAACTGTAAAATGAGCAACAACATCAATAAGAACTTATACTCATATGCTTGATTAGAAAACAAAACAAGTGTGCTTTTGTTGGATGTACCCGACTAGGAGATACCCTTGATATAATACTAATACCTTGATATAATAATAATACTATCTTGATATAATACTAATACTTTTAAAAATATTATACTTATTACTATTTTAAGTGCTGAAAGTGATATTATTCTATTTTGTGGGAAATGATGGGAGATATATCCAAAAGGTGTTTCTAGTTTCGACATGTGATGAAATACATAGTTTGTATGATATTGATGCGTTCATACATACGAACTAAATACATATGTATATACTTAATGGTAAGTCAAAGAAGTCTCCAGCTTGTTACATACATATGCACAAGAACGTTATACCCTTTTTACCTACTTTCAATGGGTTGAGGGTATAAGAAGGACGACAGCGAATAGAGAACGCTCAACTAACGGAAAGGCAGCCGCTGCCAGTCGGCCTACAAATTGCTGGCGTCACGCCAAAATACCGTTAGAAAGTTTTGTTCCGACCGTTGGGCTCCACCGTGTTCCAGCGACCACCCACGCCCACCAGCCGCCCTCGCGTAAAGACAGGGGGGTATACAAGGAATACACAGCATACTCTTAACACTGAGTACGGTAAAAGTATCAATTTCACTTTATCAAATGGTAACAATCGCAGTGCTAGAGATTAAAATAATAATCGAAAAGGATAAGAAAGACGAAAGAAAGCAAAGAAATGCGTTCAAGCAAACAGTCGGCGACGTCGGCCAATCTTAAAGTGCAGATCAATGGCAGAGTAGACAGCAGCGCAGCAGCAGCAGCAGCAGACATCGCTCAACATAATTAACGCCATATAAAAAGAACGCGCTCGGATTGGCAACAGCATCCGCATTCAGAGTTCGGGCCCAAACAGTAGCTATGCCAAGGTAGCTGATGCGGCGCCTGCAAGATTTGTCCAAATGTTAATGATGATCCCTACAGTTCACATTCAAACGGAGAGGGTAGTTGCCAGTCCCTGTGTGTGCGCGAGTGTGTGTGTGTGTTTGTGTGTGTGCGCCGCTGTCGTTTGTTTTTGTATTTAATCATTGCACTGGTGCTAATCCTGAGGGCGGCAAGTTGTTTGTTTTGGTTTTAGGCAGATTTGCCAAATGCTGATGCGATTTTAATTACGGCACGCATTCGACATTTATTCGAATATGTTTCAAAACAGTGAATCTGAATCATTAAGCTTTATATTAAAAACAACAAGATTTCAAGATTTACGCATCGTTTATTTAATCTTCTTATTTTAAGATTGTGCATTTAAACATCTTTAATACTAGCGCAATTTCACGCTCATAAATGCAGCAAACCTTCAATTGCACATATTTTTCTCAGTCTGGCAGCACTGCCGCACAGTGTTGCAAAGCGCTTAAATTGAAAATTAGTAACCAGTTACGCTAAATTCACTTGCCGGATTTCAGTATTTTTTGTGTGTTTTTTCTACCAAAATTTCGGTTTTTTTTTGCTTTCCATAAGCGGCAGCAGTCTTAGTCTTTAACAAGTCGTTCGTGGGTCGTGTAAATAATGTAAGAATATTTAGCAGTTTTGTAAGGGCAAAAAACCCAAAATACAAGTGGCAAAAATTTGATTTAGACGCATGCTAACATGCGACAAATTAAATTGCTAAGCAGAGAGCTATGATGTCGACAAAGGCAACCGCAGCAGAATGCACACCAACACACAGACACGCGTACATATAGCCATACATATGCATATGTATATTTTCCGTCTACGTTTCAATTTGATTTTCGGAAATTTCACCTTCGCTTTGCTGTTTTCGGCTATTTCAAACTTGTTTTTCAGCTGTGTCTGTTTCATAGTCTCATTTTTTTTTTCATTTACCTTTGCCAGCCGCTCACTTTTTTCGTTTGCTTACGTATTACGTGTGATAGTGTGCGTGCGTTTCACGAAATTATCACTAATTTGCACTAAAATGGGTTGTAAAGTGGTATAATTTGATGCGTATTCAAGTACGTACGTACGTACATGCACATACGTATGGAAATTCGTTCGTATAAGACTTGCTATGTGAGATCAGCTGTAATTTACATAAAGAAATTGGCAACGCTTACACGGCACGTGTAAGTGTACATTTTACTTACGTATGTGTATGCATATGCATGTGCTGGTTCTGTGTGTTTGTGCGTGTTATCGCAAAAGTGCTGTGCTCGTACATACATATATGCCTTGAGAGCAAATTTGCCATACATACCTACTATCATATGTATTTATGGAATGTTTATTTGCATTTGCATTTAATTGTGTTATATCGATAAAGAAAGCACACTTGCGACAATGTGCACCATGAAGGCGACCAATCGTGGGGTCTTTGCAATTGATAAATATTAGTGGAATGCGTTTACGATTTACATAAATAATGCGTAGTTGTTGCGAAATGTGTGTCAATATGTGAGACAACGACGCGTCAAACCAGCAGGTGCAGCTGGCCAGTGTTGTAAAACGAAACAAATACATATGCTATGCTTGTATTTATGCGTTCGTGTGTGAGTGTGTGTGTGAACAGTGCAAACATATGGCAAAAATGACAGAAAAAAAACTTCAATAATAATTGTTGCATTCTCTTCGCAGCCCCGCAGTTGCCTAACAACAACTGCAGCTAAGACTTTAAACTAACCGTAATGATGGGATCAAAGCAAACGTAACTATGCTCCTCGTAATTACGCCGAGTCGCACGAGATTCCAGCACCAATGCCAAATGTGACAAAGCGAACGCGTGAATGCCGCCCTGAAGGAGTCGCAAACGAAGCAAACAGAAATAGAAATCAAATTGCAAGTAAATCAAGAAGAGCCGCAGCAACAACAACAACAACAAATTCCAACCAACAAACGCACACCTGGCCACGGAGCGTCGTACCTGCAATACAGTAAAATTTTTGATTTTCTTTAATTTCGTTTGCATCGATTAAAACGTGTTTGTTTGCGTGCAACACTTTTTCCACCGTGTCCCGGCGTGTGCGAGAAAGTCTTGCAACGTACAAAACAACACGTCGATAAGCACGGCCGCAAAAATTCCCAAATCCGTGGCAACATCCAAACTGCAGCGCCTCAAAGCCAAAGCAGCTGCAAGTCAACACTACGGCGGCAGTTATCGTAAGTCCGGTAACAGCGGCAGCAACGGCAGCGGCGGCGGCGTGGGCGGCGGCGCTGGCAGCGACTTAAATAATTTTACAACAACAGGCGGCTACAATTACCAACGCGGTGGCGCTGCGGAGGAGCGTGGCTTTGCTGCAACAGCGGCGACGTCGGCGTTGGCGTTGGCGTCTACAGCTGCCGACACAGTTGGCGACAAGTCATATCACTACAACAACAACAACAACAACATTAGCACTAGCAACAACAACAACAACAATTATCAAAAGTCAAACTATACCAGTGCCAATTATAATAATCAGACCCCAACAAACCACCTGCCTTACCAGCCTACACCATACTCTTCCCACAACAACAACAGCAGCAACATCAGCTGCAGCGGAAACGGAAACGGGGGAACGATGATGATGACCAAACAGAAGCCAACGCTTACCGAGCGCCTCAACATTGGCGGGGACGAGGTTCGCGAGCTGAAATTGGGCGCCACATTTAATCCGAAAAATTCATCGACCGCATTTCACACAATCAAATGTGAGTTTGTAAAAACAAATTCTGTTTCAATTTTCGCTCGCTTACGAGTTATGCAATCATCATCTACGATTTCCAGATGACTTTAAGCCAGCGAGTGTGGATACGAGCCGGATGGCAACTGTCGATGTTGGCTCCAATAATCAAGTTACTGTTACCGTGCCAAATTTAGGTAAGTTTCGAGAATATTCCACACATCCACCTCCAAATAGAAAGTGGATGCGTGTTTAAGACTCTGAGAGATGCATTAGATGGAAATAGAATCCGATTTTGGGCACTTAATTTCCAAAACTTATTAGATAACTGAATCATCAGTTTCTGTTATCGCATTTTAAGAGCTCTGAATTCATTTATCGATCACCAAAACAGCAACAACAACTTGGCGGACAATGTAGAAGAATTCCGATTAGTTCTAATTTGTAGTGGATGCGAGTTTAAGACTTTTAGATATGCATCAGATGGAAATTGAATCCGATTGTGGGCTCTTAATTTCTTAAACTTATTCGATGACTGAATTATCGGTTGCTGTTATCACAATTTAAGAGCTGTTAATTCACTTATCGATCACCCAAAAATGCTTAAAAACTTGCCGGACAATGATTAATTCTAATTTGTTTACTTAATTAAATTGTTCTGTCGGAATTGAGAAACATAATCGGAAAACCCCTCTTCAAAAAATTAATTAAACCAAAACAACCTTCAAACAATAAGCTTTATTGTTGTTAACTTACAAATTGCCCGACGCTTTGCGAGTTATTTTGCTCACATTCATTTTTTGTAATGCATTTTGCTAAAATTTCAATTAAATTCAAATGCTAATTATCAATTGCATTCCGCAGATGAGTAAAATGCACTGAATCCATGTCTATTTATCGATCAATTAAACTTAATGAAATACCTCCGCTTCTGCGCTTTATTGACATATCGAGTACTGACATTTCGATTTCTTTAATTCCCATTATTAGAGATGATATGGATATCTATAGAATAGTGGGAAATACACGGACAAATCTCCGGAGAGTCACAGACTTATCCAATTAGCATTCTATTAGGGCGGCACGTGTTATTTGCAACTGAATCATTTCGGTCGAATTTCTCGGCAACCCGTCAGAAGAGGAAGCGGAACATGTTTGAGTGAAAGTCACTTTGATGAATCGCCAAAAATCGGGCAGGAGCAGAATTAAACAGGAAAAGCATTTAATTAATTACCACGATGAAGACACGCAATCAAAACAGCGCAAGCTTTCATTTAATATTCAAATCAAATTACATACTAAGTATGCTAATAAACCGAACTTGTTCCCCGAATGTTGACAAGCGACAAGGGATTGTGATTATCGACTGCGTGCACATTAACCCCAAACACAGCTGATCGACCCGTTCACTCATTATCACAAGCTCTGAAGCACTTTGCATTCCACATGAGTCACAGCTGTGCAGCTAGCCTAATAATTGGAGCCACACTCGATATATTCCTTCGCATTTCACGTAATACAAGTGAAAAAAACGTGGAACTGCAAAAGAGAGAGATCCTAAACTTAAAATTCATGTACATATGTATCCATGCACTTTGGCTTGACTTGCCTCTCTCGCTCGCCGTCTGCCTGCTGATGACATAATTTTTTGCGGCATTATATGAAACGGTTTGGCACACAAATTAATAGTTTGCCTTATGCATTACTTGGCTCGAAACGACGACAAACATACAAAACTGAGAATGGGTCGGCTGAGCTCAACTAAGGGATACCCATTACCATAACATTGATAGGCATCATCGATCTTGTGAAAGTATTTTTCTTTTTACTTGTTATTTGTTCAACAAGTTTTTACTGGGATCTGATGCAGATGGAATGGGAGTGAAATCAACAGCTTTACATAGGAGAGAACAATATGCTAGTTTTTAGTTATAAAAATATATATATATTTTCTTATCAGTTTCTGAGCTCGGTTTCTTCAGGGATATCAGATTTGATAAATATGCCAAAAGGGAATTATCAATCTATAAATACCTTAGAGATTAATCCCGTATGCATATATAGATCTACACCATATATTCAATGTTTTTTTTTGCTGATTACACGCATTAGCATAATTGAATAATACCCGTTCGACCCAGTTTTATTAGTACAGGGTATAACGAGAGCCACAAGCAAAAGGTAGCCGTCGATTGAAGCACAGAAACGAAATTACATCAAGTCAGGCAAAATGCAACCAAGCGTTCAGGTTTTTATTTAGCTATGCTCTTTGTGTCCAGACAGGCGCAGTTGTTATTATTTTTGTATTTTTTTTTATTTCACTTTTTACAACTAACTCGGTTTAGGTAACGCTTCGTTGATTGCCATGGCATAGCCAAAGACTTGACTCAGGCGATGATTCAACGACAATCGACAGTCGGTCAAGTGTACTTAGTTGACAAACTGAGAGCATCAGATTAAAAAAAGTAAGAGGTTCTATTCGGGAGCTCCCGACTAGGGGATACCCTGAACCCTCTTCTTCCAACACCAAATGCAGATATACATATATACTATTCAAGAAGCTACATGTCAAGTTTGGTGACTCTAGCTCTTATTATTTACCAAAAATGCTCAAAGAGCAGGATTTCGATATACATTTTTATCGATTACTTGGAAACGGGGCAAGTTATCGAATATCGGAAACAAACTCTATTTCGACTAGGAGGACCTACAGCTAAAATTCAAGTCTCTAGCCCTTATAGGTTCTGAGATCCTTGCGTTCATACATAGGGACGGACGGACTGACGGACATGGCTAGATCGACTCGGCTATTGATGCTGATCAAGAATATATATACTTTATGGGGTCGGAGAAGCATCCTTCTGCCTGTTACATATGTACATATCCACAAATACATTTTTACCCATTTTTAATGGGTTCAGGGTATAAAAAATTCAGATGCGTTCTATTTTGATCGCTACACTTAAACCTAATCATCAACTTCTATAATTTTCTTTATTGATATAATTCCTAATTCTTTTTGAGAGCTTTTTGTTTAAACAGATCTAGAGTTTCTTTATTTGCGAGGTAGACTTCTAATAACCTCCACTGATTATCAAGTACAAAGTATAATAGCCGTGTCTAAAAAACTAGATGAAAACTTCCCTTGATACTTTCACAGTTTTAGGGCAACTGTCCACATATTCAAAATATGTGCAGCGTTGCAGATTTGCTCGACCAACAGAGTGAAGCCAAGGACTGGCTGCTACTTTGCACAATCAGCTGTTATTATGTTTGCATTTTGATTGCTTATAATTGCTTATATAATCATATAATTGCTTATTACTTAATTTAAGCAAAGATACCCCCCGTTAAAGATACCCCCCTGAAAATACTGACAATTGCGACTGACTTTTCGACCTAGTTGCACATTTTAATGTGTTTATAACTCTTGCTCAGGCGCATAACACAGCTGTTGCTGTTATTTTAGCACTAGAATATTCCAATACAAACAACTAGAAAATTCCAAAATGAACAACTATTAACTGTAAGCTTACAAACTTGCCAAGCCAAGTATACCCCCTATAGCTTTAGCTTTTATTACTACAAAATTCCAAACTCTTTTGAACTTGATTGCAACAAAACAAAATTGTGTAAAACTGTGGCAACGCTGCGTCGACCACTTGGCAACGTTTTATCAAAGAGTTGCCATCAACTTAAGGGACACTTATGTAAATTAAATGCTATTATTTAATCAAAATGGAATTTAATTGCATTAAATTATTAATCACCTAATTTAATCAAGCATTTACAAATTGTCAAGTTACAGCTGTGAATGTTAAATATACCAACGAATTTTAATTTTTGCGAAAAATGCAACAAATGTTTACGACAAGGCTGTGTGTCTTATAGTATTGTATATTTTGATATAAATATGTGTATGCAACTAATTCAAAGAGAAATGAAATGCAACATATTCAAATCTGTGTCGATCTCTACGCAGTGGGCGTTATTTTCCTGTATACTCTACCCCCAAAGACCCGGACAGACATCCACAAACCACCTGACGGCCGCACCGTCGCCGCTCTGATTAGAATTTTCAGTTTTTTTTACCTGAAAAAAAGGGGTTGTTTTAGGGATTGGATTTTTGGGATTTTTTTTTGGGGGGGGGTTATTTAATAGACATGCAAATACTATGTATGAATGCATAAACGTTTCTTCCAAGAATTTATGTCTTTGTTCCATTTTATTTCCGTGCTCTCGAAAATTGCCTTTATGATATACTTTGACCCAATTCTATTCTCAGACGCCTGGCCGTAAACAAGCGCTGGCTATTTTAAAGCTTTTTTACTTGTAAATAATAAAAGTAATAAATAAATGTATCAAAAATATCAGGTGCCTTATATACCTATTAACTTGGATTGCCAATTCAATTTAGTTCCTTATTTTTATTATGGATATTACAAGAAGTGTTTATTAGCCGAGTTGAAGTTTCTAAGGCATACAAATTGTTGATAGACTAGCTTAAATGACTAATCGCTTGACCATGAGAAAAATGCATGAATGATAGTTGACAAAAATTATTTGAGATGGCAATTGTTTCGAGGCTATAATTTGAGAGCACGTGCCAAATCAGACTGACCGCCAAAGAATTATTTAATTTTCAATACAGTTCTTCTAGAGTTCCATAATCGGGGCTGCCCGACCAGGCGATACCCTGAACCTTCTGCTTCCAACACCTTATACAAACCAATTATTTTGTTACCAATTAAATAGGTACATGGATATAATAGCATTATTTAAAATAAATTTAAATACAAAAAACAGGAAACCAGATTCTATTTAAAGGAGCACATACACCGCGCAACACAAGTTCGTTTCCGATAACCGATACCTTTCTCGCTTATCGATAAAAATCGATATCGAAATCCTGGTTTTAAGCAAATCTCCTAGGTTTAAAGATCTTTGAGTTACTAAATTTGATATACGTAGCTTCTAAAATAGTCTATGCAGATGAAGTATCTTTCGTTTTATGACTTCCACCAAATAATAAATCAATTTAAACTGTCCACCAATGTTAGTCAAAATTTAAATGCTCTTGTCTTCTACATATTTTAAAATATTCTATAGCACAATAGGATCTACTTAAGGAAATTCGATCAAGATCGGCTACAAAACACAAAAGTTATTAAAGAAAGCATGTGCTTATATTGGCCAGTCACGTGGCATTAAGCACAAGAATTTCTGTGTACATGTGCACACATACATTCATATGCTCTACTTTTTTTTTTTTAATTTTTCATAACGACGTTCTGTTATTTAATTCAGTTTGTTTTCGTTTTAACTTAATGCTGGGTATGGCAGTGGAGTATGAGGCGATGGAAATTGGCTTGAGCGTTGGATTTAAGTAGCGAGATCGACACCGTAAGAGGGAACTTCATTTTTTTTATAATTTATTTTTGTATATGCTAACGCAAGCAGCGCGTAGTTCGAGCTGCATTTGGTGTTGTGAGAAGACGGCTTAGGGTATTCCCTAGGCGGACACTCCTGACTGTTTTTTTATATACCCTGAACCCATTAAAAATGGGTAAAAGGGGTATAATGTTTTTGTGCAAAGTGCAAATGTATGTAACAGGCAGAAGGAAGCATCTCCGACCACATAAAGTATATATATTCTTGATCAGCATCAATAACCGAGTCGATCTAGCCATGTCCGTCCGTCCGTCTGTCCGTATGTATGAACGCAAGGATCTCAGATAAAATTTTTGCTTTGCCTACGCAGATCGAGTTTGTTTCCGATAATCGATAACTTACTCCGTTTCCAAGCCATCGACAAAAAATCAATATCGACATCCTGTTTTTTGAGCAATTTTGGTAAATAATACGAGCTAGAGTCACCAAACTAGACATGTAGCTTCTAGAATAGTATATATACATATATCTGCATTTGGTGTTGGAAGAAGAGGGTTCAGGATAACCCCTAGTCGGGAGCTCACGACTAGAACCTCTTACTTGCTTTAATCAGATTTAGTTAGTTTTGAATTGTGTACATGGGAAAATAAATAAATTATCCAGTCTGATTTATGCTTATCGCATTGCGGTAATGCTTTATTTATTTTGACTTTCATGCAGTTCAACTATTTTATAAGTACATTTGCCTCAGTGTGTGTGTGTGTGTGTGTATGTGTGCTCGCTTAATTTTGTTTATGTATAGAACTTGTCCATCAGCAAATAACCTTGTGCTAAAGTATGGCGACAAGCCAGACATTAGACGGATAAAGTTTTGCATATTTGCCTCTTATTCTTATAATCTGTGCCTGTTAACAGTGGAAAAAAAGGGGTATACTGATTTTGTGCCACCCCCACCACACAAAATAAATACATACATACATTCTTGCTTAGGGTCGGATCAGAAGACAAGGGCTGGGTGCAGGAATATCAGATTTTGGGATCGAAACTTTTTGTTTACTTATTTTGATGCCTTAACGAAATATTAAAGGGGATGCTCGTTGATATTCACACAACGGGGTTTGATGTACATAAGTATACTTGGAAATTGTGCGAATGTTTGTCACGACAGTTGAAAACTGCGTACAAGGTATCTTGCAGTCAGTTATCCTGGACTAGATCAATCTTACTTGCCTTATTTTTTTCTGTTTGGCGCTTTTGGCACGTCGCTCAGTGTAAGCGCTCTGCACTTTATTGTGGAATTTTCCATAGTTGTTTCTGTCTTGTCTGCTGATATATACACCTACATATTAACATGGGTATGCTGTGTGTGTGCGTGTCTATATAAAGAGAAGAAAACTAACGGTAGTCTTCGTATTCGACCAGCTGTTCTTCGATTGCACTTCCCAGAGCGTAATCTTCCCCACACGTGTGATGAGTGTGGGGAGTACATGCATATGTGTGGGTGATTGTGTATGTTACGTGGGAGCGCGTTCTCTTTCTTTCCCACGAACTGCTGCCACGCACATAAGGTTCTGTGCTATCGAGCATGTGCGATAAGCACTTGAATTAAGCAAGTTCATTATCAATTGCATAGAAAAAGGAGAGAATACTTTACGTGACCTTAGGCTCGTATAACCCGACACGACCTTCATTCAAAATCAATATATGTATATTGATATTAAGAAAATGAAAAGGTTAAGAACGTCACTGTTGCAAAAATGCCTGACTCCACTTAGCACTTTATCTGGATCGAGAAGATATGTACACACATATATGTATGCCTTTTCAGATCATAAATATACATAAGTGCACAATATACATAAGTACACACAAAGCAAAAGTCTTGCGAGGCTCTTGTTATCTTTATTATTTCTTGACACACTCACTTAATTACGCCCACACAACGCGAAGGAGGAGTTGTGGCATCAAGCTTATACTAGTGATAGGTGCATTGTCAATGCTTGCCTTTCAACTTACACAGCTGAGCACGTATCTAAGTACACACATTAATGCTATTTGCTTGTAGCAAAACAAATTCCAAAAGCACAACCGGATTTCGATATACGATTTCGTTGTATTGTTGTTGTTGTTGTTGTTGTCTGCTCTGTTTTTGTTTGAGTTTATGTTGTTGTTGCCTGGCACACGCTTTCATTTTATTTGCTTTTTGACTTGTGCACTGTAATTGTAGTTGTAGTTGTAGTTGTAGTTGTGGTCGCTTGGCTGAGTTTTGGCAGTCACTGCACCGTGCATTCAAACTGTAAGTAAGAGCCGAGCAACAACAACGCGATTATTCAACAGGCGAAAGGCAAAAGAAGAAGAAGAAAAAATGATTAACCACCAAGCAGCAAGCCGAACAAATAAACAATTACAACGACACAGAGTTCATGTCAGATAAATAAACAAAATAAATCGCGAAAAACTACAATTGCAGGCACGCAAATAACCTTGGTTTTTTATACCCTTGCGGAAGGTATTATTATTTTGTCACGCAATTGAAGACATCGCTGACCCCGTGAATTCTGTGAACAAATAACCTTGATCACAACGACCAACTCAGCTGATATAACCGTTCGACTGTCTGCATAGGCATTGTTTTACAGGTATAAAAATAAAATAAAATGTATAACCTGACCAACGAAGAAAGGCAATCTATATCTGTATACTTGCAAGGGTATTTAATCTTCGTCATTCAAAAATGTCATTCTGGCATTTGTCTACTTTGTCCGTGGACGTCAACGCCAAGTGTATGTGTGTGCATATCTGCAAATACAAATACATACAGACATGTATGTGTGTGCACCGTGTACACATTTAAACGTTATTCGTGTGCTGTATTTGCATTTATTTATTTAACTGTTCTAGAAATCATTTCTTTTTTATTCATTTTTATTGTTGCTCTTATATTTGCGTTGCGAAGGGTTAAATATCACACGTTGTGCATGTGATTAATAACAACACAGCGTTGGATTTTAATTTAATAATTGTCTGTGGTTTGGATTAAACCCTACAGCAAAATTATATACAAATACTGAAAGTGCTCTAGTCGAGGATGCCACACTAAGCGATACCCTGTACTCATCTCCGAGTTACCGTTTCATATATTCTAAAGAATTCTTGAATTACTTTAATTAAATATTAAATATGTTAACTAAATTAAATAGTGTATTTATATGCAAACGCTTTACAGCAAAATTTGGTTCGTTTTGATTTCAATGCAAATTTTATTTTCGTCATATTCATTTCTGAAGAACAATTCTAGAATGCATGCAAATGATGAATAAATAAATTTTTTCTTACCAAGAAATTGAATTTAAGAGTTCGCTTTATTAATTACAATTTCTCTCAGTGTCTAGTCCCAGTTCTCTTTTTTGAATAACTTTATCTATCTATGTTTTTTACTGATATTTATAAATTTGTCTTTGTCTTTGTCTCTCTCTTATCAAACACTGCTTTCTTATCGTTCGATAGCATTTAGCTTTCAGCTCACGTTCATACAAGATTTTAAAATTATTTTTCTAAATCCAGCTGAAGTTGTCGATTATTTGTGCAGCCGCCAAAACACTTGAGTCCAGCACATATGTATGTACATATTTTGCACAATGCCATTTTGCTTATCCATTTTCAGTGCATACAGGGTATAACAAAATGTATATAATTAAAGTTTCTCCAATTTCAATTACTGCTTGGGGCATTTGGCTTAACGGATTGGGTGAAGCAGCGAAGTCTTTGAAAAGAATGAAATGAAATTAATTTTAAAATGACTTGATATTTTTTCTTAGACTCTGAAGAGTTGTTAATGTTCGTTTTTGTGCGATGCGGTTTCTGGAGTTCTTTTAATATGGCACTATGACGCTGTACAAAATACAAAGTATATCAAACACATACATTTGTGTTTGTGTTTATGTGTGTGTATGTCCATATTGTATTACACTTAATATTGTATTTAAGGCATCGTGTTAATATCCGCCGTAAATTTACATTCACTTTTGAAGCAAATGTGACTTGCAGCACTTTTAATTTGGCTCCAAACTCGTTTGTACAGCAAAAAACAAAAAAAAAAAAACAATTGACAAAGTTGAACAAAACTTCGTTGTTCGGGAGAGGGTATACACATGTGCTTTAAATATGTGATAGGAAGCTATATTTAGGATTTTTGAAGATATTTGCTGAGTCAGTCACGCGCCAGGGAATCGATAACTCGCTCTTTGACTAAACATATTTCTTTAAATATTCTTTGCAGAAAGTTCCGGTGTGCCTCAAACAGTTTATAAGGGTAATCAAAAAAAATATACAAAAGAATGCCTAATAATTTTCGACAAGGAAACGGGTGCTATCACGTTAGAAAGGCTAAACCACAATATACAAGTGAAGAAGACAAGGTCAGTAGTAGTTGAACAACACTTAATAGTACATTTGCACGTTCCCCAACACTTACACAACATTGCACACATATTACAGAAGCGAAGTGACAAACAAGCCAAGCTTGATGCCTGCTACAAATGCACCCATGTCTAGCGCTAATGGCGGTCCCGTTCCGTCCTCGGCGGCAGCTGGAACAGGATCTGCGGGAAGATTGGAGAACAGCACCATGCGCATTTCATCCAAAACGAAAGTGTCCACGGGCAGTCGCCGGAACAACATAAGTAAGTAAAGTATCTAAAGCTTTTGATAACACCAGCTAATCATTTATCGAATGGTCTTCCAGTTGATTTTAAGCCACGCAATTCGCCCATGCAGCAGAGCTCACCATCACGTCCAGTGGCCTCGCACAGGAGTCCGCAATCGGCGCCGGCGTAGGTTTTCTATTTTCAAACTCTGTTGTTTAGCGCTATATTGTTTTATTCTATTTTATCTAGTTGGCATGCCAACAATGCCCAACAGACATTGCCTAGCATACCTATGATAATGGACGATGATGACTTCGGCCTCAGTGCTGCCTTACACAATGGCAGTCAGGCGAATATCTCGGGCTCTTCCACAGGCTCCTCAGCCGGCCAGCCGGACTATGCGTCAGCGCACACAGGAAGGCAAAGGCAGGCGACGCCGCAAGGTCACACCAAACGTCAGCAACTGACTCAACGCTCCAGTCCTCCCATGCAGCAGCAGCAGCAGCAACAAAATTATGGCCGAGCCAGCAACAACTACGCACAGCAACAACAGCAGCAGCAGCAGCTTCAGCAACGCGCATCCTTTAGCCATAGCAATCATAGCAACAGCATGCCTATGGATATGGATTCGCCCACTCATCATGAGCAAACCGCACAGTCTATGGCGCAGGCGGCCGCCGCTCTGGAACAGGTTTGTCCCCTCAATTGCTGTAAACGAAAATTTCTAATCTAATGATTTAATTTGCAGCAAATTGGTGGCGAACTGAGTGCATCCAGCTCAAGTTCGGAGTCTGATTCAAGCGACAGCGATAGTGGTAGTGATTCTGATGACAGCACCGAGGATGATCGTCCCAATCATCATCCCACTCAGCAGCTGCCGCCAGCGCAGCAACCACAGCATCATCATATGCAGCATCAGCAGCAACAACACATGCATCAGCTGCCCAATCTGGAACTTGGTTCAATATCGCCGGTCTACAACAGTCATCATCATCATCAGCAACAGCAACAGCAGCAACAGTCGCTACAGCAGTCGCATCATCATCATCATCAGCAGCAGCAGCAGCAGCAACAACAACAGCAGTCCGGCATTTATGCATCAAACGGTGGCTTTCCCAATGACTTGCTACAAAACGATCTGCAATTGTCCTCAAATTCTTCCGATGATGATGACGATTAGCCGTTTTTAATTGTAAACCATTTAGTTGTAATCTATATGCCTTCTTTTGAGTACTTTAAAACATTAAATCAAGAAACGACCATACAGAAATAGCATACAAAAATGGAAGAAAACTATAGAAAAAACACTATTAATTATTGATATTCATTCTCTCTGCGTTTTTAAGTTGAAATTATTGAATGGTGAATTTAATTGCTAGTGAAATTTTTATAAATAAATTCTTAGTTCTATGATTACGCATACATACATATAATATACTAAATAATTTTTAACATAATTTTTATTACAATTTCCAAATGTGCTGGAGAACATTGAATACAAAAAACAAAAGAAAATAAGAAAAAACGAAACACAATTGTAATTGTAATGCTAAACGTACGTTTGCCAATAATTCAATGTACATTAATTTTAAAATTAAATCAAAGGTTATGTGAAATTTGTTGGCAGTCCTGAAGAGTGCGCGCAATGTTTATAGATTTACATACATACAAACAGACGACAACAAAAATTATTTAGTTTCTAATAGAACCACATAAATATATAAATATATATACAAACACACACACACACACATATATATATATATATATACACGTGTAATTGTTAAGTGAGAAGAACGATAACAAAAAATGACCACAGCGGATTTTTGCCATTAATTACGCATTTTAGTCTAAGCGATTTTCAGCTAACATTTAGATATAACAAACACTTTTTGACAAACAAACAAAACACCAAAAGAGACGGACAACAAAAATATATATACTTATATACACAAAAAAAAAAAACAAAAAAATTATAAACAACGCATGCTTATATAAATTGTACATTAGCTTATGATTTGTATTTTATTTTTGTTCTTTGCTTCGCTCGTTTTAGTCAAGTTAATTTAATATATGCGATTTCTTTTGTCATTGTTACGCAATAAAAAATGTATGTTTAATTTTTCAGTAATGTTGTTAGCCGATATTACAAGTATTTAATATTTAATTGCTAGCGCCTTCTTATTAGTTCACGTTAACTACTGTGCGGTATGAAGACATCTATGTTCTTAGCTCATGTTTTATTTGAATTTATTTGTAATTTTTTAATTAATTTGTAATAACTATTATTATGATTTTTGTTATGTGCTTGCAATAATTTAAAGCAAAGAAACGATGTGGAAAAATAAATATGCATTGAAAGAATTATCAACTTACTTATTGTTTCATATTCCCAACCTATGTACATTATACTGAAGATTTATTAAAAGAATGCAATATTTTAGAATTTTGTGGTGCAATAATACTCATAATTCGACTCCTTCCAATAGAGAAATGCACTAAAAACACAATCAAGTCCACATACAAGTTTTTGTTAGGATTTATACTTAATAATAGCATTTAATTTGCCAATCACGAAATATAAAATGCATTTGTAAAAAACCATCCAGAAGAAAAACGACCAACAGCCGAAACGTCTACATGAAGAGAATAATACAATTTATTTTTTTAAAACGAAAATATAATATAATGTGTAATGTATAAAGTATGTTGATTGATTTCCAATCCATAGATATTTCATTTAGAAATTATTTGTATGACACCAAAAACTGAACGACAACAAAACGATTCTGATAATCATAAGCACAAGCCTAGAACTAATTATAATTATTATACTTATACACGCGAAAGGGAAATACTATTACAATGAAAATCAAGCAAGTAGTTTAATTGATAAGCAAATGTACGCTATATATATATATATATATACTTATTATAACTATATACACATATATCCATACCGTATACACACAAACTATGCGATTACGATACAAATACCGAACCACTCGGATCAGAGTATCAGTTGAATTAGTTTTAGTGAAGCAACAACAAATCAATACAATGACAAAAGCAACGTTATGTAAATAGTTAAGAGCAGACACCATAAACACAGAGAGAGAACATGCCCTTGAAAATGCCTTTACCATGTAAATAGATGAGGATACGGAAGTGAGTTACGCAACTTGGATGCCGATTACAATTGAATAAAGTGAACGAATTATATTATATAATTGACTCAGGTTAACTTATATTGATATGTTAGATTTGTTATGTTTTGTTTGCATGCTTCTGAAAATCTTTTCCATCTGAGAACCTTAGGACCCGTGTTTGCGGCTGTAATATTACAAATCGACAATCTAACGAGCTGTCCACAGTTAAGATCGCGCCAGCGTTGTCGAACGTATTGCAATAATTGGGCGCCGAGAAGACAGTAACCAGTTTGCGTCCGGCAAAGAACTCATAACCATCCTCGACCACCTGATGGGCTCGCACTATCAAGTTGAAGCCGTGCGCTGTGAGAAATGAGTCAACGATGCGGGAGCCGAAGGTGACGCTAACTCCGCGATCGTTTACTCCCCAGCTTTTGGTGTCTTTATCGGGATCCGACCAGAGAAGGTCGCACATCAAGCCAGACTCCGGTACTTCAGTTGGTCGAGGTAGCGCGCGTATGGCCTCCAGATCCTTGAGTTCCGGACTGAGTCCGCCGTGGCAGCAAAACAACTTGTTCCCCACAATCGCCGCCACAGGCATGCAGTTGTAACAGTCGACAAAGGTGCGCCATAGCTTAATGCTGTAGCGTCGCTTGCACTCGTCAAAGAAGCCGTACATACGATTCACGTCAGCGGATTCGTGATTGCCGCGCAGCAGGAAAAATGTATATGGGTATTGCAGTTTGTAGGCGAGCAGCAATGTCAGGGTCTCTATTGACTGGTGTCCACGATCTACATAGTCGCCAAGGAAGAGATAATTAGCAAGGGGTGGAAAGCCGCAGTTTTTGAATATGCGTAATAAATCTTCATACTGTCCATGTATGTCGCCGCAAATTTTTATGGGCGCATTCAGCTCCAGCAGCATCGGCTGATTCAGAATTAGGCCTTGAGCTGCCATACACAAACTTGCTAGGGTGCTCTCCGAAAGCACAGAGCCGGTCAGCGGTGTTTTGTTGGTCGACAACTTCTCTATGATATCCTTTAAATCTAACGCGCTTAATTTGCTACTCTTTGGCCAGCTCGTACTAGTATAGGACATATTTTTTGTTTACAACTTGAATTTGACTTTGAAACAGTTTATTGTTGTATAAAAACGTTACTCAACACTAGTTGTGGTGCATGTTATCAAAAACATTCGAGCACACACTGCCTATCGATGTTTATAATGTGTTATCGATGAAATAAAAAAGCTCGCCGCTTGCTTCGTGTGGCAGAATGTTGTTGATGATTGTATTTATAAAATCTTGCACATTACTTTCATCTGCAAAACAGGTCAATTGTGAAAACTAAGCTGGACGCCTTTTATTAAATTTAAATTTAAAATCAAAACCAACTATGTTAGGTATCGTTGAATTTAAAATTAACGGCTCTTATACACGATAAATTTCAAATTTGTAACTTGTTATTCGATACAGATATTTGATCAAATTGAAAAGAAATTTTTATCTAGATCTTCAGACTTTAAAAATGTGCAAGCCCATAAATATTCTAGAAATATACGCTGCGCCCAGCTGAGCGAACAGCTGTTCAATGGAAAACAGCTGAGCGCAACTTTGCCAAGCAACGCGTTTTTTTGCAATAAATTTAATTTTTGGCAATCCGACAGGTATTAACCGGTAGATTTCGAGAGAAATGGGCGATGTTACGGGTCTGAGCAATGCAGAAGCCGATGAGCTGTGCAAAAAACCGGATGCTGAAACAAAGGTGAGTTCATTGCAATACTCCTAAGAATATTCGCAGTGGGAATAATAAAAATGGGAAACCATTTTGACAGGACTTTCTGTTCCAACAAACTATGTACCGCATCAAGGATCCACGCAAATCGCTGCCTTTTTATACGGGTGTTCTGGGCATGACCCTGCTGGTGAAATTGGACTTTCCAGAGGCAAAGTTTTCGCTGTACTTCATGGGGTAAGTTCAAGTGGCAGCAACAAACATATGGTAATGAATAATTAATAATTAACACGGACTTGTTGAAACTTTCGCACAGCTATGAAAACCCTGCCGATATACCCAAAGATCCCAAAGAGCGACGAAGCTGGGCAATGAGCCGCAAGGCCACCATCGAATTGACGCAGTGAGTGCTCTTAAGTCTCTTGATTGATTTGATTGATTCATTGAGCTTAATTGCAGCAACTGGGGCACTGAATACGATCCGGATCAAAGCTATCACACGGGCAACAGCGAACCGCGCGGCTATGGCCACATCGGACTGATGGTACCCGATGTCTATGCCGCCTGCAAACGGTTCGTCCACATCTCGCAGCTCTCACGTCTATGTATATAAACCATCTTGTCTTCTATTTAGTTTCCAGGAGCAGGGCGTGGAGTTCGTCAAGAAGCCCGACGATGGCCGCATGAAGGGCCTGGCGTTCATCAAAGATCCGGATGGCTACTGGATTGAGATTTTCAATGCCAATACCGTACCGAACTAGAGCAGAGCCATATTCAGTTTTAATTTCTTTTGCACATTTGTTTTTTAACCCAATTTGTACACACTTGTTTATTCTTGTTTTTTTTTAAAAGGCATTGCAGTTGAATTTCGCAGTAAATGTTTGTAATAAAATCACAAGCCGTATTTATCCGTATTTGCGAATGGCGTGACAATTGTCGATAGCATCCCACACTATCTACGGATCCAAACTTTTCATTCATAAACTCGATGCCGACCTCGGCCTCGGGCCAGCTGTCAGCGAATAATTGGCTGCTATGTCCTTAATTGATTGACATCGCGGACTCTAATTATTATTTACAGCAGCAATACGGTTCGTACGGACGGACAGACAAAACCATAGTAAACAATTTCTTCATATGTGCCGTGTACGGTGCAGGCTGGCCTTATGGTGTTCACTTAGGCTGTCTGGACTAATAATAGTCAAACACGGGAGCGCATTATTTGTTCAGTGTCAAATGCGCATTAAAAAAAAGGAGAAAACACACATTTTGCAGTTGGGTTATTTCCTGTTTCGGGGGCCAGGAACTCAGTACCTGTCGAGAACTTGAAGGAACCGTTTGCGAAAAACCATGGAGATTTCGGAGCCCAGCGTTGGCATATTCTATGTCAGTAGGATTTTGGCTCTTGCGCCATATTCAGCCAAAAGGAATTCTAAGGGGCAGGTAGAGATCCGTCGTAGTTGGATATTTTCCATTTACTCGGTTTGCTTGTGTGTGATCATGGGTAAGTTAACAAAATATGCCATCGATCGGAAGGACCTCACAAAATAGTTTCCTTGAGTTAGTTTTCTTGACCTATCGCGGACTTTTGTTTGATGCTAACTCTAAAATACCAGTTCGGTAAGTTAAATTTGCCTATAAAAATTGATGTTGTAGGAAGAGTAAATTACGTCTCATCCTTTTTGCTTTACATTTTTATTTAATTTTTTAAGTCAAGCATCAAAGATTGCAAGCTTTACATAATATTATTTGTTACTGTGCTGTTCTCGAAAATTTGGATTCGCCCTCTGTTCTGAAAGCCTGCTTCCTCGTCTAGAGCAGCTGGGCATCCACATTCACTGGATCAGCTGCTGGCAGCGCCTCTCGTACAACTCGGCCAATGGGCCTGAAGGTGGGGCGTGGCAGATAGGGGGGCCTCTCGTGCCCGGCCAGAGCCATTGCGCAGATCGAGAGCAGGAGCAAAATAATTGTGAACTTCATTTTCCTTTGATTGACAATGCTTGATTGATGCTGTTCGATTGAATGAAGTCAGCTTTTATAACGACGCTTCGGTCCGCCTCAGCTATGCGTTATTCCGGTGCTTTTTGTGGTGCGTTTGGGGCTTTACATATCGGGCGACGTTTTGAGACAAGGAAATATGTGACCTGGCTAACTAATTGACTTATTTTGTTCGCTTCGTGTAATAAGTCCGAGGTCTTATCAGTATAAAGCTGAGCTCACTGAAATATAGGGGAACTCTTTTCGGTTGCCAACAAACGTTAAAAAATTGACATATATTTTCACCTATGATGACCGTATTTCAAAGAGAAGAAATTATATATTGAACTTCGTCTAATATCATACAAGATTAAAAACTACTGAGCCCGTTGAAAATGTGCGTAAAATATTAAACTGGTTTTATGCAAATTTAAATACAATATAATATAAAATGTTCTTGATCAGCATCAACAGTCGAGTTGGTCCAGCCATGTCCGGCGCTGGTTACAGGGTATCTCCCAGTCATGTACTCCCGACTAGAGCACTCTTACGTGTTCGTTTAAGCTTGATTTTCTTTTGCAAATATGATATCAAAATATTGGCAGTGTTCAGATGAGGTTTATAGATTCCCAAAAATCATCAAAATGGTTTTTAGACGTTTAAATTAAGATTTTGGATTTTCAGTGTCTTTTTAAGTATTTCTTTGGTATTTTAATAGATTTCACGCTACTTAACGAATAATAACAAGTAAGAGGTTCTAGTCGGGAGCTCCCGACTAGGGGATTCCCTGAACCCTCTTATTCCAACACCAAATGCAGTGCGCGCTAATGGATAGAGAGTAGCGGGGAGGTGGCGATAGGTATAAAATGAAAGATAATCGATATATATATACTATTCTAGAAGCTACATGTCAAGTTTGGTGACTCTAGCTCTTATTATTTACCAAAATTGTTTAAAAAACGGGATTTCGATATACATTTTTATCGATTACTTAGAAACGGGGCAAGTTATCGTTTATCGGAAACAAACTCGATCTGCGCGGACACCTGGAGGACCTACAGCTAAAATTTCAAGTCTCTAGCTCTTATAGGTTCTGAGATCCTTGCGTTCATACATACGGACGGACGGACGGACGGACGGACAGACAGACGGATATGGCTTGATCGACTCGGCTATTGATGCTGATCAAGAATATATATACTTTATGGGGTCGGAGATGCTTCCTTCTGCCTGTTACATACATTTGCACTTTGCACAAATACAATATACCCTTTTTACCCATTTTCAATGGGTTCAGGGTATAAAAATATTGGGCAATATTTCAATGAAAATTCATTCCCAAAAAAAGTTTTGCTTTTGCTTTTTGTTTAAAAATATATTTAAGATCTGGCACCAGGACTTGTGACACATTTGGGCTTAAAGTATAGATAATGATCTGTAATAAAATTCGAATATATAGTTAACAAATTTCAGCAGGCGTCACTCAGATCAGAATTGTCGATAAGCCTCGTAGTTCATTAATAAGTATAGATTATGCGAGGCTTGTTCTTGCGAAAAATCACCGCGTAAGTAAATCCCCAGCTCAATGCTTGGCTATAAAAAGCGCTGCAATCGAATCGAACAGCATCAATCAAGCATTGTCAATCAAAGGAAAATGAAGTTCACAATTATTTTGCTCCTGCTCTCGATCTGGGCAATGGCTGTGGCCGGTCACGAGAGGCCCCCCTATCTGCCACGCCCCACCTTCAGGCCCATTGGCCGAGTTGTACGAGAGGCGCTGCCAGCAGCTGATCCAGTGAATGTGGATGCCCAACAGCTTTAGATGAGGATGCAACATCTAGAGGATTTAGCTGATCAATCTCAAGACATATTTATACTGTTAACACGTTTCTAAACTCAAATAATAAATAAATATTTGTTGATTGTAATTGACTAAGCAATTGTTAGTGCTCTGTTCGGGAGTAGCCGGGCTACTTTTGCAAACATGCTAGCTTTATCTATACATACACATTCGGGCCTTATAAACAACGGCTTATCACGATTTTAACCTTTTCAAGCACGCACAGGACATATATACCAAGGTCCAGCACAGCCAGCATGCTTGAAAGTAAACAAATTTTGAATTATTCGCTTCTTTCCAATATTTAAGTAGAGGAATGTCGAAATCTGACTTTAATGCATCATATTTTTCTAACTCAATATCTAATAACTTCACTCCAACTTTCTTAATTTAACGGATTTCTCGCGCAAGCAGTGTTAAAGACTTAAAGTTGATTCAATATTTTCCTATTCATAAAATCGAGAAATTACGTATCATACAATGTTTTCAAGCTTACCTCGGAGATTATAAGAGCTGGAGACAGCCTGGTGTGATGATTCTTTAAAACAGAACTCACTTTTATGTCTAAAGCCTTGGGCTTTGGGATCTACACAGTTTTATATGTCAAATGTAAGCCTTGAAAGTTTTATAACGATCCGGCTGAAGTTCACGGGAGTTATACAAAAATCTATTCACAGTAAAATGTAAAGCTTGCGGCGTACATATGAGTTTCTTGGCATGCATGCTTTGAAGGGTACCTTTTAGTCGTGTAGAGCATCTGTTCTTGTTTATTTTTCTAAAATACAAATTTCAAATATGTTCACATAATCATCTTTATGTTGCTTAACGTTCTGCAAAGTGATGTAATCCTGTTATATGTTTATATGTATGTCGATTGCATTTAAAGTTGAATGTTTGAACAAATATGTTGCTTAATTCAACCACCTGAACGAATCTAAATTTGAATAAAATCCAACAAATCGAAAGCGCGTCTTTCAGAATGAAATCGGCGACCTCGAAAGTGGTAACCGCCTCGGATGTTTCAGTTGTGGTGATGGCCATCGTAGCGGGTGTTTACTGTGGCGTGTTCGGCTTGCGTGCCACACAGGAGCTGAACACACGACTTGAAAGGGTAAAGGTAAAAGCAGAATGGTCAAAGAAATGTCAAAAACCAACTCCTTTGCAGATCGACAGCACGCTTAGTCCATACAACAACTTCAAGAGGGATCGCTGGCGTGCCTACGGAATGGCCAGCATATCGCTTGTGGTCATTGGCATACTGCTCGGCCTGGATGTGCAGACGTGGGTGCGCATGGCCCAGAAAATGAACATCAACAAATCTGATACTGGTGGGAAATGCAATTTAAACTGATTTCCTGATCTCAAGCTATACAAATTCCATTTGCCAGAGCTCAACATACAGTGGTACATACCCTTCTACAGCCTCTATTTCATATTGACCGGACTGCACATTAATTTCGCCAACACAGCTTACGGCTTGGGCAGACGCTATGGACGCCTCAATCTGATGCTCCGAACAAGTTATCTGGGTGGTAAGCATATCTGTATCCATATAAAAGAGTTTCAACTAATTGACGGACTGAGTAAATGATTGATTGATCGACAAATCAACGTAGTTGAATGCGAGGTTTACGAAATTTCCACCAGGAAACGTGAGAAATTGGCGGAAAATGGTTCCATTCGATAAGTTTTAAACTCGTTTAAAAAAGATCTTTGTTTAAATGCATTTGAAGTGTTTGACACTTTTCAGATAATCCGGCTCTGCTCTGAAAATGGCTTTTCTATAGTATAAACGAAATTATTTTCGTCTCTATTAAAGTTAGACCCTTGAATATTGAGAAAAGTAGTCGGGGGTATACTCCTCGATAAAAAATGCTAGGATTCTACGGCTATGCCTGCTGAGGGAAATCACTAACGATTCATCCAATACCCTTGTAGATTTTATGTTGGTCCGATGTTGGCAAGATTTGGTTCAAATGGAAAGAGCAAAGTGGAACTAATAATGACGAGACTCATCAAGATCTCTTTAAAAGCAAGTAAGTTTTTCGACCTATCGATATTGATGAGATTTTGCTTATAAGCTGGGAGCATTGCAAAACTGATAATTGCCGAGTTTTGTCAAGATATCATTATAAACAACGAAGTTTCATTTATAAGACGCTTCTTTTTGGTCGATCATTTAGCAGCCATACTGATCAAGAATATATATACCTTAAAGCCGGTATATTCTACTGTAAATAGATATGATACCAATAAAATATCCACATCAAACTGCATATTTTCAGAAAACAAGTATCCCAATACACCCAATCTGGTAAAGGTAAGTGCTGTTAAGGCGATTAGCTTCAAGCCGATGATGCCCATGGCCTTGCACGCCAGCTTAACCAAGTTGAATCCAGAGTCGTTACCTAATGAATCTGTGGGTATGGAATCACTAACAACTGACTAACAACCATAAAGCCTAAAGACATTGTTTTCTTTCTCAAGCTAAAAGCAAGAGTCAACTTATCAGATCCATGGCCGACAATCACGAGTCGTTGGGCAAATGCGTACGTCTGCTGTCCAGGTGAACATTCCCCTTATCAAAATATGGCTATAACTATAATCGTATGTCGATTGCAGCTCCTATGGAATGGCCGTGCTGTTTATACTCGTCTCCTGTTTGCTGCACTTGGTTGCAACAGCGTACTTTCTTTTCTTGGAAATGTTCAACAAACAGGATAACGCATATGTGTGGGTACAAATGCTATGGATCATCTTTCACTTTTTGCGCCTGCTAATGGTCGTGGAGCCTTGTCACCTCGCAGCCCGCGAGTCACGCAAAACCATTCAAATCGTCTGCGAAATTGAGCGCAAAGCCTATGAGCCCATTTTGGCCGCAGAGACAAAAAAGTTTTGGCAGCAGTTGCTCGTTGTCGATGCCGAATTCTCTGCCAGCGGACTGTGCCGGGTCAATCGCACCATCCTGACATCGGTGAGTTCCTCTAAGATGCATACTTAAAAGTAATAAATAAATTTTGCGATTGGATTTCTAAATAAAGCATGCATCAAAATATTAATTTTACAATTTAAATTCTCCATTGCAGTTTGCATCAGCTATAGCTACATATTTGGTCATACTATTTCAATTTCAAAAGACGAACGGTTGAAGCTTGCCGAGATTATTCGATTGAGCGTGTATTATTAGGTATACAAAAGGTTGCTTTTATTAACACTAAACGGAATTCTTAGCTGTGTTTAAGTTTGTAATTGCGTTAGCAAACAATAAAAGAAAACGTGTTTTTTTTTTTGGTGATTATTCCAAACCCAGTTGAATTGAACAATTAAGAAAATTAATCTTCATGCCTACTTAAACGCACATTATAATTAGATTTCATAATATTTGTTAAACTAGTTTATTAAAAAGTCGATATTCTGCTCAGAAACCCTTCTGATACTGCTTGGTTTCCATGCGCTGCTGAAGCAGCTCCAGCTGACGCTTGGCCTCGCATTGTGGAAAGTTGTTCAGATCATAGTACTGAGGCGCCAGACTGAGCAACCATTCAGCTGGAATGCAAAAGTGTGTTAATAAATAATAATAATCTGGGTATAACAAATGATACTCACGCTTCACATCTGTCACAGTGCGTATGTAGTTCTTGGTGGTCAACACAAACTCATTGTAGATGACCCAGTCGGGCTTGTGGTCCAGGCATGTTGAAGGATGCAGCTGCACGTTCTGGTTATCCTTGATGGTCAGATAGTGTCCAATCCGCTCCAGATGCGCAACCTGCATAAAGAAGCCCTGTACGAGGGCCTTCCGTATATTTACATAGTAGTCCTTAGAGGTGAATTCTGTACTGGTGCGCTTCAAGCTGAATCGATCCATGATACGCGCCAGCTGCTGTCGCACATTGTCGGCGCTCTTCAGCGACCGGAAGTTGATAAAGTTCTCGTAGCACCAGTTCGGATCTTCGCTGCCTATTGCAAAACAGAAGAAAAGGCAAGTTTCAATTAAATGATAATCGTCAAAGACCGAGGGCGTACTTACTCTGCTTGAAGGCGTGGTAGACATTCAGCAACGTTAGATGATCCCCGTCGATATGAGCGAAGCGCATCTTGGCCTCGTCAGCCACCTTCTTTGCCTCATTGGGTCGCACGAAACATTGTGGCACTTTGGTTGATGTTTGATGTTTGAATTGGTTTTTTTTTTCGATTAAGCGCAAATTCAAAACATTGTTTTTTTTTTTATATAAACAAATAGATTGTGCTTACATTTTTGTCAGCTAGGCAATCTAGAGGTTTGATTCAAAGATTGATTGCATTTGTGAGTTGCATGTGCGTTCAAAGCCAGCGGCAGTTACAACTAGACAAATTATTAGGACGAATGCCGCGTCACACATTTAAAGCAAATGTGCGCATCGGGCGCAACGCACGTGCAACTTTGCTTCAGTGTTGAATGCAAAGAACAAATAAATTGATAAACTTTTTTCTTTGCACATAGAATTATACATAAGGGTGCAGTCAATGTGCGTCTAAGTTGTCGTCGGTTGATGGGGCTTAAGTGGTAAATGCACAATTACATTAGCTTCAAGTGGCACATTCATATGCGAATAAGTTTCAACTTATATCAAATTGCCAGTGTAAGATAATGTTTTTGTGATATGAGAAAGAGAGACCCACACAAAACTAGCGCTTCCTACTTTTCAATTTAAGGGACAACCCACTCGAAACTGAAGCCTGCGTTAAACATTAGAGAGAACAAAATGTTATTAAATTCCACTTCGTGTCAACAGTCTAAGATTTGAAATAAGTTAAGCAAAGTCCAATATGATTCGCTCGTGGCTCAGAAAGTGGAATAGACAAACATTTGCTCATTTCTACACCTATTTATATTCAACTGAATCACGAATGGAGTTTTTGTTTAGTTTGTGCCTCACCCGACAGCATAGCCGTAATTGAGAGTATCTCATTGGAACAATTGTGTTGGCAACTGGCTATCAGCATCTTGGCCAATTGTGGGTCCAGTGGAAACTCGGACATGACAGCACCCAGGTCTGTCAGATTGCCATCATCGTCGAGGGCCGCCAAGTAGTTGAGCAGCTCTAAGGCACGCATGAGCGTCTCGGGGGCTGGCGGGTCCATAAAGTCAAAGTGCACCAAGTCATCAATGCCCAGTTTCTTGAGCTGCAGCACCACAGTACCTATTTGAAAGTTCAAATACAAATAATTGATGTAAATAACATATACGCAAAATTTGACTTACCCAAATTGGAGCGCAAGATCTCGGGGTATGTGTTGTCCTGCATTTCGTTTTTAAACGCCTTTTCCGTGTAGAGGCGGAAACATTTGCCTGGACGTGTGCGGCCTGCACGACCCGCACGCTGTTGGGCCGAGGCCTTTGATATCGGCGAGACGAGCAGACTCTCGACACGTATGCGTGGGTTGTAGACCTTCTGCTTGGCGAAGCCAGGATCAATCACAAATACAACGCCATCAATAGTAAGAGAAGTTTCGGCAATGTTTGTAGACACCACAACCTTGCGACCAATGGCACCGTTTGCATTTGGCGGCGGTGCCGCCTCAAAAATGCGCTGCTGCAGATTCGGTGGCAGCGTCGAGTACAAAGGTATGCACTTGAGCTCGCCAATTTCGGAGCCTAGATTGTCAATTTCGCGCTTTATGCGCTTGCATGCCTCCTCAATTTCTTCCTGGCCTGTGAGGAACATGAGGATGTCGCCTGTTCGTTCATGCAACCAAAATAGATTAGTGCCAACCAAAAATTAGGGTATTGGCTTCATACGCACCTTCAATTTCCTCGCACATATGAATCTGAATGACTGTGCGTATTGCTGCCTCTAGATAGTCTCTCTCGGGCTCAGGGGTATAAAAAATCTCCACGGGATGTGTGCGACCGGGCACGTTCATTAGAGGCGCATTGTCAAAGTACTGCTGGAATTTGCCTGCATCAAGTGTAGCTGACATGACCACTAATTTGAGATCATTACGCTGGCGAATAACCTCTTTTAGTACGCCCATCAATATATCGGTAGCCAGCGTGCGTTCGTGCGCCTCATCCAGCAATATAACCTGATATTGATCTAGCATGGGATCTGACATGGCTTCACGCAACAGCATACCATCTGTCATATACTTAAGCAGCGTTTGGGGCGAAGAGCAATCCTCAAAACGGATGGAGTAGCCGACTTCCTCGCCCAGATTAACGTCCATTTCTTCGGACACGCGCTGAGCCACAGACATGGCAGCCACACGACGCGGCTGTGTGCAGGAGACGCCCTTGCGTCCTTTGGAGACAGCAAAATCCACGCACCATTGAGGTATCTGTGTCGTTTTGCCGGAGCCCGTCTCGCCCACCAGGACGATGCACTGATGCTGACTGAGCAGACGCATAAAGTCCGCCTGATACTCAAATACCGGCAATGTGATGCGCTTTTTATACAAGTTTTGATAGCGCGCTGAGTAAGGCTTTCTTGTGAAGGGATTGATTGTCGGCGGCTACCAAAGGGAAAGATGGAAATAAGAGGCGGTGTTAACGAGTGCTTACACATGTAACGTGGCTTCAGATGTATTTACCTGCTTGCTGGGCACAAAGCCACCCAAAATTTGAGCGACCGTGCCGGTCGCAGAAGCTGCCGCTGCTGATGCCGATGTAGAAGCCTCTAATTCTCTGCGAATGACACACGGCGTTGAACTAAAACATGTGCGATAGATAAAATTGACCTTTAGACATATACTTACTTCTTTGCCTTGCTGGTGTACGTTTCACCCACTTCAATACGTCGTTTCGACATCTTTCCGTTTTTTTAAATTCACAACAATTAGCGAAAAACTTTTGCACAAAAAAACACGCGCTGAAAAGCAACGTGAAAAGCGATAAATAAAACGAGGGGTGACAAAAAGTATCGCAAGTCGACCAATACACAAAGAAGTCTTTCAACACTACTAACCGATATATCAATATATCGATATTTCTCAATGCTTCAAATAGTAATAATGCAAAATAATGATTGTGATGACTGTTCATTGAATGGTTAAATCAATAAGAATTTAATCCATTCGTGTATTAAGTTTATGAATGTTATTTGTTCAAGCAAATGTTTTTACAGTAATTACATTAACCTAATCTATATATAAACTTCACCATATATAATTCTAAATTATCTGTTTACCGTCCTCAAACTTAATTTGCAAAGTCTATAATTGACAAATGTACTAAAAAAGTGCATTCATTCATTTCTAAAATAAAACGTCTTATAACAAAAAAAAAACTCTACTAAGTTAAGCAGCATTTTTGAATATGATAAAATACCAATTTTCTACTTTCAATGCAATATCGATATTTCGACATTTTCGCATATCGATAGTTGTTGTCAGTGCGCAGCAATATCGATTCAGCAGTATTTGCAATATATTTTGAGATGCGCGAAATGTGTATTAAAATGCAGAAATCAAAGTGAAAAACTGTTGCCAAAGCGACAACAAAACATGGAAATACCGATACAAGTGGCTGTTCGCATTTATCCCCATACAGAGCTCCAGAAGAAGGCGGAGCATAAAGCGCCCGAGGATGGCGACGCAGAAGCAGGCAAGCCGCAATCGGAGCCGTCATCCCCTCCCCCGTCTAGGCCTGTGCAAACCACGGAAATAGATGCCAATGGCAATAACGAGATAGACGCCACTCAATTGAATACAAATGAAACGCCAGATTTTGACAGTGCTAGTGGCTGCTGCGTGCAGGCCATACCAATCGCAGTATCCGCTCTAGGCTTACCGAGCGCATTGCCCGGCGGCGCGGCTCTGGACAGCATTGCAGCGGGTCTTATACAGGTGGGCGCACACACCGTTCCCGTGACACATGCGCTACCCAGCAGCACTACGCAGAGCCAGGTTTATCATCAGACTGTGTTCCCATTGATCAGCCTATTCTTGGAGGGGTTCGATGCGTCGGTGGTTACGTATGGACAACGCTCTACTGGTAAAACTTTCACTCTTTACGGACATGGTTTCGAGTGCGTCTATGGAGAGGCGGACCAGGGCGTGGTGCAGCGCTGTGTGCGCGAGATTTTTACACACATTGCGGCTCACACAGGTGAGTGCTTATAAGCATTCCATTAAGCATTCCATTCCAAGTGGAATATTAAACATTTACATTTGCGAAAATGTTTTTTTTTTTAGATCGGACGTATGCTGTTAATGTGGGGTTTGTGGAGATCTGCAATGGCGAAATTCGCGATCTGTTGGGCATGGGCAATGTGCACTGCACAACCGTGGAAGAAGTTTTCCACTGGCTGCAGTTGGGCTTGGGCACTAAACAGCAGTCACCTGCTCATACGCTCTTCACACTGACTCTGGAGCAGCAGTGGGTTTCGAAGGAAGGTCTGATTCAGCATCGTCTGTCCACGGCGAGTTTTTCGGATCTGTGCGCCAGTGAGCGCTGGGGTGAGCCGCCGCCGGGACATCCACGCGACGCCGGACTGCAGATGCTGGAGCAGGTGGTAAACACACTGACTGATCCCAGCATAATGTACGGCGTCAATGGCAATATTCCGTACGGTCAGACTACACTGACCACTCTGCTCAAGGACTCTTTTGGTGGTCGTGCTCAGACGTTAGTCATTCTGTGTGTGTCGCCGCTGGAACAGCATCTTTCCGAGACGCTGGGCAATCTGCAATTCGGCTTCAAAGTTCAGTGCGTTCGCAATTATGTCATCATGAATACTTTTTCCGATGACAATACTCCGATATCGCCGGAGGCATTGCCGAACGATCCTGCAGCGGCTGGCAGTGAGGCACTTTTGGCGGCCGTGGCCTTGCCCAACGGGGACAACTTTGGATTGCAGTTCGCGGCTAGTCAGTGGTTCAAGCTGGTGTCCAATGCAGAGGGACTCTTTGCCAAGTGAGTGAGCCGACAGAAATTTGCTCGCCAGTTTTAATATTTTCATATTTACACTCTCAGATTAATGGGCTCGAATGCAATTACGGAGCTGGAGAAGGAACAAATCGAGGAGTGGCTCTTTTTAAAACAAGAGTGTGAGGAATGCCTCAGTTCAAGTGAAGTGCTGCGCACCCAGAAGCCGCTTGTGCCCATTCAGGAGGCGGAGGAGCCCGAGGAGTCCATCAGTGAGCCGGAAACCTCCTGTCAGCAGAACTCGGACAATGAAACCGACAATGAGTCACAGCGTCCCGATCTCGCCGAGAAGCTTGACAGCCTCATGGATGAGTTTCGCTCCAAAACGGATGCACTTATCCAAACCAAGCATGAAGAGTTTATGCTTAAGCAGCCCAAAGCGGTTATGCAGAGCCAGGACAAAGATCGCGAACAGGCCGCTCAAGAGGCACCCGCACAGCTTGAAAAGTGCGACGAGCGCAAGGTCAGCGTTGGTGGTAAGTATATTAAATGTGCAGGTGCAGATGCACATCTTTATAATCTTTGCTATTTAACACTTCCTAGGTCGACGTCGCAGCATACAGCCGGGCGCCAGCTTGAGCAGCGCAGAATTGGCAATGCTCAATCGCGTTGCTTCACAGCAGGCGACGGGAACTGAACTGTCACCAGAGCTCGATCCATTGAACAGCTCGCCGGGCGCGACCGGCGCCGCGGGCGCAAATGCGCCCATTGAGCAGGTGCAGAAAAAGATGCGAAAGTTGCACGCCGAAATCGAGGCGCGTCAGCGACAGCTGAATGAAATCGAACAGACTATGCAGCTTAAGCAGAACATTATCAGCGAGCTGGTAAAAAATCGCGAGACACGCAGCCATGCCAAGCAGCGTTTTCACAAGAAGAAGGCCAAATTGGATGCAGAGTGCGACAAGGCCAAAAAGCATCTTGCCAAGGCGCTGGTGCAGGGCAAGGATAAGTCGGAGATTGAACGGTGGGGCGCTATTGTAGCGCACATTGAGCAGCGCCTGCAGGATCTCAGCTCCATGAAGCACATTGCGGGCGAGAGTGGACAAAAGCTCAAGAAACTGCAGCAATCTGTTGCGGAGTCGCGCAAACAAATCGAGGAGGTGCAGAAAAAGCTGAAGAAGGAATGCAAACTGCGTGATCAGCTGGAAGCCGAACTCAAGAGCTTAAAGGAGGCATCACTAGTCAAACTGGAGCCGAATCCAGATCAGCTCAAGGCAGTGCAGGCGCGCATTACCCACTTGGATCACATACTGCGCGAAAAGTCCGAAAATCTTGAGCAATGGGACGGCGGTGAAAAGTCGCCGGCACAACAGGAAGGTCTGCGCCACGAGATACGAAACCTGCGACGCACCCGCGACCATTTGCTGGAACAGCGCTGTACGCTGGATCGCAAGCTCAAGCGTGACAAAATGCTGACTCAGCGCGAGGAGCGGAAGCTACTTGAGTGCGATGAGGCCATCATGGCCATTGACGAGGCCATTGAGTTCAAAAACGAGCTAATATGCGGCCACAAGTCTATCGACCTGTCCACTGAGCGACAGCAGCGGGAAAAGGGCGAACAAATGCTTATGGCGCGACTAAACAAGCTCTCATCTGAAGAGATGCGCACGCTGCTCTACAAGTACTTTGTGAAAGTCATCGACTTGAGGGACTCGTCCCGCAAGCTCGAGCAGCAGCTGGTGCAGTTGGAGCGCGAACGCGATGCCTGGGAGTGGAAGGAACGTGTACTGTCGAACGCAGTGCGCCAGGCTCGACTTGAGGGCGAGCGAAATGCGGTGCTGCTCCAACGCCAGCACGAGACAAAGCTCACACTGATGCTGCGCCATTTGGCTGAAGAGACCTCGACCAGCTCAGCCAGCTATGGAGATCGTGCTCTTGCACCTGCTAGTGGCCAGGCCACCAGCAGCGAGTTTGACTATGATCTGGACTTCTACAAGGCGGCCAGCAACAAGGCACTGCTCAAGGCCCAACAACCTAAACCCACTCCCGCCGTCTTGGATAAGTACAAGGATAAGGAGCGCAGCAGCGGGCGCAACATCTTTGCCAAGTTCCAGGTGCTCACACGCTATGCTTCCGCAGCTGCTGCCGCGGCAGGATCATCCTCGACCGCAGACGAATCCACAGCCCTGATAGAGACAACAACTACGGCGGCAACAACCACGACCACCACAACCACAACGGCAACCACAAGCACATCGGCTAAGGGCAAAGAGAAGGCGCTGGCCAACATCAACCAGGATCAGCTTAAACGTCTGATGCCCGCACCGACGTCCACAAAGGTGACGCGACAAAAGAACAAGATCATCATACAAGATGCTACGCGCAAGAACTAAAAATCCTACGAATTTAGCGCAAGAGTCTCTATTTACACAAGAGAGTGCGGCTACTGTGCTCGCCTGGGATTGGGTACACGCCTCCGTCTATCTCCGTTTCCATTTTAGACCCGATTTACTCAAATACTCGGTTTTTAATAGACCCACATAAAAACGCCTCTCAGAATGGATGTATTGAGCAAATCGTACACAGAGACATGTATCAATAGACTTAACCATGGTTTTCTTCTGACTCCTGGCGCATTTAAATGTTGTCCACAAAGGTCCCGCGACTGGCAAATGTAAAGACTTGACAATTGTTACTTAAAATACTCACAACTCAGAATTCGCAATAAGGAAATCGCAATTAACTCGCTCAAATTGTTAATTTAAGTAATATTTCGAATCTCTTGTTTTATGTACATATATACAATATGTATCAATTTTAGTTATAGGTTCTACATTTAGGTTTCTTTCTAAGCCTCTGTCCCAACAATTGCTTTTTTAGTTTAACTATAATTGTGTCTTCCCCCCACCTGACTCGAGCTCAAATGTCCTTAGATATGTCAAACTAACCGACTTCCTACCCGATGCATTTATTCTCAGTGTATATTTAAGCAGCTATGTTTATGTTATATATATTTAAATTCGTGTTTCTATCAAGTACTCATACCATACAAATAAGTATAAGCATACATGTATGTATATAATTTAAGACTATGTTAAAAACTTTTAGGTTGTGTTTGATATTGTTTGAATTTACAGAGCGAGAATCATAAAAATATTGCATGTGCTTTTTATCAAATTCATATATTCCGAATAAAAGTATTTTAACAAAAAAATCGATGTGTTTGAAAAAATATGAATGAAGACTTCCCTTTCGCAAAGGGTACAGGGTATAAAAATGGATGTGAGTAAGTTTATCAAGGCTTTTCGCTTTTCATTCTGATCAATAATTTAATTTTGGGTTCATAATATTATATGTACATAACGTACAAAAAGTCTGGCAATAAAAAGAACGCTTTGCCGAGTTGCCTCGTTCACAACATGATATCAACAGGTGTCCCCTGAAAATGTCCCAGAAAATTTCCCAAACAAATGCCCCTTCACACACACACTGACAGCGTGCTGCAAGAGAATATAAAGCAAAATGGCCGGCCGCTCCCGAGCCATTGTCTGGCAGAGAGGCAATTCAGTCTGGTTTGGACCGTCGAGCGTTAACCGTCGAACGTATTGTAGTCGGAGATTACGTCTGTCTGTTTTTAGAGTGTGACTGAGTGTGTGAGTTGTTTGGGCTACGGTTACGGTACGGTACTCACACCCCCGCAAACCGGTTCGCTGGTGGTGGTTCTATCGTAAGCGCGCCTTGTGTGTGTGCGAGCGTGAATTGTGTACGCTAAATAAAGTTAAATAAAATGCAAAAGCAATAAATAATACAACCAGATTGTAAAAAGCAGAGCACAGCGCCAAAAAGGCAAAGCGTGTGTGTGCGTGGGTATAGTGTAGCAGTCGTTGTGCAGAGTCGCCACCCCAGTGGATTAGTGGCACCCTGTTACAATTTGCTCACACTCCAAGTGCTAGTGAGTGTTTGTGTGAATTGTGCATAAACATTAACTAAATCTAAATCAATTGATCAATCTAGCCATAGTCAAAACACTATCGAAGTGGTAGGTAACAACAACAATTTATCGTGTTTTTGTAACTGTCTGGCAACTTCTTTGTGCGTGTTAGTCCCCGTCGGGTTGTTGTTGTTGTAGCATTTACTGTTTTCCACGCCCACATCTACACTCACGCCCACACCCAAGCTCCCATTCTCAGACTAACTAGCCACGGTCATAGTTTGATATGTGCAATAAATTTATCTTGAGCATCATTTTTGCCATGCGAAATTGTTGAGTTTTGCACAGCTTCCTATTGATTTTTCGCCAAAAACTAAAGTTTTCCCTTTAGCAAAGCAACTTTGTTACTTTCCTCACACACACATACACACACACCAGCATGCAAAAGGGTGTGTGCTGCATAGAGCCTCAGAAATTGGACTTGATTGCAATGCGAATGTTTGAGGTCCTGGCAAACGTATTTAACTGCTGAAAATAATCAAAATTTATAAAAATTATAAAGCCGAATATATTCTGAGTTATTCGTGAGCATTTATTGCATTTGTTTATAACATTTTCATTCAGAAAGTGGCATTTTCCTAAGAAGCAGTGTATGCATTTGCCTAGTAAAATTTTTTGCGCATGCGCTTTGCAATTTACACAGCAATGAAAGCAACTCTGGGTTGTGCCTGTGTGTGTGTGTTAGTGTAGGTGTGTGTATGTATGCAACCTGCCTGAGCTGCCTTTGTCTCTGTCAGGTAGTTTTTCCCTTCCCAGGCAGGCGGCACAGGCTCAGGCTCAGGCTCGGGCCACTTTACTTTTAAGAATCTTTTAAAATCCTTTGCAGTTTCCATGTGGCACACATACGCAGCCCTCATTGTGCTCATATAATTGTGAGCTGTGTGTGCGTGTGTGTGTGTATCTGTGTGAGAGCAACCCCTGTTAAATAAGGAACTCATCCCGGGCCCATCAGCTCTTCAACAAAATCCCGTGCAGCTGTCGCTGAACGTTATTTTTTTTTTCATTTTTGTAGTTTCCTTTATTTGATTTTGCAAGTGTTGCGCTTTGCTTTGACCCCCTGCCTCGACTGTCTGCAGGTCTTTCATCTTTGGCTCGTCGTGTCAGCATCCTTTGCACTCGTCCTGTTGCTAGGCGGAGTTTTTCGACTGCCAACATTTCAGGCATCTTCTCGAATTTGTTTTTGTCACTCGTCCGCGCTTATTGATTTGATTTAAAGATGTGTAAGCGAGCGATTTTTAAGTATCTGAAGAATGTGTGAAAAATAATATCCACTGCCCACTAGGGTGAACCAAATGCTTGTCTTGACCTTCTCCTCGAGTTCAGAATGCTTTGCATCCGTCCTGTTGCTAGTCTATTTACTAAGTTTTATTATAAGTATGGAACAGATTTTGAAGTATCTGAGAACTGGATGACAAAAAGGTGATCATTGTCCTTTAGGGTAAACCAGATACATGCTTGTCTTGGCCTTTAACACAATGCCATTTAAGTACTCTCGTGAAACCCATGTGTTTTTAGTTGAAGATACTTATATGTTGAGTATCTGGCAAATATTGATTTTGACTGTCGCACAAAATGTCAATGGGCATTGCCAAAGGGTAAAGTGAACAACGGCTAACCAAATAATAAGAATCAAGCAAACAAAAGTTATTCTTTTTGTTGCATCCGCAGATGCTTTTTGTCGTTTTTGTTGTTGCAGCCACAAAGTGGACTCGAATCTCAATTAGGCGCCGCTGGCAGCATCGAATGGGTCACTGAACATGAGACATGAAACCAGCGACTGCGCCAAACTGGACAATGGACACTCGTTCCTTTCCGGTTTTGACTGCTGCTGATGACGAATGCTGGATCCGAATCCGAATGCGGATTGACCCTGCAATGGGCCAGTGCACTTTGTGGAGCAGACAACAGCCGCTTTTTCCCCTCTTTGATATTATTTTTTTGCTTTTCAAAAAAAAAAAAAAAACATTTTGCAGCAATTGCAAAATTTATTGGCCCAGCACCCTAATGCACAGACATTACAGTTGCCATCCGACGGAAAAGCAAAAAAACAAGAATGAGTAATAAAATTTGTAATTCGTTGATGTTACCACGCGATTGGGGCACCGGCACCGCCGGATCTGTCCAGATTTAATTGAGGCCCCAAATACACACCCGCTTCGTTAAATTGACAACAAAATTTATTATTTAGAAAATGACTCAAATTCTTAATGCCGTATTTATCTCCAAATTCTGGGAAGTCTATTTGTTATAGTTTTTTCTCCACCTGGAACCTATGAATAAGCGCATAATGCTATAAATATACTGTGCAATTGTATGTAACGGGAAGAAGGAAGCATCTTTGACGCTATAAAGTGTATATGTTTATGTTTGGGGATCTGAATCGATCTAGCTCTGTCTATCTGCGTCCCGCGTCGATCTCGGAAACTTCAAGAGTTCGAGAAATATGTGTTGTATTATATCCCATAACTGAACGAGCTCTCCAATAGTTCATTAATCAATATCTTGTGTTATTTCAGTAATATCTATAGAAGTACATTTTTATATTTTACATAGATTATAAGTATTTTACTTCTTGGATGACTTATTCCGTTCCCTTAAGCTAGAGTCTTACCTTTTGGTAGCATAAAACTAACCATCGAAGCTATTCTAGAATACACTTTTCATGGTTATGTTATGTGTATTTTTGTGTATTTATGCATAGAGGAAGCTTAAATTGTTGTGGTGGGTAAATTTCAAGGCACTTCAGATGAGAGTATTCATACTTTTGACAAACTAGGGATTAAATGTTTGTAAAGATAACTGGGTTCGGGGTAGCTCTTAGTCGGTCACATATGATTAGAGCATACTTATCCGTTCTGCAAATGATTTTTCTTACAAATACATAATCTTACATAAGCTAGCTATTCTCGATCGGGCAAAGAAATGAAAAATTCTTGGGTAAACGTAGCGTATTACATACAACAAACATTCTCGTATAAAGTAAAACTAATAAAATAATGCAAGCACGTCCAACCTTTCTTTGTAGGTTCGATTTTTTAAATATCGACGATCTATTAATCCCTCAACTATTTTTAAGTTGTACGTATTATATTATATGTATAGCAAATATTTGTGGATAACCAATAATCTTCGTGTTTTATTTGTTTTAAAAGATAAAATTTGGATATTTAGATGTTTTTTGTTTTGTATACAGAGTCGCGCGTGGATATGCCTCGATGTTGAACGATAACCAGATGTTTTTTCTTAATTAAGGCGAGCACTTTTCGGCATATGTTTAATTATTGTATCGTTTAAATGGGCGCGTCTCGAAAAACGTTGCTGAATCATGCCCCAAGGCTGCGAATGATGCTTCATTCATAATTCGTAACAAATGTGAGACGCACAGGATGAGCAATTGCTTTTGTTTTCTCAATATGCTTATTCCATTAAATATTCAAAAATGTACGCACATGTACTCAAGAAGTTCATTACCCTGAACTATTCGCGGATGGATAATACTCCGAAAGTAGAGCAACTAAATCATGGCTAGAATATGAAAATTCATCACATTTTAGTGATTCAAGGCTTATAACAAGGCTTCGGCTTAAAGCAAAATTTTAAAGAGATCAAACAAATTTCCTTCAATTTTGTTAATTTCAATTTTCTTCTTAAATTATATTTAAATAACTAAGCTTTCCATATTTAGAAACTGTCGCAAATAATCTTTGTTAACTTAAGCTTGGCTGCTCTTAATTAAAATTTTAAATTAACTTTTGCTATTCCACCCTTAAGTCTATTGCGCAGCTGGGCAACTGCGCCATAAGCCAACAAACTTGACAATTGCCTTGCTCACCCTCGGATAAAGTTCATTAAACCAATTCGTAGGCTAACATTTGTTAAAGCAACCGTCAGCCGGTCTGATCCTCCCTTTATGGCTAGCCACGTGCCGGCTGCGCCTGCGCCGCGCAACCCTCTATCAAAATAGTCCATAAATTTAAAATCGCAGATAGAGTGGGAAATAGTCGGGCGGAGAGCTTCTGCGTGTTAAAAACAATTCATTAGATACCCATAAAAAAAAGCTGAGCATCTAAAAAACACAAAAATAAAACAATAAAGAGCTTTAGGCATTTGTTGCCATGGAGGAATGCACTCAAGTTTTAATTAAGCGTTAAAAAGCGCACAAATTGCCTCTAAATTTCATACATAATCTTCGGCTATCCGCTGGATATGCTGCGCAGACACATGCCAAGACAGACAGACAGGCAGACGGGCAGACGGGCAGACAGTGCCGAGCTGTCCCGTTCCATGATGACATCCATGTCCGCGTGTATGGCAAGTTCATAACATGGCAAGAGGCATATGTCAAACTGAAGCACAGACAGTCCATAGAACTGGATAGATATAAAAAACACTTCTGTGTGTGTTGGTGTAGGTGTGAGTGTGCGTGTGTGTGTGTGTGTGTGTGCGTGGAATCGTGACTTCCTGCCAGGCATAGTTTGGGGGGGTAGATGACGGTTGATACTTTATGGATGACAAAAGGCACAAGACGACATCGAAGTGGATTCTCTATTGCCCCATTGCCGCCCATTTGCCCATTTGCGGTTTAATTAATGACATCCACATCGTCAGAAGTTGATTTTTTCCCTGCTTTTTACACTCTTACATTGGATATTATAGATTTTACACTAAGCTTGTCACGCATTGCATTATATATTTTCAATTCAATACAATACACGCACAGCCCAAGCCGTTAATGTAAGGACATTTTTTTGGATATTCCAGCCGCAGCTGCGGAACATTCGCGATAAACGTTTTCCTTTTCAAAGATCTTTGTAGATATTCATTTGAAACGTGTTCCGCTCTTCCTAAAATTCATCCGTCCTGGGTGAAGACAACTGGAGTTCGAGGGTTTTGTGGACGTTGTTTAAATTCTTTATAAAAGGCAATTTGGAACATGGTTAATCGATTGTGAAAAATATAGTATACTAAATGTAATATAATAGATATATATAGAGAAAGGGATTCAATTTTCCTACGGACGTTAAATAAAATAAAAACTGCTATCTAAATTTTAAGGAAAAACTTGGCACGGCCAAAGCCGGGCAACACCTTCTAGTATCATGGAAATCTTAGTATATCTTACATTTATTAAAAATTATTATCATGTTAATATAAATAACATATAGTAGACAGAAGGGGTTCATAATTTAAGTTATATAACATTGTTTGCCTTGTGAATTTGATTACTTGACGATTCGCTTTATTATATTATATTATTATATAAATGAAATGAATAAGTATTAAATGTTCGACAACCCGAAGATATTTTTTCTCTGTTGTATTTGCTTCCTATTTTTCGCTGATAGTTTATATAGCTTTATAAATGGTTGGCGTTGTCGCAAGTTCCACGTCGCAAGTCTGCGGGTCTAATGCGACCACCATATGTGGCATATGCGGACAAATTGTTGGCGCATTTACTTTCATGGATTTACATAAAAGTGCGTTGGGAGGGGGGCGTGGAAAGTCTTTTAGAGCTAAACGATGACAGGGCGCAATCCATCGAATGTTAACAGATTCATAAATAATATAAGTAAAAGGCATTTATATTAAAGAGTTGATTATCTTGTTTAGTTTCTTTCTACTATGGTCAATGTATTCTCTTAGCTTAAAGATTGTTTTACCAGACTTTTTTTTAGCTGAAAATTCTTTTGACTTTGGTTAAGGGCCACACATGTTGCCACAGGCCACAAGCTTGCCACGCCTATTTGCCCTCATCCAGCTATCGTTTTGCACTAAAATTTGCAAAGCAATTCTGCACGTCCAGCAGGTTGTGCGGGTGGTTTATATATTGCCATTGGTCGCCCTGCTTGAAGGGTTGCCTCTGGGGTTGTTGCCTGCCTAATCAAATTACTTGCATTTCATTAACACTGGGTAACGTGGTCGTTGTTGTTGTTGCAGGCCTTGTGCGGTTAAAATCGATAGTTACATGTTCTAGACGGTGTTAATTAATATATGTACCTCTTTCTTAACTGCTCCTGACTCAGAAAATAAACTCGTAGTATAAGCTTTTCATCTGACTTATAATTGCCTTGGCAATCATTATACTATTCGCAAACCGGAAGTAGAGTTCAGTTCATAACTATTCCTAACCTCCACAATGTTTTGTTTCTGGTTGCAGCAGCTGAGTCACCGGGTCTACCTCTCACCTCCTCACTATCGTCGCGTTCGTGTGTGCCTAGAGAGGGTGTCTTTTTTGCATTTAATCGATACAGTCAACAGACCAACCCCGAGCGGAAAACTCATAATCCGGAGTGGACTACAAAATGGCCTATATGATGCCGAACGAACGCCTCAAATGGCTAACGCTGTGCGCAGCTGTTGCTGTTCTTGGTGAGTAATTTTATTATTTTTACATATTTCTCATATTTTTTCATTGGAAAATGCTCAACATTTGTTTAATTGAGATAACACTTAAGACGCTATAGAAATCTCATGGAAAGCAATGCATCAAAACTTAAGATTCCGAATCAAATGATAAATAAAGGACGTGCAGATACTCATTTTCTCCGGGCTTTATTTTATGTAGAGAGCTCATATTAAAGGAAAACAAAATAATAAACAGAAATGGAAATTCTGTAGACTACCTTACATTTCGTAGCTGTCAAACATTCAGCTATAACTCTGCGTGCTAAGCTTCAGAAGAACTCCAACAACTCTTTCTTCTTGGTATAGGGTATAAAAATAGAATGTTACAAAACCAAATAGTCGAACAGATACATTTTGGTGGAATTGTGCAATGTTTCTCTCTTCAAATTCTTGTCTCTGTTTATGAGTTTACACTTTTACTTTTCTCTGCTCTGTGGCCCGGTTTTATCTTGTTGACACAAACGCTTGAAAAGTCCGCTCGACTTGGATGACTTCTATGAATATTTAATTGCGCTTACTTCATTTACGTGGCTTTTATTTCACTGTGGCTTTTCCGAGTGTTTGCTTTTTGATATTTACTCGCCTTTTGCATATAAATGCATTTTTAGATATTTCTGTTGATGTAATTGTGCCTGATTATGCCCTGTACCCATTAAAATAGGTAAAAAGGGTATATGGGTTGTGTTCAGCTATAAGTAAAAGGTAGAAGCTAGCATCTCTAACCCCCTACAAAACATATATGCTCGAGATGACGAGATGGGTTGATCCAGTCATGTCTATCTGTCCTTTAGTTTTAAAATTTAAAATATGTATATATTCTTGCATTAAATATGCTTTCGATATCTCTCCGCATTTCCTTTATATCGACAAATATAGATTTTAGAAGATTATAAGTGCTAATATATGTATGCTAAATTCCCCATTCTCAAAAGTTTCCATTTTAAAGGCAGGAACTTTGGTATATACACCTATTTAGATGCCTAACTGAATCCCTGAAAATTTCATAAAGATCGTGCTGTTAACAGCGAAGTTATTAAAGAACGGCCCTGGGTATTGGGTATCTCCCAGTCGGGTAAGCTCGACTAGATTCCTCTCAGCTGCTTGCTCTGCTTTAGGCAGCAGATAAACTGCGGTTCATTGCCTCAGAGAGTTTGCCTAAAAGAGAGATTGTTGAAAACTCGACACATTTCCTTTTTATTTGGAGCCACAGTGATTCATAGCTCAGCATAAGTCTCACAATATATATGGTATATGTATATACATATATATCTTATAGGTATAAAAGCGCATGAGTAATTCTTTTTGCTTTACTAAGTAACGACATTGAATTTTCGCATATTTCAATCATTTTCTTTTATTACGATCACCTCTGAGGGACGCAATTGAGTAGGGCAAACACTTGACCCGATCCGATATCATTCTGAAGAACACAATGGCTTTGATTGTGCGAGTTATATTTAGCTGATAAATTTATATGGAAATGTCTGCATCGCATTTAAGGGAACATGGCCTTATAAGAAATTCATATTCGAACGAGAAAAAAGTATTTATTGCGGCCCACGTGGCGTATGCATAATTTTCATTACATTAAAAACATGAAGTAGATCAAGCCTCCAATTTGCGAGGGAACTATAAATAAATTGGCACGAAAGCGCAGACAAGAAACCGGCACAAAAATAACACACAAAATGCACAAGAAAATACAAACTATTGTCAGTCGCGTGTTGAAATTAAATATTTCTGTCGGGTAGTGGATAAAAATATCAAATTCGTGCACCTTAATAGTTATGTGATTTCACATGCGTGGAATTTAAAATAATTAAATGAAATTGAAACCGGTTTAGAAGAAAAGAGAGGAATCTTGTACACAAAAAAATAAAATAGAATACGAGTGTTAAACAATTATGTCAAGTCAAATAGACTCAGACATTGAAAATGACAGAAAATAACCAAAATATAACAATCTTTATTTAAATAGTCTCAAAAGCAGCGCTCAAGATACTTTGAGTTACAAGTGGCCAAGTAAAAGATACAATGCCAAAATTAATTCTCTCAGGCAGCTGGCGCGCATCTTGCGCTGATTGTGCGGGTCATCATTCAATTTAAATTGATTAAAAACAGTTTGCGCCAATTTTCGTTTCCACAGATGTGTGTACAGAAAAAATGTAAACAAGCTTTTATCCATACACACACACACACACACACACAAACATACACACGCACACACATAGGCATACAGGCATATAAACATATTGTAAGCTAAAATGCATCTTTTATCTTCGTTGGCAGCAGCAACGCATTTAATTCGCATTTAATTCAATTGGTTTGAAATTCAACTCACAGATACACACTGCAAATCATAATATCAACAGGAAGCGAACAATTGAGAGTACAGCGCGAATAAAATGAATAGAAACAACTATTATATTCAAGCTTATCTCGAATATGCATTTATATAAATACATAGGCGAATCGCTTTCTTTTTCCAGAAAAGCTGCGACTATCTTTAAAGTTTCCTTCTGTTTCATTTCAATTCAATTGAAAACTAGTTATATTAAATGACGCCATCCCCTTGAAAACAAAAGGTTAAGTTCATAGCGCATAATAAACGAGTTGATAGGGAAAATAATATTCATTTGAACTTCTTAAAATAGCAAGGAAAATTTCTATCTTCGAAACGCCCAAGATTTAAGAATTTTGTAGACATCAGGCTTTCGATTTGGATGCATGTGAGAGCAAGTAGTAAAGCTTAAAATTTCTAAGATTGGCCAAGATGCTCTAAAAACAAATATATTTTTTAAGAACTGTATGGTAGTTCGAATGAGGTAAAAAACAAAAGATACGCCTAATTTTTGACCTATCATTCCTGTGGCAACTATAATTTGATTCGGTCGATTTCCACAGTCCTGTGCATAATTTCATGAGGATGGCTTTAAAACTGAAAAGCTGTGTGCATGGAAACAGAAAGACAATAAAAGAATCAAGATTCTATCAAGAATATATACACTTTATGGGGAAAGAGACGATTGCTCTACAAGGGTATTCAAATGTTGCATATTCTTGTGGCATGTTTAATATAAATATGAACGCCACAGAAACTTTTGACAACATGTTAAAGTGGTTGTTAACTTTGTCCAGTGTTTTTGTAGACAATTTACCTAAAAGTTGGGTAATTAAATGCTTGTTATAATCAGAAGAAAACTCATGTTTGCTTTGATAACTGTGGAAAAGGAAAACCAAGAATTATAAGCTCGTTAACCCCCTTGAGTTCTTAGCTTCTTGATTTTGAAGACATTCTGCTAAATTGTTCGACAATAACGTAGGGTTTTCCCAGCTGACCTAAAACAGAGTTAAGTTTATAACCAGTTTAATAAGTTTCATTTAACTTTTTTTTACAAAGTGAACAAGCGTATATTGAAATTGTACTGTTATACTTTGCTCCCAAAAAAGAAAGGATCTCTGTTTGAGATTAGAAACTGGAAACATTAAGAATAAGCGAGTGGGTAACCAGACCCGGACCCATCGACCCAAATTGACAAATTCAATAACTGCTACAGTTTTAAATTGACTGCTTGACAGTAACTGACATACAGTTTTAGAGTCTCAAAATGATGTGTGTGTAATCATTCTAAGAACAGGGTAATAATCTTAGTAGAAAGATTATTTGCCGTACTTAGGATCTTTTCCAGGTACTTGGGTTTTCCATGTAATCAGTTGTGGAATTCACCGATCTCTGCAACTGTATATCTCATGCTACACATTACTTAAGGCATATAAATTGTCCCGAGTGAAATGACGAGAATCAGTGAGATGCTCCACACGCACCAAGATCGGATCACTGAACTGGGCTGCCAAAATAAAAGCCATTTCCGTTAGGCCATCAGACAAAAAGAGAGAATTGTGGAGAGTGAAGATGCAAGGAGAGGAGAGTATAATTACAAATGATTGATGTGCACTAGCCGAGATACCGAGAGGCGCGGGATGCGAGTTTCCAGAGATGCCGATGGAATCTGGCCCCTCTTATGAGTCGCCGACGATGGAGGCATATCACACGCGGCGCTTGTCCAAACAACAAAAGCAGCAGACAGGCATTAGGCGAAGGGATCGGAAGACACTTCAGCGTAGAAGAGGAGCAGCTGCTGCAGCTTTTGATGCTATAGATTTATATACCCTGTAGATATTTATGAAGGGTTTGGAAGGGTATTCTGCTTTTGTGGAAGTGTATATGTGAGGCAGAAGAACTGATCCCATAAAATATATATATCGTTTGTCAATCCGTCTGTCGATATAGGCTTTAAATCTATACAGTTTATTTTCGATATTTCTCATATTTTTGAATATATCCCAGGACTACAAAAGCTGGTTACACAGATTCCGAATATTACACATTTTATATATGCACATATGAGAAGGTTACAATCTTTGTGCAGGGTATCTCCTTTTCTGGGCCTCCCGAATTATTTCTATACATGATTTATTTTTAATGGCTCTCTCGAAACGTGTCTATGTGTGCATGTTCGGTTTATTATTAGTTATTACAGTTTGTGCCCGAGTGCAGAGGAGTTGTCGACACAGCCGCAGGAATGCCGCATTTTGTTTGCCGGAGCGCCTTTGTTTGGGGTAAATGGAGCCAGGAATCTGGCTGAGACACCATCATGCAGTTGCACATTTATGGACCAAGTTTTAGTGCATTTCATTGGCGCAGCAATTTTATGTGATTATTTCAAAGTTGTGCGTCGAATCGCATACGAAACAAAGGGGCAGAGCCCGTTAAGCCTATTTATATAGAAGTCGAAAACAACAGAAAGTTTTGCTGTGTAATATGGGAAAATCTATTTACTTGTGCTTTATAAATTCCTTAGAAATCCTCTCGACACCAGACAGCTCAAGCATCAAAGAGTCACAGTCTCGCATGCCGTGGGCCATTGAAAACATTTGTCATACATTTTGTTTAAGCTCATTTAACAAGTCCAAAAGACTTTTAAGTATTTCTATAGGCAACCCAGATATGTCTTGTGTATCTTTATATCTATATATATAGAGATATGTACATCCGAGTATATTGAAAACAGCCGGCAGCCGAAAATATTTAACGAGCTGCTGCTCAAAATGCATCGCTCGCAATTTATGTGTCTGCAGGCCTAGAAAAATTTGAAAGAGAACGATTTCTAGCACTTAAGTTAAGAGCGTGTCATGTAATTGCATGGCCTACTGTAAAGTTGATTTAAAAATATATAAATTACAATTTTATTTGTTACAGCTTTGCGATTCAAAATTTGAACAGCCAACAAAGGGTTTTTATATCAAATTGTTACTCTACATTTTTATTTCAATCAGGTTGGTTCGGTTCCCCCTTCACTAACTTGGCTCTCTTTGGGCAACTGCTCTAGTTTAAGGTTTGTTTAATCGTTAAAAATAGAGCTTTAATCATTGACTGAGAACTAAGTAAGTCAGTGTTAGAACCGTTTTAAAATTGTATTTGAATAGATTGAACAACAGGCAAAGATTTTAACTAAATAGAATTATATGTATATTGTATGTATATATAAAGAGCACGTTGAATACATTTATCTCAGAGCAACTATAATAACAAAGTGTTTGTGCAGAGGGCACGCATTCTCTCGCCCATCCCCCAGCACCAGTGCAGGCCTAAAATAATTATTATCCTCCTCCTTGAAGCATCATCATCATCAACACTTGGCCGGAAAAAAAAGAACTTGCCCACAAATTATAATACTCATTTTGTGTCTCTGGTTGTCGGCGCGCTTAAAATCATTTAGAGCCGCGCGCTGTTGCCGCATTTCACTCAGCAAGCCCCCTGGATTTGGACTAGGACGAGAGCTTCCGCTCCTTTTTTTCCCACAGGGTGGGTGAGTTGCCGGGTGCGTGGGGGTGTGTTTGTGTGTGTGCGAGTTATGTATTCGTAGGTAAAGTGGATATTAAGTAGATTCTCTCTCTTTTTAATGGTATCCCGAAGCGTGTCGCAATGCACATTTTGCTACCTCTTTAAACTGATTGTGTCAACAGCATAGTTTTATAAATAAACGCGTAAATAAGCGTAACAGTTCTTTAGAAATATACAAAATGTTCAAGAAGTGATACACATCAGCTCTTGGGCCCAACACACACTAAACTGGTGAGGTTGGTGTTGAATGATGTGGCGTTAAATTAAAAAAGGTCTATCTCTAAACCGAGGCAAGTTGATCTGAAATCTTCATTAGCAATAAGACAAAGTGGAAAAGGAGCGAGGGAGAGAGAAAGAGGGAAGATTAACATAATTTTGGCGCCCCCATGAAAAAATATAAAGCCATAATTTGTAAATATATTTGATTGCCTCGCCCAGCAGAGTCCCAACCAGGTGACATTTATCAGGCAGACATCATCTATTCGTCGCGTACGACCCGGAATGCCAAGAGCGTGTTTATACTAGAAGCATGTGTGTGTGTGTGTAAACTGAGTCACGTTTTTTGGGAGCTGCCAACTCTTCGCGTTTTATCGCGGCTCTGTAATCTGGCTAACGAGCGACAGACAGCAACAATGACAAACAATTCTTTTATTTTATGTTAAAGTTATTTAAAGTTCCATCGCACGCGTGTTTATTCTCCATTTTGGTTGTATCTTGAGGCCTTAATTAATGCGATGCCAACAACACTTCGCTTTTAATATGCAAAGCGCGTCTGGCCCGCCTTTTGAGCAGCTTCTTGTCGGGCCTGTCGCTATCGTTGGACCCTCGTCGTGTATGTTGTTGTTTGCCCGGCGAGTTGGCAGCCCGCTCGGTTCGCCTTCCGCAGGCTCTTGACACATTCCCATGCTAAACTACCAACCCAACCCGACCACTCGGGCGTACAAATGCTCGCCCACGTGTGTAGACTCTGTTCGGCGAATCTGGAGCGAAACCACCCTCTCTCTCTTGGACTGTGCGGTGGCTATACTCTCTACCCCTGTCCACAAGTACCCGTAAACGTCGGAGGCGCCCGTCAACTTCAGTATTCGCCTCTCTGACTGACATTTGCAGTCGTTGTCGTCATCGCATCTTTGGGTACTGTGTTATGAAATACCATATACATTTTTCATAAACAAGCCAGTCGGGCTCAACTAGGAACTTTCACCCATACAGCCTTTCACCCTTATTTTCCATTCAGGGCTTGGATTTTCAGAAAAGTGTGAACCAAGTCTCACATATATTTTTACAAAAAACTTGGTTTCAAGCCGTTTCAACCGTTTTCTAGGGATATAATCTGAAATTTTTCAAGACTTCATCTTAGAGTGCATTTATATTCGGTAATATAAGGCATATGGTAACTACAGTGCAAATTTAAGCATCCTAGCTTATACGGCTTGGGTTTTATATTGGTCATCAGTCAGTCAATCAGTCAGTCATTTTATTATAGATAAGTATAGTGCTGAATAAGTTACGATGAGTTTTGCAACACTGTGCCACATGTTCAGACAGCCACGACGTCTGCTACCGCAATCAGCCATTCGGTAAGTGCACAACGTGACTTCTCCCTTTCTCGTTCTCTCTCTCTTATTTTATTCTCTCTGTGACTACGCACACCTAAGCGCTGGTCCACTTTACCTCCTGTCAGCTTAACGGCGTCTCACGTGCGCCAGGTCGGTCCAGATACAGGGCATATGTGTATTTGTATCTGTCAATCTATCTTCTCACCTCTCCATCAGCAGCGCGTCGTCGACCACAAGGTGGACAGGTTGTGGTTTCAGTTGTCGTCCGACTTGTCGCTGACTTCAATTGAATGCTGGTCTGTCGGTGAGTTGTTAGAATTGCGTTTTGGCCGGTTTTGCGTAGGCATCGAAAAACATTAGCTAATTGCATTTTGGCCAAACACTTATTAGAGTTGTTCGCAGCCTAAACAGTTGCTGCAAACGTGACTTTGTGTGGGTCTTAGCCGCGAAACGAATCTAATGAATGAGTGGGCAAAACTCAAGCTGCCAGACCTTTTCGAAATGTTTGGCGATTCTCGAACAGCTGGCGAACAGGTTTTCAGCTCGTTGGCAGATGTTTGCTTCGACTCGCAAAGCTCACAATCGCATAGTCAGTGCAAAGAGACTTTTAATTTAGTCACGATTGGTGAAATAAGAGATTTCTCGGATCTCACAAGATATATATATTCTGGGTATGCTTCTATTCTAGTCTCTCAGTTTTAAAGCCATCGTCATGAGACTAAGCGTAGTCTCATCTTTTTGCTGATCGGATCGGAACAGAATATCATATGTCACTCAGAGAAATTATCGGGTTTTCAAGATACTTTGACTGAGCTTGGCCACCCTGGTTTACTCCCAGATTGTCACATATTAAAAACTTAAAATCTAAATATTTTAAAAAGTTTAAAAAGGGTTGGGTGTGGTAATATTCGGATTTTTTTTTTTTTTTATTGATTTGGAAGAGTTGTTTTTTTTTTTGGTTTTTGTTTTTTTTTTGGGGGGGGGGGGTAGTTTTTTTTTTTTTTTTTTTTCTTGTTATTTTTTTTTTTTTTTTTTTTTTTTTTCTTTTTTTCTTTTTTTTGGGGGGTGGGGGGGTTTTGGTTTTTTTTTTTTTGGGGGGAGGAGGGGGGTTTTAATTTAAAAAGTGGTGGGGGGGGGGGGGGGTGGTGGGGTGGTGGGGTTTTTTTTTTTGGGGTGTTGGGGGGGGGGGGTGGGGGTTTTTTGGGGGGGGGGGGGGGTTTGGGGGGTGGGGGGGGTGGGGGGGGTGGGGGGGGGGGGGGGGGGGGGGGGGGGGGGGTTGGGGGGGGGGGGGGGTTTTTTTTTTTTTTTTTTTTTTTTTTTTTTTTTTTTTTTTTTTTTTTTTTTTTTTTTTTTTTTTTTTTTTTTTTTTGGGGGGGGGGGGATAATTAGTTGCACCATCGTGTCAACATCTTATGCTATATAGATAGAATCGCTGGGAAAATAATTTCTAAAAGGGTATTTAATCATCAGTGTGCCGCTGAAACCTGTTCTTTCTCATTTTTATATATAAGATCCTCTAAATAATACGCATCAGCACTTTGACACGTTTGATTCTACACAAATACTATATGGACTATAAGAAGCTAAGCCTGTAATGAGAGGTGTTCGGTCAAGTGCTCATAGACTTGTTCCACTGTTGATAGAAATATCGAATGGATTGCGTGTCAGTCCGTGTGGTAAGCAGGCCTCTAAGCTGACCTGTGACCTGTGCGTGTTGAATTGTATGTTTGGGGCGGACTGTGTTGGGCGCGTCAGTGTCATACGTGTGCCTATTGAACTTCGGCGCTTTATTTATGTTTGACAGGAAGTTATTAATTTCTAATTTCCTTTCACGGCCGAAATCATAGGTGGACGTAATTGCGTGTTGTTTTGGGCTGTGTGTGTAACTGGGAATGGGTTAATTAGGGGAGGTAGGCATTGGAAGGGCGTAAACAGACACATAGTTATGATAAGGCGTGACATGAATTAAATGTATTCCCGTTCTCCCCTAATTGCAAACGACAATGAATCATACGTATAACCGATATCTTATATCGAAAGCAACTCTGCAAATTATTTACTATCAGAACGCTCAACAATAATATTCACAAATACCTTTCCTTATTTTGATGAGCCTTTTCCACGGCTTAGCATTTTTCTTCTATGCGTCATCCCTTCACGCATATACATCTATATTTGTTTATTTAAAATTGAATTTGCTTGCGACTGGCGTTCGTGCTACTGTTTGCTTACTGTGGCGCCACTTGGAATGGTACTGCCCGTTTGTTTGATTCTAGACTGGAGACTCGTTGCGCCAGCTCCCACGTTGTACTTGCCGAATGTGACACGGGTCGGCAAACTGCAAAGCATGACCTTAGCTGACATTAATGCCACTTGGAGCTCCTCTTCGCTTTAATCATTTTGCCACATCAATAATTGTGTTACTTAGTGCACTTGGAGTGGAAAATGTTTAAGTCTAGGTTTGTGTGGATATACGTAAGTATATTCCTATGTGTACTCTCTGTTGATTCATCTGTATTTATGTATGTAATTGGAGAATTGCGCGACACAATTGAGAGACGTAATAAACTTACGTTTAGTTGTTGTTGGCGAGCTCGTTCTGGGATAAATCGCATTCGTCGAGCAGCTGCTGTCGTCACCAGCATCTGGAAAGACATTGCCGGCATGGAACCGGTTTCGTTGGTTTGTTTATTAAGCTTGCGATTTGCCAAAACTTCAAGTTGGGGTAGAAACTGACCGAGCCACTTTGATACGACCATTCAAAAAAACACCTGCCGAAAAGATTCGCAAAAAAAAAAATCAAACCGAAGATTCCAAAAGGTCGAGGCAAACAGTGCAACGGAAAGAAGAATTCGCAAAGCAAAGCCAACTATAACAAGTAATAAGTAATTGTCGGACTAACTAATACCCTGTACCTGTACCGAAGAGATGCTCTTCCAGACATATATATACTTTATTTTGTACACACACATAAGTTATTTTTACAAGGGAATGCAACTGATATTAGATATTTTTTAATGTGGGGGGAATGATGGAATGTTACTTTAAATGTTTATTTATTGTCAATATTTTTAAATTTTACAAAATTTGATATCGATACATCATAAAGTCATTGACCTAAGACGCAAACAGTCGTTCTTAAAAATCGACTTACCAATGGAAAAAATATAGAAAAAGACAACTCGTTCTAAATTGAACATGCGGGAATAAAACTTTATTTAAAATTTTAGGTCTTTAGCTTATTTAGACGTGTGGCTAGGAGATTCTTTCGTCTGTTTATGTAGTACATTACGAAACCAGTATACCCTTTTTTTAATTCAATTTTCAATAGGTACAGTGTATAAAAAGCAACCATTGTCGAACCAAGAAAGGGAAACAACAAGGGCAAAGATTAAATGTATAATATATGTACATTTGTATAATATACATTTTTTCCTTACTCTTACGATGCACTTGTAAGCAAATAAGATATGAAATAAATATATTTTAAGAAATTTAAGCAGAAATATTTTACTTACCTTTTTCGTACCCTTATTTATAAAGGAAGTAACACATAGAAGTGGTCATTATACTCCTGTTGAAATGGGAACAGCTACAGCTAATGGATTCTTGCATTATCGGCTGGAATTTCTTGAATAATAATAATAATAATAACTTCACCAAACTAATAACAAGTATGAAATAATTCTATAGAAGACAGTTCCTGACTAGGAGGTTCCCTGCGCCGAGTTGTCGTTACTTTCACTCGAACTTTTTCTATACATTTATCCACAATACAAGCTCAATTTTTAGTTTAATTTTTTGTATATACCAAAACGCGTAGCTTTATCACCTAAAATTTAAATTTTGTGTGGAGCGAGGGCTGTTGTCTAAAATCTAGGGATCTGTCATTACTATTTCCTACCAAATGTGGAGCCTCTAGCTCCAATATATGCTGATATCTGAGATATCGTAAAGACGGGGTAGGCGTTCGTTGATCTAAAATAAACTTGATCTGCGCGATAAAAACGGAGGATCTACGTTCTAAATGTAAGGTCTTTAGTTTTTGAAGTATTTCTTTACATATATAAACTCTGTGGGGAGACATAACATGAATGTAATTTCTTAGCCATCTTTCATGGGTTCAGGCAACATTGTGTGACTCACATACACTTATTGCTGATTACACATATATATATATATATATATACATATATATATATATACATATACATATATATATCAAATATGTATATATTTTTAGGTAGCCTTTTTCTGCCCAAACAATTGCTTCTAATCGTTTCCGTAATTCGAAAAGTGAAAAGCATATGTGTAACAGCTGGAAGATATAATTTGATTCGCAAAGTCCGTCCCTCGTTGTCGTCTTCATCTTTTGTTGCCATTTCGCGGCGCATGCAGAAGTATACATATATGTATATACATATACTTATTTAATAATATGTAAATGTTTACCACTCATATATGTTTATTCAAGACTCACGTGCCCACTTGCCAACAGACCCTGCGATGTTCATGTGTCTACCATATGTTCGCTGTTGCGCATTTTAATAATTTAAAAGGAATTGGTTTTCGAATGCGCCTCGCGTCGTCTGCGCATTTCCTGCATTTTAAAGTTAAGGAATTGTCGTAAGCTGCGATGCCTAAAACTGTCCAACAATAGATATCCAATACGGCAACCGAAAATGAAAAGTTCCAACACTTGGAAAAATATGTACATATTATATAAGGGCGACACACTCAAGCCCCAATTTGTCACTCTACCCAAATTTGTTGTAAATTTGTTGTATTTGTTGTTGTTGTTGTAAGGCTAATTAATTCGTTTTCATTTGAAATGACAGGGTAACACGCCGCATGTGGTAAACTTGTGCCTTAGCCAAAAGACTATGTATGTCCGTAATTTCCTAGCCAAATTAATGTTTTGTTCTTTAGGAGTGTGTAGAATAAAAATAAAATTAGCATTGCAAAAATATTTAGTTGCTGCAACCAGTTATACTGAAAATAGGAAAATATTAATAAACTAATAGTTTTTTATTTGCATTTTTATTTGGTGATAAAAATTAAATTGTTATTTCAATCAATTCTTAAAAGGGCTTTATTGCGTATCACTTTTCAAACATTGATTTGCATTACGAAAGTGAGTTAAAAAGCATTTTACAACACTGTAAGTACAGTGTTTTGTGAAGACTGACACAGTAATGTGCGTCTCTCGCACACTGCACGCGCCCTCTTTTTAATTATTTCGCAGCTAATTTGTTGCTGCTCGTGCTGTTTGTTTTGAAAGGCGAGCTGAGCATTAATTAATGCGAGAATGGAAATGATAAATTAGAGACAAGTGCCGACATGACCCAAAAATTGAACAACGCGCGGTTGAAGGACATGCGAAATAGTCGTTACAGTAAAGCAGAACGATAAAAAAATGTTTGAATTTGAGAAAATTGAAAAATTAATTAAATGTAAAAATACAGAATACACATCCATATTTCGTCAAAATGAAACACACCCTGTTAAGTAGCTTGAAAAATTGAATAATTTTAAACGCATGACAGATCTTAAATAAAATTGTTATCATGCCAAAAAAATATTTCGTCTATACCTTCTATCCTGGTGTGTGCTATCGTTAGAGATAATTAATGATTACATGGATTTGAAAGACAAGTGTGTTCGGGGACTTTGGGTTATCGTCTTAATAGGTAAGCACTCAAAATAGCTGCTTTGAACTTGTTTTTTTAATTGACTGGTTAAATAGTGGATAGCTCACAAAGAACATAGGCATATAATCATATTTCGAATAAGAAACTCTCCATGTCTAAGTGGTCTTAAAATTACATAATATATTACTTTCAATAGCTGAATGACGTATTCATTAAGTTCTTATGTAGGGGTTCGAAAATCAGTTTGATGCCTATCGCATAAGACTTCGAACAGCGCCCAAAAAATCTTTGAATCGGCAGATTTGGCATCTATGAAAAGTGCGAAGTACGTCTCAAATGCAATGAATAGAGAAATAAAGAAATTAATTTGAACCCATCACCGCACCTTTAATACTAACAGCAAATAAAATTTGCGTGTGTATATTAGTCAGGAGTGGGTACAACATAGTTTTTGGGAGACTTTTATACTGCAGCGGGCTTTTAGAATAGTCTTCTTTCGTTCACCAAGTTAAAAGTTCAGCATGTGCATCGTACAAACGCGAATACCTGTAAGGCGTATAGCGATAAGGTGTTGAAAATATATGTTTCCATGGGGGTCTGGCGAATAGAAGTCTATCTCCCACCGACTAAGAGTTAGAGTTAACAAATTATAAATGAATACTACTGATGAATTCCTAAGTTTAAGTTTCCGTTTTGAACTGCGAAAGAGTATTAAGCAGTCAGTTGCACCCGACTGCAACTACTGATGAAGTCCTCTAAAGATTAAAATTGGTAGTGCGGAATATCAGCGAAACAGTTTAAGTTTAAGTTTCCGTTTTGAACTGCGAAAGAGTATAAAGCAGTCAGTTGCACCCGACTGCAACACCTGTGCGGCGGCTTCACATAGGCGGCGGGCGGCGACCATGCCAGTGCATAAAATTGAGTATGAAATTGCTTGCCAATGCAAAAGTGACAATCCCAGCTGGGGGCAAATGGTTCTTTTTCACCTCTGTCAGCTCAACACTCCTCACGGCCTGGTCTTTGGGCTGATCTCTGGCGGCTTTTATTGTGTGGCAGAATCCAAAGTGTCAACGAACGATTTTTTCCCCTGCTGCCTTTTGTGTGCGGAGGAAGCGAAAGAGCGACCAGTTTTAATAGTTTTGCTTTTGTTGCTGTTGTTGCTAAAATACCCTGAACCAATTGGGTGTGGATTAAAAGGGGTATCATGTTTTAGTACAAATGTATGTAATAAAGAGAAAGAAGCTTCGCTGCACTTGTAAAGAATACAAAAATATTCTTGATTATGACGATGAGCAGAATTTATCTGGCATTATCCGTCTGTAAAAGCAAGAGAAGTGAAAGAAGTAAAAGAGGTAGACGTAGAAGAAAGAAGTAAAATAGAATCATAGGCAGAATAAATATTTTTGTCGATTCTTCGATTGTTTCCATCAGAACAATTTTCAATAAAGATTCAAAAAGATTCTTAGAAAAAATTGGTTATCATTAATTTTCCTTAACTTATTCCTTGTGCTTTAATAAAAATGTATATTGGGTGCCATATACAGGCACTGAAATTTGTAAAAAGGTTGGACTTCAAACACCAGAGTTACTTAGAAATGCATTTCTCATAGGATGGAGTTAACGAAAGAGGAATCATCATAAGCTCTGCCCATGCATGTTTCTCTTGTGTACTTATGCAAAGAAGAGTGTTCCAATTTTTAAAACGGCGGCTCGGCGTATCTCCTTGTCGGGCAACCCCGATTAAAGCACTCTTTGTCGATGTGGTTGTTGCCAGAGCAACACCGTCACACTTCAGCACATACGGGCTTGCCGCTGGGCAGCAATAGCGACAGTCACTGATCCATAGCATTCAATTGTCGAACAGCTCCAAGCACGACAGCTATGGAACAAAAGCCAAGCTGTTGACAATTGACTCGACATGTCGACTGACAAATATGATGACAAATATATATATACGGACTCGGAGCTATGCATATTTATGTTGAAGTATATACACACAACTTCCGCTGTGTTGCCCTGAATATTTGAGCTGCTTTATGAGTTTTTAATTGTTATTTGTACTAATTCTTGTCCATTCTCGCTTTTCCCCTTCCGTAGCCACTGTTAGCAGCACTTTAGCTGCCAATCCACCGGATGCTGACCAAAAGGGCCCCGTCTTTCTCAAGGAACCCACCAATCGCATTGACTTCTCGAACTCCACGGGCGCCGAAATCGAATGCAAATCCAGTGGAAATCCCATGCCCGAAATCATTTGGGTCCGTAGCGATGGCACCGCCGTGGGTGACGTGCCCGGCCTGCGTCAGATCTCGTCGGATGGCAAGCTGGTTTTCCCACCCTTCCGCGCCGAGGATTATCGTCAGGAAGTGCATGCCCAGGTCTACGCCTGTCTGGCACGCAACCAGTTTGGCTCAATCATATCCCGGGATGTGCATGTGCGAGCAGGTAAGTGGTCGGTGTTCTAGAGAGAGAGCGCGTTGGAGACTACAGAGTGCAGAGCACGTCAATGGATGTTGGTTACCTTATTTCTTAGCGATCGATAAATTTGATAAATCGATCGATAAAACAAACCTGTTTTAAGCATAGGGTTTTATTAAACAGCTTTAATATCTTTTTCTAATGGTTTTCAAAAGATAGAGCTTGTAATTCAATTTGAATGTAATATTAACTTTCCAATCAAAACAATTAAAAAGTATTTTATTATACTGAAAAAAGTATTGCAGAAATTATTAAAACTACAAACTATTCTACTTTCGGGAAAGTCAAATTTCGTAATCGCTCGCTGTAGTTTATATAATTAAAAAAATAATTGTCCGATGTTTTACTGAACTATTCACAATTTTGTAATAAATAGTCAACTGATTTATAGTGTCAACCACATCCAATGCTTGCACTACACTCAAAAAAATATTTTTTCCAGTTTTACAGCAAATTTCAGAACAGAGAAATCGACGATGGTGAACTTATTCGGCTGTCTACGTTGTTTTTAGGGCTGTCAACTTCTTCGCTTATGCAAGGAAATCGTCTAAGAAGTTTCGATGAGTTATTTAAAGGAAATATTTGTTTAAATATGTAACATCAAAATATCGACTAGTCGAATGTGTAAAACCTTTTTCTTTGGCTAATTTCATTGAAATTCGTTGCCCTTTGGCAAATCTCTTTAATAGGTTAGTTCTTTGCTTTTCCGTATTGCAGCAATAGACAATATTTGAGCGAAGCTTTAAGCGTTAAAATGTTAATGTCCGACTTTGTCGGTGAAGTTGGACCACCTCCAGCTTTGCAGTGCATCGAGGGATTTGCCATATGTCTAGGCTGTCGTCTATGCAATTTCACTGCAATTAATCGTTGTGCAAGCTGTTTGGCAGTGCTGATGGTGCCGATGATGTAATTGTCACATTACTTGCCTGTCTTGAAGCTGGAGCCAAAGTTCATAGCAGCGACTCGCCAGAGTTATGTGTTGGGTGCCCAACTGCTCCGCGAACCTATTTATACACACCCTGTCTATACTGTCAGCTAAATCGCTGTGGAAATATCCATTACTTCCGCTTGCATAAACCAGGTCCAAATAGGCCGAAAGTTAATGACTTTTACCTAATTATGTTACCATCATATATGAGCAAACCCTAGGATTGCCACCTGGCTTCGTCATCGGGCTGCTCTCGTCGTGTTAGTCAGCAATTAGCTCACGCCATGAGACCTAACCCAAGCTCAGCTATGCCCCTGCTCCGTAGTCAGCTCTAGCTCATTATTGTCGTTTGGCTTTGCTTAGCATGAACTCGTCTCTGTTCCTATTAACAAAGTGAATTTATCATGTTGGCTTAGTTCCAAAAATATGTTTAAAGTGGAGACCGATGATAATGATGGCCACAGCCATGTAGCTGCTCGACATGAAATATGGCTGAAGCACGGGCTACACCTCGAAATTCTGCTAAAATTAAATGGGTTTAATTAATATAGCGCTTGGACTGAGCCTGGCTGTGATTATGTTTATTTCGCACTTTCCACTTAATTGGCCGTTTAATTGTTTTCCGACAAACAGGAAATGCGCAAATTGTTTCCAGGAACTCAAGTCGAAAAAGTTGTCATGTTTGCACAGGTGTTTCGAGCGTGAGAATTGCTTGGCCTTATCGTAGTGTCTCATGGAATTCATCATCACTAAACGCACTTCATACCACACCACTTTCCAGTTGTTGCCCAGTACTACGAGGCCGATGTGAACAAGGAGCATGTAATACGCGGCAATTCGGCGGTTATTAAGTGCTTGATACCCTCATTTGTGGCCGATTTCGTTGAGGTTGTCTCCTGGCATACCGATCAGGAGGAGAACTACTTCCCGGGCACAGAATATGGTGCGCTGTTCCCAATAGAAAAACAACTATAAAAACAAAAAGTCTAGCATAGCACTTTGCACTACATTCTTAGGCTTAGGTGTACTAAAATCGCATGGCCACAGCAACAATAAGAAAACTCCATCATTCCATTCACGATCTATTTTCCCATCTTACTTTCTAAAGATTTATTTTGTTTCTTCTATACGTTTAGTCGTTTCGCAACACTATGAAGAGGATATACACAAGGCGTTTGTCATACGCGGCAATTCGGCCATATTGAAGTGTGATATACCATCGTTTGTAGCTGATTTTGTAAATGTAATTTCCTGGCATACCGATCAGGAAGAGAATTTTTATCCAGACACTGAATATGGTGTGTGATTTTGGCTCTCTGCCTCTCTTTCTGTGTGTGTGTGTCGGTGTGTGCTTCTGTCTATGAGTGTTTGTGCGTGTGTTGCAAAACAGCACTACTTTAACTACTTCTGCAAACTATACCCCAACAACAACAACAACACTCTCACACACAACCAACACAGAAGAACACAGCATATGCCCACAGAATACTCGTGTAAAGTGCAAGTACTGTTAACCAACACTAAAGTACTAAGTACTAGAAACACCCACCAACAACCAACAACCAACACCAAACTGCTTCACTAATAACTGTAAAATACGAGCGACACAGGTGTATTATTGCAATTAGCTAACTCAATTAATCAACACCGGTCAGGTTACCAACAAAATAGAACAATTCTCCAAGCTTCGTCAAGTGTCTCCACTTTTGTTTGATCATTTGTTATTGAATATACAAATACTTTAGTTAATTTATTTTTTTGACTTAGCTTTTAACTAAGATTCTTATTTTGCTTTGTGGCTTTACTTTAGTCGTTGCCCAATACTACGATACTGATGTAAATAAGGCTTATGTCATACGCGGAAATGCTGCAGTTCTGAAGTGTGAGATACCCTCGTTTGTAGCTGATTTTGTTAGTGTTGTGTCCTGGCACACGGATCAGAATGAGGACTTCTTACCAGGCACCGAATATGGTTTGTGCATTTTGAGGTTATTTTAGAGAGAGTGTCATGTACAGTTGTGTTTGACCAGCATCATAGAATTTTAAGTGATCCTCCCCAAAACATATTTTCATTAACTTTTCTTTTCTTTTGTTTTCTTGTCTTGCATTTGTCCTTCTTACAAAATGTATGCTGGCTACTTATCTCGGTGCGTGTCTATGAGCCATGTTCTTAAACTATTATTAACCTGTAGACTTTCTCAGGGAAGTTGCGCGGCGCATAACTAAATATTTATGTACATCTCATCAAATTGCGCATTAAGGTCCATTAAATGCGCCTGCTTCTCTTGTCGCTTAAAAGCTGAACCTCTCTTGTTTCAATTAGGCTGCTGAAGAGTTTCTCACGCCCGTAACACGCAAGGTGTTTCCTCATTCCCCCTTCCCCTTGCACTCTCAACACGAAATCATTTTCATTTTCCCCTTAACCCCCCGCCAGTTGTGCAACAGTTCTACGAGTCGGAGGTTAACAATGAGTATGTCATACGCGGCAATTCGGCAGTTCTCAAGTGTTCCATACCATCGTTTGTGGCGGACTTTGTGCAGGTGGTTTCCTGGCAAGACGAGGAGGGTGAACTTTATGGAACACTCGAGGACCAACAGGGCATGGGTATATACTTAGCTAATCGATTCCACAGCTTATAAGATCAGATCATATTGAAAAATAGTAGTTCCCGTTTTCCCTATAACCCCCTATTTGCTATTTTATTTTCATTTTACATCTACATTCAACAGTCCGTGGTTTTCTTTACTAGTCTTCTCGTTGTTTCATAACACTTTCTCAACATTTTGCAGTCGTCAACCAATACTACGAAGCTGAAGTTGTTTCGGAGTATGTTATCAAGGGAAATACGGCAGTTTTGAAGTGCACCATACCAAGTTTTGTGGCAGACTTTTTACGCGTTGAGGCCTGGGTAGCCAGCGATGGCACGGAGTATATACCGCAGGATGATTTTGGTAGATTCTCCAGATATTGTGGTTGTTATTTTTAAGCAGCGGCTTCCCACTCCAATTCCCGATTCTTTTTACTCTAATTTTATTCAAATGCTATAACTTTTGCTTGAATTTCCATCTGTTGTCCAGTCGTTAATCAGTTTTATGGCGCCGATATTTTAATGGAGTATGTGATCAAAGGCAATGCGGCTGTACTTAAATGTTCCATACCCTCGTTTGTGGCTGATTTTGTTCGGGTTGAGTCTTGGATCGATGAGGAGGGCACCGAACTGCGTCACTCTGATAATTATGGTATTAGCTAAGCGCAAAAATTAGATAGTTTAGATTTTACTAATTTAACACGGGCTTTCATTATCCAAACACTTTCCAACTTACTTATAATTTCTTACTTTCCGCTTGTTTCAACACATTTTCAGTGGTCAATCAGTTCTATGAGGCCGAAATTATGACCGAATATGTTATAAAGGGCAATGCTGCCGTTTTAAAGTGTTCCATTCCATCGTTTGTTGCTGATTTTGTGCGCGTCGAGTCTTGGATCGATGAGGAGGGCAATGTCTTGTCCTTCTCCGATAATTATGGTGTGCCTCGTATTGATTTGCAATCCTTAATTTAAATTAGCACCCATCCCAACCAATTCCAAGCTTTACAAGTTAACTTGCTTTTATTTTATTTAACACCCGTTTCACGCAGTCGTCTCACAGTTCTATATAACCGAGGCCGAGAATGAGTATGTCATTAAGGGCAACGCGGCGGTGGTCAAGTGTAAGATACCCTCGTTTGTAGCCGACTTTGTGCAAGTTGAGGCCTGGGTGGACGATCAGGGGGTCGAATTGTGGCGGGATAATTCAACTGGCGCCTATGGTACATTCCAATAAAGTTCTATATATACTTATTAGATGTAAACACTTAGTTCTTAACAAACTGTTCCCACTCTTAATTCCATAATTTGAACTTTTGATCTTTAATTTTCTTTGTGAAAATCATTTGCTTCAGTTGTCATACAATCCTATGAATCGGAGGCCGACAATGAGTATGTTATTCGTGGCAACTCTGTAGTTATGAAATGTGAGATACCCTCGTATGTGGCGGATTTTGTTTTCGTCGATCTCTGGCTGGACTCAGAGGGTCGCAATTATTATCCTAACAATGCCGAGGAGACGGGTACTACAATCGATTATATTTCTAATTAATATTCGTAGGGGCGACCAATGTAACCCAAATGTATTGTGTCCACAAAGTTTCCCTTAATTCATTTATTTCCCAAATTCTTTAATCATTTTTATGCGCCCAACTATTCGTTTCTCTCCTAGTTGTACATCAGTTCTATCAGACACGCGTCATCGATGAATTTGTGCTGCGGGGAAACTCTGCCACGCTCAAGTGCCTGGTGCCCTCATTTGTGGCCGACTTCATAGACGTTGAGGCTTGGTTAGATGAGGAGGGCGTGGAAATAATACGCCCACTGCCCGACGAGTCCATGGGTATAGCAATAAATGCAGCTTTTAATCGATTAAGTTAGGCCTTAGTTTAGAACTCTTTTTCCCTGTTAACCCATACTCCAACATTATCTTTGCTTTTTCGAATCATGCTCTGCTTATGTTTCCGCACCCGCATTATTGCCATTTCAGTGGTCAAACAGTTCTTTGAGTCGCAAGTATACGATGAGTACGTCATCAAGGGCAATGCAGCTATATTCAAATGTCAGACGCCTTCGTTTGTGGCCGATCACATCGACATAACCGATTGGATTGATACCGAGGGCGGTGTCTATACCAAGAACATAACGGGTACAGCACCTTTGGGTATCTAATTTCTATTGTAGAAACATGAAGGGGCCAACCATCCAACATTACCTTATGATTTATCCTCGTTTATTTGATATCAGCCTATTTCATGGAAGCCCATCTTCCTATCTCTCTCTCTTTGTCTCGTTCACTTTGCAGTTGTGCCACAATCCTACAGCGTCAATGTCATGGATGAGTCCATTCTGCGCGGCAACAGCGCAATCCTTAAATGTCATATACCCAGTTTTGTTGCCGACTTTATTGTGGTCGACTCGTGGGTTGAGGACGAGGAGCGTGAAATATATCCGCAGGCCGATGTCACAGCTAGCGGTAAACCACTAGCCTTAAGTTTTCTAAGTGTTAGCCTTGCTTCTAGCGCCACACACAAGTAACACACACAAAACGAATCCCGTCCAATTCAATTTCAAACTTCAATGCCAGCTTGTTGAACGATCATTCAGTGCCTTGGTCCCAGACTTTCTCTAACAGGCCCCCAACTACTGCGCTGTTAGGCATTCGATTACTTTTGCTTTACTTTCAATTTCAATTTCTCTATATTTTTTTATTATTTTTCTTTTCCGCCCAAACTCCAAATCTCTTCTTTTTATTTTCACATCCTTTCCCTCTCCAAACAAACTCCAAGAGTCGCTCCTGACTTGCCCAAAACCATTCACAAGAACCTACCCCTTCATGTAGTTGAAAGTAGCGTTGTTTTGTAGCCTAGTGTAAATAGTCTTACTGTAAATATGTATGAACAAAAATGCTAATAATTATATCATCGATTTTGCGCATATGTACAGATATATAAACATGTACCATATATCATAACCCAAAGGCTGTTTAACAAAAATCATCATATGATAATCCACATCAGCTAAAAATATTGGCATTTTTGTTGTTGCATGAATATCATAAAGAAAAGAAATTGTGGAAATATTTATACTCTTTAAGAATTTATATTCAGAGCAACTCAATTGTATTAAAATTGAGGCTGCAAGCTCGGGAATAATATTCGTTAGCCCAGTTCATAATATACATTTCGACATTTTTTAGTCTAACTGGTTTTCTACATCTATGAACCTGGGCTTCACTTCGAACCTCCGTTGGTCACATTTTGTACAACTTTCAATAGAACAAATAAATTAAAAATATTAATTAAATTTTCGAAATAACTTAACTTTTCAGATTTGAATTACTGAAGCCGAAGCTTCGGAAGCGCATTTTCGAGAGAGTAATAAATGTATATATTTTATATTTATTATTTTAAAATTTATTTTTTGAAATTACAAAAGACATATTTCAATTTAATTTTGAATTTCCCGGCTTGCAGCCTTGCTCAGAATATTAAAATAAATTATATATTAAAACTATGATTAAACTTTCTACAATTTCTTTTCAACAAGAAGACTGCTTGTCATGGTGTATAGTTAGTTATAAGTCAAATAATTATTTTAGACTAATTTATTGTATTGTATAAAAAATGCAATAAACTATTGTCTGAACGGAATGTTGCTTGTTGTTGTAAGACTGAAAATTACAGAAAATATTTAAATCAAATTCTTGTAATAAAGTTAAAAACTATTTTCAGCCTTACATGAGCATATGCAAATGTAAATGGACTAAAACTTTAGCAATTTAGTAATATACAACTCGCATTGGGAAGCCACATTGCATGATACTAACAATTGACATAATTATTAAATTGCACAAAGCGTTAAGATCTAAGAGAACGAAAACATATGAATTCCTAGTTTATTTTTATATTTCTGTGTCATGTGGCTTTCGATTGCGATGCGAAAAATTCAATTAAAGCAACGATTTTAATTGAGTTTTTTTTCAATTGTCTTAAAAGTAGCTTTGTTGTATGATAGCTTAGGTTAACCCCTGTAACGTCATCACTAATATATTTTTATGAATTACTTTTCAACTCAAAACAATCAAAAACAGACGGCAAATACCTCGTTCTGCCCTCCGGCGAGCTACACATTCGTGAAGTCGGACCCGAAGACGGATACAAGAGCTACCAGTGCCGCACCAAGCATCGATTGACTGGAGAGACGCGTCTGAGTGCGACCAAAGGTCGTTTGGTCATCACAGGTAAGTCGGCCTAGTTTGCCAATTGTTATCCTATTGTCAGGACCTCAGTTATCCGTTCTAGTGGCAGTTATTTTAGAAATACCTTGTTTGTAATATCTTGTATTCAAAGCAAAACTGTCTGACATGTGAACACAAACAGATTGAAAAGCTTGCAAAAATGAAAAAAAAAGCAAACGCGGTTCGGTTCATGGTTCAAACCAATACCTCGACTTAAGGTTTAATTCGCATACCTTGTCTTATCAGATTGCTTAGAATTTTAAAAGAAAAATTTAATTTATTAAATTAATTCTATTTTTATTGCATGCAGTGCCAAAAGCTTAAAACTGTTTCAATAATAATTCATGTAGAAAAAAAATATTGGCTTAAGCTAGAAAATGTTTTTGAAATATTTTTCGATTCAACTTATCCGGCTTAAAGTTCAGTTCAAGGTAATTACAAACTGGAATTTCGAGTTCAAGCCGATGTGGTTAAAACAGACTTGCGTCTTAATTAAAATAACAAAATTTTATTATTAATTTCAAAGAATTTCTCTTGAAATTAATTTAAATTTTTTGATAATCACTCAAGCCAACTTTTTGAATAAACGTGCATTTAAAGTTGGAAAATAAATAAATAAATACTTGCCAACAGATGGATAACTGAGGGTTAACAGCGTTAAGTCAATTTCATACAGTTATAAAACAATATATTAAGCGAATAGTTGAAATGAAAACCGATTTTTGTAATTTTAAATAGTATTATACCTGTGTGAAGTCTACTTAGTGTGAAAGCAAAAGTCGCAGGCCTTAAATGCTCAGCATTGAGCTAACAATTTTGGCTTGTGACTTCTTAAATATATTTGGAATATTAAAAAGTAAATTAAAGTAAATTTTAAAAGATTTAAAATATGACTATTCAAAGATTATATGTAATTAATCAATTTCAAAGTATCTGCTTTTTCCATATACTAATGTACAAATATATTCCAAGTATAGAAAGCGTGACAGGGAAATTGCTAATTGAAAAAAATGTATATACTCATTGGCAATTTCCTAGCTTCGCCTGTGAATTACTGATATTTTAATAGTTCAGTAATTTACATTATTTATAATTTAAAAATATATTTTAGAGCAACAATATTCTGATGAAAACTGATATCCAATATTCAATCAAAAAGATTTTTTGCTTAAAATCTCTTTCTTTGTGAGGAAAAAACGTGCTTATCGAACTTCAAATTTAATCAATGCATACTTAAATCTAATAATGTCTATGCAGTATGGTCAGAAAATTGTTGCTCTGTACTAAATTGAAAACTGCCTGAATGTTGGGATAGGGTACTCGACAATGCTATGAGCTTGAAATAAAGCTAAGAAAGAGAGGAAAATTTAGTTGGTCCGTTTTAATAAAGAGCTTGGCTTACCAGAGCCTTACCAGGGCATTTTAATTGAATTTCAACTTTCCCAAAATTTGTATCAATGCGCCCAAGGTAAGTGCCAACAACCAGTACATAGCTATAGTCATATTTAACCGAAATTAAATGCAAATCTAAAACTTCATTTTCCGTTTCGATTCATTCACAGAACCAGTCGGCAGGGTTTCGCCCAAGTTCCCAACCACACTGACAAGTAGCAGCTTTACGAGCGCGGCCAATAGCAGCCTCACTTTGCTGTGTCCCGCTCAGGCATTTCCAGCGCCATTATCTAGGTGGGCCAGCCAATGACATCTCAGTTAACTCAGACCCAACTTTGGCCAGTTTTCCCTAACCTGCAAAGACTGAATGTTTTTCAATTTTCAAGAACCCATTGCAAGCGTTGGTCCTCGTCTGCTTTCTGGCAATGATATTAAAGTTGTGCAATACGCTGCAGAGCGTCCCATCACTTTGCTATGCCCGGCACAATCGTACCCCGTGCCTCTCTTTAGGTACGACTTATCCCAACTTAAGGCAGGTCAAGCCTTGCCAATATGTAAACAAGATATCTTCCTCGTCAGAGCCCGTTGGTAGTGTAGGACCGCGCCTCACGAGTGGCGATGAGTCTCGCATCCTCAAGGTGCACCTGAAGCAGAGCGCCACGCTCTTATGTCCAGCTCAGGCATACCCGGTGCCATTCTTTAGGTAAACTAGCCCAACATTTAGGCTTTTCTGACATAGACTAGCAATCAAATCACGTTTTATTTTATCCTCTAAAGAACCTGTGGCAAGCGTTAGTCCAAAAGTTACAGCCGGCGATGATGCCATCAAAATTCCAAAAGTATTACGGGGTCAGAGTGCTACGCTTATGTGCCCAGCTCAAGCCTATCCGGTGCCCTTTTATAGGTAAACTAGCCCAACATTTAGACATTTCCACATTTAGTATCTCACATGTGTATTTCCGATTCGATCTAGAACCCGTTGGGAGCGTTAGTCCACAGATCAATGGTAATGGCAATCAGGAGCACATAACGCTTACTCGTGTTCCGCTGAATCACAGCGTTTCTTTAATGTGTCCAGCTCAGGCCTATCCAGTGCCTTTCTTTAGGTAATGCTCTATATCCCAACATAAGGCTTCATTTTCCACCATACAAGTCATATTCATTTTGAATTGCTCTTTTAAAGAGCCTGTTGGCAGCGTTGGTCCAAGGCTTACCTCTGGTGATGATTCACGCACAACCAAAGTTCAGCTCTCTAACAGCATTACTTTGCTCTGTCCCGCCCAGGCTTTTCCAGTGCCTTTCTATAGGTAAGGTAGATTCCATTCCTGAATTCAGGCAGTTTCCTCCATTCTCTTACCTTTTCTTAACTTATTTCCCTTACCTTGGCTTAAACATTTGCAGAGCCAGTTGGCAGTGTTAGCCCCAAAATTAATACGGGTGAAGATTACAAACACATTAAGGGCAGGAGCGCTCTAGACTTGAGCTTATTGTGTCCCGCTCAGGCATATCCACAGCCATTCTATAGGTAATATGGACAGCTTCATTATCCCTAAGCGAACTAGGGCAGTTTTCAAGATCTAGACTCGGATAAATCCTCTATAATTGGCTGCATTTCTCAATTACAGAGCCCATTGGTAGTGTTAGTCCTAAAATATCGAATGCGGATGATCTGAAACATGTTAAGGTCAAGAACTTACATAGCCTGAGCCTCTTGTGCCCCGCTCAAGGCTATCCCCAGCCGGCTTATAGGTAATGCTTTCTATGAAAATCTTAGCGAGCTAGGCCAACATCTCAGCTGTTTTATAGATGCAATTGGAAAGTTTTTCTCTATCGGGCATTTTATCTCATTCGAATTTCAGAGCCCGTCGGAAGTGTAGCACCCAAATTGAACTTTCTCGAACGCTTCAGACAGATGCAAATTCAGGGCGGCACCAGTTTTAACATACAATGTCCAGTACAATCATATCCAATGCCCGTTTTCAAGTAAGATTAGTCGACAAGCCTTTTCCAGACCAACATTCAGTTAGTTCACAAACTTTGATATTAAAGTTAACAGAGCTTTCTAGAACCCGTCGGCAGTGTGCGTCCGAAAGTCAACGCCCAAGACAAACATCAGTTTATAGACGTGGAACTAAGCAATAGTTATTCCCTGCTCTGCTTGGCACAATCCTATCCAACGCCCGCTTTTAGGTGGGTTTAAAAATAACTACAAGTCGTTTCCTCGCCTGACCAACGGCAGACAGTTTTCTAGTGCATGTCCTGAACCAAAGAAATTCAAATTTTTTATTGTAGAACCCGTTGGCTCTGTCAAGCCCAAAATAAACGTCCAGGACAAACTACAGACACGCGAGATAGCTCAGCACGTTGGATTTGCCCTGCTCTGTCCGGCGCAATCATATCCCATGCCTGCCTTTAGGTACTCCCATTAAAATTCTGCTGCATGTCTCGAAGCCATTTTGTGAGGTTTGAATTCCGCAAATAGCCCAATTTACGACAGGTTGACCAAGGGGCAGACAATATTATTAAAGTGATTATTTTGTTAGACCCATTTCCTCATTTCTAGCAGGCAATTTTCAAATAATTTGAGACACTGTGTTACATTTACAATGTTTACAGAACCGATAGGCAGTGTTCCACCAAAGGTTGGCATAGCTGATGAATTGTCCAATACAAGAACCGTGCAAGGAGCCAGCTTTAGCCTGAAGTGTCCTGCGCAATCGTATCCCATACCATCCTATAGGTAGGACTTTTGTCGGAGCCAGTAAGCATTCAGGCAGCTTTCGTGGGCTAGAAAGGGCTAGTCAAAGGCATGTCAACATTTTGTGTTCCTTTCAGAACCAATTGGTAGCGTTCCACCCAAAGTTAGCATAGACGATGAAGTGGCCAATGCTCGCGCGTTTGTAGCAAGGAGCTTGAGTCTTAAGTGCCCTGCACAATCATATCCTATACCCGCATATAGGTATGTTTTCCCAATTCAACTCAACATTCAAGTAGTTGTCAAGACCCAAGCCTAAAAGTAAGTCTCTATCCCCGCTAGAGCCTGTCGCCTCTGTCCCACCCAAACTTAATCTGCTCGAGCGAGTGCGCACTATGGAAATACTTTTGGGCTCTAAATATGCCATGCAGTGCCCGGGTCAAGCGTATCCAGTACCCACCAACAGGTAACCCGATTCCTTCTCAACTTCAGGCTGCTTTCAAATGTGCGTTTGCATTCCTACAGCAAGGCTTTAATGCAATATACAATTTCAGAGCCCATTGGAGCTGTTCCACCAAAAATCAGTAACATAAATGATAAATTTCAATTGATGCAAGTTAAGTTGGAATCAAATTTCGCCATGCAGTGTCCCGGCCAGGCTTATCCAGTGCCTGTAGTTCGGTTAGTTTAATTTTCCATAGCATAAGCTACAGAGACCTAACCAACATTTCGGGTTTCGCCTGCTGTCGGAATTAAATAATCTTTTTGTATTTTCTTATATTAGAGCCAATTGGTTCGGTGCCACCCAAAATAACGAATCTGCATGACAAGTTTCAGTTTGTTCAAGCGAAGTTGAGTGAGGATTATTCTATGCAATGTCCTGGTCAAGCATACCCTGTGCCCATAGTTCGGTTAGTTATATTTATTAATTCACTTGTAATTATTATATACTCTCTTGTAGAACCGATAGGGTCTGTGCCACCAAAAATCACAAGTCTTCACGACAAGTTTCAAGTGCTGCAAGTGAAGTTGTCTGAGGATTATGCCATGCAATGTCCTGGCCAGGCATATCCCGTGCCCTCAGTTAGGTTAGTTCAAAAAACCCCTCGACCACATTCAGTTCTACAGTTGAGATTTAGATATTTAAGCATAAGTACTTTTGTAATTTTTCTTGTAGAACCCGTGGGCTCTGTGGCACCTAAAGTCGATACTCGGGATGAGTTTACATTTGCGCGAACTCAGCTTGGTTTATCCAAGGCGATCATTTGCCCAGCCCAGTCGTACCCCATGCCATCATTTAGGTAATTTGCTCAGCCCAACGTTCAGGCCACATTTCCTATAGAGGTCTATTGACATACTATTAAATTCTGCTCACAGAACCCGTCGGCAGCGTAGCCCCTAAAGTTGATATCAAAGATGAAATTAACTACGCTCGCGCAGCTTTGAATCATAGTCTGGCCATAGTTTGCCCAGCTCAATCCTATCCTGTTCCAACCTTTAGGTAAGCCCCGCTCAGCATTCAGGCAGTTTATTTCGAAGCCTCCTGGCTATTTGGTTAAGGTTCTAGCATATTACAGAGCCCGTGGGCAGTGTTGCACCGAAAGTTGATGCTAATGATCGCATTAAATGGGTTGATAAACCTGAGGGTATATCCCTGAGCTTACTTTGTCCAGCCCAGTCGTATCCAACGCCCGCTGCACGGTAAGATTCGCCACCATCAAATTTTCAGGCAGTTTTCATTAGAGCATTCGCTGTAGTAGTTAAAGATTTTGAAATTGCTTGCAGAACCTGTTGGTAGTGTGGCACCGAAGGTGGATGTTAAGGATCGTATAACATGGCTTGATAAGCCTACGGGGGAAGACTTAAACTTGCTTTGTCCCGCGCAGTCGTATCCCATGCCTGCGTACAGGTACGACTCACAGGCATATTTAGGCAGTTTTCCAAATGTTATCTATACTTCAATTCGATCCATTAAAGTCGCTTGCCCAATCAAACTGTTTCAGAACCCGTCGGGAGTGTGGCGCCTAAGGTAGACATGCACGATAAAATGGACTTCGTCATAAAAAGTTCAAATACTTCCTTGAATCTGTTCTGCAAAGCACAAGGCTATCCCATGCCAGCCTTTAGGTACAATTAATCGAATCTACAATTAACCCTAATCGTATTCAGGCAGTTGTACCCCTTAGCTATATACACTCGATTCACATGCTCCTTTTATTGTTGTAGAGCCTATTGGCACTGTGGAGCCAAAAGTTGATTTGAAAGATAAAGTTGCAATATCCTAATTGCCTAATCTGTCCTGCGCAATATATTGTTAATCTTATGTCCCAATTGAACCCCCAACAGAACCTGTGGGATCTGTTGCCCCTAAGGTGGACATGAACGATAAGCTAAAGTTCTCTTCAAAGGCCTTAAATTCGTCGCTAAGTATTTTGCGTCCAGCTTAAAGCTATCCAATGCCCTCATTTAGGTGAGATTCACATTCAGGCAGTTCCCTATATTGAAGTACTATGCCATCAAATTGGTTAAATGCAGGATGTCCTTACCAATCTCCTTTGCAGAACCCGTTGGCTCTGTTGCACCGAAAGTCGATATTAATGATAAAGTCAAAATAGCCATCATCAGATCGGATGACTCCTTAAGTTTGGTGTGCCCAGCTCAGGGTTACCCAATGCCGGCGTTTAGGTAATGGACAGTCGAGTACCTTTGAGCCGATGCAGTGATAGTTTTTAGTCTATTCTGAACAGAGGAAATATTTGTGTTTCGAATATTTGCAGAACCAGTTGGCTCAGTCGCGCCCAAAGTAGAAATTAAGGATAAAGCTGGCATATTTTTAGCCAGTTCTGAAAACTCTTTAGCCTTGCTCTGTCCCGCGCAGTCATATCCAATGCCCGCTTATAGGTAATGCCTTGCCTGTAAGAATCATGAGTTTAACCATCCCAATATTAGGGCAGCTTTAGATTTGGGAGTAGTTTATGTTAATGCCTTAATGACTTATATTTGCAGAGCCTGTGGGCAGCGTAGCGCCCAAAGTAGAAATCAAAGATAAATTGGGAATTTTTCTGGCCAAATCCAACGAATCCATGGCTCTGTTATGTCCGGCACAGTCCTATCCCATGCCAGCCTTTAGGTAAGGCCCTAAGCTAGTCTTCTGTCGCATATCCCCCATTTGCATTCAGGCTGCTATGTAGCTGTAGGGTATATTTAAGTAAAGTCAATATCGCTTACAGAGCCGATAGGCAGTGTTGCGCCTCGGGTAAATCGCAAGGATGAGTTCAACCATGATCGCATAAGCAGCACACAGACCATAGCCATACAATGTCCCGCCCAATCGTATCCTGTGCCAGCCTATAGGTAAATCGAGTCGAGTATCCTTCGCCTTGCAGCTCTAGTTGTTAAGAGATACTCTGTGTATTTAGTCGGTAGTCTTCTACATGCTTTTTATCCTGTGCCTCATTTTGCAGAGCCTGTGGGCAGCGTGGCACCACGTGTCAACAAACAAGATGGCCTGACACGCGACAGCATTCGACTTGGCCAAACCGTTGCCATCTTTTGTCCCGCGCAGGCCTATCCAGTGCCCTTCTATAGGTAATTGTGCGTCCAAAGTTCTCCAATTATAGCTCAGGCGAAGCAAAGTCTTCAAGCATCATTGGCTACAAATTGTAATTAGCCATAAGCCTTTAGCTCCCATCCCCCGCTCAGAGTCGCATGATTAAGCCCATTCATAACGGGCTGGTCAAACAATGACACGCAATAGTTGTGATGGGTTGAGCCCCCATATTGTTTCCGCACCCCTCCCAAAAACTTGACTACAAATTTCTATGGCCCTTGCCGAACCCATTTAAGCAGTTTTCAAAGTTCGCAACTTGATCCCGTTTTGTTGTTGTTTTACTTTAATAAGTTGTTCAATTTAAGAGCCCGTTGGTAGCGTGCCGCCCAAAATTAGCATCGGGGAGCGACGCAAGGATGCCGAGGTGCCCTTGAAGGGAGATCTGAGCATATTTTGTCCAGCACAGTCCTATCCAGTGCCAGCCTATAGGTAAGAGGGTGCCCAAGCCTAAAACAAAAGCAGTTTTCATTTAGTACGTGGGAGTAGTCTATTTTAAGCATTTATCAGAATATAAAATTGGTTTTCATAGAACCCGTTGGCTCTGTCGGGCCCAAAATAAGTGTTGGTGAACGACTTAAAGATGCGGCAGCTCAACTCGGCTCTACGTTTACACTCTTTTGCCCAGCACAATCCTATCCAGTGCCGGCCTTTAGGTAAATTCCTGTTGAGGCTCCTGTATCTCTGTAACATTCAGGCAGTTTCTCAATTCAAATTATTGATGATAATCAGCTTAATGTTAACGTTTTCTTAGAACCCGTTGGCAGCGTAGCGCCTAAAATCAGTGTTGAAAATCGTCTTAAAAACGCCGAGGCTCATTTAGGCGGCAGTTTTACGCTCTTTTGTCCTGGCCAAGCTTATCCAATGCCATTTTTTAGGTAAATCCATAGTTCAGGCAGTTTTAGTGCTTAAGACGTTTACCTTCCACTTTTAACGCTTATATATTGTAATTCAATGTCTCTAGAACCTGTAGGCACTGTGGGTCCACGGTTAACCTCAGGCGATAAGACCCGCAATGTGGATGTTTCATTAACAGGCAGTTTTACTTTGCTCTGTCCCGCCCAGGCCTATCCTGTGCCATTTTTTAGGTAAGACTCAACCGCAACCAACTTCAAAAGGCATTCAGACAGTTTCCGATTAAGCCCTATAACACCTATGTAGTTTTTACATCATACATTCCGCTGTAATTTTCAGAGCCCATTAGCGGCGCAGCTCCCCGAGTCGCCCTGATACAGAAAAACAATCTGGAATATGTTTCTGTGCAAGATACAGTGGCCATAGTTTGCCCAGCACAGGGCTATCCAGTGCCTGCCTTTCGGTAAGGTTAAAGTAAAATCACCCTTCTATAACTAATCAGGCGGATTTCAGTTATTATATTCATTTTCTTTTGGTATTTCTTAAATGTAAATGATTTTTTCCCTTTAGAGCCTATTAGCAGCGCTGTGCCCAAAGTTGTTTCCCTGGCCAAATTTGATATGAAGACTTACGCTGGTTCAAGCACTTTGTCCTTGCTGTGCCCTGCTCAAGGTTATCCAGTACCAGTCTATAGGTAATAGCTCATGGTCTAGTGCCCAACATTTCAGGTGGTTTAGATAGTTTATCTTAGCTCTATGTTTAGTTTGAATTGATTTTTCAGAGCCTGTCTCGAGCACTGCTCCCAAAGTGCCGCCACTTCAGTCGCGTCCCTTAATTGTGGCTGGTCACTCGAGCATTTCCATATTGTGCCCAGCTCAGGGCTATCCCGCGCCTGGTTTTCGGTAAGCTTTTTTTATTTGTTCAGCTCTATTCACCAACATTTAGGCTGTATATTAAGCTTAGGTCAGGTTTCCTCCAATTGATTATAAAATTTCGTTGCCATTTTCCAGAGCCCATTGCCAGCAGTCCGCCCAAGATAAATGCACTGACGTATAAGCCCAACACGGTTCAATTCCATTCTGCCACTGCAATTCTTTGTCCTGCGCAAGGTTATCCAGCTCCTAGTTTTAGGTGCGTTAATATATAAGTGGGGGAGCTTAAAGGGTGTTTTTCTAAACCAACATCAGGCCAGAGATTATTTTTTTTTAAATTATTTTTCTCGAACAATTCACAGAACCCATTTCAAGCACAGCCCCAAGAACGCCAGCCCTGGTCCAGAAACCTCTCGAACTGCATCAGAACTATTCGATTTCATTGCTTTGTCCAGCACAGGGCTATCCAGCGCCTAGTTTTCGGTAAGCCGAAACTGTCAGGTTCCCAACATTCAGTTAGGTTGAAGTTTTTTGACGTTGTACAAGATTTCTGTTGATTATTTAGAGCCCGTGGGCGGCAAGGCACCCACTCTGCTCTCCAACGACATCAAACGCTCTTGGATCGAACGCATGCTGTCCACCAATTTGGCGCTTTTTTGTCCCGCTCAAGCTTATCCAGTGCCCGCATTCAGGTTAGAATAGTTAAAGAATAGAAAAAAAAAACTGAGAGGTAGCAATTGCGATCAACCTTTATGGGACTTCAGTCAGTTTCTTTTTGCTTTTTTTTGCAGAGCCAGTTTCAAGCACGGCGCCACGAATACCTTCGATAATGAGTAAACCCTTTGAGCTGCACTTGGGCACAGATATATCGCTGCTTTGCCCAGCTCAGGGTTATCCAGCGCCAAGTTTTGGGTAAAATAATTGTCTTGTATGCCCTATATCAACATTCAAAGGTTTCTGCTAGATAGTTCCTAAATTCCTGTTCCCACACAGAACCCGTTTCGGCCAAGGGTCCCACTCTCTCCATTGATACGAAATGGTCTGGGATTGAGCGGCAGCGCGGCATAGATATCGTGCTGCTGTGCCCGGCGCAGGCATTTCCTGTTCCTATCAGCAGGTTAGTCAGAAACCCGCAACACAATCGGGGCACAATGCGTGCCTTTATTTATGCATGAGGCGTGTGAACTTTAACCCCGAGCGAGAGGCCAAACGTTGGTTCATTCATAAAATGTGCACACAGACATACGTCAAATAGGCGCAAGCACACTCATAAAAAGTAAGCTAAATAAACAAATCGTAGCCGGTGGCTGCGGGCGAATTCATAGAAAAGCGCCGCAAAAGGCAAATCAAATGCAGCTGCCGCCCCCCTCCCCAACACATACTTGTGTGTGTCGATGGTTTTGCGCTTGTGTGCGTGTCTGTTTGTAAACAACAGCTGATGCGACTTGTGTGCGCTCTCTCATGCTCTCTTTTCCAGTGCGCATGCTCGCGATCCACACGAAATTTCCCAAACAATTGCCCCTTCGTGCGCGCACCGTTTGTTTGTGTGGATTGTGTGGACTGCATGCGTCTCGCTCGCACACCGGTTTGTTGAATGAACGCACGTTTCTGGGTCAACTTTCGCTTGTTGGCTTTGGCTCGGCTCTTGCCCGCCCACCTGTTGCCGCACACATACGCAAGGTGCGCATGCCCCAACGAGGCGCGTAGCTGTTGTTATTGTTGTCGGTATTTCGTTAACCTTAAGCTTAACATTGACCCCAATTAAATATGCATTGTGCGCGTCTGTTGTTGCCGGCTTTTCCTCTTCTTCTGTTACTTTTCGAGTTTATGTCTGCAAAGTTCAGCGCCTTTGGGGGTTGCGTTAGCTTGTGCCGTCTGTGTCAACAGGTCACGTGCAAAGTGCACGTACATACAAAAGAGGTCAAAGTTGAAGTTTTTTTAACTGTCTGAAGTTGGCAAATGCATTATTTTTATTGCTTGCGTGTGACTTTTGTCTGACTTTTTTTTACTTCTGGAGCTTGCTTTTACACCTGTTGGCAATACTTGGCCACAATTTCACTTTTTCATTTTGGGTGAGGTGCAACGGTTAAAGGGCGCAAGCAGCAGGCTTCCCATTAATTTAGGCAGTTTCGTAAGCTCCGATTAAATTATCTCAAATTATAACTAAATGTCAAATGTAGTTATTGCTTGATGTAACTGACATATGCCCTTCAGGTGTTTTCATATTCAGTACAAATTTAATGTACTCATAACAATGACTAATGCCTAATGCTCAAAGTCATTGATAGAAAATATGTTGCTCACAAAGTGGCGATTACCAAAAGTAGAGGAAAGTTCCGCACTACATTAAATTTGATATAGTTGATATAGTATAAGCGGACTCTTAACGTTATCTTGCGTAACTTCAAAATGATAACCTTTATTTTCTCAGAGCCCATTGGTTCAAAGGCGCCGGCTGTGCCCACGGGCGTGCAGACATTCCAGCAACATGTTCCATTGGGCTTCAGCTTTGCGATGCTCTGTCAGGCTCAGGCATTTCCAGTGCCTGTTTTTAGGTAATCCGAGCGTAGTACCTACCACCCAACTTTCAGTCAGTTACTTCTTACTCCTAACAAAACATAACGCGTTGTCCGATATATCTCAAGAACCTGTTGGCTTCAAGGCGCCCAGTTTTCCCAGCGTTGCCTCAACATTTACCATACATGCTCCCCAGCATAACAGCTTGGCCTTGACCTGTGAAGGCCAGGCATACCCGGTGCCAGTATTTAGGTAATTGGAACAGAGAACTCGTCAGTAAACTGTTGTCTTAGTCGGGGGCTTGGACCAACGCTTGTCAACTGGTTCTATTGGCTCTATGGAAACATTTTTATTATGGCATTGATTAATTTTATTTTAGAGCCTGTCGGCGCAAAGGCACCCACTTTTTCGAGCGACTCCAAGGGCAGCATATTTGAGCGTTCCATTAATGCTAGTTTTGCCTTGTTGTGTCAGGCACAAGCCTTTCCCGTGCCCATCATTAGGCAAGTTTAAAGAGTTATCTTTACTATCAGGCAGTTTTCCGTGCTATTTGAGGAACAAAATATTTATCATGCCATGACTTTGCAGAACCCATTGGCTCCAGGGCTCCCACCTTTTCGACGGACTACAACTCTTTTTCCTATGCACGCGCCGTGGGTCAAAGTTTCGCTTTGCTGTGCCAGGCGCAGGCATTTCCAGTACCCGCCATGAGGTAGACTCAAGTCTATGTTTGCTTTAAAGTAATTCAGGCAGTTTTCGTATTCTATTTAGCGTCCATTATGCTTATGTATGCCATTTGCAGAACCCATTGGGGCCAGAGCGCCAACCTTTTCAACTGATTCCAATTCGTTCTCATATACCCGAGGCGTGGGTCAAAGCTTTGCGCTGCTTTGTCAGGCTCAAGCGTATCCTGTGCCTGCAATGAGGTACTACTCCCTTTGTTTAACACTTCTCGAAACTATCAGGCAGTTTTCAATAGTTAACCTATTTTAACCCATGTTCTGACAACTTAAATTTCGAAATTTCCAGAACCTGTCGGTGCGAAGGCGCCAACATTTGCTAGCACTTCAAAAATCTCTAGTTTGCTCGGCCCTAGCTCAAGCGATATAGTCTTGCTCTGCCAGGCTCAGGCATATCCGGTGCCGTTTATTAGGTAAACGTAAGACAGTTTTCGATTAATCCTACAAATATTAGCATTGCCAGCTGGCTTTTTGTTTGAATCGTATTCCGGAAATAATCTTTTATTTTGGCCGTGTATTTTTAGAGCCTGTCAGCGCCAAAGGCCCCACTTTCGCAACCGATATGAAAAGCTACACATTTGTGCGGCAATATGGGCAAAGTTTCGCACTTCTTTGTCAGGCTCAGGCGTATCCTGTTCCCCTGATCAGGTAGCCTTAACATAGCTCTAAGTATTCATCAACCAGTTCAGCCAGTTTTCCACTCTTATCTTATTGTCCATAAAATTTTTATAATCTCTTGTAGAGCCCATTGGGGCAAGGGTACCCAGTTTCTCAGGCGAGTCGAAAAGCTTTACATTTGTCAAGGAGATCGCGACTAGCTTTGCCTTACTTTGTCAGGCTCAAGCGTTTCCCGTACCCATCATACGGTTAGTTTTACAATAAATCAACAATCAGGCAGATTTCAATTAGCTTTCTATAATCCTGATCGGCTGTCAAAAATGATTTGCAGAGCCCGTGGGCAGTGTGGCACCAAAGATTTCCGGTGATCGTTTACAGGAAATAACAATAGCAGCTGCCAACGATTTGGCCATTTTGTGCCTAGGTCAATCGTATCCAACACCAGCATTTAGGTAATATTTGTACAGTCTCGATATTCAGCCAGTTTTATGTGGTTATTTCTGCCAATAAACCAGACTTGATAATCGCATTTATTTCAGAGCCCGTTGGTAGTGTAGCGCCCACTATATCGGGTGATCGTTTGCAGGAGCTAACTCGCAAGAAGGGTCACAGCTTTTCCATACTATGCCAGGGACAAGCATATCCCATGCCTGCTTTTAGGTACTCATTCCTCCATTCAAATGTTTTAGACTTATCGTTCAGGCAGTTTATACAGATTTCGCAGTAACATTTTGGACTTGTCAACTTTACAGAACCTATTGGTCATGTTAAGCCGCGCATAGCTGTCAAAAGCATAGAAATCAATGAGGTTCCCTTGACTGAAACATTTGTAGGCCATTGTCCGGGGCAGGGCTATCCAGTGCCCATTTATAGGTAGATGTCTTTTTCGTAGGGCGTTTGTCTATCAGTTAGGAACTTTTTCCCCAATCCCTAAAGTGGCGCACAGAATAAGCAAACGTTCCGAGCACAACTCACAGCCAGGGTAAGTATTTTCGGTATATTTGACAGCGCCAAAATTCAGGTAAGTATTCCAGTTCAAGCTCCAAGCTGCGAGTGTTATTAGCTTCCCTAACACTCTGTGTGACGTTTGCTCGTTTTGTGCCCGCTCTCCCGCTGCCAACTTGAAGCGTTTGAATCGCGTCGACTAATATGTGCCTCTCGTTTCAGATGGTACAAATTCATTGAAGGAACCACCCGTAAACAGGCTGTGGTGCTGAATGATCGCGTCAAACAGGTTTCGGGCACACTCATCATCAAGGACGCCGTTGTCGAGGATTCGGGCAAATATTTGTGTGTGGTCAATAACTCGGTTGGCGGCGAAAGCGTTGAGACTGTCCTGACCGTAACCGCGCCGCTCTCAGCTAAAATCGATCCACCCACGCAAACAATTGACTTTGGACGTCCCGCCGTGTTCACCTGCCAGTACACCGGCAATCCGATTAAGACCGTTAGCTGGATGAAGGACGGCAAGGCCATTGGACACAGCGAGCCAGTTCTCCGCATCGAATCGGTTAAGAAGGAGGACAAGGGCATGTATCAATGCTTTGTGCGCAACGATCAGGAATCCGCAGAGGCTAGCGCCGAGCTAAAACTTGGCGGCCGCTTCGATCCGCCCGTCATCCGCCAGGCTTTCCAAGAAGAGACCATGGAGCCTGGTCCAAGTGTATTCCTAAAGTGCGTAGCCGGTGGCAACCCCACACCCGAGATCTCCTGGGAATTGGACGGCAAGAAGATTGCCAACAACGACAGATATCAAGTGGGCCAATATGTAACTGTAAACGGCGATGTGGTCTCCTATTTGAACATTACCTCCGTGCATGCCAACGATGGTGGCCTCTACAAATGCATTGCCAAATCCAAAGTGGGCGTGGCTGAGCACTCCGCCAAACTAAATGTCTACGGCTTACCCTACATTCGTCAGATGGAGAAGAAGGCAATTGTTGCTGGTGAGACCCTAATAGTCACATGCCCCGTGGCGGGTTACCCCATTGATTCCATTGTCTGGGAGCGCGGTAAGTGATGAGATGGCGATTTCAATATATATCGGTCGGTAAAACTCATATTTGTTCAGATAATCGCCCTCTGCCCATCAACCGCAAGCAGAAGGTCTTCCCCAATGGCACACTTATTATTGAGAACGTGGAGCGCAATTCGGATCAGGCAACTTACACTTGTGTGGCAAAGAATCAGGAGGGTTACTCTGCTCGTGGTTCGCTGGAGGTGCAAGTCATGGGTAAGTTAAGCATTTTGATTACTGCGCCAGCTTCTCTAAGGGAAGTTGCGCGCCATCTTATCTTCTTGGGCGGGTTGAATTTTCAGCATCGCGAAACCCTGCAACGCTGGTCGCTCTTTTCACTTCAATAAATTATCCGTCCAACCTTAGTGCCGCCACAGATAGTGCCCTTTGACTTTGCCGAGGAGGCCATCAATATGAACGATATGGTGTCGGCCACCTGCACGGTCAACAAGGGCGACACACCGCTCGAAGTGTATTGGACTACAGCACCGGAACCGAAGCTCGGCGTGGCACGTCTCATGTCAAACGATGGCATATTGATTACTAAGACGACGCAGCGCATCAGCATGCTGAGCATTGAGTCGGTCCATGCCCGCCACAGGGCCAACTATACCTGCGTAGCCCGCAATGCTGCCGGCATTGTCTATCACACGGCAGAGCTGCGTGTCAATGGTGATGCTCCTCTCTCTTCCACTCTCTCTCTCGATCCGCTTAGTAGTTGTGCATTTTTCTAGACCGATTGTTACGAGTAGTCTAACGTTATAATTTGTTAAACCCTCCAACCAATCCAAGTACTGCCTCAGATAGTGCCCTTTGACTTCGGTGAGGAGAGCGTCAATGAGCTGGACATGGTGTCCGCCTCCTGCACAGTCAACAAGGGCGATCTGCCCATCGATGTGGCTTGGACCAAGAACGGCGGTCGTGTCTATACCAACGATGGCATTGTGGTCACCAAAACCAGCACACGCATGAGCGTCCTAAGCATTGAATCCGTGCGAGCTCGCCACGCAGGCAACTACTCCTGCGTGGCCACCAACAATGCGGGCGAGAGCAGACATTGGGCCATCCTGGCCGTCAATGGTTAAGAGCTTTATTAGTTCGCTTGTTCAGTTTCAGCATCTTAAGCGTTTCATTTGCTTTGATTTTGTTCTTCCCAAAACCCACCCAGTTTTGCCTCAGATAGTGCCCTTTGACTTTGGCGATGAAAGCATCAATGAGCTGGACATGGTATCAGTTTCGTGTACTGTCAACAAGGGCGACCTGCCCGTGGATATATATTGGACCAAGAACGGAGGACGCCTCTATACCAACGACGGCCTGCTGGTCAACAGGAACAGCCAGCGACTGAGTGTCCTTAGCATCGAATCCGTGCGAGCTCGTCACGCGGGCAACTACTCCTGCGTAGCCACGAACAATGCTGGGGCCACCAGGCAATCGGCCATGCTGGCGGTCAATGGTTAATCCTTCAGTCACATGTTGCTTACATTCTACTTTCGTTGCTTTTGTTTGCTTTTACTTGATCAAAAATCCCAACCACCCAAACAGTTCTGCCCCAAGTGATGCCCTTTGACTTTGGGGAGGAGAGCATCAATGAATTGGACATGGTCTCAGCCTACTGCACAGTCAACAAGGGCGATCTGCCACTAGACATTGCTTGGACCAAGAACGGCGGGCGGGTCTTCACCAACGATGGCGTTGTTGTCACCCGCAACAGCCAGCGCATCAGCGTCCTAAGCATTGAATCCGTGCGAGCTCGCCACGCGGGCAACTACTCCTGTGTGGCCACGAACATTGCCGGAGAAACCAGGCAGTCCGCATTGCTGGCAGTCAATGGTTAAGCTTTAGTTCTGCTTGCAGTAGCTCCAGTTTATCCTTTAGTTTATGTTCAGTTCTGTCACCCAACCCGATCTGGTATTATTTATTTGTCAGTGCCACCATCAATTGCACCCTTCTCGTTCGGCGACGATCCCGTAAACACTGGCGAAAATGCTGGCGTTCAGTGCATGGTGCAAAAGGGCGATGTGCCAATAACCATCAAATGGACACTCAACTCGCGACCCATTATCAACGGCGAGGAGGGCATTACCATACTAAAGCTGTCACCAAAGACTAGTGTCCTCAATATAGCCGCCGTTGAGCAGTATCATCGGGGCATATTCAAGTGTATAGCCGAGAATATGGCAGGATCTAGCTATACCACATCCGAACTGAAAGTCAATGGTATATGGAAGCATATTGTGATCTTATAACTGATACCTGGTCCTAGCTTTATAAATTAGTTAACCCTTTTAAGTTCTTCATTTATAATTTGATACATTATCATCACAGTGCCACCCCATGTCCTGCCCTTTAGCTTTGGCAGTGAGGTCTTCAACATGGGCGATGTCTTGGGTATTAATTGTGTCGTGCTAAAGGGCGATTTGCCGTTGGAAATATATTGGAGTCTGAATAATGAGACCATTGAATCGGGACAGGATGGCTTCACGGTCATGCAGTTAAACAGTCGTACCAGTTATCTCAGTGTGGATACCCTCGAGGCCAAGCATCGTGGGGCCTATAGCTGCATCGCCCAGAATCAGGCGGGTCGGGCTATATATGCCGCTGATTTGCAAGTTAATGGTGGGTCGTTAAATAGCTTCAAAGTATTCTTCTTTCCTTGCCGCCTGCTTCTATTGCTTTCCTACTTATTAACAATATTCTGGTTTATTCGGTGGTACTGAGCTAAACCGTGTGTGCTGAATAGGGACGAGCTAGACAAACTAAAGTGGAGAAACCATAAACATTTTTTTTTCTAACTCAGTTGCACCACAGATAAGTTCGTTTTCCTTTGGGGATGAGCCACTAAATCGTGGTGAGGTGGCCAGTGTAACTTGTGTGGTGCCGAAGGGCGACTTGCCCCTGGATATATACTGGACTTTAAATTCGGCTCTGATAGTCAATGGTGAGCTCGGGTTCACCATAGTGCGACTCAACAAGCGTACCAGTTCTCTGAACGTGGACTCCTTGGAGGCCGCACATCGGGGAAGTTATAAATGCATAGCCAATAATTCGGCTGGCTATGCTGAATATGTTGCCATACTAGAAGTGAATGGTTCGTCATGTTGATAGAAATCGAATTAAGTTATATTTAATTATTGGTTGTTTTATTTGATACTCACCTCTTTTGTTGTCCCGACCCCCATCAAAAAAGTGCCTCCACAAATACAACCATTTGACTTTGGCATCGAGCCCGCCAACACTGGCGAAATAGCTGGTATATTTTGTATGGTACCGAAGGGCGATTTGCCCATGGAAATGCGCTGGACCCTGAACTCTGCTCCCATTATAACGGGTGAGCATGGCTTCTCCTTGTCGCGTCTGAATCCACGCACCAGCTCGCTGAGCATTGACGCACTGGAGGCTCGACATCGCGGACTGTACAAATGCATAGCCACAAACAAGGCGGGCAGCGCCGAATATAGCGCTGAATTACATGTGAATGGTTTGTGCGGAAGTCGTGGAAGTTATTAGGATCATAATGCACCTAGCTCATATACATTTTAATTATTTTATGTTGTTCCATTTGTTTGATTTGTGTGAACTAACACCACAACTAACCCCTTCAAGTGCCACCGCAAGTGCTGCCCTTTAGTTTTGGCGAGGCGGCAGCCGACGTGGGCGACATCGCCAGCGCGACTTGTGTGGTGCCCAAGGGGGATTCACCCTTGGATATACGCTGGTCCTTAAACTCAGCGCCCATCATTGATGGCGAGAACGGCTTTAGCTTGGTGCGCTGGAATCAGCGAACGAGCATGCTGAATATCGATTCGCTGAATGCGTTCCATCGCGGTGTTTACAAGTGTACGGCCAGCAATGAGGCTGGAAGCAGCGAATCTGTTGCTGAATTGCAAGTCAATGGTTTGTTTGCCCTGATAAGATACTAAATTAGTCAACATACCGAACTATGCTTAAGTAGCTAGCACTAAATTATAATCGCTAAATTCGGAGTTTTGTGTTGGAGCAATGAATTTACTTGAAAGCATTCAAGACTGCTGAAGGCCCATAAATTGTTGTTGTGTTTCGTGTAGTTATCGAGCTGTTTTGTCTAGTTTTGAGCTTTTCTATATTCCGTCCAGTACCGCCACAAGTAATGCCCTTTGTATTTGGTGATGAGCCCTCCAACTACGGGGACAGCACTGCCGTCCAGTGCATGGTGTTCAAGGGGGATACACCGCTGCAGCTGCACTGGACCCTGAATGGACAGCCCATAACGAACGAGAATGTGGGCATACGAATTATAAAAATGTCACCGAAATTGAGTTCATTGAGTATCGACTCCATCAATGGTCATCATCGCGGGCTCTTTAAATGCATTGCCAGTAATGCGGCGGGCAGCGCTGAGCAAACAGCCGAACTAGTTGTTAATGGTTCGATCTATATTTAACCTTGTGATCTGATCAATTATTCGTAGTTTATTTTTTCGTTTATACCTTGATACTTTGATTTTCAAACCCCAACCGCAAACATCCCACAGTACCCCCGCAAATTAGACCCTTTGACTTTGGCATTGAGGCATCCAACTCTGGCGAGACCATGGGCATACAATGCACTGTCATCAAGGGGGATCTGCCCATTGAGATCAGCTGGGCGCTGAACAATCAAGCGCTTACTAGTGGCGACTGGGACGTGGTTATTGGCCGTATGTCTAGCAAATCGAGCACCCTCAATATTGACTATATAGCTGCCGAGCATCGGGGTATCTACACCTGCCGAGCTCGCAATCGAGCTGGCGAAAGCAGCTACAGTGCCGAGCTGAAAGTCAACGGTGACCTTTAACAGATACCAATAGACAATAAGTATTAAGATTACTTTTCTTGATTTCTTTGTAATTCCGTTTGGTTTGCCATGTCCACTCCCAATCCTGACCCAACTCCTCTGGCAGTACTGCCCAGCATACATCCATTTAGCTTTGACGCCGACGCCAATGAGGGCGACAGTGTGCAATTGACCTGCCACGTGGCCAAGGGCGATCTGCCCTTGAGAATACGCTGGACCCACAACGACTTGCCTCTGTTCCCACATCTGGGCGTGATGGCCAGCAAAATAGGCGAACGCATTAGCCTTCTGACCGTGGAGACCGTCAAAGCGGTGCACTCGGGCAACTACAGCTGCGTGGCGAGCAACACTGCAGGGAACAACAGCTACGCCGCGGAGTTGTTTGTCAATGGTCTATCTACGATTTATTTAGCATTTCAGGATCTTTTATTTGCACATTCATTTTGGTTCCTAACTTCCGCCTAACACTTTACACTCTTTCATACATTGAACCCAGTACTGCCGCAGATAGTGCCATTTGCGTACGACGATGTGATCAATACGGGCGACTCCATTGACTTGTTTTGCCAAATTCAAAAAGGAGATCGTCCCATTAACGTGCACTGGAGCTTTGAGCGCAGTGCCAGCGACAGTGATGCCAGCGGCGATATGCTCCAGCCGCAAATGCGCACAAATCGCATCAGCAGCAAGACCAGCATGTTGTCCATCCAGAGCGCAAGTCCAGCCCATACGGGCACCTACACATGCATCGCCAGCAATGCGGCGGGCACGACCAGATACGGCGTCAACCTGACTGTCAATGGTATTCTTCGCTTCGATTCGATTCGATTAATGGGGTAGTCTAGTGTCACCTTCGGGAGTTGGTTGTGGTTGCGTTTAACGAGCTAAGTTCGTTGCCTAACAGACCTAGTTTGATTTGATACTAATCCAGCTAATCCAGCGATAATGGAAATACTTACATCTATCTACATACATACTTCTTAACCTGTCTATCTACACCTATGCTAACCATGGTCCCAACTGCTTTTAAGTGTCACCCAAGATCGCACCCTTCGACTTTGGCGAGGAGCCACTGAACTACGGGGAGCCCGCCTCGGTGCAATGCACCATTCTAGGTGGGGATCTGCCCATTAATGTCACCTGGCTTCTAAACAATGCCACCATTGATAGCTACCATGACATTTCTTTCTCTCGCATTGGCAAACGGATCAATGTTCTATCCATCGAGTCGGTGGCCGCTCACCACGCCGGCCTCTACTCCTGTCATGCCCAGAACAAAGCGGGCTTGACAGCCCACTCGGCGCGTCTGATTGTGAATGGTTTGTCAGCCGACAGATTGAGAATCTATTAAACTGTTTAGCATCTAAATTAATTTGCCTGAATTACATTTAAGTTTTTGGTTTAATTTTTTTGAATTCGAATTCCCACTCATGTCCAGTGCCTCCCAAGATAACACCCTTTTCCTTTGGCTCGGAGCCCATGAATTTCGGTGAGCCTGTGTCGGTGCATTGCACCATCTCGGGCGGCGATTTGCCTGTTTCGGTCATCTGGACACTGAATCGCCATCCGCTACTGCCGGAACTGGAGATATTCACAGAAAAACGTGGCCAGCGCATACACAACCTAATGATCGATGCCATTGAGGCGAAGCACGCGGGCAATTATACGTGCATTGCCAGCAATTCAGCGGGTCGTGCTGAGCATTCAGCTGAGCTCATTGTCAACGGTGCGTGGCCACAAAAGTTTATAGACCTACGAGTATAAAAACATCTACTTGGAGACTCTTTCTATACCCTTGCAGTGTTGGAGTATTGCAACTGCAAGGGTATATTCGCTTCGGTGCACCGAGGAATCAAACTGTAGTTGTTCTCATTGCCATCCTTCCATGTCCCCCTACTTACATACTATATTCTGCAGTGTTGTGTGCTGTTGTATTATGTGTCGTATATCAGAGAGTCGAGCTTACAAAATGAAATCGCAAATGATACGTAATTTGAGAAACCTCTGTTTAGCTGTACCCCGCATAAGCCCGTTCTCCTTTGGGGATGAATCCATGAGCTATGGTGAATTTGTGAATGTGCAGTGCACTATATCGGGCGGAGATTTGCCCGTAAACATTACCTGGACACTGAATGGCAAGCCCTTTGAGGATTACCTAGAAATACTGACAACCAAGCGAGGCAAACGCATCAACGAGCTGACCATCGAGGCGGTCTCGGCCAAGCATGCGGGCAACTATTCCTGCATAGCCGAGAATCGAGCGGGTCGTGTTAACCACACGGCCGAACTAAAAGTGAACGGTTAATACTCTGCGTTATCTAAACATGTAGAATAATTATTTTGGTTTAATTTATTTAATCCTGCCCCCACCTCTGTTAATCAATCTTCATCTTAAGTTGCGCCCAAAATTGCCCAATTCGACTTTGGGGAGGATCCCTCAAACTTTGGCGAGTCGGCGAGCGTGCAATGTCTGGTCACCTCGGGCGACTTTCCTGTTAGTTTTGCTTGGCTGTTCAATGGACGCGAAATCAGTGAGAATGTCTACGACGTGTCGATGGTGAAGTTGGGCAAGAAAATCAGCGCACTCTCAATTGACTTTGTGCGCGATCATCACGCGGGCAACTACACCTGCGTGGCCGTCAATAGGGCCACTTCGGTGAACTACACCGCCGAGCTGGTGGTGAATGGTACACAAAAGCCTGTCAACTGTCAACTGCATTATTTTTTGTTTTTATCTTCTTCTTATTTTGTTGCCTATTACCCGAACCAACCTTTCCCAATCAAGTACCCCCCAAGATTGCACCTTTTGACTTTGGCAATCATGCCGTTAACTTTGAGGAGTCGGTGTCGGTTAATTGTCTCATCTACCTGGGCGACCTGCCCATGGATATCACATGGCTCTTTAACGGTGCGCACATTCAAGCCTACACAGGCGTGTCCATAGTCAAGGGAGGCAAGAAGGCGAGCATCCTGACAATAGATTCGGTACATGCGGGTCATGCAGGCAATTACACTTGCAAGGCGCGCAACGATGCGGACTCAGCGGAGTACACGGCCGAGTTGATTGTGAATGGTATACATAGTGATATATGTGGGCATCAATTGCATGATCTATGATTTTTCTTTGACTTTTGCTATGATTTTCGTTCCGTAACACACACGATTCTACCCACAGCTCCGCCCAAAATAGCGCCCTTTGATTTCGGCGGAGCACCGGCTAACTTTGAGGATTCAGTCTCTGTCAATTGCTTGGTAACCTCGGGTGACCTGCCCATTGAAATTGAATGGTTGTTCGAGGGCTTGCCGGTCAACTATGCTGCTGGTATTTCGGTGCTCAAAGGTGGCAAGCGAACAAGCCTCCTGACTATCGACTCGGTGCATGCAGGACATGCGGGCAACTACAGCTGCAAGGCGAAGAATAAGGCTGCCAGCAGCGAATTCTCAGCAGCCCTCATTGTCAATGGTTGGCACGAGCATGACATCTATTATATCTATATCTTCTATAAAAGTTCTGTTTGATTTAAAGACTTATTTCTTACTATTGTTGGATCCCCTTTATCCTTTCTGCTGCTCCCAAGTACCACCCAAAATAACACCCTTTAGCTTTGGGGAAGAGCCCGCAAATGTTGAGGACTCTGTCTCGGTGACATGTTTGATCTCGAGCGGAGACTTACCCATTGACATCGAATGGTTGTTCAATCACTACGGCATCAGTTCGTACTCGGGTATAATGGTCATGAAGGGCGGCAAGAGGAACAGCGTCCTGAGCATCGACAATGTGCATGCCAGCCATGTGGGAAATTACACATGTCGTGCCAGGAACCAGGCAGCAGCCGTCAATTATACAACCGAACTGATAGTGAATGGTATTTAGCAAAAGGCCACTGCTACAGAGACTCGTATTTCATTTTATTTTTGTAGCTACTATTCCGTTGAAAATATCTTTTTGTTTTATATGTAACACACAACTGCATTATTTTCGTATCCAAAGCACCGCCCAAAATCACGCCCTTCACTTTCGGAGAGGAGCCTACAAATGTTGAGGATTCAGTCTCGGTAACTTGTCTGATCTCCAGCGGCGACTTACCGATCGATATCGAATGGTTTTTCAATGACTATGGCATCAGCTCGTACTCGGGCATAAACGTAGTGAAGGGCGGCAAGCGTAACAGTATGCTGAGCATTGATAATGTCCAGGCTCGACATGCCGGACAATATAGCTGCAAGGCTAAAAATCACGCGGCCGCTGTAAATTATACTACGGAGTTGATTGTGAATGGTATTTTGTAATATTAGCTGGAAATTACTTTTGCTATTTGTATTCAGTTTCATTTGATTTGCCCCCGACACATTCTCATGACACACCCAACTCTTTGCTTAAAGTACCGCCCAAGATAACGCCCTTTGATTTTGGAGAGGAGCCCACTAATGTGGAGGACTCGGTGTCCGTAACGTGTCTCATCTCCAGTGGCGACCTGCCCATTGAAATTGAGTGGTTATTCAACGACTACAGCATCAGTTCCTATTCGGGCATAACTGTTGTCAAGGGCGGCAAGCGCAGCAGTGTCCTGGGTATCGACAATGTACAGGCCCGCCACGCTGGGACGTACAGTTGCCGGGCCAAGAATCACGCGGCTGCCGTTAATTATACAGCTGAGCTCACTGTGAATGGTATTCGCATACTTGATTATAAAAATATATTGCATATAGATTTGATTTCTTCTTATTTAAAGCCGATTCACTTTTCATTTTCTTGATATTGAATATTACCCCGAAGTCCCTCCCAAAATCACGCCCTTTAACTTCGGAGAAGAGCCCACAAACGTCGAAGATTCCGTATCGGTCACTTGTCTAATCTCTAGCGGGGACTTACCCATCGACATTGAATGGCTATTCAATGACTACGGCATCAGCTCGTACTCTGGCGTTACGGTCATGAAGGGCGGCAAACGGACGAGCATGTTGACCATAGACAATGTAAGTGCTCGTCATGCTGGCAAGTACAGCTGCCTGGCCAGGAATCACGCGGCTGCTGTCAATCATACAACAGAGTTGATAGTGAATGGTATATCAAAAGTTGTAGCCTTAATTTAGGAAATAAAACGTACAATTTCAATTATATTTTTATCTTAAGTTCTCCTTACCCAGTACATAATTCAAAGGGTATGAAAATCGAAGCCCCCCGACTTATTTCTAATATATTTTCATTCATGAAATTCCCCTAGCTCCCCCCAAATTAGCGCCTTTTGATTTCGGCGATGCGCCAGCTAACTTTGAGGACTCCGTTTCCGTTAATTGTTTGGTTTCCTCTGGTGACCTGCCCATCGATATCGAGTGGCTGTTCAACGGCCAGCCCATAAGCTTTGCCTCGGGCATTGCGGTCCTACGTGGGGGCAAAAGAACCAGCGTCTTGACCATAGACTCTGTACATGCGGGTCATGCAGGCAACTACAGTTGCAAGGCAAAGAATAGGGCGGCCAGCAGTGAATATTCGGCTGCCCTTATTGTGAATGGTTGTTAAATAATTAAATCTGTTGTCCGTGACTTGATGTATTTTTGATTTTGTTTCTAATGTTATCCATGCAACCTGACCTTATCCCATAAGTTCCACCCAAAATTACGCCCTTTGACTTTGGCGACGAGCCAGCGAATGTCGAGGATTCAGTGTCGATTATGTGTCAAATATCAACTGGAGATTCGCCCATCGACATTGAGTGGCTGTTCAATGACTATGGCATCAGTTCCTACTCGGGCATAAATGTCATAAAGGGCGGCAAGCGGAACAGTGTGCTCAGCATTGACAGTGTTCAGGCGCGGCATGCCGGCAGATACAGTTGTCGGGCCAGGAATCACGCGGCCGCCGTTAATTATACCACCGAGCTTATTGTGAATGGTATTTGGATCATGAGTAGTTACGACTTAAATAGATTTAATTTGGTTCTTTCAATTTTAATTTGATACACCCAAACAAAAAAACCCAACTAGAGAGCAGCCTATACTGTAGTAATATGTCCCTTTGAATTCTTTACTAGTTGCACCCAAAATAGCGCATTTTGATTTTGGCGAAGCGCCCGTAAATTTCGAGGATTCAGTTTCCGTGAATTGTCTGGTTAGCTCGGGTGACTTGCCGCTAGACATCGAGTGGCTCTTCAATGATTATCCCATCAATCATTATTCGGGCATTTCGACTTCCAAAATGGGCAAGCGCCTGAGTGTCCTCATGATCGATGCGGTCAATGCACGTCACGTCGGCAACTACACGTGCAAGGCTAGAAATCTGTGGGCCTCGTCAGTCTACACAGCCCAGCTCTTTGTCAATGGTACAGCGAGATTTGTACAGCACCTGAATGTAAATTTCGGTTTTTTTATTGGTTTTTTTTTCGTGTATTTCTTTAATAATTTACACCAACGAAATTGTAAGTCACAACAATAAACACAGAATGTGCATGATTGCTTTGGCTTTAGTTAATTGACGTGCTGGCTTCTTGTTTTGGCTTAAACCAAGTACTACGATTATAAATATTTATCATATGACTTAGGCAATAAGCTTGAGGGTACAAAAAACTTTACGAGCTTTACCTGAAACCACCTTACCTGTTACACCTTCTTTCCCATCTCCACTTTGATCAAGTGCCCCCGCATATAACACCCTTTGAGTTTGGGGACGAGCCAGCGAATTTTGGCGACTCGGTGACCGTGCAATGCACCATATCCAAAGGTGATCTGCCCGTGGATATATACTGGCTTTTCAATGACTATGCCATCAACGAGTACCATGGCGTGACCAGTTCTAAAATAGGCAAAAAGGTCAACGTTCTGACCATCGACTCCGTTAACGGCAACAATGCCGGCAACTATACGTGCCGGGCCCGCAACAGCGCCCAGACCGTGGAGTATACGGCGGCGTTGATAGTGAATGGTTGGCCATAGATTTGCTGTAGTTTTAGTTTTCACATAGTAGAGCTATTGTATTTACGTTAACTTTTGTGTTTTTCTTGTATTTTCTGTTGTGCTCATACCCAAAAAGTATTACCCCAAATAACGCCCTTTGCCACGAGCGCTCAGCCCACGCATCTGGGCCAGTATATAACTTACCAATGCACCCTCACCGAGGGCGATTTGCCCCTGAACATACGTTGGACGTTTAACAAGCAGCCGCTATTCAATGATGATGATCAGGATATACTTATAGCCAAAATGGGCAGACGCAGCAGCGTTTTGACCATCGAGAGCGTGGCGGCAAAGCATGCCGGAAACTACAGTTGCCATGGCGAAAATGCCGCTGGCAAAGCCTCCTACAGCACCCAGCTGAAGGTCATAGGTGCAGCGAAGACTCTATGCTAAATACCTAATTTAATTTCGTAGAATATTTTTGCATTCGCTCTCTTTTATTTTGCGCACTCTATTATTTCGGTTCTTTCCCATCCAAAAACGTTCAGTTCTGCCGCGCATCATTCCCTTCGCCTTCGAGGAGGGCCCCGCCCAGGTGGGCCAGTACCTAACGCTGCACTGTTCAGTGCCCGTCGGCGATCTGCCCATGCAAATCGAATGGACGCTAAATGGTCAATCGATCGGCGAGCAGCTGGGCATCGGCACCTCCAGCGTTGGCAGCCGCAGCAGCGTGTTGACCATTGAGGCCGTTGAGGCGCCACACGCTGGCAATTTCACGTGCCACGCCAACAATCTGGCTGGCCATCAGAGCTTCACCACGCTGCTCAATGTCTATGGTTAGGATGCGTATCCTAGAATTCAAGAAATTACCATATGAGCCATTAACCTGTCCGCCGTAGTTTGTTGCTACTAACCCAATGCGTCTACGATATTTCGGCTGCATGTATCTGTCTCTTTTTCGCTCTATATGTCTGTCTCTGTTTCTAGTCGCACCAAAAGGATTGCATGTACAATATAACTAAAATTATTGCACCTTCTTCAGCTCCATGTAAGAGTTCATTAGGCTGGCATATTTTAGGCAGATAGGTTTAGATTTGGATGAAAGCAGGTGATCAGCAGATCTACAGAACTGCCCGTCGCACCGATTCGAAACTCACGCAATTTCTCTAGTTTCACCTGAGTCCGGGGAAAGGATATTTGTTTAGATTGCTCCATCTTAAAGTTCATTTTATTATTATTTCTTTTAAATTTGCTCCAAAGTGCCACCAAAACTGGCGCCACTTCCAAACAATTCGCCGCTTTATGTGGGCGACTACTATCAGGTGACTTGCGCCGTAGTGCACGGAGATGCCCCCTTCAACATTACCTGGTACTACAATGGGCAACCGGCTGGGCAGCTGCCGGGTGTCATCATTCTGATGCATGGCCGGCGCAGCAGCTCTCTGAATATTGAGAGCGTGCAGGGCGGCCACGCGGGCAATTACACCTGCATGGGTGCCAATGGGGCCGGCTACACGATCGTCGAGACGAAACTCAGTGTCAAGGGTTTGTTTCATGTACAGCATTATGACTTGGCCTGGTAGTTGTAGCTCCTAGATAAAGCAGCAACTGTATAATATGCCCACTCTCTCTCTCTCTCTCTCTCATATGTGTTTCTCTGTGTTTGCCCTGGTGTCGGTTTGCATAAGCACAAATTGTATTATATGTTAACACTTACTCATGCACGGCTTTTGTGTGTCCCCCCAACCGCTCAGAACTGCCCCAAATTGAACAGTTCCATTTCAATGCCAACGGCGTCAACGGCGGCCAAGCGGTGCGTGTCATGTGCATGGTCACCTCGGGAGATCTGCCCATCGACATTTTCTGGCTGAAAGACGGACAGCCCCTGCTGCGCTCCATATACCACAAAATCGATGAGTATACGCTCATCCTGTCTCTGCGTCAGACAGCCATTAGCGACTCGGGAAACTACACGTGCGTGGCCAGCAATACGGCGGGTCTCGCCAGTCGCTGGTCTCTGCTGAAAGTGAAGGGTACATTCCTTTTTTTTGTATTGTTTTAATTTAAAGGTTAATCGTTTTTCTTTCTTTAAGATTTGTGTCCAAAAACAAAAGACAGTCTCCAAGCTTGTTAACTCAACTTAGTTTTTGATTTTCTGTCTTCGTGGGAGTTCGATCCCAAAACTTCGTGCTAAGTCTACCGACACTTAGTCCAGCCCGCGCTACTTAAGCAACTTACAAATTATCTCTGATTATTTCAATATGGAAAATATATTTTATAAATCAAAAGACTTAGGCAGCGAACTTGACAATATATACAGACAGTTCCTAGAATCTTTGGAAATGCATTGTCGACATTCATTATAGACTTGATCACGTTTGTTAACTGATGGGCTGTCAACCTTAGTAACACTTTTATTGCCTTTCACTGCCTTTTTGTTCGGCACTCTTGACGCTGCTCTAGAGCCGCCTCTGCTGGCCGCCCTGTCGCTTTCCACGTCCGTTTGTGATGTCAACGACTATGTGCAGCTCACGTGCATTGCCAGCAGAGGTGCCACGCCCATTCGATTTGAGTGGCGACTCAACGGGAGGCCATTGCACGACGACGATGACGACGCGGATGCCACCCAGGCGACGGTGGGTGAGCACTCGAGCCTGTTGTTGATCAACAAGGCGCAGGCCCACCATGCAGGCAACTACAGCTGCTCGGCCAGCAATCATGTGGGCGTGGCGCAGCGGCAGGCCAAGCTGACTGTCAATGGTAAAGTGGAATCAAGAATTTGGCGAAGAAATCAACGATTTTCTATTTCCCTTTAGCTAATCAAGATTTTCTCGAGTTTCGACTTTTGCATTTTTTGCTCTTTGGGCCAAAGACTATTTAAACGAGTTCGATTGAGGTCTTCCAACAAAGTTTTACCATCCAATTAGACACTGTATATAAGTACTTTTAATAAACACTCAACAACAAAAACCTCCCTCTCTCGGAATGCCATACAGACGCAATGTTAGTTCCGACCTAATCTTAACGCATCCGAATAAGCTCTTATATGGCAAAACAGCTCAGATTCAAATACACTATAACCAGCAGCACACACACACCCACACAAATGCATACCACGCACAAATACGTATACGCACTGTACTACCAGATTTGTAAAAGGACTCACAGCTTGATACTTGCTTGAGCTTTCTGTACGATATATAGACACACATATATTGAATATGTTATTATTTTCAATTCCGTTTTGTACATTACGATTTGAACAGGCTCATGCTCCAACACCGAATAAACTGCCAACAACAATAACAACTCGCATATTTATCGCTTCTAATTGTCTACTTAACATAATAATAATATTAATAACAATATCAGCCCACTGTGCAGTCTGAATCTGTTCGCTTCAAATAACAGTTAAAGATACATTTGTACGCTCCAGTGAAACACAAGTCCCTGCTACGTTCCCGCCATAACCATCCCACACCACATCAGTCCAACCTAAATCCTTTCATCCTTGACTTTAATTACTTTCATTTTTATTGTAGTCTATAATTTACTTAGTGCTTAAGTCACAAAACGAAGTCTGTTTGCAGAATAAATTAACAAAATAATCGAAAATCGTTTTAAAAACAATCACAAACAGCGCTTCGTTTTGCACAAATTGCATGTTGTTTATCTTTTAGTTTGTTACTAATTATTGTTTCATTAAATACCTCCTTTCAGTTGTCCTTTAACAATTTGGTTAATTAATTGTGCTAATATCTTTGGTTGTAGTTTGGCTCATGAGTTCAACTAAAGTTTAAGACAATAGTAGAAACAGATCTATAATAACGCTTAAAAACATAGATGAAATATGTGAAATTCTTCAAATTACTTGCGATTATTATACGAATGTTTCCACTAAGTTGCAACAAATTGAAATGAATAAAATATTCTAAAAATACTTGAAATAATCAAATCATTTCAGTTTGTACACAACAAAGTCCGTCCATCCGAATGTCAAAATATTAATCCCATACGCCGCATGCTAATTGTTATATTTTAGGAAAGCACCCGCAACAAACTTTCTAATATATTCTATTTCTATACCCTACTCATCATCAACAACAACAACAACAACAACAGTGCCACCTAGATGGATACTTGAGCCCACAGACAAAGCCTTCGCCCAGGGCTCCGATGCCAAGGTTGAGTGCAAAGCTGACGGTTTCCCCAAGCCTCAAGTGACATGGAAAAAAGCAGTTGGTAAGCAAAAAAAAAATACAAAAACTAATAGAAACTTCTTCTAACTTCTTTCTAACACTCGACAGGCGATACACCCGGCGAGTACAAGGATCTGAAGAAGAGCGACAACATTCGCGTCGAGGAAGGCACACTGCACATTGACAATATACAGAAGACTAACGAGGGCTACTACTTGTGTGAGGCTATCAACGGAATCGGCTCGGGACTGTCAGCCGTAATTATGGTCAGTGTCCAAGCGCCGCCAGAGTTTACTGAGAAGCTGCGCAATCAGACCGCCCGAAGGGGCGAGCCAGCTGTGTTGCAGTGCGAGGCGAAGGGTGAGAAGCCCATCGGCATTTTGTGGAACATGAACAACATGCGTCTGGACCCCAAGAACGACAATCGCTACACGATTCGCGAAGAAATACTCTCTGCCGGCGTCATGTCCAGCTTGTCTATTAAACGCACCGAACGCTCTGACTCCGCACTATTCACTTGTGTAGCCACCAATGCCTTTGGCTCGGACGATGCCAGCATAAATATGATTGTGCAGGAAGTTCCTGAAATGCCGTACGCTTTGAAGGTCCTGGACAAATCTGGTCGCTCCGTGCAGCTGAGCTGGGCCCAACCCTACGACGGAAACTCCCCACTGAATCGGTATATCATTGAGTTCAAGCGCTCACGAGCATCCTGGGATGAGATCGATCGCGTAATGGTCCCCGGACACACCACCGAAGCGCAAGTACAGAAACTTAGCCCTGCCACCACCTACAATATTCGCATCGTAGCTGAGAATGAGATTGGCTCCTCGCAATCGTCGGAGGCCGTTACCATTATCACAGCCGAAGAGGCACCGTCGGGCAAACCCCAGAACATCAAAGTTGATCCTGTGAATCAGACAACTCTGCGCGTCATGTGGAAGCCACCACCACGTTCTGATTGGAACGGCGAAATCCTCGGCTACTATGTCGGCTACAAGCTATCTAACACCAACTCGTCTTATATCTTTGAGACCATTAATTTCATCACCGAGGAGGGCAAAGAGCACAATTTGGAACTGAACAATCTGCGCGTGTACACCCAGTACTCGGTGGTCATTCAGGCCTTTAATAAGATCGGCGCAGGTCCTTTGAGCGATGAGGAGAAACAGTTTACTGCCGAAGGCACACCCAGCCAGCCCCCCAGCGACACCGCCTGCACGACTCTGACCTCGCAAACCATTCGCGTTAGCTGGGTCAGCCCACCTCTGGAGTCGGCCAACGGTGTGATCAAGACCTACAAGGTTGTGTACGCCCCCAGCGAAGAGTGGTATGGTAAGTAGAAGTGTGCCCTCCATATAATGTCCGATCCCATTGACAAATCCACATCGCAGATGAGACCAAGCGTCATTACAAGAAGACTGCCTCCTCCGACACTGTGCTCCATGGCCTGAAGAAGTACACAAACTATACCATGCAGGTGCTGGCCACCACAGCAGGAGGCGATGGAGTTCGCAGCGTGCCAATTCACTGCCAGACCGAACCTGATGGTAGGTCCACATCTAACACATCTCAATTTTCAGCCCTCATTGCAACGTGCTCTCTTTGTTTAACAGTTCCCGAGGCTCCCACCGATGTCAAGGCTCTGGTTATGGGCAATGCCGCCATTTTGGTGTCCTGGCGCCCACCAGCACAGCCCAATGGCATTATCACTCAATACACGGTCTACTCGAAGGCTGAAGGTGCTGAGACTGAAACAAAAACCCAAAAGGTGCCGCACTATCAAATGAGCTTTGAGGCAACCGAACTGGAGAAGAACAAACCCTACGAATTCTGGGTCACTGCCAGCACCACCATTGGCGAGGGCCAGCAGTCGAAGAGCATCGTGGCCATGCCCAGCGACCAGGTGCCCGCCAAGATCGCCTCATTCGACGACACGTTCACTGCCACATTCAAGGAAGACGCCAAAATGCCTTGCTTGGCCGTAGGAGCACCTCAGCCCGAGATCACATGGAAGATTAAGGGCGTTGACTTTAGTGCCAACGATCGCATGCGCCTATTGCCCGATGGTTCGCTATTGATTAAGTCGGTGAACCGTCAGGATGCCGGCGACTATTCCTGTCATGCCGAGAACTCCATTGCAAAGGACTCAATTACCCATAAGCTCATCGTATTGGCACCACCTCAGTCACCTCACGTCACGCTCTCGGCCACCACCACCGACGCCCTGACCGTCCGCTTAAAGCCCCATGAGGGAGATACGGCACCCCTGCACGGCTACACGTTGCATTATAAGCCTGGTATGTAAACCGACGATGAATAATTAGCGGAGTTTTAACTAATAACTAAAAAATATTCACAGAATTCGGCGAGTGGGAAACAGCTGAGGTCTCTGTGGAATCCCAAAAACACAATATTGAAAATTTGCTATGTGGCTCACGCTATCAGGTCTACGCCACCGGCTTCAACAAGTCAGTAGAGCACAAAATAATCTAACGAAATTCTATTCTAACTCTGCTGGAATTGTCTCTTTCAGTATTGGCGCCGGCGAAGCCTCCGACATTCTGAACACACGCACCAAGGGCCAGAAGCCAAAACTGCCAGAGAAACCACGTTTCATTGAGGTGTCATCCAACTCGGTTTCGCTGCACTTCAAGGCCTGGAAGGATGGAGGTTGCCCCATGTCCCACTTTGTCGTCGAGAGCAAGAAACGGTATCTCCTTGAGTACAGCTTACATTAGCTCGTTAGAAGAGACTAACTCTTTGCTTTTCTAGCGATCAACTGGAATGGAACCAAATCTCTAATAATGTTAAGCCCGACAACAACTACGTTGTACTCGATCTAGAGCCCGCCACCTGGTACAATCTGCGCATTACCGCCCACAACTCGGCGGGTTTCACTGTTGCCGAATACGATTTTGCTACTCTCACCGTAACCGGAGGTATTTACGATCTGTTTTCCAATTCAAATGTTTCACATTGCTTTTGTACATAGAAAACTACGTTGATAATGTTGTTGGGGCGTCGGCTGCGATTCCATTTGTACGGACGCCACAAGAACTGTCAAATAAGGAGCCAGACGACACGCCCCGACACCATTGTCCATATACAAATAACAATCTAGGCAAAAACACTTTCCCTGAGTTGTAAATGTTTTCTAACCAAATTCACAAAAAACTGAAAATGAGCAAATTTCAATTTTCGATTTTATTTTTCCCGAGCCAATTGCACAGTAATTATTATTTAAGTTTTGATTAGCAGATCTTGCTTTAATTTTTTTCATTTCAACCACAAGCTTGTCATACAAAGTAGAAAGATCGTTTAGTTATATTGATTTTATAAGTTGTAATTTCGATAAAATGCCAAAATTTGAATCGCAACGGCATTGAACGATGTACAAAAGATGTTTTTATTGCGTAAATGCAATTTGTTTTTTACGTTTTTATATACAATATCATTAATGTGTACAAATCCCAAGAACAGCAAATGCAAATGCTACAAACTTTAAAGTAAATAGCTTAACATAAATCTCACCAGCCACTTTCATTGATTACAATCATGAATTCAATTATTATTTAATTAATCATTTTATTATCATTTTCTGCGTTGTGACCACTAGACAATCGTAGTGCTCTAGACGACCACGGTACTTAGTATATACCATATTTAATTATTTGATGCCTTCATTTCGTTATTCACTTGTATATCATGTCCATCATATTCTGTTGATTGCATTTATGTGTCCAGTCTGTGGAGATCTATTTTGTTTGTACATTTCAAAACAGACCAAGGCGTCAAGGTGCATTAGAATCTGTACTGCCTGGTCTGATATGATCAATTGATGTTGTAACCCCTTGTTGCTCCCTTTCGCTGCTAGTAGGACACGAAAGTGTCGCTTAAATAAGATTCCGAATTGTAAATTGCTTAATTATTTGCAAAATCCTTAAGTAATAAATTCTCTCTGCAGCAAAAGCAAAATATGAATGGATTTTGAAGGACTAATTCACAATTAAAGAAATCTTGCATCCTATCAATTCTTATATGTATGGTTCCCAACTGCATCAACATGGGATCCATCATCTTTTGGAATAATAAATTCTTTGATACAATTTTCTTGAGCGGATATTGTACAGAGTTTTCCACAACTGATCGCATTAATTCACGCAATTTTATTAGTTCATGCATTCCTAACTAGGTTTTTGATTCTTTTTTTGTTTTTTTTTTTTAGTTAGAATATTTTTAAGTACTTTTTTTTTTGATTTGATTTCGACAATAGCAAAATGCTCATTTAATCTGCTTGAACCAAATGATAAAAGCCAAAGAAACGCAACTTGAGACCGAGCAGAGCCAAAGCGCACACATTTCCGAAAGCACAACAACCAAAGATCCATCATCCAACATGTTAGCAAGGGTTCACATGAGAGCTGAGATCAAGAAGAAAAGGAGAAGTTGCAGATCGATATCCTTATATACAAAAAAAAAAAAACATACATATGTGCATCCATTACACACAAATGTTTATTTCGATTACAATTCAGTTCTGTCATCAAGTTCTAGTTGAGTTCCACCTAAGTTAGTTAGTGTTTAAAAATTTTATTTGAAGTTACCTCAACAGAAGTGGCACAGGGCCATCTTTCGTTCACGTTCTCGTTATCGTAATCTCCTTATCATACTATCGAAAGCTGCTACACTTGGAATGCCGTTAAATGAATTTGTTAACCTGCTTAAAAGCGTTTTAGCGTTTCGAGATCATAGTATTAACAATTTACTTAACTAGTTGTAAGACATTACGGATAAAAAACAAATTGCATTTGAACGTATTAAAACGTTGTTGATTTTTTTTAACCTAATTACAATTTATTCTAAAATAGTTAAAATAGTTTTCATATAAATATTCACAAACATTATGTTGCGTTCTGTTCGGCGCATTGTAAAATAAATTCAAAATCTAAATTAAATGTATAATTAATTTACATTCTCAACTATTTGTGACACTTCTACAATTTTTCCGAACACGTTAAAAAGAAAATATGCGAACTCAACTCAAATCAAAGATACTAATCGTATTTCTATTTGTTAATGTATTTGTATAAGTGTGTGTTTTTTTAACAAAAGTATGCTCGACTAGTCGACTAGTGTCTGGGTACAAAAGTCAATGTACGAGAAGAAGGCGAAAGGACAAAGAGAGCGAGCGAATTGTTGGCGATTTGTTCGCGAATTGCTGGCGATTTGATCGTCAACTTTTTGCGAACTGATCGCGAATTGTTGGCGAATCGATCGCGAATGGTTCGCGTGCCTTTCTAATTTGCAAACTATTGAACCTTCCTTCTTACTTGCTCTCACTCTCTCTCTGTCTCTCTCTCCTATCTCTCCCTTTTTATATACATACATGCATATATATATTTATCTGTCTCTCTCCCTGTCTGGGTCTACATGTGAAACACTTTGGTTGTTGTTGTTGTTGTTGCAGGCACAATCGCACCCTCGCGTGATTTACCAGAATTAAGCGCCGAGGATACAATCCGCATAATTCTATCGAACCTAAATTTAGTAGTGCCGGTCGTGGCGGCTCTGCTCGTCATAATCATAGCGATAATTGTTATTTGTATTCTGCGTAGCAAAGGCAATCACCACAAAGGTATCTATAAGTATATCAAACTAATTACATATTTCTTCTTTTTTTTCGGTTCCTCTCCATCTATCTTTCTCTATCTTTCAACATACTGCTAACGCAAAAACAACACACACGTCGCTTTTCCGTTTTATGTATCTGTACATATTTATGCTTTTCCTTTTTACAACAATCAAAAAATATCTTAAATATCTTGGCTATGAAATTGCCTGCTCTGTTGTTGTAACTGGTAAACGAATTGCATGCTCCATTATGGTTTGTATATCGAATCCGAATCCGAATTCGAATCTGAATGTGAATCAAAACACAAAACAAAAGGCACAATTGCGCCCCTAGACGACGGCACGGGCCATGGAAATGTCCATGCCCGAATTCCCCTGCCAGCCTGGATGCCCGAGTGGCTGGATCTGAACTTTATGGTGCCATTGATTGCCACCGTGGTTGTGGTTGCCGTTGGCATCTGTGTTGTCTGCGTGGCGCTTTCCCGAAGACGTGCAGATGATATGCGGGGCGGCCAAAAGGATGTATATTGTAGGTTTTGCCTGTGCTCCCAATGCACATGGCACAGAGCGCAAGTGTTCTACTTTCTACAAAAAACATATAATTTTCGACAAATTTTATTTCTGTTTTATGGGTTTCAAGTGTTGAACATTGTTGCGCATTTTCAGCCTAACCGTTAAATTGAAATTTTGTGTTTTAATATTAACGCACATTGTCAACACGAGGACCAGGTTACGTATAGTATATGTATATCAAATGCCGTCACTCTGAAAAAATGTTGGTAACTTTTTAATCATTTTGGAATGTCAATGTTTAGTTTTAGTATAAATAATTTAAAGCATGATATACATAATATTCGAAGCTTGATAAAATATTATTCAGACTCAGCTGACACGAACTCAAGAACACACGCACAAAAAATACCAAAAAGTTTCACAAAAATATACCAACAAAATACTTAAAAAATATTGAATATATGTCCCAAAATAACTCATATACATGTATATTTAATGTGTATTCCGTGTGTATAAGTACATTCATATATCTCTGTTATACTCATATGATACTCATAGAACTACCATCAATTTTCCATCGCCATTAACAGATATTGGAAAATTATTTAAAAATATTGACATTTGTATAAATATTTTGCGATATTGATTTATTGATTTTAATCCATTAATTATTCTGGATTTAAACTCAAGAAATAATGTTGTAAGCCAAGTAAATAGCATCCGCACCATAAACATACACATATCCCATATATACATATATATATATATATATATTAATCTCCAGTGTTGTAAATACGTTTTGCTTATGACGTAAGCAACTTTTACAGTTTCTTCTCACAACAGACAAATTTTCCTATTCACTGTACAACTTTCTATCGACACTTTTTGTTGTTGTTCATTTTACACATTTTCCATCCCTTTATTCAAGAGAAACTAAAACTAAGATGCTTTTTGAAATCGCAAATGAAAATAATGCTAAAGTAAAGTAAAGTAAAGTAAATTTGAATTCAAAATTAAAATCATCTCTCATTTCATGTCATTATATCATGAATTCTTATATCTCGCAAACAAGTTGGTATATTTTGACAAAAAAAAAAAAAGGACACCTCACGTAATTCCGTTTATGCAATTGTAAACTTGTTCTTTTGAGCTACTAATTAGCACTTTAGCGTGTTGAGATGCCGCACCAAAAAACAAAAACAAAAAATAAATAATAAAATCCCAAACATTGTGAGTGACGGAACAAAGCTGATTGATTCGAAAAAACAGAAGTAAAGTATGCGAGTTGATCTTTGAGCAGCATTAAAAGGAAAAGCATCTTCAGTGTTTCACTATTGAGTTCGCGATATCGTATATTAATTCTAGACGATGTAGTTTACAATCAGACAATGGGACCTGGCGCCACCCTGGACAAACGCCGCCCGGATCTCCGTGACGAGCTCGGCTATATCGCACCACCGAACCGGAAGCTGCCACCCGTGCCCGGCTCCAACTACAACACCTGCGACCGGATTAAGCGAGGTACAGTCATAAGTAAGCATCTAAATTTCCAATGCAACATTTATTAATGCCAGGACTATGCCAGCGAAGCCCCCCAGCCCTCCTAAAGGCTATTCGGGGCACTCACTGCGCATTGGCTGAGGCTTATTTTTGTCTTCCATTTACTTTGCGTACAAAATGTTCAAAAGAAAACTGAGAAGAAAAGAACAGAGTATTTCATATTTTGCGTTGCTTTTGCATTCACAATTAACATCAAGACCTTAGGTCGCTCGCGGGGCGTTGCCACGCCCATCCCACATACATAGACACGTGCACACACAAGAACACGCAGCAAAGCTTTCTCAGAACGAAATTCTTAATGTCGCTTCTTAAAGTCGCTTCTTATTATTTGGAGCCCCCACCCGATCTGAACCAAGACTCGTATTATTAAATGTTGTGCTGAATTTAGATAAATCTTAACATAATTTCGTTTTACTTGTTTAAATTACTTATTTATTTATTATTTGAATTTCTCCCCGACATTACTCCGACTCCCCTCCGTTTCGGTTGCTGTTGCCTCAATTGTTTAATTTTTCCGTTGACTCGTCGTTCATGTTGTATGAATATTGGAAATTGAATAAAAAATAAAACCACACAAACACAAACAACACTTGACACTATACACGAACACGAACACAAACACGAACACAAACACGAACCGGTTCAGGCCGCGGTGGCTTGCGCTCAAACCACTCCACTTGGGATCCGCGCCGTAATCCGAATCTGTACGAGGAACTGAAAGCACCCCCAGTACCAATGCATGGCATTGGCAATCACTATGGCCATGCCCATGGCGCTCCCGAGTGCCAATATAGACATCCAGGTAGGAGTGGTCCCCGATTTGATTTTGTCAACCTTATCATTTTCGTATGCATCCCAACTACTAATACCAAACCTCGACCCTATTTAGCTTTTCATTGAGATTCATTTTTTTAAAACCACTAACATATTGTAGTCTAATCCCGGTCGCATCGAGCTGCTTACCGTAAGTAAAACATGTGAGGCCAAGCCATTCTGTCTGGCAGGTCGCTGTACTCGTACTAAAACACTAAAACAAATACCAAGACACCAAACAATCCGCTCTGGAGTGCAATCGAATCTGTTGCTAATCGAACTCTCTTCTCGCAAGGCATGGAAGATGAGATCTGCCCCTATGCTACGTTCCATCTGCTCGGCTTCCGCGAGGAAATGGATCCCACCAAGGCCATGAACTTCCAGACCTTCCCGCATCAGAATGGACACACGCCCGTACCCGGACATGCCGGTACCATGCTGCCACCTGGTCATCCCGGACATGTACACTCGCGCTCTGGATCCCAATCGATGCCTCGTGCCAATCGCTACCAACGCAAGAACAGCCAAGGCGGCCAGTCCTCGATCTATACCCCAGCACCCGAGTACGACGATCCTGCCAACTGCGCCGAAGAGGATCAATACGTAAGAATACCTATATTGAGAGCATATCAAGGAGAGTAGCTTATTGTTTTTTTCGAATCCCAAAGCGCCGCTACACACGTGTCAACTCTCAGGGCGGCAGCTTGTACTCTGGACCCGGACCCGAATATGATGATCCCGCCAACTGCGCACCTGAGGAGGATCAGTACGGCTCTCAGTATGGTGGTCCCTATGGACAGCCCTACGATCACTATGGATCCCGCGGATCAATGGGACGTCGTAGCATTGGTAAATGCCAGACTGAGAATAGAAAAGGAAATCTGATCGATTGATTAAATTTAAACCCCATTTCTTTAGGCTCTGCACGCAATCCAGGCAATGGCTCGCCTGAGCCACCTCCACCACCACCCCGTAATCATGACATGAGCAACTCCTCGTTCAACGACTCCAAGGAGAGCAACGAGATCTCAGAGGCCGAGTGCGATCGCGATCATGGACCACGCGGAAACTATGGTGGTAAGTGTCGGAAGATCAGTCGAGAGAAGCACCCTGCCCCCACTTCAATCGTATCCTAATTTAAAACTAAATATTTCAATGTTTGCTGTGCTCAATTGAAAATGCATTAATTTTTAACACGACAATTCGACATGTTCTTAATTAATTTCCCTTTCAAAATTCGTTTGTACATTCAAATATTAATCTTTATCAGAAGACTCCAATGAGGGTGAGTGTTGTGAAATTAAATCGCCAATCGAAGTTAACTTAGTATTTAAAGTCAAAGTTTGAATTCCCCTACGAAAAACATTATCACAACTCACCTCATTCTTCGCAATAGTCTTATGACGCTGCCTACGATCTCATATCAGGAATGTGATCCACCTTCATTCTTCTGCTCATTCCCTGTTCATGTCACCCATGAATCATTTTTAGCGATAGTTGATAATATGTTCTCCCATATGAATATTCATGCTGTGTTTTGCTAAAGTTTCAAAACAATTTTATTCGTCTTTGTTTTTATTGTGTTAAATATATATTCATTTTGGTTTTGGTTCTTAAATTTATTTCAATATGAATTTTTAACGCACAATTAAATATCTTTCATTTCATTTCATAAGGCACACGGCTCAAATTTTATTGGGTTCCTTTTTCAGCACCATTCAATGTTTTATGTTTTGTATCTAATATCGGATTTAAGATTAGTTTTAATTGATTTCCATAAAATCTCATTTCATTGAATTCATGTGTCTAGAAAATCGCATGTGTCCGACTAGAAAACTGTTTTATGGTCCTTAATAACAATAAGTTAGATATATAAGAATTTTAGATGAATATTTAAGCAATTACAAGGATATTTGAGTTTTTTTATATAATTTTTGCACGTCAAATCAATAGAGATTATTTGATTTGATTTCACGTTACGTATGAACTATAAGAAAAGTTTTATTTAAATTTTCATTTTGCGTTTTCTTTCTGTTTTCTTTTACATACTATGATATTCTATATACACACACACACATAAACTTTCTACTTCGGTTGCTCAATTTTATTGGGGTTTTTAAACACCATTTTTTGTCGATTTAAAAAAAATACAACAAATAAATCAAATAAAATAAATAATATAATGAAAACCAAAAACGTACAGCTGTAAAAAGATCACCACAACCGAAAGATCAACGCACCACCGAAGAGATGCGTAAATTAATCGAGAGGTAAGAAACGAGTATATATCGAAACATATTGAAAGCATACCCAATATTGGTATAACCCATGAAAAAGTATGTTTACCAACTTAAATTGCACAGAAAATATACCTAATTCTAGAGTAATTACATATATTTGATCTGACTTCGTATGAAATGGAACCTTGATGTTCAGTTTCCTTTGAGACTAGGGTTCTCAGAGAAAAGTAGATAAATTTAAATTAGATACTTATTTTCTGTGCAGTTTTCGATTGAAGAAGAAGAACTACCACTTGTACGTTATGCAGCTACTAACCCAGAGTATTTTGTATTTTTTTTCATTATGAAATAACATTTAATGACACACTGACTACGTAGTCGCAGGCAGTTGTAAGTTTTAACCTAAACTAAGTTATGTAACTAAATGTCGACGCTTTTGCATGTCCTGGTCGCAGTTAATGCCTTGTACATATAAACATGCCCACTAAAGGCCTTCTAACTAAATGTGCATGCCTAACTTAATCGATAACGCTTTTGTTTTTCTGTCCATTATTTATTGTCGATTCGATTATATTTGATTTGTTTTTCGGTTGATTGAAAGCAAATCACAGTTGAGTGTTTCGAAAGTACCCAAAGCATTTATCATTTGAAATACGAATTCCGATTACATAGCTCGTATATACTCGTATATTAATTAATCAATCAACAGGCTTTAACAAAGAAAACAATACACAGTATTGCCACAATACACTCGTACAACCTGCTACGAGGGGGGATCTAACAGTCCCCAGCAGCTTGGCGCTTGGCGCTTGGCCTTGTGGCTTGCCATACGCAAAACATGAGACACCAATACGAAACACGCCCAAAAAACACACACAACAAAATTAAAGAACAGCTGTTTTCGGCACGCCGAAGATTAAATACCCTTGTAGTCAACTGGCTTAACTCCAGGCCAATTGTTTATTTCGAAGACATAGAGTAAAGACGTCCAATTGAATACATGGCTTCAGATATAAGGGGGAAAACAGAGGAGTTCTTCATATAACATCTACTTTTGCAATCGGTATAGAAGTTTTCGAATAGCGAGCTGGCTGAAGCTCCTAAATGCCAAGCTTGTAAAAGATATCTCGCAAACCAAGAAAGTTTTTCATACAAAAACATTATTTTCGAACGATCGTTACTATCGCAGTTAAATAATATAGTTGTCCGATCCGTCCGACTCCGAATGCAACAAACATGGCTGTAAGACAAACTGACAAAAAGACATGGACATGGACATGGCTCATACTTATCAAGAATAATTATAGGTTTATTTATACGCGTTATGAAGTCCTCCTCTTCTGTGTTAAACATTCCATGACTAAGCGATCGTACTCTCTACAAGGGTATAAAAAGGCGTAAATATGAAGCAATGCTTTGGTTGCAGATCTAAGCCTACAGCAGCAAAACACAATAATAATTATTAATATCAACTCAAATATATATATATATATTTATATATATGCATACTCTGTTTGATCATCTTTTAATTGTTTAACCCATCCCCCCAACAGAAACGAAGCCGGCCCAAAACAACTCCAACTCCAACAAACAAATGGCGCAGGATTCACAGCCTACGATACTATGGCAGTGTAATTTGTAAGCGGCGGGCAGTGGGCGTGGCATTTTAGCTTAGTGTTTCAAGTCAATGAAGTGCGTGGGAGTTGAATGACACACACACACACACATATTAATATATAAATATATATTTATATATATACATATATATATATATAAATATTTATGCAGTGAGTCTTATTTGAAAAGCATTTGCATCACAGAAGTAAGCAACGCATAAAGCGCATACATATATATACAATTATTAACTATTTCAAATATTTATAAACAAAGTCGAAAAGCATACTTATATGCATATATACACACATACACACACACACACACACACACACACACACAGTTACAGAAAACACCAAACAATTTTTGTCTAACAACCAAATGCAAATCAATTTTTGCATTTCAACAGAAACTCTTAAAACGAAACGAAAAGCAAAACAAAAGAAATATAAAAATATTTATAAACATTAATTATAAATTCAATTGTGTGTGTTCGCATGAAATAACGTAAATTTTTAATATTGTATTTGTTAGTTTTAAGTCAAGCAGAACTACCAAAATATCAAGAGGGCGAGAGAAGCAGAGAGGGAGAAGCAGATTTGTTCTCGGCCCAAAAACATAAATGTGTAGCTTGTAAGATTCTTTCGGTTTGATTTCTTTGCCATCTATGCCAAAAGCATGCACTAATTGCGTAGCCTAAGTCAAAGTCATAATATTATATTGTAACTGATAGATATTGTTTAATTTTTGAAGGTCTGCCAATCCTATAACTACGAGTATACATATGTGTATACATGTGTATACATGTGCATAAATGTATTCACATTTATTTTTTGTTCGACGAAAAGAAACCCAGCGCACATTCATTGGAGTTTTGCTTTTTGTTGACTTGCGAAGTTTTGTGATCATAATTTTTAGCAGTGTATGAGTCAATATTTTATTGGTACTCGATTTAATAATTATTTTTTATCTCACATACGTTTAGTTTTTTTTTTTTTACAATTTACACTACAAATCCTTGTGTTTTTCTTTTACAATGCGCTTCCATATAAGCATAACTCAAGCGAATAAGATTTCTTCAATGCAATGCACAAATAGCATTTATTTATACCGCAACAAAAAAACAAAACAAAACAAAAGAAAAAACTCCACTTAGTCAGAAGCTCTAAATTGTATTATACAAAAGCTCCCCAAGCGCACTCTTTTATTTATTTACGGATCGTTTCTGCACGTCAGTTTTTAACGCAGTTCAAGCTTTAAGACAAACTGATATTGATAATGTGCACACACACCTCAATTTCTGATTCTGTCAAATATTTATTTAAGATTTTATTATTATCATTATTTAAGTTTTTGCGACACATTTGTTTGCCAAATACACATGAAATTTTAATTGAAACTCTTAATTGATCTTTTATTTATATTATTTATTTTACATATTAATTTCAGCTATTTTTTGTTGGGACAGTTCTGTAATTTTTGAAGCTACTTTAAAAACTCGAAGACTGAACAATGCAAATTAATAACGAACTAAATGCTTAAAAAACACGAATATCACAAGAGTTAAACAGAACAACAGAACAACAACATTTGCTCAAAACTTAGAAATAGCGAAGCATTTGAGGTAGCTCACGATTTACAGGAATGTTAAAGTTAACATCTTTTTCATTTCTTAAATACGTTTTTAACAATTATTATTATCTTTATTTCTAGTTTTAAAAATCAACAAATCTTATTTATTTTTTTTCCACACACACTCGACTACACTATAACCCTTACCTAGGTATACCGATTTTATATATGAATGTAGTGTTGTGAAAGATAATATTGCTTATACATTATGGGATACTTATATAAATATATAAATGTACTACAAATTTTGATGGTAAACGAACTACAAATATTAAATAGCGTTTAGAGAAAGGGCATTTAATTAATATATATACTACGATATACAAACTGTTTAAAAATCGAACTAAAAACAAGAGAAAGAAAACAAAAACAAAAAACTGACAAATTTTCAAGTAATTCAAATAGCGAGCAACGTATTCAGAAAAAAAAAACGAGAAAACCAACTCTTGGGTTTTCAAAAACAATTGATATTTAATACCTTAATAATACAATTTTCGGCGAATCAAAATCAAAAATTAATCGACTAAAATATTTTACGATAAAAACTAAAACAAACAAAGAAAAAAACAAAAAGAATTGAAAAACTTTCGACATTTCGACATTTGCAAATACAAATTTGGGATTGCGTAAATGAACTAAGCTAAGAAATATTCAAAAAATAAATATCATGCATTTCTCATATATTTATCGTGCATATTGGATCACCTGCATATAAAAAGCAGGGCTTGCTTTTTGTGTTGCTTCAAAAAATCAAACTAATCATTAAGCCTATTTTGTAATAATTTAGCATTAAACAATGCATAAACATAACATAATTTTCTACTTAACATTACTTAAAACGCATAAATCAAAATTAAATTCCATTGCATTTAAGCCATAAAAAAAAAAGAAAGAAAAACAAGAAAAGAATGCAAAAAACAACCACAGCCCAAAACGGACAACATTCAACTTCAACGCACATCAACTTGTGGAAACGCTTACTAAGCAATTAAAAAATTAAAAATTTAATGAAAATTACATCTAGGCATAAGGCAAACAGTTTAAAACGCATACTAATCACTCGCTCCTTCTTAGCCGAACAAATATTAATCGTGCATTACATTACATAACATTACATACTAACATATATGAGAAGAAATATCCAAAGATTAATAACTCGTAATCCTTAAGCGCGGCATTAGAAAACCGAAACGAATACTTAAAATATGTGTATTACTAATTACAAATTACAAAACATATATATGTATTAACTATATACTAATATTGAATGTATTGAATTGACAAGCAACATTTAACATACTTACCAACACAACCAGACCAGACACACACGCACACCCTCTCCCTCAATAGCACTGCCCAACACTGGAAGTCATCCGGGAAACCACTTTACGCCGAGTCAACATCTTGGTTCCAACACCAATCAACACTCTTACACACAGGCCCACACACACACACACACACACACACACACACACACACACACTCACACACATATATACACTTATCTAAAGCAAGCGAAGCTAAATTTGTCTGTTTCAGTGTCATAAAATTCAAGCAAATCAACAAAAAATTATTAAATAAACGCCAATATATGTTGGATAAAACAAAATAAATTGTTTTACTAAAAGAGGAAAAGTGTACACTAATTTTAATGTACAATTGCCTTGCCAATCGACAAGTTTAGAAAAGTATATCATTTGAAAAATTGACTTTATCCGAGATATTCAAATTCCAACATTAAATACATGAAATATTCTTAAATTGGCTGAGGTGCGTTTTTCAAATATATGTATTTTTGGATTGCAAAAGTATGTATAGTATAGACAGTTTAGATCAAAACTTCGAATTGGATGGTCGTATTCCTCACGAGACCTTGTTTTCCTCACAATGTTGTTTAGCATACTTTGAAACTTATTGAATGTTTTTTGCGGTCCCCAACATCTTTATTGGAACATTCCCATAGTTTTGAAGCATTTGTACAAGACACCTTGTCGTATTGAATTGTTCATTCGGACAGCATCGATGCCAATTGCTTATCGAACATACTCATACCCTGTCAAATGTGTAACTTTTGAATTTTGCTAAAGTTCTGGACGGATTCTACGCAGATTCTTCAAGCAGAATACTGTATATGTGGGGTTGAGCACTTTATAAGAGGTATTTTATTAACATATTCTTCGAAAGCAAAAAAATTCACATACGAGGGGAAATTTAGCCGATTCACAAAAATATTCTTCATTTTTAACGAATGTGATATGGTTGTTGTACCGGCTTAGAATAATGACTACGAATTGTACCCAAAACGAAAATGGGTTTAATTATATAGCATTGAATAACAAATTAACGAAAATATTATGAAATGAAGAAAATCAATGATACCCAGATTTTTATACATATTAATTATTAGTTATTATTAATATTTATATTATATACAAATAGCCATTAAAGTCAAAATGTACCAACTTAGCGCCTACTTAAAGCGCCCTCTATGTTTGAAATTTTGTGGTTGTTTTGCTGGCTAAAGTTACGAATATGTTGCTGAGCTAAACTAAATTTCCCCGTTGTTTTTTCAAGAATGTTTTTTATTATTATGACCATTCCGAAAGAAAATTTAGCTTCAATATTGGTCAATACTTTCCCCTTTTCTACTAAGCTAGTAGACGCCATCCTACATCTAGCAGAGCTACGAATGTTTTTATGTTTTAAATAAACTTATAGATTGTTAAAACACAAAATACAAGTTTTCATGCATCTTCTCTTCTTTCATGCATCTTAAGTGTCGAGAAATAAATGTAATTTAATTCCCAATTTATAAATATTAGTATTAAATTATTACTCCGAATATATATATTTGATAAATTTACTGAAATTTTAATCTCATTTGAAAAATGGTCCGTTGATCAATTAAAATTTGTTTAATAGGTTGCGTTGAGCGAGGGCGTACTGTATGAAAGAATATTGATTAACATTTTTAAATTAAAAATTGAAGCAGAGAAAAGCACTTCTAACGAACGTTTTTTGTGTCTATGATTCATTAGTATAGAGAACTTGTAGTCGGGAACTACGCCCGAAGTATAAAGAAGTGTATTTAAATTCGAGACCCCAAGTTTCAATTGTGTATTCTTCTTTAAAGTTCGATCAGGCCACGTCCACTTTGGTCCCTGAAAATTGGCAGTTAGATAACTAAAATCAAGCATGAAGGCCACGCCTAATTGTTTCTGGTAAAATGTTATCCCTATTAGCTCAAAATGGTCCAAAGTACACACAAATATAGAGGCAGAAGTTGGGCGAAATGCAAAGTATTTGACTATCCACCAATTTCATAATGCAAACAGACCACGACCACTGTTAACAAGCAAGGAATGCAAACAAAACTCCATTCTGGCGACGACGAGGGCGACACGAGCTCGACCATTGGGATTGGGTGTGTCCTTTAGCCGCACTGAGGCGAAAAGTTCAACAGGCTGCTCCACTAAACCAACAAAAAGAAAACCGCAAAATGCCGATAAGAGCCGCAACACACAAACCGAACCACCCAAGCCACCAACCCACCCAAACCGATCCCCTTTGCCCGGCCACGGAAGCCAACTGACCCCCCGGGCAGGGACTGGACACAGAGACACATCGGCTAAGCAAACAAATGGTTCACATAAAAATGAACGTTGAAAATTCGTATACAACAACTAAGAATATTTCAGTCGGATGCAACCGACTGCGTAATACTCGTTCACAAGTGCAGGCAGAATATATTTGAATAGAGGTCTAGTAGTCTTCATTCCAAATTAAGACATTCCAGCTCTCAAGCTGTGGAAGATACAGAATTTGGCTACTGACGAAGACAGGACGGGGCGTGACCCACTTCCTGGTGGGGTGGAGCAGAAATTTAAACACTTTGTCTCACATCAAGTGATAAATATCATATCTGTTGACGAGTATAGGCTCCAACTGACAAGTCTCTAGCTTCAATTACGCCGGACGGACCGACAAAACCAATATAATAAAGTCTGTGGTCCCATCTAGGCTTGGCGAAATATCATCTAAGCCAACTGTGTTGTATTAAAAATGTATGCTATTTTTAATTCAATACAATAAACATTTATAAAAACAAAAAAAACCCATATACTTCTTTGCTATTTGTGAACGGGCATAAAAGAAAGCAGCAGTCGGTGGGGCAGAGAAGCGGTTGCAGGACTCGAACTCGGACGCGGACTCGGACTTGGGTGGGGACTCGGCCACTTTACTGGCTTCAGCTGACGCAGGAGACTTTTGTTGCTATTTGGTTGGCCCAAACAAGCGCGGAACAGCACCAGGGGATGGCTGTCGCTAGATGCAGCCCCAAAATTGATATGCGTTGACAACAGCGAGCAATTGTTGTTGCTGTTGTCGTCGTGGTTATCGTCCCGCCGAATGCACAATAAACATGCAAAGGAACGCAAACGAGGCTCTTCTAGTGCCCACCTTCGGTTGGGGGCGGGCGCCAGGTGAAACTGTGTCAACTTCTGCTCTGGGTCGCCGTGCAATTTGGTTCAATTGGACTGGTTTGTTCGGGTCTGGCCGGGGCCTGTCGCAACTGCTTCTGCCCGGTCTCGAAAGGCGTTGGCGTCATGCAATCTATATATGATGATGATGACAATATACACATAATATGCATTTAAATAAATAATTATGACATGTAACACAACATCCGATTCTTAGATCGACCAGTTCGTAATGCCAAAATAGAATTTGAAACTTATTTTATTGATGCATAAGTGTTGTTTGCATAATATTATAAATTCCGGGATATTTAAGAAACCAAAATGTCGGACAAATTTATCACAACCTGTTCAAATATATTCTCTATTTAGATCCGCACCAAGCCTTCCACATTGTTGTGGTGGGACTGAATAGTTAAAATATATAATATGCTTATTTATGCTTTAGCTTTAGCAAACAAATTAGCAATGTGACTATTTATGACCTCTTTTGAAGATCGATCGACAAATATTTTGCCTACACGACCCTAAACAAAGCTGGCGGTCAGCATTGATTAAGTTGTTATAAGACTGTAAACGAGCATTACGATGTTGGTTGTACCCGACTCCTAAATTTAAAAACTTTTAATTATGTTTGATGGCCCAATAATTTAGGGGTTTTTATATAATTTTTTGTAACTTCTATAACTGTATTTCAATAAGGCTGGCTTCGCATGTGTGATGCTTTATAGGGCTTTCTGACAATCTATAACCCTAGCAATATATTTTAATGCAGATAGGGATCTAAAAGTAATTTTCTTTAAGCCCCAAGAAGACATTGTTAGACCAGTTTTCCGTAGGTTGCATAATGTAATTGACCCAAGATATAATATATCTTTAAATAATATTGTTGGAATGTATTTGCAAGTATATTTGCTTTGCCATAATACTAATTGTAGCTGTTAGTTAACAAATTTAGTTAATCATATGGAATAACTACTACTACAGACCCTCTATAGCTCGTACCACGTATACAATATTTAATTACTTAAAACTTCAAATTTGTAAATGAATTAATATTTATAATTTTATAACAAGCAGATATGAAAGCTACGATTGGTCATTTGGCCAGAGCCGTAACTGCCAGTTATAATCAAATTTTTTTGTAATTTTTATTTGTACAAATAAGTGTCAATAATATTGGAAGCAATTAATTGAGGCTGGAGGTATTCACAGGCGGCCATAAAACTTGTGTTTTTTTAATGACTTTGGCAAATAAATTAACGCACGTTTAAAAGAAAACAAAAGCAATCCCATAAAACCAAAACTGAACCCAACGCCGACTGTCATTTTATGGATGTTCAAGCCGAGACCTGAGCTCAGGTGAGGTGGGCGGAGCGCAGCGGAGGGGAGCTGCGAGTGGCAACTGTTGAAAGGCCAACTCCATTTGGAGCTATTGTTTGGCTTTTGTTTTGGCTCATTTTATTTGCTCGTGCTGCATTCGGGTCTAGGGTAGTTAAAGTTTATCTACACTCATTTGGCGTGTTTGTGTTTCTCTACCCATAAACCTACTTTACGGCCACATAAGTTAATAAACTGTTTGCTGTTGCTTTGCTGCCTTTTGTTTGCCATATCGATTTTCTATTTTATTTCACTTAATGTTTTTTCCCTGTTTCTTAATTCCTCAAAACTTACAAAATCAAGCACTGAGCTGAAACTCGAGAAATTCGAGACCAAATCATCTAAAAGACAACTTTTCTTTTTGTTTAAGTAAATCATATTAAATGTTTAAGAAGTTGAATGTAGAATAGAAATGCTTTTCAGCTTTGCTTGAGTTCTTTATTCATTTTTTTATATCAGTTTTTCATTGAACCCCATTCAATTGATTTTAAAAAAATTAAGTTAAATTCGAACAAATGCCTTTAATGCAAAGCTTTGAGTATAAGCTTGAAGTCGGATTCAACTTAAACTTTCTTCCTCCCAATCTTTAACCTCAATTTTAAAAATTTGTTTGACTGCAAACAAACAAATTTCATCCAAGCATTTTCAACTAATGTTATACAGTTGCCAGCTCATAGTTCATCATCAATTAGTCAATCAGTCAGTCAGGACAATCAGTTGTATATATGTAGATGGAAGATATATGGCTCTTAAGATCTGCCTTACAATTATAGAGTGTCCTACCGATGGTAAAAAATCATCAACACAAATCATGGCCTCCAAACAGTTGTTATTGCTGACGTGTTTGCCATTGTTGCTGTGGTTTGTGTTGTTCTTGTTTGTCGGGCTGGCTGGGTTTGTCTATTTTTGAAACAGCAAACAAATTATGAGAATGAAAACAAGCGACTCACACCCACAGTCGAGCATTTGGTATATTCATGAGTATGTAGCTTTGTACTATCTATAGATTGCTTAAGTATTTTGTGATTTTTCTTAATCATCATAAATTTGAGTTAGTTTTACCGAGACATTTGGCAGTTGGCCACCAATGCGACAAGAACTTTCCCAACGACGGAAACATCAATAAATTAGAAATGTTAAACTCAACGATTCTTAGGTGGGCGGCTGGCAGTGTCGCCCAGGCAATGGGGCCAGGGGCAGAGGAAGGGGCAGGGCAGGGCCCCGAAACTTATTGTCTGCGTGTTGCGGCACAAGAATTTGTGCGTCTCCTTGGCTTGCCAGTTGCCATAATTCTAGGCATTTAATGGCCGCCTTCTGGCCGACTGAAGGCATCGAAGACACCATTGCCCAGGCCCTGAGTAATGTGGTTGGAGGCAAAGGCACGCCCTCAGCGCCCCAGCTAATGATTGGGGGATGATGCTGATATGGTGGATGCTGCGCATGTCGCAAATCTAAGCATCACGATTTTGCGAGGGATGCGAGAAGCCATTTTCTAAATGTGACAAAATATATGGTATACATAGGCTTCATTTTACATACATAAATATGTGGTTGGGAATCTGTGGCGCTAGAAAATGGCAGACATTTTCTATTTCAAGTCCAACATCAGCTCGAATAAAAATAAAAATATATTTATGTTTATTTATTTATAAAGCCAAGTACTTTATTATAAAAGAGAAAAAATAAACTGACAATGTTGTCTTCAGCTAGATAAAAGTTGAGCATTAATCTATGCTAGATATTGTATTTGTTGTAGTTATAGTAAAGCGTTAAGTATTAAGGCATATAAATCTGACAAACATAAAGACCCAAAACATGTTCTTTGTAAGAAATTAAATAAATAGATGTGCTGTGAGCTATATAAATAGGAAAAAGAATCATAAAAAGATCTTTGCTCAACTTGACATAAATGAAGCTAAAATAAATAAACTAGAATGTAACATATGTATATTGCCTGAACTGATTAGAAAAACAAACAATCCTGTTAAGTTTATATTGAATCTTACTTTATTTTCGAAGCAATTTGTTTTCTCTAAGACTGATTACAATTGAAAACGTAATTTAACATAAGTGTTGTAATTGTGCAGTTAATTAAATTAGAAAAATTTGGTTGTTCAATTAAGTGTTCCTTAGGAAATTCAAAAAAAATACAAATATATGTATATATTACAAAATATACACATATATCATTTATTTAATTTATGAAATGATCTTGAACACCGTTTCATGAAATATTTCAACAAGTATTATTTATTGAAGGAATCCCCTTCAGCGAAAGTTTCTTCTACTTGACAGATTACAACTGCAGTAAAAATAATATTGATAAATACATTTATGCACAAAATCTAGAATATTAAATTTAGACATTTTACCTTTTTAAGATTATAAATAAATTTAAAAATGAATAGTAAATCATTACAGTCATGGAAATTTCCTCAGGCAACTGTAAATAATTGGCGGAAAACATCCACACTTTTCTAAAATATTGGAATGATGCGGATCAAAATCCGTATGGTGGACGGTGCAAGCATCGTCCGATCGGAAGATGCATATCTTAAGAAACAAAACTTAATTTGGCCAAAGCCAGGTAATACTCAATAGGAGCACAACTGTCTAAGTTTTGGTAGTCGGGTGTTAAATTGTGTGTATGTTGCAGGGCAAACGTCATCCCCGCACACACACGACCCACCACTCGCACAACAATTCACCCCTATCCTTGGGACACACACACACACCCACATAGTCAACGCGACGCGGTGCCAATTAACGTAATTAAATGATGCGTACATAGTCGAGCATTGCAAACACTTGGCTGCTCCTCCAGCCCGCACCCAGCAGCGTGTGTGTGTGTGTGTGTGTGTGAGAGTGTGTGGCACATCCTTTGCTTAATTAATTTGGGACATGACACACAGTTTCTCTTGCATTTCTCGTTTATGTGGTTGCTATCTCATTTAATGTTTTAATTGCGAGCTGGGCCCACTTTGGCAGCCCGCCATGGCAACATCAGGGAACCAATCAACAATAGCTCCAGCAATTCCAACAATGCCAGCAAATGCCTTCGTATCGCCTGATTATGTCACAGGATATTTGGAAGCCGCACAACGACGCCCGACGCCCGGCCAGGAATCCAACAAAAGCAAAGCCCAATGCAAATAGGCAAATAAATATGTCATTGGACACCCATAACTGTCATCGACTAAACAAAATGAATGCTCGGCTAGAGCTATCTCATCAGCCTGGCCAGGACAACGCTGCGTATACGCAATGTGGTCTCACACATTGCCAACACTTTACTGAATTTCCCAGTGGAGCCGCGTCAGCTCCCATCCACTCCCCCCTCCATCCAGAGGTGTGTAAGTGTGTGTGTGTTTGTGTGTGCGTAGGAAATTTGCTTATTTGTCCAAGTTTTATTTTCATTTTGCATGACCGAAAATTATGCTAATCCTGGCATTTTGTTTGGCCTCGCAGGATTCGTCTGTGCATTTACAACCCAAATTATATGGCATTGAGTGGAGCAGTAGCTCGGCTTGGAGCTGCTTTCTGAGCTACATTTAATTACCGTCATTTGCCGGGTGATGCCTTCGCTGTGGTCATTAGGGGCGCAACGTATCCAATTTGTTGCTCTCTGCAGCACCGCCACGTGGCACATTACATACTATTTTATGTGCCACGCACTAATTTAACTAATTAAGGCAATTTGGCATTATTGAAAGCCTGCGCAAAGTCCAACTGCGAGCTGGCAGGAGACAGCAGACTGCAGACACAAGCTCGCGCTGAAGATTTCTAAGAATCAATCCCTGAGACTCTTCCTCAATACCTCCCTCTCGATAGATGAATATGTGTTACGTATGTTCGAAAAGCTGGAACATACTTGTATAGCCTGTTTTAGGGCACAATCTATCATCCAATATGAAACTGTCGCAGAAAAAAAACCACTACTTGGCACAGGGTCAACAACTCCAACAAGGTTGAAAGGAAGTTCAACTCCTCAGCCGAGTCGGCACCAAAGGGCCGCAAAATATGCAAAACAAACGAAATAAATTCAAATGCGTTTTGCTGGCTACTCGTAAATGTATGCCAACTAAAATTAATTACAGGCAATAACGTCACTCCTGTCCGGCTGTGCTTTTTGCGGGATCCTGCAGAGACAGACGCCTAGAGAAAGGGCAACCAAGTGTGTGTGTATGAAAGAGAGAGAGAGAGCGAGCGAATTGGGAGACATTTATGGGCTCGACGCTGCCAAAAACAATCGGACCTGAATTTGAGGAAACCGACCAGCGACCGGGCGACAGAATCAAGCTGAATTACGAGCTACGCCAAATAGAAATAAATGCGACATACTTTTAGGCGCCACGACCAGAAGCCAGCAAAACAATTGCGTGTATTTGGGCGATTAACATGATATGCGGAAATTTCTGTACTGCAACAAAGCACTCATACACACACATACACACACACACACACACAGACACACACACACGCACACACACAAACACACACACACACACATCAAATGCAAATACTTAAATGGCAGATCAAGGCGCATGCGTCGGGCCACCCGTGAGGGCAGGTGCTAGTACAGTGTCTACTCGTACTGTATGAACAATGAAAACATTGTTTCTTTTTTTTGCGAATAAAAATTATATTGCACATGCCGACAGTGTGTGTGTGTGTGTGTGTGTGTGGGTGTGTATCTGAAAACTCAGTTGTTGAAGGGAGTCGAGAGACTTCGTGCCTGGACACGGGACGGCATGTCATTCAGTCGCCTTAGCTCTTAGGGGCTGCCAAGTTGGCACAGGAACTGAGTGCTTACTAAACTAGTGGGTGTGAAATATTTAAACAAATTGTACCAAATTACAGTCAATTTTGTCAAAAGACTAAGAAAATAACAAAAATGCGCATGAACGCTGAAGAGCTGTTAATTAATTCTTCAGAAGAAGGCAGAGAACTAAATGCTGGCCATAATTCGGTTTTCCAACACAAGCACAATTCATCTGAAAATTTCTAGCATACTTTTCAGAGTATTCCAATGTTACCCCATATATTATTTAAGTGTGTTGTGGTACAAAAAACAATACGCATTTGAAGTGAACTTTTATAAGCTTTTTCAACATTCTGCCTTGTATATGAAAATACTTATTATGACAAATTCTTAGCAAATTGCTGCCAAATGATGCCACGTTCTGTCAAGACAACAATGAGCAGAGCCTAAATTTAAATTGTGAAAATCCAAGGCAGCTTAAAAAACAATGAAAACATAAAACACCCGCAAATAAAACTGAAACAACCAAAAGAACAACTGAAAATTTGTGCTCTAACGAAATATCAAAACTAATCTACGATAATAAATTGTCAAGCAAACAACACAAAGAATTATCCGCGCAAAAAATAAAAATATGTGTGCCTGACAAAAAAAAAAAAAAAGATTTTCTAAATGAAAACATTTTGGACGAATCTTGTGAATTCGAGAAATGGCGCAAATATAAAGAAATACTGCGAGCGTTTCCTGGTTCTATAAAATTCCAGTTTACGAGCAGAGTATTTTTACCTCTGGCATGTTTGAGGTGAGTAAAGCTTTTATAAATAAATTAAGCACTTTGTAAAGCAGCGACATTTTCTGTGTTCTGCATTTTGATTTTCCACCCGTTAATGTGAAAATGTGGGCGTTGCCTCTCGTCATGCGCTACGTATTGCATTTTCTATGAAAACGTTTGTTTTTCTATTTATTTTTTACATTTTTTAAATTTTATTTCTTAAGTGCTTAAAGATTTATTATCAAGTCCATGAAATGACGACAAAGAGCATCAGCAATAAAAATTTTTAATAAAATCTAAACAACTCAAATTGAGAAGAAAACAAAGAAGCCAGAAAACATAACTAGTTGTGGTTTGTTTTATGCGCAAGCAGGTGAGGGCAAATTAAATGTCTAATGTCAGCCATCAAAGCATTGTGCAATTTTATGAACCATATAAAATTAATTGGCCTGCCCAGGCAGGACGGGGTCGGAGTAGCTGGCAGCGGGCAGCGGGCAGCGATCATATATCATGAGTTTTATGAATTTTAACGGCAATTTCCTAACAAAATTATCGCGACTCCATTTGCTCGTATAGCAGTCATCGTTGGCTTACTGGGAATCACAACTGGAATCCACTGGCCACAAAACCAACTCTATGTTAACTAACTAAGAGCGACAGTATATAATCTCATTAGCTCTATCTAAGCCGCATCTTTGGGGCTAATCAAGCGACTGGGGGAAACAGCTGTTGTAATTTCAATGGCCAGGCCCAGGCACTGGCCCAGGCCGAAAGCGAGCCCGAACCGGTTAATCTCGCACCAGAGTCAGGTGTCTTTTTGGAAAGAATGCATGAACAAAATAATTTTACATAAAAAGCAAATCAACTGCTAAAATATAATAAAAGCCGAAAAACAACAGTCCCAGCCACACTCACACACACACACACACACACACACACACACATGGGCAACAACAAATACTAATGTCAATAAATTAAGTCAACAAAAGTGACCACGAGAGCGGCCCGCAATAAAGACAACTACCATGGAGGCGATTTGGGTCGGGGAGCGGGCGATCGGTCGATCGGTAGATCGGGCGGAACAGCTCTAAAAATCAGAACAGGTTTTTCTAACAGCACGCAGACAATGAAAATTAAACCTCAATTTAGATTCAACGGTCCGAATTCGTTCGCTCGATTCGAATTCAGATTCATCTGCGATCTGCCCAGTCTCTGCCCCTTTGGCTTCATTTGTAGCGACAAATTTACATTCCGGTATGCCGGACCGACGGCACCTTCTCCTTCTCCAGCTCCTCGCCTTGATTTCACCTGCATTTGTATCGCCGATAAAGTTGGCTTACTTAATTTATTCTAATTGCTTGGCGCTGCTTCGACACTGATTTCAAGTTGGGCAACTCCGCTGCAGCCACCGTAGCCATTGGCCTGGATTAGCCAACCTGGGCACAATACAAAGATTCCGGATTCCAAACAAAAAGTCACACACAAAATGTTTTGTTGTAACTATAATTGAAAAACAAAAATTATCTCTAAATACTGCAAAACAAGAAGCAAATCAATTAGAAGCTCAAAGTTCCTTCTGGAAACACTTTTCCAAACAAAATTTAAAACCACTTTAGGCAAAATGTGAAAACCCTTTAAATAATGACCTTATAAACTCAAGTTTGATTTATGACATATTTTGCTGCACAGAAAATCTTACCTTTGTCTACCGTGCAAGCCATCGTATTAAAGATAAGGGTACTATGAACCTTACAGCAGGGTAAGGTGTTGAAGCCTTTTTTGTATCCATATGCATCATCAAGGCTGCAAATCGGTTTTTCAACGAACCGGTTTAAGACCGGAAACCTTCAGCCTTAGACCGGAAGAAATATACCAAAAATTATTTTGTGTACATTTTAAAATCCGAATAAAAAATAAGTTAGTTTTTGATTGCAAAGTCAACAATCTATTTACAATTTTAAACAAATAAGTATATGTTGATTATTCTTAGACAACAGTTACCCTCTTGAGGCCTTTTAAGGTTTAAAAATTGAAAGAATATATTTAGATTAGTTGCTAGAGCTGCAGAATATTCGTAAATAACGTACTTTGTGCTCATATTCAAATTTTGAAATTCAATTTACATACTTTGTGTCCAATTACGTAGTCCCAAAATGTAAATCAATGCATTTAAATTCCGTTGCGTTCGATTTTAGGTGATCGAGCTAAGCCATTCTTACGCATACATACATATATATATATATATAGACATATATATAGATAACAAACGGAACCGATCTAGCTATATGTGTTTGTGTGCGTTGTGGACTGAATCTGGGGTAAATACATAAAATGAATTCAAATGGGCGCATGTGCGGCAACTAATCAAGTCTTGTATTCTTTGACCACGCTGTGGTATCAACAATTTGAATTGATGTAAAGTCAAATTTATGGCCATACTCGAAAATATTTTATGAATTTATTGGCTTGGCAGGAATGCGAACTGAGCCGAGCCGAGGCGCAGGCGCTGGCGCACGTGCTGTGGCATTTGTGGGCCCAATATTAATTGTTATGACGAAAGGAGTTAACAGACACTCTGTGTTAAGCCAGCTTTGCTGGTAAATTATTATGACTTTCACGCCCCAGGCAATGCTTGCAACGTCAGAGACAAGCAAACACATAGAAGAATGATTAATAACCAGCATGAAATAAATATTCTTTTGGCTCATAGACACGCTGGGTTAAGTGGATACTCAACTGGATTGTTTTACTCTCTTCGAAACTGTTATAGCCATCTGCCAGATATTATGGGTATTGTTATTATTGAATGCCATCAGACGAGTTAGCCGAAAGCAGAAGCCAATGAACCGCAGACGGCATCGATTGGTTGACAGCTGCAGATACAGATACTTTTGTCTGTATCTATAACTGTCAATAGTTGTTGCTGCTGCTGTTGCTGTTATTGTTGTTATTGTTGTTATTGTTGTGCGCGTCCGTTGTTGCTTATGCTTATTATGACAACACTCAATTGCTCATATGACGCCTGAAAGTCGAGCAGCCGCCGCATGTATCTCAGTATCTCTCAGTATCTATGTACCTAAATAAGTATCTATTATGAGCATGTGTATCTATGCCTCTTGTGTATCTATGCCACTCAGTTTGCCGGCCATTGTGAAAGTGAAAACCCACAAGTGTACACATTTGCTGCCCCCAGCCAAAGTTAATATTTGTTACACATAATTGAGTTAGCTAACTACTGTCATGACTACAATATACAAATAAATACATAACTGTAGGTACGAGTACGTGTTAAATTTGGAAAGTTTGACCGCCATAAATCATATAGATCTAATGGTTACACGCTTATGACCATCTTGCCGGGCATGGGCCATTAAACTCATATACTGATTGACGTATCATCATATATGACAATTGGTGATAATGGGCTTAATCAATTTGACAATTAGCACAAACATTTCTATTGCCCATAAAATGTTAGACTTTCTTTCAAAGAAAAACCCCATTCGTTGCGTGTCGCCAAGACCTCAATCGTCGGCCGTTACAAATTCAAAATAACTGAAACGAATTCAGGTAATGCTCTCTGGCTTTTATAAGCAACAAACGGCTTAAGCTCTAGAATACAAATTGTACTAAGTAGAAAACCTTTCTCCAATTCCAATTCAAATTTCAAGTCTCAATTCAGTCTTTGCACCGGTTACGCATACTAGATTCTCTATATGCAATGGGATTTTCTTTAAACTAATGTGCATTTTATGATGCACATTTGGTTCAGTTTAATGGCACTGAATTGCATTGAATTGAATTGTAATTGTTCACAAAAATAGCTGGCCAAGTCGATGTAATAAAATAATATAAAGCAAGCATTGGACTCGCATATAGAACACTTTGGACTGGGCAGGCAACGCATAGAATCGATTACAAATTCCACTCATTTACCATAAACACAATGCACCACGCTGTATAATAGATAAAGGTAGCCCCCAGTCCCCAGACCCGATATGTCGATGTTTTGCCTGTCTTCATTTCTTTATGTTAAACGCCTAGATTTGTATTCAGAAACTGACCAAGTGGGTCTGCATACGCAATTGAAATCAGGAGGTGAGGCGCATGGAAATGATTTGTCACTTCTTTTCGAGCAGCCGTTGGACACCCATTTTACAATGGACACATACACATATTGCGTTCCCTGCAGCTCTAATTCAACGATCTAAAAATAGAAATCATGATCAGAACTAAGTCTGCAAACTGATTTAGAATATATTATTTACTTCAAACCGAACCTTAAAGCAAACAATTTGCTCAAAAACAGCCTAACCGCAACCAGAAACAAACCAAAATATAAATCCTATGAGGAAATCCCAGCCTGAGAGTAATTCGACTAAGTTTTATTTTCTAACTATATTTGATAGATGCTAATTGGGGTGTATATCGAATTTGTTCGGCTTCTTGCATATGATATATTGCAATATTTTCAGTATATTCATTTAAACATTACAAGAAATTTTTGATTTTCAATGAAAAATAATATAAATAAATAAAATAACATTAATAATTACAATAATCAAGAAATGATTTTTTGTTACATCCGCAGTTTAGAAAGCGAATATGCCCAACGCTCAAGTGTAGGGTAAAGTACACAATCGTAAGTGAATGTACGAGTACAACAATGAATTCTGTTTTCAGTTTTGAAATGAATTCTAAATACTGGGCCGTGGCGTACACACGCTAAATAATTTATATGGCCAGGGGAACACACACTCAACTCGGCAAGCCATGGAATAGTTTAATGAAATGTTAAATGGGATTAAACCCAAAAAGAAACAAAGTGATATATAGTATAGATAACGCTTACTAAATAATTACAATAAATAATAATAACGCCGTGGAATGGGCAAATAAATCATAGCCCCATACATTTTGTATTTGCTGGTAATGCCAGAAACGGTTGCATTGCATTGTTGTTGGCTTTCTCATTGTGGCAATAAGATTCTGTGGTAGCTCGATGTTGGCTGACTTTATTGTATGCCTTCGTTATGTGTCCTAAAATACGGAAAATGGGAAAAAGCATTTTTGTGCATTTGCCAACAAGAGAAACTGAAATCAGTGAAATTACGTTGAAAACGAATCACATTTCAAAATTGACACTTCAAACGCAACGCTGCCAAGTTTTTTAAGAAACCCGCAGAACGGACTACATTTCAGGCAGAGACGGCTCCCAAAATACTAGATATGTATGCACAACCAAACTGAAATGAACCGAACCCAACTCGCAAGCATTTCATTTTGGCCTTTTGCTCAAGCAAACGGAATCAAGAAAGACCCAAACAATTAACAGCAGATAAGCGGGAAAGTCATTTGACGTCCCATTGTTGTCGCTGCTGCTGCTGCTCCTGTTGTTGTTGTGGTTGTTCTTCTTCTTGTTGAGATTGTTGATGTCGAACTACTTAAATATTTTAGTTTTGAGAAAAATCAAAGCAGCGACTGGCAGTCAGCTCAGCTAGTTCAATGACCAACGGCCCGGGTCGCTTTCAGCTTTCATCAATGGTCGCGCTAGATTGGCCGCAAGGCGATGACGACGGCGACGCGTCGGCGACGCTCTGCTAGATATCAGCTCGAAGAACAGATACAGATACAGATACAGATTCAGATTGAGATTGAGATGCATGTATATAAATATACGTGTGTAAGCACTCACATGCTCATCAGCTGCATCGCTTGACGTTTTTCTATGGCTTGCCAGAGAAGAAGCCGGCAATCGACAATCGGCAGCCGCAGCAGAAAAATGTCACACGCAGCCGCCGCATTTAGTTCAATTACATTACAAAAGGCACACAGATACAGCTACAGCTACAGATACAGATACAGATACAGATACAGAAACAGATACAGATACAGATACAGATACAGATACAGAACAGAAAGAAAGAAAGACAGAACAGAACAGAACAGATACAGATACAGATACAGATACAGATACAGAACAGATACAGAACAGAACAGAACAGATACAGACAGAACAGATAAGACAGATACAGATACAGATACAGAACAGATACAGAACAGATACAGAACAGAACAGAAAGATACAGAACAGATACAGAACAGATACAGATACAGATACAGAACAGACAGATACAGATCAGAACAGATACAGACAGATCAGATACAGAACAGAACAGATACAGAACAGATACAGATACAGACAGATACAGATCAGTCAGAAGACAGAACAGACAGCAGACAGCAGCAGAACAGAACAGACAGATACAGATACAGATACAGATACAGATACAGATACAGATACAGATACAGATACAGATACAGATACAGATACAGATACAGATACAGATACAGATACAGATACAGATACAGATACAGATACAGATACAGATACAGATACAGATACAGATACAGATACAGATACAGATACAGATACAGATACAGATACAGATACAGATACAGATACAGATACAGATACAGATACAGATACAGATACAGATACAGATACAGATACAGATACAGATACAGATACAGATACTTAGAAATACACTTTTAAAAAAGAGCACGACAAAACAAACCAAACGCGTCTGGCGATCGGCGAGAGGCGTCCGTCACCCCGCGATTCAGCAATTTTTACCGCTGACATTCTATTGAAAAGTATTTGGGAATTGTAACGAGGCGTCAGTATCTCTATCTCTATCGGGGCGCACATATTTGCAAATACATCCGTGCATTGATTGCCGATGCCCGCAGCGTCATCAGCCAACTGTAAATACCATTCGGCTTGAGTCATTTACTTGTGACTTGTCTCTCGTAAATGCCTATTTGTAGCCACAAGTATTCACTCGCCAAATCATAGTTTGTCAGTTGCCAGCTAACTGATTTATATAAAAATGGCCTCTGAATTAGAAGCTTTCCAATAAAATGCCCACTCGACTTATTAGTCGTAATTTCTCGTTGCTTCACCGACTTTTTATGGTGTTTCTGCATTATGTTTATCTACTACAAAAACATATTAGTTTTATTAATAGATTCTTACAGAAGCTTTCTTTCTGCACAAAACTGAGCACTGAGACGGAGTGTTTGAAAAGTCTACCCGCAAATAAGAAAAATTTGTTATGTTAGTTTTTTACCGTGACGTTAAACATCTGCTTGGCTTAAGAGTTTGAGCGTCAGACTATCAGGCGAGAGATCGCCAGTTCAAATCAAAAAAAATTAATTCAGTTTATTCACGCAATAATAATCAGTATCAAAAAAAAATACACTGCTATACAACATTCCTTAAAAATAAAAGCAGGTTGGTTTCTTTAAAACTAAACCGTTTTTGTTTATTTTTCATATATTTATTAAACTTATGTCAATGACTATTTTGTAATGTGTTAAAACTTTACAATAAAGCAACAACTGATAATTTCCTGATTTGACTTACTATAAATCTTCGGAAAGAACCCCCGAATTCTAATACGACCTTTGCTAATCTTCTCACGCTCTAGTCTTACAGTACTAACCGCTCTTATATTTGATATTCATGGGAGTTCGAGTTTGGTTGAACCACCGATTGTGGTTCAAAATGTATGTTCAATTTTTAATGCACTTTGACTATTATCAATGCATAAATGTCAACACTGTAATTTTTAATCCTCACAAAATATAAACTATATTAAATTAAATTATTTTAAATCAAAAGTTCTGAATCGCTTGGAAACTGTCTTTAGTCAATTATAACTTTCCGTAGTAACCCTTTTTGAGGTTTTATAAGAATGTTGCTAAATGGGGAAAACATCAACAATATTAAACCAGTCGCATATTCTGAGAAGCGAAAACAATTGAGAAAGTCTTTTACCAAGCCAGTCAGCAAATATTCCTTAAATGGCAAAAAATATTTAAATATTTAGAAATTCAAAATCCAAAATCCAAAGAGTACTGGGACTATAATAAACCTTGTTTATACATCCATCTCGGCCGCCTGTTTTCATCCTCATATTCAAATAAATTTTGTTCTAGTCGTACTGGGAGTTTTCTCATTCTATTTAGCTTAAATCGCTTAGTTTGGATCGAAGAAATAATAATTTAGAGGGAAAATAGTAATCTCACTAAAGCATGAAACACGGCAATGCAATTAAGAAGTGCCTGAGGTTCCCAAAGTAAGCAATAGTTGCCCAACCTCCCTTCAACAAGGAGGTCGTACCTTCTGCTGAAGAAGACCTGATCTGAGCAGAAAAGACAAACTTTTTGCCCAGATTCTTACTGCTATCCATAGTAATTCATTCTTGTTAATAAGTAATGGAAGCAAATATTAAGTTGCATGACTCAAGCATTAGTCATGATATAAACAAATTTTCAAAATACAAAGTTATTGTCTCTTATATAAATATAATATATGTAATGGAGCGCTCACACAGAAGCTAAGGTTGGGTGATTGCAAGGGGCAGGGAGTTGCACACCCATACATATGCAGTAAGTAAGTGTGTTTGTGTATTTAACATATGCAACATTTAATTTGAATTTGCCAGTACGGCAGTTTTTTACTCGGTTTTGTTCGCAGCGGAAGTTGTGGCAAAAGTTCAAAAAATGCATATAAAATACGAATGTGATTACAAATGCGATTGCGAACACAGAAACCGTTCGTAATGCTGACTGCAAGCTTTAATGAATAGCAACATGAATTGGCACAATCGAAATGCTTCATTAGTTTTGAGCCAGGCTGAAGTTGTGCGCATCCAATCCAATCAGCTGTTGGCACAAAGTCCTGGCGCGGCACCTTCCGGTTTTCTAGGCCCGGCCAAACACCTGCAAGCCTGTCTGGCAAGTGTGTGTCAGGCGTGTATTAATTTTATTACATACATGCACTAATGTGTGTGTATGTACTGTGCAACAAGTTGCAGTTGCTGTTGTCTTTACTACCTTTGCAGTGGATATTATAACCTTTTAAGCGAACTATGTAACGCACTGAACCAAGAAATAACAAGATCAGATATCACAACTTTATCATTTCGCTACGTTCGTTATACTTATAAACCAAGGCTGCAAACTATTTTATGACCGAACCGGTTTGAAGCCGGAACTCAAATTTATTTACCATAGACAAGCCGAATTTATACCTGAACCGAACCATATAATTTTATGTGGAAAACCAGGTTCGCGAACCCAACCCTTGAGTGTGATATTGATTCAAATCGTAACCAACCGTAACCAAGGTAACTTTCTAAGGAGCTGTAACTAAGTGCATTAGTATTTTAAATATCTTTTTATCACATGTCTGATATATGTTATTCATCTTTAGTAGATCTGCAAGGGTATTCAAAGTTCATATGCCAAAGTTAGTTGTTTTTCTTTCTTGTTTAATATGCAGATTGTGTCGCTGACTTTAATACTTTGCAACATCGTCGATCATTTATTTCGTTGGCTGGTCTGTCTCTCCGTCTCTCCATCTCTCCGTCCGCCTTGCTGTCTATCTGAGTGGCTGCCCGGCTGGTGGCATGCAACGTTGGCGCGTTGCAGAAAACCATGTCGTACAAGCGTTGTCGTCTTGTAAACCTGCAACACAGGCAACATGCAACAACTCCAGCAGTTGCCGCAGCTGGGCAAGGTGGTGAAGAGAACAACGCCGTTTCCTTCCACAATTTCCATGGCAACAATTTTAATTAAAAAAAAATAAAATCAAATAAAAAAACTACTCTCACAAGAAATATGCCATGGAGCAAATAAATTGCATACAATAAAAACAAAACTGTGAAATAAAATTAATAAAATACAACATAAATATACGAATTTTGGCAGTCGAAAGTTAAATACCCTTACTAATTTATATAAGATGATATATCATGCTATTATTCCATATCGATCTATAATACATATAACTATACAAAACTAATGTAAAGAAACTTACAGCATTTAAATCAGAAGAAACGTTTGCCTATTATAATGTTATATGTATATCCAAAACATTGAATATTTCACACCAAAATTAATTTACCCCGAACCGATAGCTTCCCCCTTTGATACAAAATCTCTCAAGTCGATGACGAAATCTTTTCATGCAAGACATAACATAGTTAACTTAAAAATGAATATACCCAATATTCAATTTTTGCCTTATGCTGCCCAGTTTGGCGGTGGCCATGGGATTCATTGGCTGGATTGTGCTGGCGCTGAGTGGCCCGAAACCGATTGTTAGCTATCGATGGCTAATCGCAGATACAATGACTGGGCTTGCTGATAAGTCATTTTTCAACAAGTGACCAATGACTTTTAGCATTGCAATTAGCAATATCATAAAGAGTTTATCTATTTATATTTCAGATATTTTTCGATTAGTATTACCACCAAGCACTACAACTCCTGCCTATCCTAACAACTACTATCTAATTAAAAAAAATATATATTATCTTGAATTTATTATCGATATATAATAATATAATTGATTAACTAACTAAGCAATTGCCCATCTCTAGGAAGGCCCGTTTAGTCGCATAGCGTGTGTATCTGTGTGAGATGTGTGTTCATGTGTGTGTGTATGCCTGTATTTGCCGAGTTTGAATTGCGTTTTACAGGAATTTACAGATTGCGAACATTAATTTTTATGCATTGTACTGGGCAGCAGTGTTCTCCGCTGTTGACTGGGGCTTTTATATGTACGGTTTGTAGTTTTATACCCTGTACCCAATTCAAGATGGGTATAAAATATTGCAGTTGTGCAAATGTTTGTTACAGGCATAAGGCGGAGCTGTTCGTACACATTTATATTATTGGTCACGTCTTGGTTAGGCGCCACGTTTTATATCTACATGGTATTGATAGTGTAGTACATACCGTTGAAAAATATTTAATTTAATTACAAAACTAAAATTTACATCATGTTACAGAAGCCCTGAACTGGTTGTAGGATATCTTCCAGCCATGCACTCTGATTATACTTTTATCACACAAATTTAAAGCATATGTATTTTAAGTTTTTGTCCCATTAGTTCAACTTCAAAGTTAAGCTTGAACCCCATTTTAATTTCAAGATATGTGTGAAATTCCTAATTGGAGTTAATTCACTCACAAAAAAAAGCGGACCTAAAGTTTGGAAATTCGCAAAAAAAAAACAATGACATTAAACCTGAACCTCATGACATTAAAAAGAAAAGTTTTTGACAAGTAACAATTTGTTTGTATTTAAAAATATTATTCCAATATTTTTCTTTCCTGAAGAAGCGCTTACAACTCTTAAAATCTAAAATTGACACGTGACACGTGAAAAAGCTTCCCTTTGCATACACATTATCTACATACATATATACAAAAATTGGGCGCTTGTTTGGTTGATTAAGGTCGAAGCATTTCCACTAGATATACAGATAATGGACGTTGGTATGCTCGCATTGCCTTTGTTCGTCGCTTGACGCTTGCAATTCTCAACAAGTTACAGCCTCGCAAAAGAGTAAAAGATAATTGTAATCCTTGTGCTCACAGCAAAGTCTGCTTTACCTGTTGGATTTATGGTTATTTCTTATGTGAAAAAAACAAGATTGATCTCGAGCTGGGCAGATGAATATTATAATTTAATCAATAAAGCTAACTTAACAATAAATAAATATTTATCTGTAAACAAATTAATGCACTTTATCCGAAGCAAAGTGGAATTTTCTGTGTGCGAACTTCATCTGGCTGTGGTATGCTGAGCTTATGTATGGGGCGTGGTCGGAAATCATGGCAACAGATGTATTTTACATATATGAAACATGTTTGTACATGCATACATACATCTGCATGTGTGTATGTGTACGTGTGTGTTTGTGTGTGTGGCTCTCTGTGTGTACTGTGGCTTCCTCTTATCGTTAAGTGCGGGTTCAAATGTTGATAACCCATGACAACTGAAGCCGTCAGCACACATTTACATACATAATTTCAACGAGCCCAAAATCCAAATACCCAAATGGGAAAATCGTTTAAAAATGCAAATGCCGCCACATCGACCAAATAGTATTCAAATCAGTCCATGGTTCGTTGTCGTTTCCTGGCGCTGCATTTGTCAAACGCTGCGGAATAAATGAACCGCAACGACAATGCCGATTTGTATCTCATGGATACTGCAGCAATAACAATAACAACAACAACAACAACAACAACAATAGCAACAACAACAACTGTAACTATACATAAGTACAAAGCATATTTAGTGCGGACCTTAGCACGCGTGAAATATTTTCACATGGCACTTAATTTATTTGCAGGGCTTGGCCTGGCCCCAGACCCAGCCCCAGCCCCAGCCGCAGCGCCAGCGCGTTTTCCAGGTGTGAGCGACCCACGTGGCCGCAGCTTGAGCTGAAACTGGGCAACTGGTCAACTTGTGTTGGGTTGCATAGTGTTGTGTGATGCAGTCGCTGTCCATAAATCTCGGCTTTTGTGCACCAGCCACGTTCGTTAGTGACGCTTTTTTTGCGCGATTTGCCAATATTTGACAGGGGTATCTCAATAGCCCCGTCGAGATTTACCAACATTTATCTATGGCCAAAGCCCGCAAAGATATTGTTCTGTCCAATTCAATTGTGGCGTCGCGTCGTGCAGGCATGCGCCCAGAATTAATGGCATATCCCTAGGGTTCGATTAAAATTCTATCAATACAGCACATTGAAAATGGGTTAGGTCTCTGTATTCGTGCTGTTATTCGAAACGTTCGATCGCATACGGACTTTAACTGAAAAAACAATCAAATGATTCGCGAGACAAATCAATTTGATGTAAACAAATATGAAACCACAGCACATTTATCCCACTATACAAACAATGTTCTTGTAATTTGATATTGCAGCAAAGCAGCAACTTTTATTTTAATTTGCTAATTTCAGTAATTTTAAGAGACTTTAAACATTATTATTAGATTATATGCGTTCAGATGAAAACTAATATAGATGAAAGCACTCACTAGATTAAATTAAACAATATTTTTAGTAACTGCATGCGTTTACTTTAGCCTCCGTCTAACCATAAACAAATAAATTCTTTTGTTTACGAATGATATTCTATTCGAAAATGTTAAAGTACTCGAGTCGTGTTCATTATTTGATAGCTCGACACGTATAAACGCAGTTACCACGTGTGCGCCGTCAATCAACCGGGAATAGAGTGTGAGTTTGCCCAGCTATATGGTACTATGTCTGGCCATATCCACTCTATATTTACTCATATATATTCATATATTATTGCCTATATAGTGCCGTTCAAATAGTACGTCACTTTAAAACCATCGCAGCCTTATTTACTCAGCGGCCAGCACACAATTGTCGCTGTAATCAATTTCAAAGCTGTCACTTTGACACTTGAACGTTTATTCTCCACTTCTGCGCCCTACAGATATATAGATACACCATATACACACACATATAATATAATCTATATATATGTATATACTCTATACTTTGTCAAATGCCGTAGACAATACGTCTGTGGCCCATTTAAAAATGTCCAGTGTGTGTGTGTGTGTGTGTACTCATTGTATTATGTATTTATCATAAAAACCATTTTATCGCCTCCAGCTTGGTTTGCTCCTCCCGTTAGGGCAAATATTTGTTCATTTGTTTGTTTGTTTGTTTGTTTGTTTGTCGCCTGTTCGAGTATTTGTATGCACTTTGTAGGTGGCTCTCATTTGTGCTGTCAGCATGGTTATCGTATTCGGTGGCACTTTCTGGATTCGTTGTTCTATGTTGGCCGGCCACCTAGAACAAAAGGCGCATTATTCAAGTTCTCAACATGAAGGTATTAGTTGGCCTTGAGTCTTCAAATATTAAACAGGAAATGAGCTAGGGTCGGCACCTCGAGAAACTTTTGTTTTTAATAATACCAAATATATATATAAAAGAGTTTGTCCTAACTAAAGCTACGAAGCTGAAATGGTCATATTTTAATGAAAATCATCAACAGAAGTTAGATGTATTTGTGTAGGTGCATCAGCGTCGGACTAAGAAGCGAGAGGTCGTGGGTTCAATTCAAGTAGTAGCCGTCTATTTATTTCCTTGTTTATTTAATTTATTATTAATCACAAAGAGATAAATATTAATAATAAATAAAAACCAATAAAGTATTGATAATAATTATGAAGTAAAAAATTTGTCAATTTTTTAATGCTGCCATTTGCATATTTCGGCAGACTCAAATCACTCGACTAAATAACGCAGTTGGATTTTCTGCGGCGAACCAAGCACGTGGTTGAAGTCAGATTAATATTTAATTCAGATTAGAAAAATATATTTTTTCAATTAATTCCAATTCCAATTCCTCTTCCTTTTATGTAATTGAAACGAGACAATTTGTGTAAAGGCAAATAAATGCGAGCAACGAGAACAGTAATGAGTTTTTTAGCTAGAGTTTATTTAGCTTGTTGATGGGGCCGCATCGGGGATGTGTTGGAGATGGTTAGATCGGGGATGGTGCTCAATGTAAATGATCACCAGGGCAAAATCATGGATATCTATCATTTGTAATTGGTTATAATACGAAGTAGTTTCATGCAAAAGTTTTAATGAGCACCCATAAGTTGGTGGACAATAAAAATTTCCGCTTTCAGGCTTTACACCAATCAGTCAGTATTTCAATTAGTCAGGACAAACTATTTTGTATTTAGATATTAAAACAACTGTAAATTTTTTAGTGATTTAACTTATTTTTTTAATTAGTTTATGATAAGGTATCATGTCTTTAGTTATTATTTAAATCCTTAAAATATGGTTAGTTGTAAAAAGCAGAAGGAGGCATCTTCGACCCTGTAACGTCTATATATTCTTTGTCAAGAAAAGTAAAAATATAATTATCTACTCTTATACCATACAAAAAAGAAAACATTTTCAAACATATCGATAAACATCTATTTTGAAACCTGGTTTTTCTTACCATGCTCGTAATTAGACACTTCACACTTGGTATGGAAACTTTGTGTATATATATAAAGATTAAAAATTACTTGACATTTTGTATACTTCCGCTATTGGCACCAAAATTGGAAAGCCCATTTAGCTCCACGAACTTGGGTGCAATACTTATGCCCTTTTTATACCCTAAACCCATTAAAAATTGGTAAAAGGGGTATAATGTTTTTGTGCAAAATTTAAATATATGTAACAGGCAGAAGGAAGCTTCTCCGACCCCATAAAGTATATATATTCTTAATCACCATCAATAGCCGAGTCGATCTAGCCATGTCCGTCTGTCTGTCCGTCCGTCCATCCGTCCGTTCGTCCGTATGTATGAACGCAAGGATCTCAGAACCTATAAGAGCTAGAGACTAGCTAGAAATTTTAGCTGTAGGTCCTCCTAGTGCCTACGCAGATCGAGTTTGTTTCTGATAATAGATAACTTACTCCGTTTCAAAGCAATCGATGAAAATCGATATCGACATCCTGTTTTTTGAGCAATTTTGGTAAATAATAAGAGCTAGAGTCACCAAACTAGACATGTAGCTTCTAGAATAGTATATATATCTGCATTAGGTGTTGGAACAAGAGGGTTCTGGGTATCCCCTAGTCGGGAGCTCCCGACTAGAACCTCTTACTTGTTAAAGATCGAACTTTAAATACAGGTATTATTCAAGAACACATTTCTCATATTGTGAAGCAAAGTCAAGAAGCAGAGCCGCAACGTATCTCCTAGTCGGGCACTCCCGCCTAAAACACTCGAAACATGCGAATATTCAAAAAACAACTAAACCGCAAAACCAGCCTCCAGTCTATCAGCAATACATTTTTTCCCATACTCCCTGAGGGCTAAAGGGGTATACTGTTTTTGTACAAATCCTTGTAAATTGCAGAAAAAAAGTCTTCTCCATCTGATCAGGATGACGAGCCTTATTCTCTATAATATATAAGAATGAGTTTTCCACTTTGGGATATGTTTTTTTTACTGAGTGAAACACTTGTTCTATTACCAATTTTGTCCAATTTAATTACCGATATGATTTCAAATGTAAATTTTGTTTTTATACAGTGTATAAAAATCTAGATGTTACTTGGGTCGAATCATCATGTGAACGGTCTTATAAAAATAATTTCGCCAAGACAGCCAGGTAATTCCGCGAGCGAATTGATCCCCTCCAAAGTCACCAGAGTCCATTTAGTAATATATATATAATATTAAATATATCTATAAAATAGTGATCATAATATAAATGGTTCCTAATGGTTCCGTGTTTACTATCACCGACCTCCATTGACACTCATTGTACCACCAGGCACCAGTGTATCGAACTGCACAGTTGGTTGTATTACTTTTATCACTATCCCGATCAAAGGTGGTGAACTTCATATTTTTATGACAGCTCAGACTATCTCCAGCAGTGCCGGAATAGGTTCCGAATGTATTTAAACTATATAAGTTGGTCGTTGCCGATGGCAAACGCGTCGTATTTGGCATAGCGCTTGTTGCCTTCAAAGTCTTCTAGATGGACATAAAGCTCATGAGATTGAGATATAGTTAGGGCATTCAGCGTGTCCAGTCCGATAAAGAAGCTACTTTGAAGGTCACCAAATCCTTGCTTATAGGCCGACCAGCTCCTATAAAAGTTAAGGTTCACATCCGAACATCGCTGAATCACCAACCAAGGTGAACCTGTCAGAGCCACATCGCAATACACAGACATCACCTCCCCTCCTTTGATTTGGATTTTATAGATGCCATTCTTTTTGGGCTTTGCGCTTGACAGGATTCAGGAAACTTTTTTAAAGGAACTACAGAATTCACCGTGGCAGAGGCAAAAGTCAGCCAAAGCACTGACAAAAGAATGTAGACGACAGTTTTCATTTTAGCCCACTGCCTGGAACACTAACAATTGAACCAACTCCATTTTGCACCTTATATAGAGCAGTCAAGTGGTAGGTGATATAATAAGATTACCCGATTTACAATTGGATTAACTATAAGCTCATTATTTTTGAGGGTATTAAGCCTCTTCTTATTATGACAATTAAATTATAATTGAACTGTAATTGCATACACCTATCTATTAACTTTACTCTTCTATGAATTTATATTTAGATTACACTTTTAAACCCTTAATAAATATAGTTAACTGAAAGTATTTACATATATATCTGTCTACCTGAAGGCAGTAGTCGATATCAGGAACTGTAAAAGCAAAGGTATTCGAATTGGATTTATAACTTAAAGCAAGCCAAACATCAATAAATATTCATATGAAATCCTTTTTTTATTTAAATATTCCGCAGATTGAAAACTGCATCAAATTTGATGCATATGTTCCCTTATAATATAGAAAGATCAAGAATAAAAAAACAACATGATCAAGAGATAAAAAAATAAACATGTAAAGTCTAGCTTAAATTCAGAAACCTTATTCCATTAGGATTGGACTATACCAACAATGAAGTGTAAATTTTGCATAGACTAGGTCTGTCGGAATTCTTATTGGAGTTATGAGAGTTTGAAGTCGGGTACAGGGTATATCCTAATCTGGCACTTTCAAAAACAACACTCGTTGTTATTTTTTTTTTTACATTTTTTAATATCAGTGGACAACTTGTAAGAGCTAATACTTGTACTTGTATATAAAACAAAAATTTGTTTAAGTTTGGTTTTCAGTTTTTGTTTTTTTCTGGAAAAAAAACGCTGATAAAAACCTTTTGATGTGTTAGGATTGCAAGTTCAAGTTCTGGTTCGCCACCAGATATCATTGGGATTTATTATGAGAAACATTAACAAGAAAAAACAAAAAAAAACCCGAATGCCCCTGTGCGCTCATATTATATATCCGTTTGAGTTGCGACCGATCCGCTCCATATCCAATAACCGTGCCTCAAAGCTTTTGTTATTTATTATCGCCAAGGCAAAATTGTTGGAACTGCGGCTTCTGCTGGCGCTCGAAGTCTTACTGTTACTGGTATGGGCTCTGGGGCTGTGGCCCAGTGTCTAATCCCCTGATGACTCAATTGGCGCACAATGGGCAACTTTCAAGTGAAGGAATTAAACTCAAAATATCAGATCATGTTCCCCCCATGCAGATACACACACACAACACTCGCCCATTCATTCAGTAATTCTAGGCAGAACCAGCTGATCCAAGCAGTTTTTTTACAACTCACATAGAAGTATACCATATATGACAAATGGATCACATAACCGACTGCCGTCACTTGATGGTCATTGTGTGTGCTCCGATACTTTTATTTGATTATATATATGTATTTTTTTTTTTTAATCTTTTTTGCTTGTCTGCGAATGTGGTGGGAAAATTTGGGTTGCGGCCGTTGGAATGCTGATTTATTTTATGCAAGCATAAGAAGCATTTTTATTTTTCATTTTTGAATTTATTGCGGAAGTTGCAGCTCGTTTTGCGCGCACGTCGAAATTCTTGGTGAAGTTCTGGTATTTCTTAAGTACATAAAATAATTTTTAAATTCCCCAGGATTTTCCAAAGAAAGCAGCAGCTGCCCAGGGAGCATAACTCTTCAGTTTACGACCTTTCTAACTTTGGTGCAACTCATGCTTACAATAGATACGTGTTTGATGCCATTCGGGATTATCTACTCTTATCTTAATAGCATCTTCAACACAAACGTAGATACATTTTTAATACACACACACACACACACACACACACACTCGCAGAGACTGACACGTTGACGGAGACAGCTTGTAAATACGAGTACGCTGAAATTATAATTAACTAAATAAAATTATGATGGATGAATATACGACGGACGGCGTTAATTGCATACTCACGCAAAACAAGTTCCGAGATTTGCCAACTAAAACCATTTAACAAATTGAATTTGCATTTCAAACACGGTACAAGAGCATGGTGTAAATATTTGCATTAGGGCGTCTCAAGAGTCTAAGAAAACATCGAACTTATTAAGCTACTCAGCTGACAACGCTAATGTCTAATTAATTGCAATAAACTGCAGTTTTTACGACGTATTCAGATATCTTTTGATTTGTGGATAGATATTTATAATAGTGGATATTATCCGGTCTTGCCCGCGACACTTCTCTTTCCACTTCGTAGAGAACTTTAAAAATAAAAATTTAATTTTTCCTCATGCATTCAATTTTATTCCATCAAGGTTGTTTGTTGTGGGTTTAAATTCAATATTGTCATTTTAGTGTTTTAGCTTTTTTTTTTAGTTTTAGTTTTTAGCTTTTTTTTTTAGTTTTAGTTTTTAGCTTTCAAAATAAGTTTGATTCTGCTCGGAAAAACCTTTCTCCTGCAAGCCAATCGATTGGTAAACCGAAAACCAGTGTATAAAGCGGCAAGAATTCTACAATGCCACGTCTTGGCATGCACTTACAACTATCTACAGTAAAAATTGATCAGTCAGTCAGTCAGCGTTTTATATACAAATATGGCTTATGCATATTTTTGAAATGAACTAATGCACAATTTGTGAAAGTATCTTTAAACAGTTTATAATATTCCGCAGTGGCTTGAACCACCCTAAGCAGCAGGCACCAGCAGATGGAAAAACTGCGGCATTGGCACGCATTCGAAAATGTGCGAGTATCGTGTCAATTGAAATGCT